>CP060307.1:0-600000 GCA_014826065.1 Anthracocystis panici-leucophaei | reverse complement strand
TTGCAATGTCATCATGTTGGCAAAGACGTGCATCGATCGTGCTGGATACGTTGTTTGTGCGTTTGAGAGCAGATGAGAAGAAGATTCTTCGCACAACGTGTTGGTGCGAGATCGGGTCGATGCTATCACACGCGAGTCACACGCTTAACCCTTTTGAGAAGAATTGCTGAGCCCTGCATCACGTCCAAGTTAATCCTCGTCCAACACCTCCTTTCGCCACCACCATCACACACACCTCTCTTTTCCATCCTACTCTCAAAAATGCCAGGCTACACCCTCACAGTCATCGGTTGCGGCACAATGGGAGTCGCCATCCTCTCCGGCGTTCTCGACTCCCAACGCTCTCAACAAGCTTCCCTCGCCTCCTCCATCTCCTCCCTCCACGACTCCACCACCGGCGACGACCTTACCGAACTACCCACACGCTACATTGCCACCGTCAACCGGCTCGAATCCGTCCGTCGACTCAAGAAGACGTTCTCCGCCTACCCCGATATCGAGATCCACGCAGGTAAAAACGTCCAAGCAGCACGCGATGCCGACGTCATCCTGCTCGGATGTAAACCTCAAATGGTGCAAGATATCATTGCTGAACCGGGAATGAAGGATGCGTTGGATGGCAAGTTGGTGATTTCGATCTGTGCTGGGTTGAGGATTTCGCAGATGGTAGAATGGGTGACGCCCGCGACCAAAGTGGTTCGAGCCATGCCAAACACCCCCTGCAAAATCAGAGAAGGAATGACGATTCTCACTCCGCTCCCCGCAACACTCCCCAACACCGAACTCGATCGAAACATCTTACTCTCCATCTTTAGCGCCGTTGGCCGGTGCAGGTTTTTGGACGAAAAACACTTTGACGCATGTACAGCGCTCGCCGGCTCGGGTCCTGCTTTCGCCTGCGTGTTTCTGGAAGCCATGGCAGACGGAGGAGTCATGATGGGTCTTCCGAGACAAGAGGCGCTAGAGTTGGCAGCGCAGACCATGCAGGGTGCAGCAAGGATGGTGATGCAGTCCGGAATGCATCCGGCGGCGATCAAGGATTCGGTAACGACGCCGGGTGGGTGTACAATTGCCGGACTGTTGAATTTGGAAGATGGCAGAGTAAGGAGTACTGTTGCGAGGACGATTCAGGCTGCTGCCGAGCATGCGAGTGGGTTAGGTCAAAAGAAGTGATCACTCGTTCCATTTGTACATCCAACGCTTGCAAATGCAAAATGTCTGTTTCATATTCCCAAATATCTAATCTTTCGAGCATCTAAGCATCAAACCTTACACAGCAACCCATCCTCATCCAATACAGCCAACTGCGCTCCCAAACACCAGCCCAACTCCGTGCCGCCCAACTTCTTGGCAATACTTACCTCCCTCTCTCCATCCAACTCGTATCCTAGACTGAGCAAACCATGCATAAAGCTCAGATCAAGACATGTATCCGGACGATCCTCCAACTCTGCAATCGCTTTCGCGGAGAATCCTTGGTTGTTGCCTTTGCTATACGCACATGCGCGCTGTGCGACCGCTTCAAGATCCTTGATTTTAAACTTGGGTCCGAGACCGAGCGGTTCGAGTCGGTCGTAGAAGTACGAGAGGGCGATAATGGGTGCGGTTTTGAAAGTTTCCATCAGCGAAGGCTGGTAGACACCTCCAAAAGAGCACGGTCGGGAAGTGCAGACGGCATCTTTGTCCATCATCACCTCGACGAGGCGGCGGCAGGCAGCAAACCCGCCGTCGGTGCCGACCATGGTGACGTTCGCCTGTGTTTTCTGACCCGGCTGCGAGATGAGCACAGCCTTGGTTCGACCGTGTGTGAAGCAGGGCGATGGAATACGGGTCGTCTCGGGTCGTAGCGAGGACCACTCGAGCGAACCCTGTGCGCCGTCATGCGCCGAACCGGTGATGACGGCGTTCGGATGCGCCAAGCTGTACGTGAAAGCGGCGAGCGAGTTGATCGACATTCGCGCTTGCATCAGTCCGTAGCCGAGGTACGAGTTTTGGTAGAGCGTATAAGGTTTGGTGCCAAACGCGTTGAGCTGGTAGACGTGTTTTCCTGGTTGCATGCCTTGCAGCGCTGAGGGGAAAGTGGGCTCAAAGACGATCTGCGTCGAACCACCGCCCAAGTCCATCACAGCGGCGGTCTCGAGCTTGTTTGCCGACGACGAGCCAATACGATTCAAGAGATAGTTGACCGTGATCCAAGCAAATACACCTTCATCCTTGCCCTCCATGATCTCGACTCCTTTAGACGCTTTGGAACCGTCCGGGTTCTTTCCATCTGCGATCGGGAAAGGATACTCGTATTCGAGCATGTGTCGAACGGCCTTGATGACGTCCTCGGCCTGCTTGCCCGGCAAGAGGCGCAGACCAGCAGTGGCTTTGACCGCGACAGGCGTACACTTTCGCAAGCTATGAGGCACCTTGGCAAGAGCCGATTTGAGCAAAGGCCTCAACGAGTCGGCAGCAGCAGATGGGTTGGTGCCGTAGTTGCTGAGACCGCCCTTGAGCATCTCAAAGTACTCGTCCTCGAGCTCTGGCGAATCGGAGCAGTAGTTGAAGCGGTAAACGTGGATTCGGCTTCCTGTGCTACCAGCATCGATCATGAGTGTGTACTGCACCAGCGGTCTAGGGTTGCCCTTGTGATCGAGGGGTCGTTTGCCAGTGCCGTCGCATCGTGTTGTTTTGGTGGGGTCAGGGTGCAGTGCTGGTTTTTGACGGACAGTGTCGGACTTTGTACCCGTGACAGGTGCTTTTGCTGGTGTAGTGGAAGCAGGTGATTGCACTGGGAAGCCTACCGCCTGATTGCCCTCTTGACCCGGCTTAGCCTTCCACGGCGCATTCTGATAAGCCTGTCCCACCTGACCTGCTTTATCGTTGACGTAGCCGACTACAGCATCTCTCGAATCCCTTCTACCGAACAGCACAACCAAAGCCACAAAGCCAAAGAGGATAAGGGCAAGTCTCCTTGATCCGAGTGGCATCCTTCTCCAAGACAACGACCGCGAAGACACACCCGCTGGACCGCCCGTTGCAGACTGTGGTGGATATCCAGTGGCGTCCTCGGCTTCAGCAGCAAGCCCGTTGGGAGCGAGAAGAAGAGCACCGGTCTCGGAGTTGTCGAGGTCGACCGAGGAGCGAGTGATGGACTTGGCTCGGTAGTGCTTTTCCCTCGAGGCTGTCGGAGCGCGGCGTGGGCTGGTTTGTGAAGGTGGAAAAGACATGGAATGTGCAAGGCCTCCCTATGACGGCAGGTCTCAAGTCGGCTCCACGAGCTTTGCCAACGGCCGTGCAGTTTTGCAACAAAGTGCGGGTGAAGGTTGCGACGAGCGGAAGAAAAGATGGTGGTGGTGGAAATGGTCTGGTTCCACTTCTTCTCGAAACACTGACAACGTGAACGGAAATTCGCGGTGAAATTCCAGCCTCGGCGTGCGGCGTGGCCTCTAGATAGGCTCCTTGCGGCTTGCTAAGGGTCTTCAGAGGTCCAAAGGTATTGGGCCAGCCAGGCTATTGCTCTCAGATTTTGATGTGATGGCGATGGTGGTTGCCAGAAAGCTGCTTTTCTATCGCAAAGAGCTTTTAGGATGCGGAAAGATTCAACGGTCGGTTGTCGAGGATCTTTCAAGCGCTGCGCTTGATATGCAAGTCCAGCTTCCCGTGGCCGAGCGAGCGAGAAGACAGCCACGAGCTGGCGATGGGAAATCCTAAGTTGTTAAGGTCTCGCTGGCAAACAGTTGCAATGCACGACTGGTGTGCTCGGGTCATGCTGAGCACCGTGACTTTTTTTTTCCGCGGCGAGCTGTCCGGGGTTTTTCTGATGACTGAAGATGAGCGGCTCAAACTTGCACTTTGTGGTACGCAGGAGTGACATCGGATGTGGTTCCGTGGTAACCACCGTCCATCATCTCCTCCTCTTGGAAATCACAACGTCGTATCCTGGCTGGGCTGCCATCGGTCGGCCCGCCTTGACATCTTAGCAGCAAAGACGGTCGACTCAGCACTTGGGCGTCAACCATGTCAGCACCATCGAATCCGTCGGATCATCCTCCAACAAACCTGCCTCATACCGTGTCGGAACCAGTCCGATCTAGCAATTCACACGACGCGACTCCACCGACGTTGCTGAACCCTGGGATGGCAACCAATCCCAGTTCAGGTCTCACGCTGCTTGAACCGCCAAAGCTGTGCGGCTCCAAACCGATTTCGAGCATCTTCCAGGACACCACCGACTCGCCTGCTTCCAGCATGACCGACCAAATCGATAATGATCCAATGGCACCCGTCAACAAGACACATGCCAAAGTGCACGACATGTCTTCGTTGCCGCACGCCCACTCTGCGGATCAGCCACCTGCTTCTCTCAACTCGCCCTGTTTCGTCCATTCCTATCTCGATCGCGGAGTAGCGCTGGGTGAAAGTCTCAAGAAGCAGCGTCGTCAACTCAGCCGCCAGCGTGGACACCGACCCAAGAACCCGCGCCAGTATTCGCAGAGTGACGCCGCTTCTGCTGACGACGACGCTGTCTCTCCCCAGTCCCAACGTCGCAAAGCCCAATCCATCTATGAAGAGAGTCCATCGAATGCCGCCGCTTCTCCGTCCACTTCGAGCTCCATATCAATCGGCAGGGCGCAAACACTTGCAGAAGATGACACTCACTCGAACTCAGATTCATTATCGACGTTGGCGGCACGAAGCACAGAACGCGCATCCGCTCGAGTTCGTATCCGCACCAGCTCGGACGACGACGATGGCGATGACGACGACGACCACCGTGACGCCGACAATGTCGCGCATCAACCTCTGTCGGATCAAGATTCCTATGGCTCTTCCTACTCCTACTCGACCGACGAAGATGATTCGGACAAGGTTCGATCTCTCACTCGACAGCTGGCAGAGACCGCTGTGGGTGTGCGAGAGATGAGCAAGCAGCTCGGACGTGCAAGGGTCAAGTCTACCATTCAATCAGTCATGATCATAACAAAGGCCAGAGACAATCACCTCATCAAATTGACTCGCGAGCTTGCCCTCTGGCTCATGACTACGCCTCGCAACGGCAAGGACACTGGACTCATCGTCTATGTCGACTCGCAACTCCGTCAGTCGAAACGTTTTGACGCCGAGGGGATTCGCAGAGACTATCCCCAGCTATTTGACTCGCGACCCAAGCGTACACCGAGCATGTCGTCGTCCTTTTCATCCTCTGCTCCATCAGCACAAGACGGCAACGGTGCCTTCAACCGAGGCGGTGAGGGCGGCAATCAGCTGCGATTCTGGAACGCCGATATGTGCTCTCGCTCGCCTCACCTCTTTGACTTTGTCGTCACTCTAGGTGGTGATGGTACCGTGCTCTTCTGCTCTTGGCTCTTTCAACGCATCGTGCCTCCCGTCCTTCCGTTCGCGCTTGGCTCGCTCGGATTCCTCACCAATTTTGACTTCAAAGCGTACAAGGACGTGATGAAGTCAGCTCTCGATGATGGTATCCGTGTCAACCTCCGCATGCGCTTCACAGCGACCGTCTACCGTGCCACATTGCCATCTTCTAGCTCGGCCGACCGACATCGTCGCCAAGCCATCAAATCCGGAAAGACCGGCGAAATTATTCTCAATTCGGTCAAGAACTGCGGCTGGGATGCCATCGAATCTCCCAATCCGGACTCAACTCATCGCCCGCGTTCCGAGCTGCGTCCTGACGACGAGGTAGAGCTGCCTTCGATGGAGAAAAAATCGAGCAAGACGGGCAAGAAGGGTAAAAAGTGCCGCGACAAGGAAATCATGTGTTTCAGCACTCGCCCCGTTGAGACGTTCGAGGTGCTGAACGATTTGGTCGTAGACAGAGGTCCCAGCCCATACGTCAGTCTGTTGGAGGTATTTGGTGACGAGCACCACATGACGACTGCTCAAGCAGACGGTCTCTGTATCTCTACCCCCACCGGCTCCACCGCCTACTCGCTCTCGGCGGGTGGCAGTCTGGTGCATCCCGAGATTCCAGCTATCCTGATCACGCCCATCTGCCCGCACACGCTCTCTTTCCGACCCATGCTGCTGCCCGACAGCATGGAGCTGCGTATCGCCGTGCCATACAACTCGAGAAGCACGGCATGGGCCAGTTTTGACGGCCGCGGCAGAGTCGAGCTCAAGCAAGGCGACCATATCAAGGTGACAGCGAGTCGCTATCCTTTCCCTACCGTGTGCGCCGAGAACCAGTCCACCGATTGGTTCTCGAGCATCTCGCGGACGCTCAAGTGGAACGAACGACAAAGGCAAAAGTCGTTTGTGGTGGTGGAGGAAGGCGCCGAAGGTGAATCAAACAACGGCGGCGACAAAGGCAAGGACGGGTCGTCGACGGCTTCTCCCAGCAAGATGTTCGCTAAGCACGGTCGAGGTGGAGAAGGGGAGAGTAGTGACGACGATGACGAAGACGATAGCGACGAAGACGATGACGATGGAAAGGGCCGGGACAATGACGATGAAGACGAAGCAGAAAAGTTTGACATTGATGATACCAGCACAACGGTGACGCGAAGCAACAGTCCCAACTCGCATGGCGATGGCCACGCTCATGTGCGCAGAAGATCGGGACAAAGCACGCCTCGTCACACCAATGGCGGCTCGCGACGCAGCACAGGTCCATCGCTGTTGGGCACCTCGTTGCCGCGCCTCACCTCCATCACCAATGCTTTCGGATCCAAGTCTGGCGAGGGACAATCGCATACCGACGCATCATCAACGGTCTCGTCTCATCCCAGCTCGTTGCTGAACAGTCCAGACCGGTTTGGCTTGCAGGGACCGCCCTTGCCACCGAAAGCCATCAGCGAGCGACACCTTCTCAGCGCCGATTTCCGTCTCGATGGAGGCCGTGCGCTTTCTTCTTCGTTGTCGTCATCGTCTGCCAGAGACAAGAAGCAATCGTCCTTGTCGTCCGAGCCTAGGTCTCCAACAACTGCTGATGCTGGCTCAGGCTCGACACTTGGCAGCAGTCGAGAGGACAAAGGCGAGCGCAGCAGAAGCACGCAGTCCAAGCCCATGACACCGTCTTCGGCTCTCGCTCGGGACAAGACCCCCAAAGGTGTGCGTGACTCTTCAAGGCAGGATGATTCAAGGAGGAGCTCAGATCGCAGACAGGAACGTTTCGATCGAACAGGAGGCAGCACAGGTGGCACAGCGCTCGTAGTATACGGTCAAGACGACAGTGATTCGGATTCGACCACAGGAGCTGGTCATTGACGGATCGAGACGATGTTTGCTACCCAATCAAGCTTAGTGCGGAACAACCGGATTTCCAACTTTCGTGCACAATGATCAGCTTCGAGTGAACGCGACTGTGAGCAGCCCTTCAAAGCCGACGGATATGCTATTGAGCTCGCCAACAAGCGAGGCTGCCACGTAGCTGCATCGGGGTTTGACAGCTCGGATAGGTAAAAAAGGGCAACGCGCGCAAATGGAACGAGCCTCTAACCGACCATCCTGTTGCATGCGAACGGTCAAGCCAGGCGAATGTGGTTACGACATCGTTTGTCAAAGAGCAACAGCATTGTGCGAGTGTACCGACGGCGACGCAATCATGCCGGAAGCAGAGGCAGACGTTTGCCATTGTCTCCAAGTGTCGGAGAGAGCCTCCTGGATCTAACACGTTTCCACCCTTATTTTTTTGTCGCTGTTGCTCATGCGAGCACACATTCCTCTCTTTGCGCCGCGCGGTTGTCATTTATTTATTTATTTATTTTCCGTATCTTTGTTTCTTCGTCTCCAATTCTAGGCTCCGACGCCAGTCTTCTTGAGATTTCTCGAAAAATGGACCCTCTTGAAACAATTGAAAAATGCATCACGCCGTCATCCTCTCGCAGCTTTGCAAGGGTCATGCTCGCCGTTCCCAATGGATGATGACGGTTCGTTATCAGCAGGCTCGTTCGTCATTCCGGGCTTGGTTTCGTTCCCGTCGACGATCCGGATCGTCGACGTGCTGCTGCTGCCGCTAGATGCAGATCCCACATCTGACGGTAACGTAGCAGACAGGACACTGTCTGAAGCCTGTATTGGACCGTCCCTGTCCTGTCTTCTCCCCCAACCAGCTACTGTATGTGCAAGATGTCTCTGAAACACACTTCCAGCATTCGGAATCGAGCAGAGTACCATAGTGACGGTCACCTTTCCAAAAAGGCAACAAGGGGAAACATCTGCTGTTCGAGTCAGCATGGATGGCTCAGACACGGTGAGACAAGAGGTCGAATGCGCCGGGTAAAAAATGGTGAACGAGACAGGCTTCGAGAGGCTGTCTCATCCAACGCGCTTGCTCACAACGGAGGGGTTGGAGGGGCTAGTCACGCGCAGCCTCTGTTTCAGGCTGAAACGTGAAGCGGCACATCTCCTGTGCTTGGAGAGCATTAGCGTTAGATTGCTGGACGCCATGATCTGCCTCGGCTGTCCCATGTCTTGGATCCTGAACCATGTTCCAAGTTGGTCGAGCGTGAGACGCTCTCAGTCTCGCAACCTTGCAAATCGGCTTGGGCCGAGCTGACAGTGGGGGCCGATCATGGGGTCTGGAGAAGTGATTCTGGAAAATGAAAGAGCTTGATCGAGAGCTGACAGGGCGAGAGGTCGACAAGCCGCTCGAAGATCAATTGATGAAGGCATTGCAAAACTGCCTGAGACCGGCAATATCCCTAGATGGCTTTGCAGGTAGCGAGCTCGCCTCCGCTCGCCGCCATTTTTACGTGCTGTGCTCGAATCTTGGCGAACCTCGATACAACGGTGAAGCGACGTCAAAGCGACCTCGATACGAGACTTCACTCTTGCTCGCCAAAAGAGAAGCGTGCAGGTGAGAAAGAGGCAAGCATCACTTCGTATCTACTGTACAGTCTCAGAAATTTTGGCTCGAGACCAATGCCTCGGCAGAAGACACTAAAGTAAAGATCGTCTTTTTGGTCGCTTGGCCGTCGGTGTCTCTCTCTCGCTTGGTTGATCTCGGCGTCTTGACAAAGAGCCAAAAAAAAAAAAAAAAAACCACGAACCATCGCAATTTTCGTAAGGTGACGCCGCCGCCTCCCGGCCCATTTCTATTGTCTGCCAGCTCATCTTCGACATCGCGGACCATGCAGAACTCGAACTTGACAAACAAATGATACTCCGCACACCGTTTCCCACCACGAGGTGTCTGGCTGTGACCCTCGGGAAATGTACCGGTCTTCAACGGAAAGTCAATGCAGCCATGCTTGTTCAAGCTCAGGCTTCACAGTGAAAGAGCAAGGCACAATGCATAGGCGCCGTATCACATCAGGGCTCGTAAATTCCTATCCATTTTACTGTATAAATTTAGCAGACTGAGGCTGGTCGATCCCGCTGCTGACTGCTGCTTCGACACCGATACAGAATTCTCCTTCTCAGTGTCTCTCTCTCGGTCGGAATGCAAGAAAATAAACATATTTTTCTGTTGGCTCTTTTTGAGATTGCGTTGCAACACAGCCTTGAGCCTTTCGTCGTCGTCAGACGCGCGGGGCTAAAGCCTTGATTGAGCCACTGTGTTGCTCGCCCCGCCAACCATGCAGGCCCGTTGATCAATATTTGCAGGGCCTTACTGTATTCCTACCTGCAGCTGCATTTTTTTCGCTGCCCTGATCGTCTCTACATTTGCAGAAGATGCAGGTTGTCGTGAGCGAGGAATCCATCCATGCCGTCAATGACTAGAAAGCTGAAAGTGACTCTGTGCTTTGCTTGCTCGAGTGGAGACACTTGCAAGGGCAATTTGGGAGACATGCGGAAACAACGACATGCTAATCTAGATACTCTGCAATGGCGAATGGATTGATTGCAAAAGCATCCAACTGCTGTCAGCCGCGCGACATAGGCGGTGCTGTGCATGTTCTTTACGCCCAAGTACACTCAATGCAGTCCAAGCACGGCCATGCTGTATCGATGTGCTGTCGGCATGTCGAGCAACCTGAAGTTTAGAAACAGCTGCAGTCATTTGATGGCATTTTGCCCATTTTTTTATGTAAAAATTAAATAAATATTTTTAGCAAAAATCAATATTTTCCGTCTCTCGTGCTGTTGCTTTAATTAAGTTTTTATGTGCCCAATTGGTGCATTTTGGTCAGTCTGTCAGTCAGTTCGGCACTGTGACTTGCTCGAGCTTCGATGGCCGGGACCCTCGCTCTCCCTCTCTCTCCCTCTCTCCCTTCAACGCAGATCACACTCAGCCGTCAAAGCACTACTGACTGTGCCTCGCCAAAGTTGACTTTGCCTTGCCTTGCGTTGCTCTGCTTTCGCTTGCTCGCCTCCGCCTCTCTGCTCTCTGCTCTCTGCTCGACACTCCTCGTCCCCGTTCCCGGTCCCGTCACATCGCCATCGCCATCTCCATCTCCAACTCCAATTCTTTTCTGCTTCATTACTTGGAACCCACCATCTCCACCCTTTCGATCACTGCCCTCCTTCTTTTTTTTGGACTCTCTGCCTCTCGAATTCCGGACCCCGACCGCCGCCCACCAGTTCGCGCCTCATCTCCTACTTTGGTCTCACAGCAGCAACGATCAGCCAGCTCGCCACCTCACCTTTGTGACAGCACGATCACCTTTTCAGTCGGACTCGGCTTGTCTGATTAGTCGACTTCATTTCGTCGGCGCAACACCCGTGGGGACCTTTTTGTTGCGGACCGCATCTTCAACACAGGAACTCCTCTTCCGGCTTCCTCTTTTACCCACGCTCACCAGTTCAGCCCAGTTCTCGTCTCAACGCATCGTTGTCAACCAACAGCTGGCATCACTGGCATCACTGGCATCACATCACATCGCATTGCATTGCACCGCATCGCACCGCACTGCCCTGCACTGCACCGCTCTTGACATCGAGGACCACCGACAATCAGCCCACCTTCTTGGATCCTTGCCTTTGCTTTCACATCACCCCACGACTGCACCTTGGAGTTTCGTCCTGTCTCAGTTGCGCAACCTCACAACCTCACGCTCTTGCTCGGCCTGCGCCTCGAACGTCATCCGTTGCTACGTACTGTAACATCTGCTGCATCACGCACGCTGCCCGGCGCCACTGTATCCCCACCGCGGCATCCAGACGCTCGTCAGCGCTTGCAGCTTAAATACCGACTCCCACAGCAGCCCTCACATTCAATCGGTGCGGCGACCCATCCTTGGAAGCGATCTTAACCTTTCTTTGCCACTCACCACCAACACTGATGTCTCGCCGCCTTTACGCAGACATCTGATCCGACTCTCATCCTTTGCAGGCGACACTCTGCATTTGCAGCGCCAAGCTGCCCCATCGTCCGCCTGTCCATTACCGCCACTGTCAGAGTGAGACGAGTGGCTCTCTTTTCTCTCCTCCTCCTCCTCATTGTCATCGCGCCCACTCCAACCACACACTAGCAAGCAAGGTGCAGCCGTTGCCTTGATCTAACACACAGGCTTGATCTGCTGAGCCAGGTACGCTGGCCAGCCTCGCCTTTCATCATTCTATCCGCGCAAAGAGCCATGGGGCCGAGCGGCGCGAGAGCGGGGATCCCGTTCCCCGGCGCCAGCAGCGCCTCCAGCACCAGTGGCTTTGCTCGCGCTGCGTCCATACCGCGCTCCATTGCCGACTCTGTGTCCGAATCGAGCGAACCTGCTGAACCTCGCGATATGGAAGTCGACTCGGAACCATCAACATCAACATCAGCAGCAACAGCAACAGCAACAGCAACAGCAAAGCGTGCGGGTCAAAGCGGGCCGGAGCCATCTACCAGTCTGCCCAGCATCAAAAACCTCTTTGGCATCGAGCGCAAAGAGCCACTCGCTTCTGTTCGTCGCGCCGATGCTGCATCCGACGACGGCCATTCGTCTCTAGGCACCGCCACACCGAGGTCGCCGGCGAACATGAACACATCAGCATCATCAGCAACACTAGACCACTGCGGCCACCGCAGCCATGCCAGCACCAGCAGCTTTTCAGAGTTTCAGTCTGGACTCTCACACAGCTCTAGCTCTTCTTCGCTCGGTCCTATTCGCACACGACACTCCTCAAATGCTTCGGGCTCCTATGGCCGAGCTGGGCCACTTGTGCCCAGCACGCCTCCTCGCCATGCTGGTTCATCAGCACATGCTTTCAGCCCCGAGGACACAGTTTCGAGACGAAGAGCCGACTCACGATCTCGTCAAGCACAGGCACTGAAAGGGCTCATTCTGTCTCCTCCCTTGCGCAGGCTGCCTTTGGACGGCGACGGACCCGCCTCCGACATGCAGTCCAGATCGCAACGACGTAGCGGCCATCGGCCTGCCTCTTCCTCTTCCGGCTCGCTTTCGACGCTGTTCTCCCACATCTCGACTTCTTCAGATCCTGCACCCATGCTGCCACCAGGCTATGTGCACTCGAAGCAAGCGTCGGAGGAGAGTGCGATACCTGAAGGGTGGTCAGCTACCAGCGCTCCTTCCGACAACACGAGTCCACGCACCAGCTGGCACAGCCGATCATCGACGCTCGAATCGGGCGAAGCCGCGTACAAGATGACAGCCAGCGATCGTCCCTCAGCTTCGCTCCTTCCGCCGTTCCGCGAGTCGTCGCACCTTCCACCGGGCGAGCCTTCACGTTACTCGCCTGAACAGCATTTCTCGAATCTATCGCGCCATCGATCCATGCGTACACCAGGTTCTTCCGCAAACCTGCCAGGCTCTTCTAATCGACGGCGCGCTCGTACTTTGACGCACGCAGACCGTCCTATCGCTCCCTTGCCCAACACGGAGGATCCAGCAAAAAGGCAGCGGCTCGAAGCAGCGTCGGAGCTACTCCGTATGGGTCAACAGAGGGGCGACGATCCGCATTCGGCCGGCGGCAGCGGTCGCATGTACTCGCACAAGCACAGCATGTCGATGCAGGAACGTATGCCGCTTCCCATGGAGCTCTACGAAAACGCAAACACGGTGCGATCGCACCGACCCAAGTCTCACTCCATGTCTGGTCAAGAGCCCTTCGATCCAAACATGCCGGTGCACCATGGCCCGCCAGGAATGCCTGCGCCGGGGCTGGATGCGCCGCCGTTTGATCGAGGTGGACCACCGCCGCCACCAGGAGGGCCTACCGCTTTCGATTCCTTCCATCCCAGGCGAGGACGTGGTGCCGGCGAGGAGGCGCCGCGTCTCGGTGGTGCCGGTTGGGTGTTCCCACGACGACCAATGCCATCGGAATCGGCCGAAGCGCAACGCAACGCATTCCAAGCACAAATGATGCGAGGACAGGCGCTCGCAAGTGTTCCCGACGGCATCATCTCCGCTCAGCATGGGAGCGCTTTCGGCGGGATGCGTGCAGCACCAAGCGCGACGGGCACCATCGCCTCTGGCCAAGCCAAGTACGAATGTGCCTGGTGTGGCAAGCGCTTCTCACGTCCCTCGAGTCTCAAGATTCATCACCACTCGCACACGGGAGAAAAGCCTTTCGTCTGCAACGAGCCAGGCTGTGGACGGTCGTTCAGCGTTCAATCGAATCTGAGGCGTCACCAGAAATGTCATGCTCCCGGCGGCGACCAGTCCGAAATGGACGTGTCTCGTCAGCAGCAGGGGCATGTTGCTAGCCGAAGTGACGATGGATACTGGGCTCGCGGACCGCCCCCGCCCGCTGCCTCTTCTGGTGCAAGGATGAGTCCGATCGCGAGTGGAAGTGGCGGATGGCCTGGATGGCATCCAGGCCATCCAGGCTACGGACCTGGACCTGGACCACCGCCAGGATCTGCTCATGGACCTATGCATGGCTACGGGATGGGACATCCGCCGCCTGGTCCAATGCATCCTCAGATGCATCTGCAGATGCACATGCAGATGCAGATGCACATGCATGGCAAGGACCATCCACCGCTGTCGCGCTCGGCGTATGAGCCAGGCTCACGAAGCATGAATACCTGGACCGAGATGCGACGCGGCGAGATGCCACCGCCCGGCTATCGCGACTACGAGCGTGGACCTCCTGACGCCTACGGCATGGCGGGATCGCCACGCCGCTTCACGCAAATGCGTGAACATCATCTGTCCGAGTCATCTGCAGAGGAGGAGGAAGAGGACGAGCTGCTGCACGACGACGAGGTGTCGGAAAGGCCGCCTAGTGTCAAATCCGAGCGTACACAAGACCGTTTTGCGCGGGCCGATGCCTCTGCCTCGCAGGGAGGCTCGAGCGAAGACGAGGCGGACAGGACGGTCACGATGAAGAGCGGACCACGACCCAGAAGCGGAACAAGTGCGAGCACCACCTCGAACCTGCGCGCTGGCTTCACTTCGCTATTGAACCCAGAAGAGAGGCAACCAGAGGGTCGGGTCAAGGACGAGCGTTGAAGGAGGCTGATCAACATCTTCCCAAGCATTCACTGACTTATTTTTACTTTCCTTGCATTGAATCAATGAGATACCACTCGCTGCAAGGCTCTGCGTGTATTTGCTTTGAGCTCCTGTGTGAGGGCGAGAGGGTGTTCGCTGCAAGATGGCATAAGTGCCGGGCACGCAACCGATGCATGGCAGATCCGAGCTTGAGTCTGTTCTGAGAGTTCGAGATTTCTACCAAAGTCGACCTTGCGTGCATGCGTGCGTGCGTGCGAGTGCTGCAAGCTTTTCGAACGCGCCTTTGCCACCTTTCTTCGCAACCGGAAGAGCCGAACAAAAGGGGAACATGTGCGAAAGCGCGTCGACGCACACAACCCTTCTTGCTTCCTTTGAAGTCACACTTTCTCCTCACAATTCTCTTTGCAGGTCAGCGATCGTAACTTAGCTCTGGAGCTTGGTCTCGAGCATGCGCGCCCACCTTGCACTGCGTTCCTAGCTTGCAACTCGGCAAAAGTTTCGTAGTCGGCACAAACACGGCTACTGTACAAGCCACCGTTGGCAACCGCTCAGCCCACATTTCCTCGCATTCGGCCGCTAAGCTCATTTCGGACGGTCGAGCCTCTGCTCCACACATGTCTTGGAACAACCCTATTCTTGGCGGCGGCGGTGAGGGAGGAGCATCGCAGCTTGTCGCCGTCTCATCCAACGGTTCCGACGTCCCTTTGTATCCTCAGTCGAGCAGCAGTAACTCGCACTCCGATCGACCAGCACCCTCACTTCCTAGCAATGCTTCGCCATTTCGATCACTAGCTTCTCGCGAGCTGAGCGGAGACCTTTCAACAGTTTCGACAAAAGATCGCCACTTGCAATACCTTCGTCCCGGTTCTACCAGCACGATCACTTCGTTCACTTTCGCCAGTGCCGACACACCAGCGCGCCCTTCCAGTGCAAGCGCTTCCAGCTCTCGTCACACTTCACCTCGCAAACCGGCTGCCCCCTCCCGCATCGGTAGGGACTTCGAGGCTCTGCTCGCCTCTGATGAGACCTACGTGCTAAGGGAATCGTCCACCACCGCACTCGACACCGAGGAGGGGCATCAGCCTCGACCACAATCGATCTGGTCGAGTCCTTCAGCGAGCGCAAAGCGAGTCATTGTCGAGCGTCGAAGGCAGCCATCTACCTCATCTTCGACGGGCACCACCAACCTGGACGAAGTGGACGAAGACGAGGAGCTCATCAGCACTACGCCGCGGCCGTCGCACTTGGATGCCTTCCAATCGCCAGCAAGGAAGCCGCAATCTACCGCCGCACCTGGAATGTCTGCTCAATCCATGACGGGAACGGTTCGAGGCAACGGAGCTCAGGTGCCTGCTTCACCTGATAGAACCACATCACTCCAACGTCATACCACTGGCTCCTCAGCTGGACCTTCGCCGTCTTCCAAACGTCTGGCTGCACCAATCTCGACGATGCCAGGCTCTTCGCTTTATCCTGAGACCAGTCCGGCCAATGGTGCGCCAAGACCATGTCCGCGTCTCAACAGTAGCGTCGGTCTCGAACAGGAAATTCAGTCCAGTGCTTCCAGCCAAGGCAGCTCAGACCAAGCTGCGTCGATGGGTTCCTTCCGGCAGCGCATGAAGAAGACAAGTGGCTTTCTCCGCAGGCTGCGTAAGGACACCACACCGATTCGTCGCGAGAAAGACGCTGCCAAGCCGAGGCAGTCAGGCTCTGCAGGGTATGCTTTTTCAACGGGCTCGAATCCCTCCACCACCTCATTAGGTCGAAGCGGCAACAGCGAGTATGGCGTTGGTGCTGCATCGCTTGGACGAAGGGAAAGCAAGGCCAGCGTTGTCAGTGTAGGTGCGTCCTCCGCTACAGGCAGCGCGCCGCAGAATGCGCTTTTTGCATCGGCCGACGTGGTCGCAGTTCCAAGCATCCCTGAACGATTCATGCAGCCTTCCACCAGCTCAAACTCGCAGACTGCATCTGGACCGTCCGCTGTCGAAACATCGGTACCAGAACAAAATGTCGCAGTAGCGCCAGAGACACAGAAGCTGGCACCGATGAACAAAGCCGCACCTCGAATTCCATCCGCACCGGCAAGTGTGACGGAATGGAGCACAGCGGACAAGTTTGCCTTGCCACAGCGTTCAAGCTCTCAGGGACATGAGCATCAACGAAACAAGTCGCTCGCTTCCAGCGACTCCACCGGCGCCATTCGTTTGGCTGTCCAGCAGCTGTCCTCTCATATGGACGATGCTTGGAAGGAAGAGCCTGCTCGAGAGGTTCAGATAGCGGAACAGCCAGCTGCGCCAGCGCTGAAGCAAGCGTGGGGCCCATCACCTCAGCTTCCCGAACTTGGGATCGATCATTACAAGGAGAGATCAGGCAGCTTTTTGGAGGAGCCCGAGCTTGTCTCGAGCGATGCCTTTGACGGTGTCGAGACCGCAGCTCCGCAGACAGTCCGCTCTTTCTCCGCATCATCTCGTCCCAACACATCCGCTTCACGCGTAGCATCGCAAGCGTCTGAAAGCGACAAAGGGGCAGGGCTCGGAATCTTGCCCAGCGAGGCGTCGGAACCAGGTCCGCAAATGCGACAGGTTCCGAGCAATGATTCACAGGACACTGCATCGGCAAGGTCAAAGCAAACCGACTCGAAAAGCGATAACACATGGCAGCTCAGCAGAAAACCTGTACCGCTTCAAACAACAAAATCGCTTCAACGAGCGGCTCTACCTGGCACACCGCCAGCCGCGGACTTGCCGCGAGATGATGACTCGGTTCGCAACAGCCCACGCGAGTCGATGGATCCCGTTGCTGACAACAGACGCCGCCGAATGACTGATTCTGGCGCCAGCCTGGTGAGCATGCGATCCTTTGAGACGGCTGCCGAAAGTGCGGGGAACGGAAGCGCCGATCCGAAAGTCGCCTCCTTCAATTTGCCCTTGGAAGAAGAGCAACAGCTTGCTGATGCAGCGGGCGCAGGATCGCCAAGTGCTGAACTTTCAGCGCACAGTATGACGCGCACTCAGTCGCCGGCTGCCAACGAAGGCGACCATGTCGATCAAGATGCTTCGGACGATACCGAACATCAGGAGCAGAGTATAAGGCTAGTCACAAAGCGATCAAAAACGGAAGACATCAACCTCTCCTCCGAACCAAATGCAGGCCGTACCAAGACCATCATCACTGCTCCTGCGTCACCCGGCACGAACTCGTCCACAAGGCCCAAGACGATGGAGCAGCCGGAGCAGTCCCTCTTGCGACCGGGACACAACGAAAGTCTGAACCGTGCTGCTTCGGTTTCGTCAGCTTCCGGTAGGGCTGGCGACACGGGAACGCTTCTTTCGACTCCGTCTGCAGTCAGAAGCCCTTCGCCCGTCTCGTCGCCAGCCTCTGCAAGAACGAGCTTCGATGTCAACGTAACGCGACCCGTCAACGAGCCTGCAGCTGCATCTCCTGCCCTGTCGGCGTCCGCTCAGGAGCTGGCGACCAAGTGCTGGGAAGAAGATCCGGCGTTCTTGAAGCGCGAAAAGATTGCAGAGTGGCTCGGTGGTCTTGGCCTGACCAATCGTGCAGCGCGAAGTCACTACTTTGCCAACTTTGATTTCAGCGGTTTGCGACTCGACGTGGCTTTCCGTCGACTTTGCGACAAGCTCTTCCTACGAGCCGAAACGCAGCAAATCGACCGCATCTTGGCTGCTTTTTCGCAGCGGTACTACGAATGCAATCCGGACTCAATCTTTGGTAGCGCCGACGTGATTCACTCGGTTGTGTTCAGCATTCTGCTTCTTAATACCGATCTTCATATTGCGGAGCTGCAGGAAAGGATGACGTTGAAGCAGTTTGTTCGGAATACGTTAGGCGCTATTGCGGAAAGCGGCGGGGATGATCAATCGCTGTCGACTCGAGATGAGAGCAGGAGCAGTTTTAGCGTCGCACCCAGTGACTTGGCGCGGAGCATGGACGCTGTCCCTCAGAAAGTTGACCCTTCTCAGCGCAGGAACAGTATCAGCAGCTACCTCGGCAATCGGTCGAAGCAGGTATCGAGTACGACAAAACTGGAAGCGTCTACGGATGGTGCGCATGCGCAAGACAGCTCTCGACCTGGTACAGCGACGAGTGGGGCCAAGGGCAAAGAGGCCCAGATTGAAACGCTGCTTCGAGACATTTATGCTGCGGTCAAGGCAGAGCGAATCTTGCTGCCCAATCCAGAGACTGGTGCTGGAAATGTTGCTGCTGGAAGGCCGTCGGGCACTTTTTCACCCATGGGAGGCGGTCGTAGAAAGATGGGAATGGGCAGTGATCGAATGACGGCGCTCAAGCGAGGGTCGATTCGAGGCATTCAAGGGTTGCTAGGCGGTATAGGACCCAATGCTTCGCTCTTGGATCCAGCACTCAGTCCGAATCCATCACGAAGCTCGGTGGACTCGTGGGGTCGACCCTCGCAGTCTCTGGCCGCCAGTGGTGACCGTGACAGGCTGCTTTCGCCTCTGCCGACCATCACACCTGGATTTGCAAGCACACTGTCGCACACCATCATCAAAGAATCGATGGAGGAGGATGCTGCATCCGGTCTCAGCAAATCGTCCACTGCCAAAGAGTCGACGTTGGATGACGAGGACGATGACGACGCGCTTGCGCTCGCCGGGCCGCCGTGGGCGAAAGAAGGCTCGCTGACGCGCAAGCATCTGTGGGAGAGCACTGGAAAGCGGGCCAAAGACAAGACGTGGACCGAAGTGTTTGTTGTTGTCTCGAAGGGCATTTTGTCCATGTTCCGGTTCGACCTTGGTGGATCATCTTCGACATCGGCAGCCGCATCAAAGAACAAAAGTCGGCCTTCGATGGCAGCCCCTGTCGGTGGGGGTTCAGGAGCAGCGCTGGGGGGAGGCAACTGGCTATCCAACGCAACATGTTTGGGCGAGATCTCTCTGGCACACTCTCTCGCCAACGCCCTCCCGCGACCGGGGTACAACAAGGCTCGACCGCACGTCTTTGCCCTCACTCTACCCGGTGGCAAAGTGTACCTCTTCCAAACCGGCCACGAGGAGCTCATCAACGAATGGGTCAGCACTTGCAACTACTGGGCCGCTCGACAGTCCAAAGAGCCTCTACCGGGTGGTGTCAGCAACATGGAGTACGGATGGAACAAGGTTCTCCCCCAACTCGACGAAGACGACTATGAAGAGCTCGACAGTTTCTCTTTCAACGCTCACATGTCTCGATCGTCATCGTTGCAACCACAGCAACCGACGAGTAGTGCTGATTCGAGGAGTGTCAGGAGTGGCAAGTCGTTCAAAAATCGGACGTTTGCTTCACCAGCTACGTCCGCTGCTGCCTCGATCAACACCTCCTCAAACGTGGGTTACTTGACAAACGAACGAACGTTTATCAACGAATGGCGCACCCCGCAGTTACCCACCTTGCCTTCCTCTCTCAGCGAAGAGCGACAGCTGTCGAGACTTGAAAAGCAAGTATCGGCCATCGAACAAGAGCTGACGCTGCACAACGAGCTCCGACAACCAATGTTGCAGTTGTACAGCCCGAAGGGCGGGAATTACGCGAAAGCGTTGGGCAATTGGGAGCGGAAAAGCAACTGGCTGTTGCAGGAGCTGGTCAAGTATCAGAGCTACGTCGAGAGTCTGAGGAAGAGTAGCGATGTCAAGGCGGAAAGACGGGCCAAGAGGGAGGTCGAGGAGATGGTGAGGGAGGGAGATGAGATGTTGGCGCGGCTCGAGGTGTAGAGTGTGGGGAGGGAATGGGATCTTTTCCATGGCAACTGTGTTTTCAGAATGGGATACTTCTGCTCATCAGAACCGTGTTCACAGAAGTTGCGTGTGCGAATCTGTCAGAAGAGTGTAAATGTGCGAATGGACGTGTGATTGCATTCAAACAAAGGTCCACAAAAACGAAACATCACTCCGCATCCTCCACCAACCCAATCCTCGCCCTCCAAAGCTCCTCCTTCAACTTTGTGATTTCGGTCCACATCTTGTCTTCCCACTCCATCGAGTCGAGGTTGTTGAGGTAGAGCGCGGTCGGCGGCGGTGGTGGTGGTGGTGGTGCGACAGCAGCAGCAGTAGTCGTGGTTGGTGTGCGTTGACCAGCAGCTGGTGCAGGGGTGTGGTGTCGTCGAGGAGGGATGAGGGGAGCAGGTAAGGCTGAGCCTGTGTTGGTACCGCGGGCGACGGAGCGGGGTGGGAGAGGAGGGGCGATGGTGGTTGGGGTGCTGGGTTTGACGTCGTCGGCGGAAGTGACGGCGTCGGTGGGGTCGGAAGAGGTGGCAGCGGTTGCTTCCGCTTTGGATGTTTCCGCAGCAGCATCGGCTGGAGTAGAATCAGCTCCAGCGGTTGGTTCTTCCTCCTTTGCCTCGGCATCCGTTGGCTTAGCTTCAGTAGGAGACGACGGCGCATCCGCAAAGTCATCGTCTTCACCTCCAGCTGGTTTCTTGTCTTCTTCGGATGATGCGTCTGGTGCGCTGGTGGCTTCATCCTTCGTATCTTCACCTTGCTCATCACTGGTCGTAGCTGGTGCTTCCTCAGTACTAGCCCCTTCCTGCACGCTCTCCTTCACCTTCTCTGCTTCTGTCTTGGCCTCCTCCGTCTCTCCCTCTTCACTCTTCTCAACCGCCACCGCATCCTCGTCATCCTTCGCCTTCTCCCCATCCCCAACAACCACCTCCGGCACAGCATCCGCTTCGTCCTTACTCTCCCCCTCCGCCGCAGCAACAGCCTTCTCCAACGTTTCCACTTGCTCGCTCTTAGCCGGCGCAACATCCTTCGGCAAATCCAACGAAGACGTACTACCACCCAACGGTTGCTCTTCGTTCATAAACTTGCCTTCCAGTACAACCGACCGCTCGAGATTGCGTACGAATCCCCAATACTGACAAGCTGCGCGCAGGCGTAACAAGCAGTGGTGCGGGCATAGCAAGTATCGCGTTGGTGAGCTGTCGCTCAGTCGGAAGATATGCGTTGGTACGGGCAAGTTGCTCAGCACCAGTCCTTGCGTAGCGAGGACCGCTTGTGCGTCCGAATCGCTTGCAGTAGGAGCTGACGTCTGAGCCGCAGCTTCAGCCTCCACCGCAGCTTTAACATTCGTAGAAGACTTTCGGAACGAGCTGAAAAGTCCACCTCGGGAAGGTTTGGGTGTGATCGTACCCGAATTGCTACCACTGCTAGAGGACCCGGTAATGGAGCCAAGCGAGCTGGCGGCTGAACTGGCCCAACTCGATGTTGCGGTTGCAATGCTGGAGGGGACTAGAGACGTCTTGCCGCCTTGTTCGGCGGATAAAGCGGTGGCAGCAACGCCTCCTGGCAAGGGAACGTTGACGACAGGGATACCGCACATGGCGCATGCTGCGGGTGGAAGCTGCGCGTTCTCGCGGCGAATGAGGTCTTCGTCGATCGTCTTGCTGCCGGAGAAGATGGGCTCGATGACGAGGTTGCCGTCGAGAATAGCCGTGTTGGCTTGACGCCGGCTGAGCCAGTTGAGACCAGGCGCGAAATCGAGTCGCAGACATGGCTCGACGTCTTCTTCCTGCGATCGTTTGATGAACGGCAGAGAGAGCTGACTGGGAAGTGAGACCATGCTCTCGACGTTGGCTGGCAGAGTTGGGTAGTCACGGTGTCTGCTGACGCCCGCGATCGCAAAGGGTGAGGTTGCGGAAATGGCACCACCCAGCCCTTGGCTATACGCTGAAGCCGCACTTGTGAGTGATGTCGAAGTATTGGCCGATTGCGATACTGCCGGAGAAGCGGTGCGAGGAGTCGGTGTACCGTTGAGCGAGTCGCGCGCTCCGTGGTGGTTGAGCGGATAGTTGTAGAATGGAGCGAGCTGTTTGCGAGTCTTGCGCAAGTGAGCGATGAAGGCGCGGAACTCTTGGTAGGGTACGATGTTGATGATGAGGCGAGCTTCAGCAGCCAGGTCGACATGTGGCTTATGCTTGCGCTCCTGCATCGCTGTTCTCTGAGAGATGGAACGAGCCAAGGACGACGTCTTGAGGCGATGGAAGCTGACAGCCTCGCTGTCTATCGATGCAATGGAGGCAGCATCATCGCCGTTCTTTCTGGATGTCGAACCGCTTTGCAGCTTCTCGACCTGACGCTGCAGGTCAGCGAGCACCTTTTGCTGCTCGAGCATGATTCCCTCGGTGTCCTTGAGTCGCTCCTCCATATTGCGGCTCTTCTCTTCCGCTCTTGCACGCGACAGTCGCTCCACAGCCACCATCTTGTTGGCCTCACTAAAAAGACTGGAACTGAGCTCGTCCAATTCTGCTTCAATCTTGCTCTTGTCACTTTCGGCTTTACCGCGCTGCGCCGTCTCCTCAATAACCCGATCCATCATCCTCTGCATCTCGCTGCTGACGTGTGCTTTTTCGACCAACAAGCCGGTGTTGAGTGCATCCAGGTGCTCTGCGCGCTCCTTTTCGAGCTCCTTGATCTTGGCAGACATGCTGCGAAGTTGCTCCTGCGCGTCCGAGTAATCATCCTCGAGATCTGCGATGCGATTGAAGGATCGAACGAGTTTCTCGTTGAGACCAGTGACTTGATTGGTCAAGTCTTTTACTTGGGCTTGCAGGGCTTCGGTCGACATTGGTGTTGTTGTTGCGAATTCGACGTTTGCGCTGTCTTCGTCCAATGCCGATATCGCCTGAGAATGTGGACGGGAGTGATCATGACTGAAGATGGCTGAAGCTGCAGAAGCACGCTTGAGGGCTGCTGCCTCTTCGTTGTGATCTTGACCGGTGGAAAGCCGTTTCGAAGCAGCATCGGATGACTCCTGGCCAAGAACTTCGTCAGGATTCGCTTCGTCCGCCAAGATCGAATCGGGATCCATCCGTTGCAGCTGTGATTCTGGAATGGTTCCGTCGGATGCTCCTGCGTTGCTGGACCCCGTCGGATCTGGCTCGCCGTTGGTTGCCGCCGACATGGTGGCAGTGGAAGTCGGCTCTCACCGCGGCCTTGCTGTGTCGGGATCAGCGACGAACGGAGCAGAAAAGCAAGGTCGAGAGTAGGAAGTGATGAGTGTGAAGAGAGGTGAAGGAGAGGAAGAAGTCACAGAGGATCTCGGCTCCACGTTTACACTTTGTTCGTTCGTTCCGCCGGGGCAATTGCACACACACGTAGATCAGCGAAATCGCGCCCGACCGTTTCTGCTGTTTTAGACTGACTCAAGCTTGTCGGGGTCGGGTCGGCCCACCTCGCTGGTCTTGTTTTTAGCCTTGCGTCTTGGTCAAAGTGACTCTCTGACGCTCTCGTGGCAGCGCAAAGGCATGCGTACAGTATTTGTTGTCTCGGACTGCAGCTCCGCAAGAGAATCGCGAAAGTGACAGTCCCGTTGGCTCACTTGAGAGTTGTGTGCCTTTTTGTGCCCACAAAGTTTTGAAAAATCACACACACGCAACGCACACACACGCAGCAACTGCAGCACCGCTAGGAGAGGGCACGCGCCAACGCCATAACCCACCCTTCCGAGCTTTAACGAGTTCACAACGAGACGCCGCTTCCAGAACTCACGCTAACTTTATCCCCCACTAGATTGGCTCAATAGTTTTACGTACTCCATCTTTGCCTCTCGCCTTTCACTTTGCGACACCTTCCAATTCGCCCGCTCTCGCTGCTCGCCAACTGTCCAACCCGTGACTGATCGCGTTGAACAGTGTTGGTCTCTGCCGACTCAGTTGCCGCCTCAACGCGATCTTAGAAAGCACGCCGACACATTCTCGCCGCACGTCTCGAACCCGTTCAACTCCACGCGACTGTCAACGTTGCGGCTTGCGCTCCCTCCTCAGTCACACCAACAGCCGCTGTCTGCAATCCTTGCCCCGGAGGCCAAGCTTCTGTACAAACGGCGTGCTTTCATCAAGGACGTACAGCAAATACGGTCATAGCACATTTGTGCACGGTGCTGCGCATCTCAGACTACATTTCCTGCAAGAAGCGTCATCTCGACGAAGCGACATAGACTTCAATAATGTAAGTGATCCTGAGCTGCCCTTTCTACGACTCGATAAGAACCCAATGCTTACCGTAGATCTTCATCTTCATCTTTCCCCCAACAGGCCCGGCGACAGAGCCCAGCCTATACCCAAGGCAGGCGCCAGTCTTTCGGAGCGTATCGCTGCTCTACAGAGGAAGACATCCAACCCAGCAAGATCCGCCAACCTTTCACCGCCAGGCACAGCAGGTTCTACAGGCTCCGGCAGGCTGAGCCCTGGCGAAAGTCCCTCGCGTTCTCCCTCTGGCGGTTCCAGCATCAACGCAGTACGCGAACGTATCGCCAAATTCCAATCGAGTGATGAGCGGCCCGTCATGCCCAGAAGCTCGTTTGGGTCTCCTGCGCCCAACCCCGAGATTCGCCATGCGCGAAGCAATTTCCCCGGCGCCAGCGCTGGCAAGGGAACAGGCGCGTGGGGTGAGGGTGTATTGCGTCCACAGATGACCGGCGGCGTCTGGCTCGGCGCAGGTGCTGGTGGTGGATGGGGCGATCCTAGCTCGACATCACTGCGACCTCAAATGACTGGTGGTGCTTTTCTTGGCAACGGTGCGCCGCGTACATCGAGCTTTGGATCGTCGCGGTTACAGCGAGGCGTTTCGGATAACATTGTTCACGGCACAGGGCGAGATGCTTTCGCTGAACTTGATAATGACCTTATTCTCACCGGACGGAATCGACCCGAACCACCAGCTAACGCGCAGACGGACGAGGCTGACTCTTCAAAGGAGGTATTGGCGAGCGGCGCCGCCTCCAATCAAGACTCTGAACCGCTGCCGAAGTTGCCAGATACACCAACGGCTGAGATCGATCCCGAAAAGATTCACGCAAGCTTCGGTCTTCCCGCTGCACCCGCTCCGGCTGCTCCCATTCCCGAATTCCCCAAAGCGCCCTCTTCAGCACCACAGGTGAACACTAAGAGCAAGAGTGCTTTCGAAGCTGCCGATGCCACTCCTGACACTTCGATTGAGATTGGTATCCACGGACGATCCGCCGACGAAGTCGAACGCATCCGCCAACGGGCACACGACTTGCAAGTATCGGAAGAGTTGGACAAACCTGCAGACGACGAGCCCTGGCTTGCGCCTCCGCCAGCGGATTTAGTTGGACAGGTGCCGAAGCCCATCGACACGAGCGAAATCCTGGCTGCTCAGAGTCAGTCATCAAAGGACGACAGTCAAGAGCCTTGGGTTCAGGGTTATGGCAAGCCCGCCGTCGATCGCGATCTCGAGACTGCTGCTGTCACCAATACCACCGACGGTGTTCCGCCTCCCGCAGACTACTCGAAGAGCGGATCGCTGCCGGAGCGTGCCCAAGTCGAACGCACAGACTCGGGCCGCGTCGATCCCTTGGACCCAGCAGCTCATCAAGTGCGAGGACCAGGGTTGCTGGTTCCACGCGATGAAGTTGCCGAAGCACAAGAACTCGGGCCTGATGCTGTCAAGGTTCCTTTGGCACAGTCTCCTCCCACATCTAATGCCACTGCCACCGGGCTAGCTGCATCCACGCCACCAAAGTCGTCGAATGGCCACTCGTCTCCAGCGTCAGCAGCGCAAAAGGCGCGTCAAGCAGTGGCTATGGGTCGCACAAAGAGCCAGTCGCAAAGATTGCGACGTCCACCGCCGGGAACGGTGCTGTCGGCTGCAGACCTCGATGCAAGTGATGATGAGTACGAGCCAGGCTGGGCCAGCGTCACGAGTATCATGTCTTCGTCGCGGTCGTAATGCTGTCAGTACCGCACACTTTGAGCGCTTAACAAGTTGTTAACCTGTCCAAAAAAGTTCACAGTCTTGTCAAGCAATTCACATCGCGATGCAAAATCAGCAGCGTAAGAAGCCAAAATCCTGGACATTAGCCTGATGAGATAGTGAGGCAAAGCAGCGAACAGTAGCAATCTGGACCGTGTATCGATACAACCACGAATGGCTCTCTTTGAATGTGTATATCTTTTGTCGTGCGTTCCCTTTTACCCTTTAGATCAGTCTCTTCCACCCCCTTTTCCTGAACGCTCCCCTTCTTCACAACCGACTCGTCAGATCATGAGCATCAATCCCCTCGTACGCAATCGAATAAACCGCCTTAAACAGCGGATAATCATCGACCTTTCCCCTCGCCGCCAGCAGTTCGTGAACCTCTCTCACCGTCTCCGTGCCCTGCAGCTTCTGCCCATTCAACAACTCCTTCTCTAACTGATCGAACGGTTTGCCCGTCTTGACGAATGCTTCTGCGCACTTCCTGTTCCTCCCTCCCAAACAAGTCGTGATCAGATCCGCAATACCTGCGCTGGTCTCTGTAAAAGTTTCCGGTTTGATCCCTTCAAAGAACTCTTCGCTGAACCGTTTCATCTCCATCAATCCGATTCGCATTACTGCTGCTTTAGCGTTGTCGCCCCATCCGAGACCGTCGGTGAAACCCGCTGCGATCGCAACGACGTTCTTGAGCGCACCGCAGAGACTTACCCCTGCAACATCTTCTATCACCCCCACCTTAAACGTCGGAGTGTCAAACAACTTGAAGAACAGCTCGGCATTCTCGTGACCTTTGGCATCGGGACGATGTCCAATCGTCGTCTCTGAAAACTTATCCTGCGCCACTTCGTTGGCAATATTCGCCCCGGACAATGCCGAACACGATACACCCAACGCCTCCTGAATTACATCTGCAAAGATCGAGATCTTGCCATCTTTCACCTCTACGCCCTTGATCATGGAAATAGCATGTGCATCTGGACTGACATGCCCCTGCAACTGCTTGCACACCGATCGAATAAACTGATGCGGCAAAACAAAGACCAGCATCGTTGCACCCTTGACCGCATCAACAGGTGAAGGGTTGGCAATAACGTTTTCGGGCAACTTGCATCCGGGTAGGTATTTCGGATTTTCATGCGTCTCGTTGATCACTTGCGAAAGAGGTTTGCCTTTGTAATCTTCTTCAAAGACGTACATCTGTACTTCTCGTTCGAAGATCGACGAGTGTCGTTGTGTGTTTTGCCCTGCAATGCGGGCGATGGCTGAACCCCAATTGCCGGAGCCGATGATTGCTACTTTGTGCTTCTTTTGCGAGCTGGAAGATGATGAAGACGACATGATGGATCGTGAGGGGAGTGTGGAGGCTTGAAAGTAGGTTGAACGCGGGAACGCAGAAGACGAGTGAGCGTTGGTGAAAGCGGAGGCTGAGCGAGACCCTGCCAGTCGAAGCTGACGAGGGATGACGGAACTGAGCGTCGACAGAATGATGAAGAAAAAAAGTCGCCCAAGGTGATGCTGCGCAGTGGAAGTTGCTGCTACGGTTCTGAACAACACGAGGTCGCTTGTATGCCTGAACGCTGCGGAAGACTACGATGTTACGATCGATCCTTGAGCGGACTGTAAGAGATGGGACCGGTTGATGTCGACGATGATGATGGAAGAGAAAGAACAAGGCCTCGAAGGTGCGCTCGAATCAGTCAGCTGATTGCAACGATGCACCGAAGACTTTCCGCCCTTGCAATTCCAAAAAATCAAACGAAAAATCGATCGGTCCAGCCGGTTAGTGGAAGACACTACCGCTAGACGAGCAGGAGAAAAACCGGGCGAGCGGCGCATCCAAAAAACGGAAAGCGTGAGAGAGGCAGCGAGGTGGAGGATTGGGTTTCAAAAAAAAAAAAAAAAATGGCGCTCGCTGCTCCGTGCTCTCTTGCTCTCCTTCCCACAGATAGAGTTGGTTGGGGTTTTTGATCGCTGATCTGTTTTTTGATCTTACAACCGCTCAACTTTTTGCTGAAGCCCCCACCACCTCACCAGTGTGGGATGCTCCCACCACATGGCGCACAACCCCGCAGCACAGGATCACAGATAGAAAGACGAGCGCTTATCTCGAAACAGCGTTTCGCTGTCCGTGAACGAGATTGATATCGAAGATGCTTGCTACTCGCTTTCAACGGTCAGCTGCTTTTTGTCTTCTGAAACCTGACCGTTTGAATCGGTAAAACAAATTCGGAAGCTTAGGATGACGCCCGCTTTCATTTTCGGTTTTTTTTTTTTTTTTCGGAGGACCCGGCGTAAGGCTCTTCCGGTTCGCACCTTGCGGTAAGAAGGGTCCACTGCTTCCAGTCAACTGCCAACTCCGGCCTTTGAATGATCGTCGTTCTTACCGGCTACTTGGATTCGATCCCGGATGGGCGCGTGGATCTCAATGCCTGGACACTCGTGTGTGGTCGAGCAAGCCAACACCGACCTGCCTCGGCCATTGTAAGGCCACCAACAGATAAGTCACCTTCCTATTTGCTAGCATTCATGCACGACACTTTATCACTCAAGGATGCCTCATGTTGATGTCGCAGTCAAGCAAGAAAGCTAAAAGGCTTGAGGTAAAGAAAAGAATCCATTCTGAATTCAAACTTTGTTCGCTCAGTCGTCCTGAGGAGGCTTGACGGCAATGGCCAGCGAGTGCTGACCTGCTGTCGCAGCAGCCATAATGCGCCAAGCGCCTGGCTGACCAGGCATCGCAATAGCTGTCGGTGTATCCTTGCTCTGGTTGCCGCTGACGTCTTCAGCGGGGTGTCCTAGCGCATCGTCCGAGGTCGTACCCCACGAGTAGAGCGTGCCGTCAGCTGCCAAAGCCAGAGTGAATCGCATACCAGCGCTGAGCGCCACGATCTTGGTCTTGCCGTCCTTGGTCTTGGCCGAATCGGGCGCCCACGAAGGTGGTGCGGGGAAGGGCACGAGCGTAGGCTCGCGGACCACAACAGGGTTGGATGCAGTAGCTTCTTTGAGCGCTGGGTGATCAGCTGGGAGACCTAGCTTGCCCTCATCGCTGTCACCGCAAATGTAGACCTCGCCGTTCGACAAAAGGAAAGCGGTGTGGAAGTTACCGCCGACGATCTGCACCACTTCAGCGCCGTTGTGACGAACAGGGCTGAGCGCAGCAATCGTGTGAGGAGTGGCAATCTTTGATGCCTTCAAGCCGGTACCTGTCTGAGCTTTGGTGTTCAATCCCCAGCCCACCACCTTTCCGCTCTTCTCGACTGCGAAACCGTTGGTGAGACCGCAAAAGATGCGCTTGCACTCTGCGATACCGACCATGGGTGTAGGTGTCAGGTCGCATTCTTTGGGAGGTTCGCCCTTGGAGAACTTCTGAGCTACCCTGCGCGGGTTGGAGCTGCGACCAAGCTGGTAGCAGGTGTTGGTGCCCCACGAGTAGACCTTTCCGTTGAGTGTGAGGGCAAGGAAGTGGTTCTCACCTGCTGCTACAGCAGCAAAGGTCTCATTCTCGATTCCTGGCAATGCGATGGGGTACCATTGCTCCCTGTTGAGGCCAGGTGCGTCCGAGTCGGCGAAGCAGACACGTCCCTCACCATCCTTGAAGTATCCCCACGAGCGCAGACGACCCTGGTCATCTAGCACGGCACCGGCAGCATCGGCCGAGGCCACTCGCGTCGCGCGATACTTTTCGACGGCACCTTCCTTTCCATCGATGGGGTTGATGCCTTGGCCGGTGGGCGAAAGTCCTTCGACGGGGGCAAAGTTGAAGTAAGACTCTTCGGCATCGCCAGAGGCACCGCGATGCTTGCGTCCGAGCGTGCCGTAGTCTTCAGCACCCGAGGTGAGGATGCGACCGAGCGAATCGATAATCACCGAGTGCATACCACCGCCAACAATGACCTCAATACCTCCTTCGCCAAAGTCGCCATCGTCAATCTGCATAGAAATCTCCTTGTTGCCAAAAGGTTTGGGTTTGTTGAGCTTGTTTGGCTTGTCATCCTCGGGAGGGCCGACGCCGAACTGACCTGCATCTCCCGAACCCCAAACAAAGAGCTTGCGAGGAAGCACAGCGCCTTTACCGCTAGTGGTGAGGGTGGCGGTGCTGACCTCGACGGCGATGCCTTGGGTCACGTCGTCAGCATGGACAGGCTGAATGGGTCGTGGCACCGAGTTGATGGGACCTGCAGGCGTGGGAGCGCGTCTGCTGCGTTTGATTAGGCGAGCGGTGCCGTCAGCCATGTCGATGTCGCTGGCGGGCTCAGTCGAAGCTGCGCGTGCCTTTGCACCTCGCTTTTTGAGATCTGGGAGTGGAGCAGCAGCGTCCTTGGCCTCAGTCTCGTCGTCCTGAAGCTCGTCTTCCTCGTCACTTTCATTCTTGGCTCGCTTGGTACCACGCTTTGCGACTCCGTTCTTCGTGGATGACTCGGCCTTGGCCGTCGTCGCTGCCGCCGCCTTGGTCTTTGAAACGCCGTTGGCTGCCGGCTTTTTGGTCTTGTCTGCCGAGGCAGGTTTGGAGGTCGGCTTGCTCGCTGGCTTCGCCGCCTTGGATGTGGCTGTGAATGCGATATCAATGCGGACAAGCGAAGGAAGTAAGGGTCAGCGACGGCTTGGTGTTGATCGGGAATGCCTGTTTCCAAGGCATGTTCTTGTACCTACGTTTTGGTGCCATCTTGACTCTGCGGATGCGTGCTGCGTCCAGAGGATGCGAACGAGCCTTGATAACTTGAAAGAAGGATACGCAGGGGTATACGCCAGCTGAGAAGGTGCGGGGCGCAATCGGCTGAGTCGATGGTGTGTGTGACTGTTCAAGGGAGGGGTTGGAAGTGGCTGAGAATCAACTCTCGATTCAACTTCTTCTTAACAACACAACGTGACGAGCCAAAAAATATAAAATAATAAAATTGGATTTTGTGTTTGATTTCGCTTCAAATTGGTGGCCCGCGCGCTTGAAATTCTTCCACACGTGATGAGAAACGGCGCAGACGCGGTCTGTGTTTGTTTCTCTCCCCCACGAGACAGCCACAGAAGAGGCAGCCCTCGGACAGCTGTGACAGCTGCCAAACCGAGAAGAAGGTCTAGATCGTCTCTCCTTGTCATACCTCGGCCTCTCGTTCTTCGCTTAGCTTTGAATGCATGCTAGAGTGTGTTGGGACTCTGAGCTCACCTTTGAAGAAGGACAGGGGCTGAGGAAAAGTACCTAAGCAAGCGAGTTGCGTGTTGAGCAGGGTGAATCTCTCCTACATCATTTACAGTACAATAACGACAAGGACCGTCAGCTGAAATCATGACTTACCGACCTCACAAGCATATCCCCGACAAGGAGCGAGTCATCGCAGGCTACAGAGTGAGTTCGAGCGCAGAAGCAACGAAAGCTGGAGAGAGTCAAGATTCGTCGCTGATCATGGACTTATCTCTCAGGCAGCACTCAACAATCCTTCGACCACGAGCGAGGGAAGGGCTCACGCTCGCAAGCAGCTGCTCAAGGTACGTTCCTCGTCGACCATAACTTCGAGTGCACGAGAAAAGATAGGAGGTTGACGAAATCTGAATTGTTGCTCGAATTTCTCGACCTGAATTTTGTGCTCACTTTTTTCAGATCGACCCTTCACACAAATTCAACGCCGCTCTCACTTCACAGAAAGGACACATCAAAGACGCTTTCTTCTCGACGAGCTTCGATACCCGTATCCGCAGGGATGCTGGGTCTGAGGGCCAAGAGGAGGCACTGAAGGCGTCAGATCCTGCCCCAATCCGACTTTGCTCCTTTTCCCCACAGGACCTCTAGACCAGTTCGATGGTACCACTATATATGTTCCCTGATACCCCATCCAATCGTCATTCGTTTTGATTGAGTGTCACCAGAAGCGGTTCACATGTCTGTGGCCAATCAGTTGCTGATCATGAGACTGCGAGAGGTCTCTGGAGCTGAGCATCAACCATCGAGGTCAGGCTTTCTCATGCACCGCTTGCCGAGAAATCGATTTTCAGGGTCCGTGCGGGTCCCACCACGCTACAGAACTGCAACCCTGCGTCTGTGTGCTCTTTGTCCCCGCAATTTGGCTTCAACAACGGCGCAGAAGGGAGAAAAGTGAGCGAAGATCCCTTTCTTTGCTCAGCCGAGGTGCTCAGCCGAGGAGCTCGAGCCATCAAAGTGTGTGTGTGTGCCGCCAGATTTGGAAGCGAAACGGAACGTGTGTGTCCGATTCTTCAAAAGGGCCGTCCATGGCCTCCTCCATCCGTCTCCTCTCTCTCCCACGACCACGAACACCTGCTCACCTGTTTCAGCTTGGTACCTTAGCTTCGACTAGAAAGCTGCGCAGCCATGTGTCAACATGGCAGGCCGCAGGCCGCTTCCAAGTCGTCAGACTATCCCACTCACGCCAGCTCCGAGCCTCGCCCCGTTCGAGCTGGTCTCATCCGATCGGTTCACGAGCGCCGACTTGAGGAATTCGTCCGAGGCCAATTCGGAGACTACAATCTTGCCTCTCTTCTCTTCGAGGCTCGCACCGATGACCCCAAGTACGTCTCCATCCAGAGCTGGACGCCCACAGCTGGCGCCAAGCCCACCTTTGACGAGGCAAAGCGACAGACGTACCTCAAGGCAGACAAGAGCATCAAGTTTGGTCCCTCCTGGACCAACCACTGGCTCAAGCTCAAGCTCACCGTGCCCAAGGACTGGGTCAAGAAGGACTGGGTTCAGCTCGAGTTTGATCCAGGCTGCGAGGCTTTGATCTACTCGGAAGATGGTCTGCCTCTCCAAGGTATCACTGGCGGCGGCGACAAGCGACGAGTCGACTTCCCACTCAAGCCCGAGTATCGCCACGGCATCACTTTCTACATCGAGGTCACCGCCAACGGCATGTTTGGCATGCCCGCCGATGGCACAGGCGACCCAGACCCCAACCGCTACTTCGACTTGGCTTCTTGCGACATTGTGGTCAAGCGGCCCGAGGCATGGAAGCTCATGTGGGACTTTGAGCTCCTTGAGGGCTGCGTCAAGAACCTGCCAAGAGACACTGAGCTGCAGAATCGCGCTCTCTGGATAGCTAACCAGATCCAGAACACCTTCCGCAAGGCCGACCTCGACAGCATTTCGCGTTGCCGCAAGCTGGCTCAAGAGATTCTTGGCAAGGACTGGGATGACAACATCGAGACCCTCTACGACAGAGATGTCGTCGAAGGCAGAGAAGATGTTCGAATCTGGAGTCTCGGACACAGTCACATCGACAGCGCTTGGCTCTGGCCCTACTCGGCCACTCAACAAAAGGTAGCGCGTTCCTGGTCTACCCAAATCGACCTGATGGATCGATTCCCAGAGCATCGATTCACCGCCTCGACTGCTCAGCAGTATCAGTGGCTCGAGACTCTCTACCCGAAACTGTTCGACAAGCTCAAGGGGTACGTCAAGGACGGCCGCTTCCAGCCCATCGGCGGCTCTTGGGTCGAGTGCGATGCCAACATGCCTTCTGGCGAGGCTTTTGCCCGTCAATTCCTATACGGTCAGCGATACTTCCTTTCTCGCTTCGGCAAACGCTGCGACATCTTCTGGCTTCCTGACACCTTCGGTTACAACGCGCAAATCCCTCAGCTCGCTCGTCAGTCTGGCTGCGACTATTTCTTCACTCAGAAGCTGAGCTGGAACAACATCAACCGGTTCCCTCACAACACGCTCATGTGGGTGGGTCTGGATGGTACTCAAATCATTGTTCATATGACTCCAGTCAACAACTACGACTCGAGAGGATACGTCGAGGAGATTGTGCGCGGTATCAAGAACAATGCGGATCTCTGGGTGCAGCCTCACGCTCTGATGCTCTACGGCTTCGGAGACGGCGGTGGAGGCCCCTCGGAAGAGATGATCGAGCGAATGCGACGTGCTCGTGCTGTCAACAACAACGGCTTCAAGGACATGCCGCGTGTCCACAACGGTCGTTCTGCCAAAGACTTTTTCGAGCATGTCCGCAAGGTGACCGACAACGGAAACCGACTGTCGACGTGGTCGGGCGAGATCTACCTCGAGTTCCACCGTGGTGTCTACACTTCGCATGGCTCGATCAAGCAGTGGAACCGTCGCTTCGAGGCATTCATGCAGAAACTCGAATGGATCACCACGCTGGCGTCGATCAAGGTGAGCGGGTACAAGTATCCCAAGGAGGCAATCGACGCCATCTGGGAGCCTCTGCTGCTCAACCAGTTCCACGACTGCTTGCCGGGCAGTTCCATCCGCAAGGTGTACGACGACCTCGAGGAGATGTACGCCGACATGACGGTCAAGGGCAGGAAGCTGTGGCGTCAAGCCTTGAACGCTCTCGGCGTTGGCGAAGAGGTGGTGGCTTCCAGTAACAGCGCTTACACGGCGATCAACACCTTGGACGTGCCTCGCCGAGAGCTGGTGGAGGTGCAGCTTCCCAGCAACATGCCCCGCGCCGAGGCGATCGCCCTGTCGCACCAGTCGATGCAGCTGTGTAAGGCTGGTCAGACTGCGCTTCTTCTGCTCGAAGATGCCAGCGGGCGTGGTCATGCAACCGTCGTTGACGGCAAGAGCTCGTCGCTTACCGACTCGCAAAAGGTCAAGGCGGAGCAGTTGGAACACAACACCTTCCTGCTGCAGAGTCCTGCGATCACTGTCAAGGTCACCAAAGGTCGCATCACTTCGATATATGATCGCGTTTCCGATCGTGAGCTCATTGAGGGTGGACGCACTGCTGGACTTGCCATCTCGGAAGACTATCCGCCTCAATTCGACAACTGGGAGACCGAATTGTACTCTCTCGACACAGAGGAAGAGATTCCATTCACCAACGTGCGCATCGCCGAGGCGGGCCCTTGGCGTGCCAGCCTTGCGCTCGAGGCCAAATTTGGCCAGAGCACCGTTCAGGTCAGCATCGTGCTTGATTCTGTTTCGGCAACGCCACTTGTTGACGGCAAGAACGCTCGTCCACTGCTGCGCTTCGACACGCAGATCGACTGGTGGGAGAAGCACCGCTTCCTGCGTTTCAACGTGCCGACCCGTCTGCGATCCGACAGTGCCAGCTTCGAGACGCAGTTCGGCATCACCAAGCGTCCTACCACACGCAACACCAGCTGGGAAGCGGCCAAGTTTGAGGTATGCGGTCACAGATTCGCCGACCTTTCTGAAGAAGACTATGGTCTGAGCATTCTGACCGAGTCCAAGTACGGTTACAGCGTCGAGGGCGGACTGATGCGATTGTCGTTGCTCAAGGCGGGAACGTACCCGGACGCACACGAGGACGAAGGGCTTCACCAGTTTGCGTTTGCACTTTACCCGCACGTTGGCGGAGTGGGGCGCGGCAAAGTGGTCCAGGTGGCTCGCGTCTTTAACGCCCGCTTCGATGTGGACTACAGCCGCCAGTCGAAGATCGACATTGCGACGTTGGAACGCAGTGCTGGCGTCAACAGTTCCGACTTGCAGATGCCAATCGAGATCGTCGACTCAGGCCGCGCGGGTGTAGTCATCGATACGATCAAGCGTGCCGAGGACGACTTTGAGTACTACGGCCAGAAGCCAAAGGACCCCAAGTCGTTCGGCATCGTGTTGCGACTATACGAGTCGCTGGGAGCACATGCCAAGCCGACAATCAAGATCAAGCTACCCGTCAAGGAGATCAACCTCACCAACTTGCTGGAGGACGTGCAAGAAGACAAGAAGGAGGAGATTGCCTTCAACACGTACGCCGACGAGGAGGACTCCAGCTACGTTCAGCTTGATTTCAAGGCGTTCGAGATCAAGACTCTGAAGATTTCCATCTAAATGACGTCAAAGCCTCGAGCTACCAAGTGTTCATGATCAGCATTCAATATCAATGTCAATGTCAATATCAATGCCAAGTGGACGATGCTTTTCCGTAAAGTCAAAAGGCTGTGCTGTGTCTGACGACTTGTCCAACGTCGACGTCATGCTCGCACCGTCTTTGTGAGCGGTAAGTTCGTCGACAGCGCTTGAAATTGATCTAACAACAGCACTCCGAAAAGCGGGTCAACCTCCTCGACAAAAGCCACGCGCGCGCGCAGGGAATTTGATGAAATCTCTCCGAGAGAGCAACCAACCAACACTCGAGCTCCTGTCTGCTCAACAAGAATCAAAGTGCAGGGTCACGAGGCAAAGACGGACAGCCAACCCAGATATCGGTTCCTCCTCACGGGCCACTTTTGCTCTGCTTGCCTCTTGAGCGTCTCCTGTCAGTCGGGAGCTTCCGAACGCCATCAGTGTGTGTGCGTGTGTGTGTGATCGCAGTTTGTGCTCGGAGATGAACTTGTCATCTGTCACGATAAAGCATCACGTGGTGGTGAGGGTGAGCAAGCAGAACCCGTCCTTTCTCTTTCGCCGTAGCAGAGCGTGTTAGTCAGGTGTCGCTTGCTCCGATTGTCATCAAGAACGGGCATCGGATTCGGCCTTCGCTCCTCATATTGCTGTGTGCATGACGGCTCAGCACGATCATGGAGATGGCTTGGAGTTGTGAGTTGCTGCTGCTGAAGGGTGGAGCCAAAAAAGCAGCCAGAGCCAACAAAAGGTGCTCGGGCCAGCTTCTAGCGTCACTCGAAAGAAAATGCGGAGATTTTGCACTTTCGACTGAGCTTTCCTGAGCTGCAGCCAAACTTGTTTTTTTTTTTTTCCTCCTCTTCCAACGTTTTGTTGAGATGCGACTCGAGGGTCCATGTTTGCGACAAAGACTTTGAGTGGCTCACAGCTAGAGTCCGGTCGAATGGAAACACTGCACGAATGCAGTCGCCTCGGCGGTTCACCTTTGCATTTACATTGAACCTCATTGACCAGAAGCGCAAAAGAGACCGAGACATGTCAATGCGTTCATTGTACTGCTCGTTACTGCTGGAGCAGCAAAGCAGAGACGCCAACGTCGACCGCCACGAAGTGATGGTGAATGGTTGAGCTGCCTACAAGCAGAATGAGGAGAGGAGGAAAAAAAGAAAAAGGAAAAAAAGGAAAAAAAAAGGTGGCTGCGACTCTTTGAATTGATTTCCAGTTTTCAAGTTTTTTTTTTTTTTTTCTTGACCGTGACCACCAATTCAAGACAAAGCTCACTGCTCAAGTGCCTCTCTCCAGCCAGCAAAAAAAAGAAAAAGAAAAATAGACTCGTCCTTTGTGCGGTCTGGCCACAGGCGAGTCAGTCGGTCTTTGTGTGCATTTGGGCATTAGAGAGCGAGAGCGAGAGAGCACGGACAACGAGCCAATTAGCAATGGACAGGGAAAAAGGAGGCAAAAAGGCTGGCGGCCCTGCTCGTCTGCGTTCTGCCTTTGTTCAACTCGGACTCAGTTTCTGTCGAACTCCACTTTTGACTGTCGCTGCTGCCTGTTTTCTGTGTACTGTACTCTGCACGAATCCACGCTCCACGCCACGGTCCGCGTCCCTCTTTGGCACAGACTGATTGATCTCTCCCATTCATGTTTCGCTCCACCATCTCCATCTCTCCTGCCTGATACGCCGCGTCATACGGGATTCCGAATCGCTTCGTTCTTGTCCTATCACGCATCCTTTTCATCCAGCGACTCGGTCGTCTCTGCAAACATCGCATCCTCCATCGTAGCTCGTCGCCCGCAAAAGCACAGCGCGCCGCCCAACGCACGACACTCGTAGTTTCGATCTCGTTTTCATACGACGGACCGCTTTCTTGTCCTTTTCCGCAGCTTGTCAGCAATTCCTTGTTGTCGTATTCGTACCTCCCCTCAGGTCTCACATCTCGGCATCTGCATCTTTGGCTCATTTCGAGGACTCGACCGTCGACTTCGCGTGCAGCAGCAGCAGCAACGAAAACAACTCGCTCCACCACACTTTTTTTATATCACACACACAACCACACGATCGACAAGCGTGACCTGCTGATCCGTCCGTCGTTTCTTGCACTCGCTCACATTCAGCCATGTCTAACGCGCCACTCAACGGCGTCAAGCTCAACCGTACGTGTCTCTCTGGTTTTCCTCGGCTTGCAACACATCAGCTCGACCTCGCTCTGTCCCTGCCGTTTCAGCAACTGCCATCCTCTTTTGCACGTCCCGCCTGCCTTCTCTTCAGCGCACAGTCTTGCACCATCCAACAATGCAGCTGCGGATGACCGGGCATGCTAGGATTTGTTGGCAGGCTGACGTGGGCAGTACGAAGGTCGAGCAGGCAAGTTGCATCGCCTGCTCAAACATTTGCGAAACACCATTGGCTAACTCTCTCTCTCTCTCTCTCTCTCTCTCTCTCTCTCTCTCTCTCTCTCTCTCTCTCTCTCTCTCTCTCTCTCTCTCTCTCTTGTTCTCTTGCCCTTTTCATCTCTTCCCGCACTTTGCAACGTCTACAGCGCTCGATGATCCCAACAAGGTGATCAAGGTGCTTGCCTCGGATGGCAAGACCGCCGAGCAGCGAAATCGCCTACACCAACTGCAAGGTCATCGGAAACGGAAGCTTCGGTGTTGTTTTCCAAGCAAAGCTCGTCGCACCACAAGGCTCAGAATCCGCCGAGGGTTCCAGCAAGGACAGCGATGAGGTGGCCATCAAAAAGGTCTTGCAGGACAAGCGCTTCAAGAACCGTGAACTTCAGATCATGCGTATTGTCAAACACCCCAACGTTGTAGACCTCAAGGCTTTCTTCTACTCGAACGGCGACAAGAAGGACGAAGTCTTCCTTAACCTCGTGCTCGAATACGTGCCAGAGACCGTCTACCGCGCCTCTCGTCACTACGTCAAGCTCAAGCAGACCATGCCCATGCTGCTCATCAAGCTCTACATGTACCAGGTGCTCCGCAGTTTGGCTTACATCCACTCGATCGGCATCTGTCACCGTGACATCAAGCCTCAAAATTTGCTGCTCGACCCTTCCGCCGGTGTTCTCAAGCTCTGCGATTTCGGTTCGGCAAAGATCTTGATTGCAGGAGAGCCCAACGTCAGCTACATTTGCTCGAGATACTACCGAGCTCCCGAGCTCATCTTTGGTGCCACCAACTACACCACCAACATCGACATCTGGTCCACAGGCTGTGTCATGGCCGAGCTCATGCAAGGGCAACCTCTCTTCCCCGGTGAGAGCGGTATCGACCAGCTCGTCGAGATCATCAAGGTGCTCGGTACCCCTTCGCGAGAGCAGATCAAGACCATGAACCCCAATTACATGGAACACAAGTTCCCCCAGATCCGACCGCACCCCTTCTCCAAGGTCTTCCGTCCTCGCACACCTCCCGACGCCATCGACCTCATTTCGCGACTTCTCGAGTACACCCCGAGCGCGCGTCTTACAGCCATCGAGGCACTCTGCCACCCCTTCTTCGACGAGCTTCGAACTGGTGAGGCTCGCATGCCCAACGGTCGTGAGCTGCCACCTCTTTTCAACTGGACCAAGGAGGAGCTTTCCGTTCGACCCGACCTCATCTCGCGACTTGTACCTCAGCACGCCGAAGCAGAGTTGCTCTCGCGCGGTATCGACGTCCACAACTTCCAGCCAATCCCGCTGGAGTCGCTCAAGGTCACTCTTGATTAAGAGGGAATTCTCTGGTGGCGGCATGGGTGAGCGTGCAACGGCGGAAGTCAGGCGAGCAAAAGGGCGATCGTCCGTTGGGGCCGTGGGAGGAGGATGAGGGCGTGGGCGTGCCAACGCTATATATGGGTGTCTGATCGATCGACTTAGTCTACATCACACGCTACGCATGGTGTCCCTCGTCGCTCAGTAATGGTCGACGTTTCGCCCTACAGAGCACCGACGCGGTCGATTGCATGCCGTCGCCGTCACCAACAAAAAGCGGATGGTTCGAGCAAGCTTTGCGACTGCGCTGTGGGCATAAGCCTTTGCACACTTCAACCCTTTGCCCGCCATCTCCCTTCTGGACGGATCATGCATTATCACACAAACGTGAAAACAGAGAAAAAACTCATCATACGGCTCAAATCTTGAGCACTCCTTTCAGATCGCAACATGTATATATCCCTTCTCCTTTCCCCTCATGCATCTTTACTTCTTCTCAAAGCCAGGCGCCACATACCTCGTTTCCTCCCCCTCTGTTCTTTCCGAATCTCGTTATGCTGTAGCTCTCATTTGCACTTTATTGTCAAACTGAATGTTCTTTATCACAGGGTGGAGTGAAGTGTCGTTGCGCAAGGGGGGTATACAGGGGGAGCGTGAGGGGAGTTGAGGACGTCAGGTGAAACCAACGACGCTATCCGGGTGGTAAGGATGTCTGACGAGGTCTTCGAAGAGGTCCTTTGGCACGTCTCTTGCGAGGGTTACTGTGACTTGGATGATCTTTCGTGCGTCTAGTGGGGGTAGGTGGCGTAAGAGTTTCATCGGGGAGGTGTTTGCCAAGAGGTCGTTGCGCATGATGTGCAGTTGAGCGACGATGCAGAGGACGTTAAAGTGGACACCGAAGGCGAGGAGGAAGTCCCAGAGTTGTAGAACTTCGGGGAGAGGGGGTGTGCAGGCGCAGAGGGTCATGACGGAGGGGAAGGCGTAGATTTCGGCGGATAGATTTTTGGATCGTAGATGGGTGAAGAGCGGAGGATCGAGGATTTCTAGGCATCGGTCGAGGGCTTACCGCGTCCAACAACAGAGTTGAGTCGAAACGAAACAAGCAGGTCAGCTGTTTACACTTCACGGAAAGAATGGTGATGATAAGTGTGCTTACCTGAAGACCTCGATGAACCCCAGCCAACGTCGGTTGAACATACAACGGACAACACCACTCGATAAACCTCGTAAAACATCGAAACGCTTCCACCTCACTCTGGCACGTATACAAGAATGGAGCCGCCAAAACATTCATCCCCTGAACATAGCTGAACTCATACAACCCTTCCGACCCTTCCTCACAATGTTTCCACACGAAAGCATCCAACAGCCGAATCAACTTTTCCTCTTTGACCCTCTCCTTGAACCCCTGGTCCGTGGCGAGGGTTCGAAAAGTATCGTTCCGAATCTTATCGTGGGATGGCGATTTTCCTTTGGACACGAGAAGGAGGTACGAGGCCACGTCGAGGTGGGATATTTCGAGGAGCAGTTTCCAGACTACACTGCGATAGGTGGTGTGTGTCGGCGTGAGAAAGGTGTCGGGTGGAAGAGGGGTGGTTAGGATCTTATGACGGATAAGCGAGAGGGAGTCGGTTGGTGTGCTTGAGAGCGCCAGGTGATCGATGGTGTTGGATGAATCGATTTGACGTGGTTGAGAACGTTGACCACCACCCCGACCAGAACTACTACCACGAGTCGAACTTCCGCCTCGTCCACGCCTACCTCCATCACCCGCACCCCTCCGCTGCATCTGTCCAAACATCTTCTTCCACTCCCTCGCACTATTGGCCGTCGAGTCGTCGCTGGCACTCGTACTGCGGCTCATGTTGCTATCTACCGACCTAGGCGTTGGAGAAGACGAGGATGCCGCGGTCACTTCCATCCTCCGCTGTAATTTTGCCGTCTTGAGAGCGGTGGGTGTCGGTCGATGGTGGACAAAGGTCAAGATGCAACCTGTACAACTGACGGTTGGACCCTTGACGCAAAAGGGGCTTCGGCGCGCTCGAAACCAACACTTTTCACCTGTGCAGCAAAATCATGCAGCTTGGCACGCGTCATGCGCTCAAAATCGCACCTCGCCCAAAGCATCTTGTTCAGGACTCTCTCGCTCACTCACTCTGAACACTTTGTCGACCAAAATGGAGAGAAGAAATGCGTTTGCAGGATGCGTACTAGTACAGGTGATGGAAAGAACAAGATTGCAAAGACATGCTGTAGAGTGCAGTAAGGCGGAAGGACGATCAGGCCGGTTTACCAACGACGTGGCGAGAGGGTGGGTATCATGCGAAATGGAGCAGGGACAAGATGCAAAGAGCCGAGAAGACGTCATGTCTATCACGAAGGCCGAAGAAGAGGATGTTGTGCTTGCTGCGACTCGGTCAGACAAATACCTCCCAAGCCGAGTCCTTCTTATTGCTTTCCTTGGTGCACTTCTGACCGCAGCCTTGGACGGGACATTCGAAACGTTTCGGCTTCTTCGGCTTCTGTGGCGTTGATTCTTTCGGCTCTGCAGCCGCTGCAGCCGCTGTAGCTCGAGTACGGGCACTGGTCCTGGCAATCTTGGGAGGTGGCTCGTCTTGAGCAACTTCGCTGGCTTTGGCTTTGGCTTTGCCCTTGCTGTGTGTGCTGTGGACATCGGCGGTTGGCGGAGGGGTCAATCCACTTAATTGATCCAGGCATCGTCCATCAATCACATGACCGCAGGGCAGAACCCAGATCCTTTCGTCTCCATTGGCGCCGGTAACCAGTGCATGCCGGCAGCACGGGCAGATGGGAGTCGTTTCGGGCAAAGGGCCGGTGACGACGGCCTTGTCGTCGAAATAGGTATCGAGGTCGACGGGCGGCTCGATGATGTTGTGCGTGAAGCCAGGCTGAGCGTCGTATGGATGGGTCCACTTCGGATCAAACACTTGCGGCACTTTGCTGCGTTGCGCACTCTGCGGATGATCCGCGCCTCCACTCGACTGGAAGCCTCGTAGCAAGTTGCCAAGAAACTCCATGCTGTATGTGGTGCCGAATCCGTAGCGGCCAAAGAGAAAGCTTTCACTCAAGCGAGAGGCCAGACTGGTACTGGGAGCAGCTTCGGAAGTAGTCGTGGTGCCGCTGCCACTCCGTCTAGCTGCAGACGCGCTTGCAGAGGAGTGTGCTGTAGGTCGTCGAGAATGCAACAGGGGATGCGCGTCGATGCTTGGCCGGACATGCGATCCATGGCCATGCAGCCCTCGGCCGATGCCATCATGGAACCGTACTGATGATGCTGATATGCTGGGCCCATGTGCATGTCGAGGGACTGATGGTGGTGATGCTGCAGCGGCCATGGACAGGGACCTGTGCAGCGGGTGAGATGTCCTGACGGGCACCGATTGCCCAGTGATGGTAAAACTGTTATCGTCGTCCTCGTCATCGCTGCCAACTACGATGGGTGTGGCTGGAGGTTGCGAGGAGCTTGATCCGCTCATAGAAGAAGAGGCGGCAGCATTGCGTGGAAAGCCATGCGACGATGCTCGATCCGCACGGGAGCCGGAGGACCAGTCGAGGATATGTGTGTCGGCGCCAAGCGTCGATGGTCTTGGTCGGCTATGAGCGGGGGGCGACTCCTCGGTGAGGTCGATCACAGTACTATGCGACCGACTCATGTTTTGAGGAGGCGGTGTAGTTGGTGATGGTGGATGTTCCTGAAGGAAAGTGTATTGATCGGTGGCGAAGGAGCGGAAAGGCTCGGTTCCCAAAAAAGTGTTGTGCTGTATACGCGTTCTCGAAACTCCACCTCGGCCCAAAGTCGGCCGCAAACGAGGAGGTGACGAGACTTTATGTCGCCGCTTCCGCAATCCGCTTCGGGACGGAACAGTTCCGCATACAAGGCTTTGCAGTGGTTGGAGGGGTTAGCGGATCCTCCGAACGAGCGGGATTCGGATTCGCAGGATTGCGCTCGAAGAATGCTTGCGAGAGCGACAAGGAAGCGTCCAGGAGGTGACCCCGCACCTCACGCTGCTGATATGGTGGTCGGTAACTTGACGGAGTTGTATGCGGTGACGACCTTTAGATGTGAAGCCGGCTGTCTGAAGCAAGTACGAAAAGGGTCTTCGTGTTGACATGAATCGACTTCATTTCGAAGTCACGGGATCGGTCCTTGCTACTGTATCCATGCTGAGTTTGAGTTTACTTGGTTGCAAGATTCGCCGTCTAGCAAATGACGATACTGTAGTTGCTCGCTCGCTCGATGTCGAATCAAGGGTGATGACGAAGAATGAAGGACAGCCGCGATTCAGCGAAAGGGACGAAGGCTTTTGGTTTGATATCAAAAGAGCGTGGGAACTGCGCAAGGGTTCGGCCTCATTCATGGCCTTACTGTAGCTGCTCAGTGGCAGTGGCGGCAACTGAGTTCACACACACTCACCGCTCGCAAAGTGACAAAAAACCAAGGCTTGCAGATCCACTTTGTGACTTTGGCGTGTTGTTCTGAGATTTCAGTGTGTTTTGTGGGATGACGTGAGCCAGCTCAGCAGTCGACAGAGATTGTATCCTTGTTAGATTCAGCCCGCAATCATACGTACGAGATGGCATTCCCCTCACAGAAATTTCGAGACTGCGGCTGCAAAATTGCTTTTACTGTACTGTATTTACTTTTTTGGCCAACGGGCCGCAGAATTGATCGGGCAGAGAAAGAACACAAAGCAGAGCGCAATTTTTTGTTTTTTTTTTTGTTTTTTGTTTTTTTTTGCCGGATCGCAATTTCCTTCTTCTAGATAAAAGGCTCGCGTGTGTTCAACTTGCTTCCTTCCACTTCCCTCCAATCTTCTCTTGTTTCCCTCTCCCCTCCCACCATCATCGACAGCTTGTACCCGTGTACGAGCGTGTCGATTACAGTGATTGGCGTAAGTGTTTCTCGTCTTCAGCAACCCAGCCAAGGGCCTCAAGGTGTCGCGTCCAACTCTCCCTCCGATTCGCCCTCTTCCAATGATGACTTTGTACTCCTTTCCCCGGCCTACACGACCATGCCGAGACGATAAGGAAGCTCGTGTCGCAACGAGCTCTATTATTCTTCTGTGCATGCCAGCACACTTCTGTCTGATGGACTTGCTTTTCGTTCAACGTTGTCACTGTGATCCTTGTCTATATATTGACGATGCACCAATGACAACAATGGACAATGGCAACCGCGCGGCGCTTGGCTCAAGTCAGTTTCAGCAAGCATGAATCGGGCACTGACCTCGTTTGCGTTTTATTTTTGCTTTCGTTGCTAGCAGTCTTTGTTTTCTTGTTCCATCTGGCTCCCAGCCCACCTCGAGCCCACCCACAGCCTGTTTAGCGTAAGTAGTTCTCTATCACACCAACCATCACCCCAGCAAAGCACACGATGGACCGCGATAGCAAAGCATGATTCACCACTGGACTTGCTATCCAAGCCTCCGAAGATGATAAACCTGGTATCCAACCAAATTCGCAGTTTCCACTCTAGGACCCACGCATCCCCCTTGGGGGGTGGAGCATTTTGGCTCTCCTTGCGAGAGATTCACATGGGATGTTTGCGGCCATCTTCTTTTGAAGAGGTCCTCGGCACGAACCCTTCTCTGTTTACAGAGGAGAGCCGGTGTGGCCAGTGCCGCCTTCTCGAATCGTTTGTATCGTCTGGATTGCAGCCGGCTCTGGTTCAATGAGGGTTTGCAGACCTTCCTTGGAAGTCTGAGGGGCACCTTTCTCAAAAAGGTCTTTTCGCTATCCGTTCGATCGTCATACGTACTTCACTGGAGATGATTGGCTCAAGTGTCTGTCATACATCCTGACCGGAAGACATCATGCTGACCTGTTCGTTGCTCTTCCTTTCCCTTTCATTTCTTTTCTATTGGACGCTTCGCTTGACCTTCAACGGACGTGTGCGGTGAACAGTCTTTTTCTGTACAATAGATTCACTTCAAGGCGCACTGTTCTGGATCCCCTCCTGCACGGTGCGTACCGCAATTCCCATTCCCTATGCTTTCTGAAGACATCTTTGATCCGTCCTTTTACAAGGGACTGCTTGCCTTGCCCCTCTCTCTCTCTCTCTTTTGGTTTGCTGCCGATACCGCTGCCCTCCATGCATTCTCCGGAGAAACATCGCCGACTAGCAAGATGAGCTACTCAAGTATAAACCGATGTGCATTAGGAAGAGCCGTCGTGAGCGGGCGGTCTGTGTGCTCCTTTGCGTCTCGCTATGGTCAAGCGAACGGAGATGACTCTTTTCCTTCTCGACGCAGCTTCGTGCCGGATCCTTCTGGTGCTTGAGGCAGCTCGGATAGGCTTGTTGTCGCTGGTGCTTTGCTCCTCAAGAGGTCCTATCTGATGTTGGGCGAGTCCTATGTTCATCCCTTGCTCGAGCGTCTCCGCGGTTGACGGGACCCTTTCTGAGGACTCTCCTGCGTTGTAGAGGCTCATATGGGCCGAGGTTGATTCGAGCTTGGAACCTCACTTCTGGATAGGATAGTAAAGTTTGGGTGCCGCGCTTTGCAAGGTCGAAAGTCTGGTTTCCTGAAAAGTCGGCGACGTTCGTGTTTCTCGCGCCACGCTCAGGCAGTAGCGCGAGTGGCGGAGATGAGGGAGAGGCAGCGGAAGCAGACTTTGGACCGGGGCATGGCATTCGCAAAGGGTCAAAGTGTCCAGCAGCTCTGTCATGAATGATCTCAACTGACACCTTTCCTGGCTTTCCATCTTGCACTGATCGCCATTATACAGATCAACGCCTCGGAATCGAATCTACCAATCGGATACACAACAATGTCCTTGCTCTCTCGCAACCTGTTCGGCCAGGCCAGGTCGAGCCTCTCTCGTCAGACTGCCTCGACATCGGCATGGGGCATCCGACACGAATCGTCTTCTGCTGCTGCCAAGGCAACCGTCGCTTCCGGCTCCGCAACTGGCGAGTCGGCACCACCTACACACTACCGCATCACACTTCGACGATCGGGTATCGGCATGCCCGAAAAAATCAACCGAACACTTCAGGGTCTCGGTCTGAAGAAGCGTCTGCAGTCTGTATACCGTCCCATAGGCGCTGATATGGCCGGTGCCATCCTTGCCGTCAAGGAGTTGGTGCACGTCGAGAACGTGCGTCGATTGCAAGAGACAGACCAGATGCTGCTGAGCGACGAAGAGGCCGTCTGGGTCAACGAGGCCGGCGAGATCGTCGACCCTGGCAAGGCTGCTAAGAGGCGCCTCGCGGATACAAGATTGTTGGGAACGTGGTGAGCGAGCTGCGTGATCAGGAGATCAAGAATGGCTCGTCTGCGTAGAGAGGCAGGCAGCTGTAGTCGGCGATCATTGAACATTTCTCGCTGTATTATTAGATCCTTGCAGCCTTAGTGTCAAAATGATGCTAGTGATGGCCTCTTTCGTTTCTCTTTGCGAATGCATACCCCTTTGACCTTCATTCTCCGTCTTGAATTGTGCTTGAAGCAATCACTAGATGAGCTCGTTGGAAATCATTTCGTATCGTGATAAAGAGCGGCCATTGACGACAGCCTATATGATTAAATTCTGTCTACACACCCGCATCTGCGGCCATAGAACCTTGAAAGCACCGCATCCCGTCCGATCTGCGAAGTTAAGCAAGGTATCGCCTAGTCAGTACTGCGGTGGGGGACCACGCAGAATCCTAGGTGCTGCAGTTCCTTGTTTTTTTTTTTTTGTTTCTCATATCGAAACCGACCCGTTGGCTTCTGCATCCTCATGTGCGCAAGGCTTTGTCCATGATGAGCATAAGACAGCTTTTATGTGAGCGAAAAGGGATGTGCATGACTCGTGACCAAAAAGGAAAGGGGACTGACGTCGTCACCAAGTTGCAGCTGGGCAATCATTCACGACTCCCGACTGACTCGGACCTCTGCGGGAAAAAGCAATTTAACACGGCTTTGTCCGAGCCCGGTTTCACCTGCTGAAATGGCTTGTAAATTACAGTAAAGTGCCGTGCAGAACGAATTTTGACGCGAGACACATGAGGTCAAGGCTTGGCTGGACCCTTTGATTGCGGCTCAAAAACAATCACTCAGATGAGTCATGGTCGCCAAACAAGGCTTGACGTTAGGCTCATGTCAGACAGGATCAACGATCCGAGCGAAATCCATTTGGTTGACTTTATCAGCAGTCTCAAGCCGGTGAACACAGTAAGCCAACGCCATCTTGTGAAAAAATAGCGAAAAGACCCTTTCGATTTCGATTGTGCGGCAGGATCTCGCCATGGAAAACCGCACGCGCGTCACATGGCTTTTTGAGGTTATGAAAGTGATCCCACCAAAGGCGTCACCATAAAGGTGCTGGCGCCATCTGTCCACATCCTCACGAGTTCGTTGGTTCATCGCCTTGATAGAGCTAATGATTGTCTCATCCGTGATGAAGCGATTGGGAGGACCTACTGAGACAGAGGGTTCGAGTCTTTGCGTGGGTTTACTACCGGCCAGCTCGGTGTCGGCTCCACTTTGAATTTTAAAGCTCAGCAAGTGGTGAGTGACTGACTGCATCGGAACAGCTTTGGAGGAAAAGGCTGATGCGTCAAGTGGCTTATCGCGCAGCAAGCCCCGAGTCATGACTTGGTACGGATGGTGTGCCTTGTAGATCGCGATCCACCACCTTCTGTCTCAAAGCCTTGGCTTGCTCAGCCTGCTTTTGCTGCGTGCAATGCAGTGAAGAGGGCCGAGTCATGATAGACGCCTCTCATCTCGAGATCAAAGGCGTGAGTGGGCTAAGCCGATAGCGAAAAGCACAATAATCACGCCCATAGAGGCTAGCTAGCACCTAATAAGAATGGACAGCGAGCGTCGTGTGGACTGTTCCGGAAAGGCCTGTGGATGAGGTGATGTGATCTTTTCAGAGTCACACACTGCAGCGGTGCATAAGATGATCGAGTTGGACCCTGACTCGATCCACTTATCTCGACTGACTCAAGCTCATGCTCCCTCCCCTTATTATCACCCGACCCCTTGACACCCCTTGCCTTGCCTCCTTCTTCAAGATCCTCATCCCAATCCCTAGCCACAATCTCACGCCACGATCATCCTCACTCAACTGCTGACCATCAAGTATAGCGACAACCTATTTGCTCCAAACAAACTGCTCTCGAATATAACAAACCCTCGCCTCCACCGCCACCCACGCGCGCATCATGCTTGCCTAAACACACACAAGCACCACTGCTGCCCCCGAACGCAGCCAGTCAACCTCATAACTATCACCTGCATGCCTCTTGCAGCTGTCACATTGCTCCCCACCCAACCTTAATCTCGTCAGCTCCGCAGCTGACTCTTTTGTCTCGACACGACGACCCGCTTCCCCATCATGGATGTCGGTCACCTTCTCCACTATTCGGGAGTCTAATCGCCGCACCCCCACCAACGGCTCTGTGCCTATCCCCACTCTACAACTGTTTCAAACACCTTTTACTCAGCAGCAGCAGCAGCAGCAGCAGCAGCACCGGCTCAAGGGCTCCGTTCTTCCGATCACCGCACCGGAAGCTTTACCGTCCTCGTAATCGACTCAGCCATACTACAATTTCCTCGCCAGTCTCCCAACATCGTCCTTGATACTTCAATCATGGTCTCTCTACCACGCTTCCTTCACGTCAGCAAGATGAGCAACAACGATCCTTCCCCATCAATACGACGCGCAATCACCACTACCAGCGCTAACGACATGACTCGCCAGGGCAGCAGCAACAGCAGCAGCAGCAGCAGCTCGCTCCCGGTACTGGGCACTCCCGGCAGCCTCAAGACGGTCTTTGGATTCTCAAGTCCTCCAGACTCCAGCCTAGCCGACGACTACATCGACGAGATTCTTCCTGAATACTTGCAAGGCTCACTTCTGGCCTCCAACGCCACCATGGGACGCCGCTCGCGCCTCGACGAGTCGGCCGGCGAGGGACTCCGTAGGAATGTGCTCGTGCGTAACGCCATGCTTTCCAGTTTGGAACGAGAGCGTCGTCAGATGTCTGAGGACATTGTAACAGTCGCACCAGCCGTCGTCGCTGCCAATCCAACTGAATCGGCTCCCGCTTTTGACGAAGAAGCCCAATTCTTTGAAGACCTTCTTTCAGAGCTCAGCAGCCCCGACAGCTTCCAGGCGACAAACAATGTGCTTGATGATGCTTCGGCACAGGAACCTCGTCCAAACGCTTTGATCGCGGCTTCTCCAGCCCAGGCTGACGAAGAGGAAGACTTTGTTGAGCTCGACTCGAACCTGCCTTCTGAACCAATACTCGCACACCTGATCAACTCACCATACACAGAGTCAGTTGTTCAACCCGCGGCTGCCGTTCCGATCGCTGAAAGTGCCGCGCCAGGTCTGGTCGGCTCCTGCTCGAGCGCCTTCTCCGTGCCTCTCGGCTGCAACGACTCTGGGTTCGCAGAAGGTACTTCCAGGCCAGCCTCTGCGGCCAGCTGCTGCATTGGCTATCCCAATGTTTGCCCTTACCCTGCCACTGGCACTTTTATAGGAGGCTCATCCGAAGAGCTTCCAGCTTTGATCGATGACGACGACAGTGATCTCGACGACGATGAGGACGACGTGGATGCTCAGTCCGACGTCACGCCAGAGATAGCTCAGGCGACAGAGGTGGTAGAAGGCGATGCTGCGCTCTCGCGTCCGCTCTCCCCGGTCCTTTCACCTGTTCCCTCGATGTGTGTCGACTACACCAGCTTCAGGGATCCACTCTCTCCCGAGGTCTCGCGTCCTACATCACCAATCTCGAGCGCCTCGTCGAAAGGCGACACGGACGGACCAAGCCCCTTGCTGCTGCCATCAGACATCGGAGCGTTGCCTTCCTTGGCTGAGCTATCCCTGCAGTTGCCTATGGCTTCTGGAGCCAATCTATTAGCTCCACCCTCGCGATCTCTGGCTCCTTGGTTTGACCACAAGCACGAAAGCTTTGGTTCTCAAAGTGCCAATGCAGATCGCATGCAGTGGACAATTTCGTCAGCTCTGAATTTCAGACCAACACCAGTCGCATCGTCATCAATGACACCGACTCCCACCTTACAATCTCATAGATCATCGAGCGTCGACCCTCACCGTGGCGGCTACCCTTTTGTGGCCGCCCATGACTCGTCTGAACATTCTATTGTTGTTCACTGGTCGCGTTGAACCTTGCCCCTTTCACACACCTTTCTTGGTCTCTGGTCTCTGTCTCAATGTTTCCTTCTCGTAGCATAATTTGTTCTCACATCAGCATCTCTTTCTTGGTTGTAGCATTTCTTTTCCATCGTCGTGTTCTTCGCTTGCACACTCAATACCCCGGTCTCTCCTAGTTCTTCGCGTCACCTGTTGCTCAAATGATGAATCTCACATTGCAGTCTCTGATGGTGTGTGTGTGTCAAAAGTGTGAATGAAAGTTGATTGCAATGCAAGTATGATGTACAAAGTGATACGAGGGTCAAGCAACGTCCTTCAACTCGATCTCCGAGTCCAAAAAAGTAAAATCTTCATCGACCTCTTGTTGCCAGTCATCATCGTCGTCGCTCTCCAGCTTGCCTCCGCCTGTATTTGCGGTAGACAATTCGTCATCGCTCTCTTCGGTTTGTTGCGGCTGGAGTGGTCCACATCGCGCTTCTGGATTAAAAATAGTCCCACTCTTGCGTTGCGGCTCAAAGATACTGCTCAGCAGTCGGTCGCGCTGCAATTTGTCAAACTTGGCATGTCGAACAGGCGACAGCTTGAGACCGGCTAGTGAGGGTTCGCAGGATTCGTCGTCGGAATCGGATGCGTTGTCTGTCGAGGTGTTGGTAGCGCGTATGGTCGAAGGGATGGCGTACGATAGTTCTTCCTCGTCTTCTTCCGCCGTAGTAGTGGCAGAGTGGAGTATGCCATACCGCTGGTAAGGAGTGATGGAGATAGTCTTGGATTCGGAGTCATCGTCGGATAGTTGCAGTGTTTGCATCATACGATGTGCTAGGCTGCTGGTAGGTTTGTGGAGTGGACTGCTCGATGACCGAGGTTCGAGGTTCTTGGAGGGTCGAAGAGCGCTACTGGGGATAGTGAGGTCGGTGTGTGGTGACGAGGAATGGCGAAAGCTGGACGAAGACGGATTGTTGATTGGTTCGTCATCACTGTCGCCACTCGGCAAGTGAACAGTGCGAACTTTATGCTTCTTCACCGCGCCTTCGCTATCAACCGCGGTCGGCGATTGCGATTCTCTCGCACGTCGAAGTCTCCTCTGCTCCACTTCTGCTGCAAACAACCCCCCAACAGGCGAGCTGGCGTCGTCCATTAAGGCATCTTCATCGTCCTCCATCTCTCGCTCAACCGCTGATGGTAGCACGTTCTGCACCCGATTTCCCACCGGCGACCCAAACAACGGCCTAAAACCTTTCGCCTCGCCTCCTCCCCTACGCACCCTAGCAACTGCTTTGACTGGTGACTCCCCATTCGCTCCCAACTCTACCCCGCCTCGAGGTCGACTAAACACCGTCTCTTGCACCGCCTTCCTTCCGGACGACGCAAATCCAAAACTCCCCAACCCCCTCTGTTTGGGTTTTGGATCCGTCACCGCCAACCGACGGCCGGGCGTAGGAGGCACATCTTCACCCCGCAACCGCTTGCGTGCCTTTGTGCGCGGGGTGTAGGCTATGAGTGCTGCATTGAGCGCGGCGTCTGACTGCGCTCGTGATGGCGAAGTTTTGGAAGGTGTTCGTCGGGCTTCGGATCGTAGTTTGGATGGTGATGAGGTGATATACTGCTGTTGTTGGGGTCGATGGGGTGATTTGGTTGGTGTGAAATTGTGACGCCGAGCAAGAGTGTCGAGCAGGGGGGAACGCTTGGTTGGAGTCAATTCGACTTGGATGAGTGATCTGGCTGGGCTAGGTGGTGAGATGGGTTTGGAGGGCGAGGCGAAGGGATTCCTACTGCGTCCTGGTGTGACCGCCGAAGACGGCGAGAACTTGCTCTTGGTCGGCGTCCTAAACGGGTTTGTCGCCGGCGAGCTTGCTTCCTTGTATTGCGCTTTTCGCTTCGAGCGAGTCTTCAACCCTTCCTCCCTCGCGTCCAGCTTGTGTTTCGAGCTCGAAGCTGCAGCATCCGACATCCTCGACTTTGACTTGGCTTTCGCAGCTTTGGCATCACCACCAACAGCCTGCCACGTATCATACGTCCCCGCAATCCCTGGATCGGCCAGGATATCTCTTTTCGTAGGATCTCGACCGTTTTTAGCCTTGAATTCCCTTTGCCATGTTTTCAGCTCTCGGCGGAGGATTTGCTCCATGATTGCCTGCACCGCCGGACCCAGGGCTGTGCGAGACTGGGCAAGTTACGATAGTAAGAGGATAGTGATAGGAAGTTATGATAGCAAGAGGATAGTGATAGGAGAATGGTGTTGGTTTCGGAAGAGAAGGAAAGAAGGAGCAAGAATGTGCAAGCTGCGCAGTGGATCGTGTCAAAAGGCGCTAATTTACGCGTCGCGCGTGTCGGCCGCTGTTTTTTTTTTTTTTTTGTTTTTTGTTTTTGGTAGAATGTTACGTTGGGAATGGCCTCCTGTCAAAAAGTGGCGGCAAAGAGCCGCTCTCTGAGCTGAGACCCTGAAGATGCTGTCATGGTCCGCGGGGTAAGTTGATGCAGCCACCGCTGAGCGCTCTTCTGCTTAAGCCTGGACTGATGCTTCGAAAGCATCTCCTTCTCGCAAGGCAACGTCTCTACATTGTCTGACCATGACCCACCGCTCCTGACACCAACATAAGCGATCAACATGGCGACCTCTCACGAGTGGCATGACGGCGAGCTCTTCGTCCAAACTCAACTGGGTTACAAGGAAGCTGTGGCCGGTGCGCACGCCGCTTTCCGCCCGCAACTCACAGCGCAACATCAGCAATTTCATGCAGCACTCAACATCCTTGCTGTCTGTACGCTTGATGGACAAGTGGAAGTAATGGAGAGCTTGGATAACTGTCCCAAGTATATCAATACGCGCAACTTGGTCGCTCATCCGGAACACGATCCGATGATGCTGCACAAGTCGCTCCGACTTGCACCCGCTGAGCACCTCCCAACAAAGACGCTGGAATACATCGCTCAAGCAGACGCTATCTTCCTAGCCACACGGTACACAAGCCCTGTGCAGACGATCTTCAAGTCGCATCTCGGCATCAATATCCGTGGAGGCAAATCGGGCTTCCTCCGAATCACAACAGAGACTGTAACGAACAATAACGGCGAGAAGGAGGAACGGCAAGTAGCTTACTTGCCCGACTACTCCGGTAATCGGTTCATGAGTTCGCTCGGCAACATTCATAGTGATAAAGTGGCAGGCATCACCGTTCCTCTGATGAAGAAAGGTCTTCCGATCGATATTGTATACCTTACAGGAAATGCGCAGGTGCTGATCGGTAAAGATTCAAGCAGCATCTTCCCTGGCGTTCCCACAAGTGTTTGCATCGAGGTGACCGGCTTCATGCACGTCCAAGACGCTCTACCGCTCAAACCGGGAGCATTTGATCCGGCACAAGGCGTCGAAGATTTCGTGAACAAAGGTCAAGACGGAATCGGATGGAGCCCTTACAACCCACCCATTCGACGGTTGCGATCTGAGCTCTCGTCGTCTACTCCCGTAGATCCCGCAGCGGAAGCACCTCTCAACGAAGCCAGCATAATCGCCTTTGACTAACACACGCCCGACCTTGCAACCGTAACATTCAAACTCACCCACCCCGTCAAATACACAGCCGGACAGCACATGATCCTAGACTGCAGCTTGCTCCTCGATGCAGAGGTGTAAGAGTACAAACACATGTCTGAGAAATACGGAGGCGAACAAGAGCTTAACGATGGTGGTGTGCGCACATGGACTATTAGCTCTGCGCGGAATGGTGTGGATGCTGAGGATACGGTAAAAGTGACGATGCGGAAGGTGGAAAAGGGTTTGATTACGCCCAAGATTTTCGAGATCGCAAAAGCGCCGTCGAAGGTTGTTTGGCATTGGAGGAGACTTTGTTCTCGGACCAAACGTGAGCGAGGGGAACAACCTGCTCTTCATAGCATCAAGAGTAGGCATCACCCCATTCCTCTCTTTCCTGCGCTCCCTACACAGCACCTCACTACACATCACTCTAATCCTCGCAGTGCGCAGAGCCGAAGCACCAACTCTCCTCCAACTGCTTCTTTCTGCCGCTCCGGGCGCGGCCGGAACTTTATCACTACACATCTTTTCTGCCGGCCTGCAGGATTTACAAACCCACAATCTCCCACCCAAGGTTACAGTAAAGGTTCACGATTGCCGTCTGACACCCGAGTTGCTGCAAGCGGCGGTGGAAGGTGGCGAGAGAAAGCCGAAGCGTGGGTTTGTGGCCCACCTTGATTCGAAGGGATGGTGCTGCAGACGCTCGAGGAAGCCGGTTGGTCCGGGGAAGAGGTTCATCGGGGACTCTTTTGCTTTTTGAAGCTGTCGATGCACTACTTTTCTCTACTTGTCACACGGATCATTGTTTCCGGTTGTTACGATGGTATCTGTCTTGATGGGACGGTCATGCGTATGTGCCTTAGTTGCAGTGATACATGCAAGTGGTGTTTTCTCAAGGGTCTCAACTGTGATGTGTCTCGCGACAAGACACGCGTTTCGACCCTACTTTGTCTTTCTGACAAGTCACCTCACAATCCGATGGCGTATCGCATGCAAGATTAGAGTTGAGCATTGCGCACAGAACTGCGTACAGGGGAGCCCCATTCAAGATTGAGTTTACCATGACGAACAGAAGAGCAGCAAGGTTGACTGACGTACGGGATGACGCCAAGGTGCGATTCAAAGGTCTCGAAGACATGTCAGAGAAAAGAGAGAAATGACCAAGTTGGAGAACCAGGGTCTGTTGCACGTTTTGCGCTTCTTTGCTGACAGGGCAAGGATGTGGGGGCTGATCGGTGGGCCCAGCTCTCGGTCTCAAGTCTGGTATCACTGCAAGAGCTTGGGCCTAGTCTCGAGCAGCTGCACCAACCGTTCTCGGCAACGTGCATCGCACATTGAGAATCAAGGATGAGATAGAGAGAGCATGACGGATTGATCGACTGACAGATCGACGGCGAATTGAACGGGACAGGCTGCAACCAGATCTCATCAAGGTAGGTTCAATCTCGGTTAGAAGACGTAACGTTAGCAGAGACTCTCTCTCTCTCTCTCTCTCTCTCTGCGCTGCGATATCAATCAATCGAGCGGACCGACTGACTGAAGGTGGTTGGGCGGATAGCGAAAACAAAGGACCCTTTTTGTATCTCTGATGGCCAGCCCGGATCGTCCGTTGTGCTTTTTTTTTTTTTCTTCTTTTTTTTTCTTTCAGTCAGTCACACGGAGTTAGTGGCCGGAAAAAAGCAGTTCAATCAAGCACCCCTAAGGCCCCCCTGCCTCTCTGCCCGCCGTCAATTCAAAATTCGAATCCAAGGTTTGTATTTGTGGTTGCTCAGTGAAAGCCCCACCTCTCGCAAATTTGTACATATTCGCAGAAATCACACACCACAGCAGAGCACGGCATGCAGGCTTCTGACCTGGAAATTTTGAGTGAAATTTGTGAAATTCCAAACAATTTCAGCAGGCTGCAAGCACATTGGACCGGGCTGCAGGCGTACACTGCATTTCTCGATTCAAGTCCACCCAAAAAAAGAGGTGGGTTCGAAAAGGGCTATCCCGAGACTGCGCCGCCAATCACCAGCCAACAACGGATGCGTTTTTTGTTAGCCAGCACAGTGAGCAAAGCAAGCAAGCAAGCAAGATAGTAGCCAGCCAGCTCAGCCAACCCTTCCGTGCGTCTGTCAGCTTTGGCGCCAGACTCTGGCAGGCAGGAAACACACACACACACACACACACTCTCTCTCTCTCTCTCTCTCTCGGCTGTCGTCTCGATTGAGATCACTTTCTTTTCACCACAAACTTTGTTCGTTCCTTCTCCCACTTTTCCTCATCATCGTCTTTCGCCACCATCACCCCCGTCATTGTTTCCCTTTTTCTCATCTTCATCCGAGGGCATCTATGGCTGAGTCGACGAACGCAACTACCTAAACTCGCAATCACTTTCCGCTCTTCTGCATTCGACATCTTTGGACTTTCTCCACCGGTGCCAAAAGAATCTTTGTTGCGTTTCGACATCTCGAGCACAGCGCATTGAAACAACTTGCTCTCATTCGGACCGCGCACGTTGCTTCCGCACTACCAACATCATCGCAGCGCATCGCACCTTGAACAGTCGACGCCAGCCCCCTTCGTCATTGTCACCGCCATCATACTGCACAGCATCACTTTCAACTCTTGCGGCTGAAGCTCGCCCACTCACTTTGCCGTCCTACCACAACGTCCTAGGCTGAGTCGTATCGACCCTTCGCCACATCTTTGCATTCGACACTCTGCAACTCAACAACAACAACAGCAGCAGCAACCATGGATCTTCGTGTTGGAGGAAAGTATCGCATCGGCAAGAAGATCGGCTCCGGCTCCTTTGGTGACATCTACCTTGGCATCAACATCATCTCTGGTGAAGAGGTCGCCATCAAGCTCGAGTCCATCAAGGCCAAGCACCCCCAGCTCGAGTACGAGGCCAAGGTCTACAAGACCCTCGCCGGCGGTGTCGGTGTTCCCTTCGTACGATGGTACGGCCAGGAGTGCGACTACAATGCCATGGTCATCGACCTCCTCGGCCCCTCGCTCGAGGATCTCTTCAACTTTTGCAACCGCAAGTTCTCGCTCAAGACTGTTTTGCTCCTTGCTGATCAGATGGTATGGATCCGCAACCTTTCCATCTGGTCCTGCCGCAGAGCGGCTAGATGCCCGTAAGTTGTACGCTCAGACTCACTGACCTTTTTTTTTTTTTTTTTTTCTCTCTCTCTCTCTCTCTCTCCATGTCTCCGCTTATTCGTCTGCCGTAGATCTCCCGCATCGAGTACATCCACTCCGCAACTTTATTCACCGTGATATCAAGCCCGACAATTTCCTCATGGGTATTGGAAAGCGCGGAAACCAGGTCAACGTCATCGACTTTGGTCTCGCCAAAAAGTACCGCGACCCCAAGACCCACCTGCACATCCCCTACAGAGAGAACAAGAACCTGACCGGTACCGCTCGTTACACCTCGATCAACACCCACCTCGGTGTTGAGCAGTCCCGACGAGACGATCTTGAGAGTTTGGGATACGTTCTCATGTACTTCCTCCGTGGCTCGCTCCCCTGGCAGGGTCTCAAGGCTGCCACCAAGAAGCAGAAGTACGACCGCATCATGGAGAAGAAGATGACCACCCCCACCGAGCTCCTCTGCCGTGGCTTCCCCTCGGAGATGGCCATCTACCTCAACTGCTGCCGATCGCTCCGCTTCGATGACAAGCCCGACTACTCGTACCTCCGCAAGCTCTTCCGCGACCTCTTCGTCCGCGAGGGCTTCCAATACGACTACGTCTTCGACTGGTCCATCCAGCAGCGCAGCGAGGATGCCAAGGCCGAGCCCGTCGTCAAGCAGCAGCAGGTTCAGCAGCAGCAGCAGGCTGCCCAGCTGCCTCGTCGCAAGGTTCTGCCTCAGGAGGGTGACGATGCCATCAACAACGGCATGGACACCACCCGTGCTGCTTACGGCACCGCCCGTCCCGCCGACAAGGCCTACCTCACCTCGCAGAACGTGCCTAGCTCCTCCCGACCTCTCAAGCGCGAGGACCAGCCCGGCTACTATTAAGCGGTGGTCATTCCTGCACTGGCCTGTCACCATGGTTTGACGGAGATGTGATGGGTAAGGTTGGGATTCATCGGGGTCGTAGAAGCAGCGGCGTCGGCCCACGCTGTCGTTTGTCGCAGCATCAAAATGGACATGGTGGCTCGCGTCACTTTGCCATTTCTTCGACTCGTTCCCTCTCGTCACCTCTCACACCTCTCCTCAACACACTTTCTTGGCAACGCACGGATCTTATGGCATCTCTTTTTCGGTATAGGCGGTCGGGCGATTGTTTGGTTTTGATCATGATTTTTCTTTCTCCAAGGGCGTGAACCCGGTCTCACACGTACTTTCCTCGCGGATATGCGAGAGGGCTTCGTTGGAAATTCAACGGACCGGTGTCCTCATCATGATCCTTCAAGAAACCCAAGCAGCAAACGGGTTACGTACTGCTGCTGCTTCGTTCACAAATTCAAATGCAAACAGCATCGGCAGCAGCAGCAAATTTACGACAACACATCCTCCTTGTCAAAGGCCCGACGTCGCATCACCATTTTTTCTTGCACATCCGATCCAGCCAAGGTCGTTTCTTTTTCTTCTCGGTTTACCCCCTATTTGGTTCCTCAGCAACAGTCGTCACTCCACCTCTACCCGCAATACGTTGCGCATCAAGCGCTTCATGCAGCATCTCCCACACGCGCTTCCATCCCAAGCCAGTGCGAGCCAAGCCACGGCAAGCTAGGCTTCGCTGCGCTCCTGCTCCAAGCGTCGTCGAGGTAGTCTTGCCCCATCGAGCATGCCGCTTCGAATCGTCAACACACCGCCAACTGTCTACTGTCTTTACTCGTCATGCATTTTCCCCCATCGCCGCTCCTCTCCCCCGCTTACCCCTCTGCTCAAACTCGATGTTGTGAAATCTCGAATGGTGTCGCACCTCTTGATGTTCCATCTCACAAGTCTCCTTGTTATGCTCTTTTGTCAATTTACGACGTTACCCCATCTGTTGCCGGCCTTTCTTTGCCGTGAGCTTGTGTGAATTTGTGGTCGATCGTGTGCATAGTCCATTCAGAAAAAGCGTGCTTGGCTTGGGCGAGCAAAGATTGCGAAGGTCAGTTCCCTAGCGCAGCTCGAGATGGCGCCAGACGTTTGAGCTTTGTAGACATCATCGGCTGCGCGGAAGGCGTGGAAGATAGTGCTCAGTGTTTGACCGTGGTCGTGACACACTTGCTCCCAGCACAACCTCGGTCGAAAGCTCACCCCCTTCCTCCCCCCGTCACACATCACAACCACACGCCTCAACAGCATCTTTTAAGACTAAACTCACATTCCACATCGGCACTAACCCCGAATCCCCGCCCTATGAATCGCCCACTCCTTCTCCACCAAATGCGTCACCTTCTCCACCGTGCCCATCAACCGGTTCATATCCGCCGACCACTCGTTCAACACATCCGCATTGCTCTTCCGCTTTTCGAAGTTTACCACCCCTTTGGGTCGATCCATCTTGGCAAAGATTGTTCCAGTCGATACCAAATCCGCCAGAGCTTTTTCGGATTCGGCCTCGGACAGGTCGAGCAGCTGCGATAGACGCGTCAGCGTAATTCGGGTGTAGTAGGAAGAGATGACGCGGATGTTGTGTTCGACTACGCGCTTGTGGAGCTGTTCCCATCGATGGACGCCGTCGGTACCGTTGAAAGTAGGAGAGGTGCGCAAGAGTGGTCCGTAGAGCGTCTCGATCCCCGGCCAACGCATCAGCTCGGGCGTCGTGAAACACTTCAACAAATTCTTATGCTCAGGAACCTCGTCCAACCCTTCCCCAACTTCCACACGCGCCATCAGATCCGACTGCTCATTGTCGAATTTAGCCAAGGCCAAAAACACCACCACGTTGCGCATCGTCTCCCTCCGCCTCTCGTCGTCCTTCTTGACCTCTTTAGTCTCGTAGATCTCGCGATAGTACTTGCAGATATCCAAAAACTTATCCTCCTTCAAAGCGTAGTCCACCATCAGCCCGTAGTATCGCAACTTGAGATCGGCGTGCTTGGGGTTGTCGAACAGCTTCGTGTTGATCTTTTTCGATACGATGGCCATTTTCGCCAGATTGTTACGCTCGTAGTTGAGACGCATCTGTTCCAAGATGAACTCGACTTTTTCACGTCGATCCATAGAGCCGAACGTTTCGACCGCGAGATCCTGAAGTGCATCCGCCGCCTCGTTGACCTTCTTCTGCGCATAAAGCATCCTGGAAAGCAACAAGGTAACCCTCGCCCTCTCAACTTCAACAAAAATCTTGCCCTCCGTAACACTCCTCAGCAACTCGACCAACTTCATCCTCACCTTTTCATCCACTCCCTTATCACCGATCCGCTTACCCGCATCCATCAGCTCCAACACTTTGGCATTCTGCTTCCCCACCTTCTCCCTTTCCCTCTGCTCCTGATCCTCCTGCCTCTTCCTCGCCTCCACCGCCTCTTTCGACTCCTTCCCCTCATCTTTTTCCTTCTTCTTCGCCTTCTCCTCGTCCTTTTTCGCTTTTTCATCGGCCAAGTCCTTCATCTCTTCATCCTTGACCTCCTGCTCTTTCCGCCTCTCTTCCTCCGGATCCACCGCCGGGTACAAAAAGCACATGACGAGCTGCACCATTCGCGTAGTGGCCATCTTGAGTTGGCCGTGTTTCTTGCTTAGACTGGTGACGGTGTCGGCGAGCAGATCCCAGTTGGTTTGAGTGGGTGAGGGTGTGTTTCGGACGAGCAGGATAGCAAGGAGGAGTAAACGGGTGGTAGAGGTGAGATCGGCGGCGTTGCGCGATTTCTTCTCGAGCGCGAATACTTTTTCCAAAGCGGTCGAAAGTTGCGAAGAAGAAGCGAGGGTTTGAGCTTCAGGAATGAGAGCATCGACTTCGGAGGTGAAGTCCGCTTCTTGCTTCTTTTCCGGGGCTGACATTGTGACGAAGCGCAGCGAGCCGATGAAAGCGAGTGCGAGGGAAGCGAGAGGACAATGCGAATCGTGCCAAGAGGATGTTTATGTATATACTGCTGCTGAAAGTGTGATGTGTATAGTGTAGCAGAATGGAGAATGTCGTGGTGATGAGTGAAATGCGAAAGTGTTGGTTGCGAAACGGGCTTGTGCCGGTCAGCGTGGGAAAGTGGAGAGCACAGAGAGGCGGCGTGGCCTTCGATCACAGTCGGAATTTCGCCTTCAAGGCGCGTCCCGCCTGAATTACCTAAGCACGCGTCAGCGAATTGCCTTGGGCCCTCAACGTCTGCGACTCAACACGGACAGACACACACACATCCTTCAACAAGAGGCATCGCTGTAGAAAACATCACATCACTGTAAAGAAAATGAAAAGAAAAAGTACACAAAGATCGTCACACGCTACTCCTCCTCCATAGCATGGTATCCAGCACGACGCATAGCACCGAGCACCCTTCTCGCCTGAGTCAACTCCTTCTCCAGTTTGAGCACCTCGACCTGCTGCTCCATCTCTTTCACCTTGAATTCGTGAACAGCCATGGTCGAGTAGTCAAAGTCGCCAGCACCGTTGCTCTGCTTGTCCGTGATGGTCTTGACCTGCTTGACCAGCGCTCTGCACGCATCGGTGACGGCTTTGGCAGCACGTTCGAGTCTGTCTTGGGTCTTGGACATGAATTCAGCCTTGACACGCGATGCGGCGACAACCTGAGCAGTTGCGGCTGAAACCTCGTTCGACGCAACAATCAACTGCTCGAGCGAGTGCGTGCCCATGATCACACCATCGGCGGCTTCGATCAGCATCGTGGTCGCGAATGCCACTGCACGAGCAGCCGAAATCAGACCCTCAGTCCAGCGGTTGTTCTTCTTGTAGAATTGCTGGTTGGTCGAGGATCCTCGACCCTTGGTGACGATCTCTTGCTGCGATTCGGTGGCAGCCTTGATCAAACCTGCAATGGCACGTGTAATGGCCAACGATGCTTCCAGGATTGCATCGTGCACCTGCAAGTCAACAGCAGAGTACTTGTTGTGATCCCTTGGCCTCGACAGAAGGGCTTGCAACTTGGCTGTGGCAGCGTCGATGGCAGAGGCAGCATTCATCATCTCGCGCTCGACAATGTCGCCGATATCGCCGTTGGCGTTGGCAAGCATGGTGTTGCCAGCCTTGACCATAGTCTCGACCACGCCGTTGAGGTTGGCAAATGCAGAGCGCGCCTCCATGTTTTGACGCGCAACGACGTCACGACGCTGAGCGGGGGCAACACTGGCCAAACGGTACGACTGCAAGTTGCTGAAGAAGCGCAGCAGCACGTTACCTGTCTCACGGCCAGTGTTGATGAGCTTGTCGGCAGCATCGTCGCTCTGTGCCAAACGTGTGATAGCCTTGGTGCTGGTGAGCGTGTCGCTGATGGTCTGCGCCAACTGGTTGGCACGCTGGATCACCTCGACGTGCTCACCACCGACCTCACCGGACAAGTAGAGCGAAAAGACAGTGGCAAACTCGCTTGTGGAGGTAGTGCCCTTCTCGATCATCGACAAGACGTACTCGGGAGTAGCTGTGGTGTTGCCCATGCCTGAAGGCGACTCGAGCTCGTAGAGTGCATCGTCCACCTTGTCGACGCATGCCTGTAGGATCGAATCGATGATCGCGTTGAGCTTTTTGGTGTTGTCGAGGATAAGAGTGTCGATCTGAGCATTGACAGCCTGATCGTTCTCGCCCTGGTTGAGCTGCATGTCGGTAAGCTGCTTGATGGTGGCATCCATACCTTGTTGCATGATGGCCAGCTCGGCATCCTTTTCGTCTCGGATGCGGGCCAGCTCGGCATCGCGAGCGTCGAGCTCCATGCGCTTCTCACGCAAAGAATCCTCGAGTTCGGCGATTTGGCGGTTGAGCGTCGACATCATGCCCGAAAGCTCGGAGCTCTTGGCACGGGTGGCATCTTCGGCACGCTCGTTGGCAAACATGAGATCGCGCTTGAGTCGGTCAAACTCTTCCTTCTGCGTAGCCTTGATCCTGTCGAGATCGAAGCGGGCACGATCACGTTGACGGATCATATCGGCGAGCTCGAGATTCTTTGCCTTGACGTCGCGCTCCATGCGTTCCATCTTGTCGATGGCCTCTTGCGCGCTGCCAGCCTTGATCTGCAACTGCTTGTACTTGCCAAGCATCTCGAGGTGCTCGGATCGCAACTGCGAGTAAAGTTTGGCGAGCGCCTCGTACTTGTTGCGCCAGAGGGTGACCTGGTCCTGTAGCTGCTTGATGATCTCGTCCTTGCCCTGCATCTGGGCGCCAAAGTTCTGGGCAATGTTGGCGAGTTCGGTCTCGAGCGCCTTGACACGTCGATCGTACTGCTCGAGCATGAGCTGGTCTCGCTCGTACTGACCACGCATGGCGAGGATCTCTCGTTCCAACTCGGCGAGTCGGCCACCCTGCATCTGGTCCATCTGTGCACGCATGAGCTGTTCCTGTGCAAGTCGCTGCTGCTCGGCCTGGAGACGCTGCTGCTCTTCAAAGTCGCGCTGCTGCTTGGCGGCGAGGTCTGCTTGCCTTTGCCTTTCCGCTTCCTCCTGTGCTTTGAGTGCAGCCTGCTTGTCTTGATACTGCTTGAGCAGTCGAGCCTGCTCGTCGATCTCGGCTTGCGATGGGCCCGGTTCCGGGGTTGGAGCTTTGGGCGTCTGTCGAGGTGGAAGGGAAGGACCCTCTTCGGGGAGCTCAAAGAGGTTGGGGGGATCATGATTGAGCTTGGGAACATTGATGAGCGAGGTGAGGTACTTGAGGTTGGCGCATTCGTAGTAGAATTTGCGGAGGTGGTGGTGCTGCGAGTCGTATCGCTCTCGCAATGGCTGAAGCGCATCGCTAGCGTCGGTACGTCGGTGCATGGCGCGAAGCATGGAGGTGAGGAACTTGTAGATACCGTAGCTTTCTTTGACGAGCGGCACGAGAGCAGAGATGCGGCACTCGTTGTTGGCCGAGCCGCGGAAGTGAGCAAAGACGAGTTTCTGGAACTGCTCGATCTGGTCCTGAAGGTTCATGAGATCCATGATGGTCTCGTAGCCCTCGTCCGGGTTGTCGATGTTTTTGAGCGAGATATACTCTTGGTATTCGAAAAGGCCGTTGAACTCTTTGTGGTGACGGTGGAAGCCAAGCTTGGCGAGGATAAAGTTGACATAGGCACGGATGAGGGAGCCGTAGCCACGCATGCTGTCAGCGCCAACGCCAACGGTACGTGCGCATGTCTCGAACCAGCCGATCTGTGCCTGAGCTTCCTTGAGGACGACCTGGTGGCCCTCCTGAAGCACCTTGTGGACGAGGATAAGCGCCTTGAAGGTCTGCACTTGATCGCTGAGAATGGGCTGGACACGGAGCCCCGTCCAGATGGATTGAGAGGTGCGGTAGTCCCATGTGTAGACGATACATTTGCGAACGTGCTTCTGCTTGGGTGCCGTCTCCTCGTTGCTGGTCGCTTTTTTGATGTGGATGGAAAGTTCGGACTCGGCCTTATCACGGTCGACGGGCCGCGTGGGCAGATGATCGTCAAAGCGAGCCATCGTTGCTTATTCCAGCGTCGTGATCTGCAATGGCTGTGTTCTACAACGTTGGAGTTGAAGAGAGAAAGAGAGCGGACCAACGACAAGGGTCAAAGCGTGGACAGAAGCGACTGTGTGACTGCAGAGAGGCAGTGTGTGGCAGCACAGAGCAAGGCAGAGGTGCCAGTCAGTCACACGCAGTCACACCCAAGCGGAACTCCGATCCAAGGCAGCTGGGCTGTGCAGTTGAAGCCCGGTCGAGCCACGATTTGCCGTTGTGTGGAGTTGGAGTGAAATGTTGAAGCATGTTAGACCGTTGCAAAGAGACATTGATCGCTTGTTGGTGTCAAAAGGCGGAGATGGATGGACGTACAGTACAGTTGGACCTCTCGAAATGAACCCTTTTTAAGTGTCAAAAATTGCGAAAACAAGATTGAGGTCACAAAATGATTTTGAGTGGCACCTCCAAAACCATCCTCTATACAACCAAGTGGAGGTATGCTCACAGACCATCATTCTGATTCTCCCAACTACAGCTATGTTGATCAGTCACTCTTTCCTTCCTACCACCACCATCTCATCATCCAACCTGTCTCTGTACCCCAGCATGCCTAAGTCACCAAGAGCACCTGCCTCTTCAGGCAAAAACCTCACCCTGGCACAGAAGCAGCAGATTCTAGCTTGCCATCAAGAGCAGAAAGCCAATAACCCAGCATATCTGCAGAAGGACCTCTCTTCCTGGGCCAAGGACACTTTCAATCTCAACTACCCCTTAGCAAAGCCACCATCTACAGAGTCCTGCATCCTGACACACCACCACAGCTCCCTCATCATCATCCAGCACTAGGAAGCTGCCCAGCAATCTGGAGGAGTTGGACAAGCTATTGGCTGATTGGGTTCAAGGTCAGGAAAAAGAGTGTCATGGTCATTGGTCAGATGCTAAGGCAGCAGGGTGAAATCTTCCAATCCAGGCTCAATGACAGGCTACCAGAGGACCAGCAGCTTGCTCTCAAGTTCTCAAATGGCTGGTTACAGAAGTTCAAGAACAGGCATTCATTTGCTCAGCATGTGGCTTATGGAGAATCAGGAAGTGTGGATCAGGCAGATGTTGATAGGTTGCTTCCAGACATCAAGCAGGTCCTCCAGCAGTTCCAGCCTCAGGATATCTTCAATGCAGATGAGACTGGGCTCTTCTACAGCATGCCACCAACCAGGACCATCTCCAACTCATTAGTGCAAGGCCTCAAGAAAGACAAGACCAGGGTCAGCATACTGTTTGCTTGCAATGCAACTGGGACAGAAAAGTTGGAACCTCTCTTCATTGGCAAGTCACAGCAGCCCAGGATCTTCAAGAAGCAGACAGCAGAACAGCTTGGAATCACATACAGAGCCAATAAGAAGGCCTGGATGAATTCAGCACTCTTCACCACCTGGCTGCAAGATCTTGATGTCTATGTTGGACAGACTCCTGGAAGGCACATTCTACTTCTCCTGGATAATTGCCCTGCTCATGGTACACCTCAAAAGCCCCTCACAGAGCTGCAGAACATTACCCTTCACTTCCTGCCTCCAAACACCACATCAAAGATTCAGCCCCTTGATGCAGGCATCATTGCAACCATCAAGAAACACTACAGGGCAAAACAGTACTCTTTGGCACTTCTAGAGGCAGAGCTTGGAAGCACAGACATCTACAAGGTGGATCTCTTGACAGCAATTAGGTATGTATAGGAAATTTGGAGGGAGCTTAGCATGACAACCATCAAGAACTGCTGGAGACACACTGGTCTGGTGGAATGGGAGGAGGCAACACAACCAGAGGAGGAAACAGATATTGGTCAAGAGCTTGCAGCCACCCTCAAAGCACTGACAGAAGTGACAGTTCAGGATGTGTTAGAGGTACCTGGAGAGGAGGAGTTCACAGGTGAAGAAGATGAGGAGGAAGAGGAGGAGGTTGAAACACCACCAAGGTCTCCAGACAAGCACTGCAGGGCTACAGAAGTGTCAAGGTCAGGTAAGATTGATGAGCTAGAAGCTCTGCAGTTTGCTAAGGCAGCCTTGGCCAGGGAAGGACTTCTGAGTCAGTTGGTTCTAGATGCTCTGGATGCTTGTACCTCCTGTCTATCCCTTACATCAACTAGCCTGTAGATCAAGATTGAATTTGCAAGCTTCTGCAGTATCATAGCATGTCTATAAGCTGAGATAGAATGTTACTGCTCAAAGAATGTTGAAAATATCACAAAAAAATTTCAAGATAAAAAAGGGTTCATTTCAAGAGGTCCGACTGTAGTAGTACATTACAGTACAAATTAGTGTTGGCACACGTCACAGGTACGCCGCTGGTTGCTTAGGTTGCCGTTGCGACCCCCTACTGTATCCTCTTTCATTTTTGCCCCAAGCCAAGCTGGTGACACTCGTATCTCTTTGTCGCCATTCGAAAGCTTGGCAATCGAGGCAAGGCAGGCTTTTATAGAACCCGGCTGCCGTCAACGCCATGATTCGTCCGGCTACGCCAGGCACTCTCCTCACCTTGGTGGCCGCCATCTTGCTCGGCCTCGTCACCATCTCGACTCCCATCATCAAATCCATCTACTTTTTGCAAGCTACCATCGGCGGAAATGGTCCTCAGAGCGGTCAAGTTGCTCGCTTTGGCACGTTGGGCTACTGCCTTGGAGACGCCTGCAGCAGTCCCACGCTCAGTTACTCGTTCGATCCCAACCAGCTTCTCGGAATTCAGGTCGTCGGTAGTCGGTACACCTCGGCCATCCTCAAGGGTCTCACCTATGCCCTCATCCTCCATCCCATCGCACTCGCCTTTGCTGTCGTCGCCGTGCTACTGGGTCTCATCTCGCATTGTCGCGAATTCTCCACAAATTGCTTTGGCAGCTTTGTCACCGGTATTGGAGCCTTGATTACTCTCGTCGCCTTTGGTTTGGATCTCGCGCTCTTCATCATCGCAAAGAAGCGCATCGACTCGATCAATGCCGCTTCCGCCTCGCTCGGCATGGCCATCTGGATGACGTTGGCAGCATGGATCCTCATGTTCCTCGCCGGCTGTGCTTTTAGCTGCGGCATCTGCAGCCGAACAAGGCGCAACCGTGTCAAGGACTCGCACGTCGACGACGCTTACGGTGCACGCCCCACTGCTCCCCCACGCGACAACTACGGCCAACAGATGCGTATGGATGCGCTCGACGCAGAAGCCGACAGGAAGCGCCGACAAGCGACACTGGACAGAAACAACAAAACCCGTGCCGACCTTCCCCAGTTTGCCGAGTACGAGACCGAGTACGAGGTACCGCTCAGGAACGACTACGACGACGATGCCTACGCCAACGGAGCCAACCGCCATCAACCCGGTCTGGCCTACTCGACCAACAGCAACCTTGCCGGCCCAGGCGCAGCGAGTGCCGCTGCCGTAGGTGGTGGCTCCGTCATCAATGGCGTGGGTCAGGGCTACGGTAGGAGACAAGCACAGGGAAACCGCGCCCAAGATTTCTCCAGCTCGCCGCCCATGCTCAACAATTCGGCTGGTCACGGTGCTCACAACATTACTGGGCACAGGCAAGACACCATGTCATCCGTCACCGGCGGTGCCGGCGTATCGACCAGTCACAGCGACGCTACCTATGTCCCCGGTGTCGGTCCTCAGCCGTTCCGCAAAGATTCGCTCACACCAGCGCCTCGGCCGTATCCTCAAGTCACGTCACCTCCGCCCATGCCCGATTTCCCGCAGCACCATCAGTATCAGTCGCAGTCCCAGCAACCCCAATACGATGCGTATGGCAATGTCATTCCATCGACTTTGGGACAGCAGCAGGGCGGTAGCCACTTCAGTCAGCCAGGTGGCCCACGTCGTCAGCCCACGGGCGAGTACGGTCATCCCACCGAGTACTCAGGGGCTACGTTCGGTCCTTCTTCATCTGGCTTCATGCAGCATGGCGCCGACTCTGCAGCTATTGGTCGAGGCTCGCGCATAATGGGATCCCGCACTTTGCCTTCCATCCCACAGCACACGGGAGGTGAGCCTCAAGAGATCGTCTACGATGGCGGTGCTGCACCCGCTGACCATCGTCAAGGCACCATCGACGACGGCTTTGGCCTTGCAGCAGTCGCACACGGCTCGCAACAACCACACGAACCAACGCATGAGTCTGGCTACGACCACTACGCTTCCTCCGCATACGATCATCACGCTCAACAACCACAACATCATCAATATCACTCATCCTATCCCTCAATTGGCAACATGAGCCAGTATCAAGATCAACATTGTGCCAAACCATCGTCATCAGCGGCTGGCCAGGCATCCCACCAGCAAGATGGCAGTCACTACGACGACTACCAGAGCAGTGCCGGTCCGCCCGGATACGATACGGTAGCAGGCGGCTCCGGTGGAACCTATCAGCACAATCATTATCCTCATGAAAAGTCTTAAGGACAATCTTGTATGATCGAGGTCGAATTTTCTTGTATGTTTAGAATCGATAAATGAAGAGACCTTTGCACACACGCACACACGTTTGGCTGGCTGTGATCACATCGATACGCTTCCAACGGATTCGTGATGGCCCTTCATTTGTCTGGCATGTATGGTCAGGCCATCTCGCTCCCACGTCAACATCGTTTGTTCACCAAGCTCCAACCCGCCGTTCTGCAAATTCATTTTGTTCTTTCATCTGCACACGGTTCACAAAACAAAGGTCGAGCGTGTCCGTTGTCAGGAGCTCTGAGTGGAGCAGTGGATACATTGTCCCACCACTACTGGTGCGTTCAGGATGCTATCAGCCAGTACACCAAGGCAGTTTCAGAACAAAATGGTCCACAGTATTGTGGCCGCGTGCCTCTTATGAGCTTGTGTGGCGACGAGGACGGCGTCATTGCCAAACTCGAACATGCTTAGAGGTGTTTTCGGCCAATCGGCTTCGCTGAAATGGTAGGCCCAGAACCAGTAATCGCCTCCCGAGAGGGACCAGGGCTTGTTTCGGATTTTGCTGCGCTTGCCTCGACCGAAGAAAATGACGAGCTGATCAGCTTCTCGCTCCCACTCACTTGCCCTTATATATAGTCGACGTCGTTCTTCCTCTCTCCCCCTAATCCATATCCTCCAAAATCTTCCCCATCCATCATGTTCGCCCTCAAGCCCCTTACCATCCTCCTTCTCACCCTTCCCATCCTCCTCGCCATCAGCGCCAACGGCAAGCGCAGCACATTCCGAAACAAGCCCTGGTCCCTCTCGGGAGGCGATTACTGGTTCTGGGCCTACCATTTCAGCGAAGCCGATTGGCCGAAAACACCTATAAGCATGATGGAGTTTGGCAGGGACGCCGTTCAGACGATGTGGGAGAACAAGCCCGAAAGGGCTCAAGCCGCCATCTGCATCAACAGTCCCTGGTCGGTCAAGAAGTACGACCAGACGGGTGGCGTGATGCGTATCTCGTACTTTAAAAGGGGGCTTTTCACCACTAACAAGGTTCGAAAGTAAGTAGTCACCCGCTAAGACCAAGGACGAAAAGGGTTCAAGTTTGTCGACGTCGAATACTGACCAAGCGTTTTGGCGCTTGAATCACTTTGGACTCTAGCTGGGATTGCACCTACATCTGGGGTCCCGACAACCAGTTTTACAGCTATGATGATGTCAACAGCGACCGTATGGCTTGGAGGTTCAACGAAACCGATGGCATTTGCTCGGTCGATACCGCTACTATGGATATCACTTGCCGTTGATCCACAGCGTTACATACGCAGTCACTCTTCCGCACTCAGTACATAGTCGTTCTCTTTCTACAATCACCAGCACCAAATCATTTGCAATATTAACCAAATCAAAAACCTACAAAACCCCTTCTCTGCCATCACAACTCATCATCATCAGCATCGAACAGCGGCGCCCTCTCCTCTCCTATCCTAATCCTATCCCTTGCCATCGCACCTTCATCCTCCAGATCCAAATCCAATGAATACGGTCTATTCCCGATCTCAATTCGCGTCGGTCTGCTCGTAACATTGCTTCCCGACCTCCTGACGATCGAAACAAGCCTCAACGCTTGAACGACATTTCGACCGATAAGCAGGATCGAGTCGAGCAATTCTTCCCCTTTACCAGACCTTCCACCGCTACTTGGTGCGTCTTGGTCGTCATCCCCTGGATAGGACGGTGGAAGAGGCGAGCGGCGGAACGGCGAGCATTCGTGGTGGAAAAAGATGACCAAGAGTGTGATAGCACACAACAGCACCAATCCTAGATCGACAATGTTGTACGTGCTTTTCCAGAATTGCTTGCCGAATGCGACTAGACGAATACCGACTTCGGCAATAAGTAACAAGTTGATGGTTAGCTCCAGACCGTAAAACAGCGTCCCTGGACAATCGGATGTCAGACTGATAACCACCGTCAAAAGCGACGCAAGAGCCATACCAGCGTAGAACCAGAGATACGCGCTCGAGTGAACAAATCGGTTCGCTACACCCTTGAGGATCTCATCGCGAGACAAGAAGTAGTGCGATCGAGAAGGTGTAGGATTCGTCCCATCATCGGGGTTGACTCTCGAATATCCACCTGAACCGAATGCGGTTTGGTCGTAGACTGTGCCAACTCCAATAGATACTTCATGTGGTGCTGCTCCTCCACCATTCTCGTTGGACGGGTATGGTGACGCCATATCTGCAAGACGTTTCGCCCAGCGTTGCGTGGAAACGGAAAAGACGTTTTTGGTGTGTGATGCGGCCGCTGCTGCTGTTCGACGAACTGGGCCGGTGGGTATGGAGCTGGATTGAGCGTATGCTGGCGAGGCTGCACCAGACGCTACAATGGGATCTGCAATGTGATGCCTCTGACGGCTCTTCCCAGCGTATCCAGAAGTGGATGGAAGAGTCGAAGCTGGGATATCGTTGTACTGCGGATAAGATGGCGAGTGCAGAGAAGAGGCGGTGGATGTGAATGGCGTAGCAGCTTGCGCAGCTGCAGCCGGATTGAGGTCGACTATCTTGACTGCGTGTCTAAAAGGGGGTTTGTGAGCGGCGCCCCTCGAGCCGTAGACGATTCGAGATTGGAAAAAGTGTGTATGGGATGGTGGTGAGAGGTGTGGTTGCTTGCAGACTCGGTGTGTGTTCGGTGTCCGACGTGGAGGCGGGGCCGAGATTTTCCGAGCAAAATTGTGCGTTGACGTGATCAAACATTGTGTGCCTGTCGCTGTTTCACAGAAGCGATCACCAAGACACATCGCAGTGTGCTAGTGCACTTTTTCGGTTCTTCTCGCTGGAAAAATCGGAACAAGATCTTCGGCCACAAGACGCACGGACGGTTACAGGAACGCCGCCCAACAACTTAGCTCAGTCGAACTGCGATTCGTTGTTTCCTTCTTGACCAAACACTTGCTTCATTCAGCATCATCTTCACCCTCTTATTCCCGTTCACGATTCGGGTATCAGGCTTAGCACAGTAGCCTCCTGACGTTCAGGTTTACCTTTCACACGTCCCACTCGTCTCGTTCATCATGCCGCCGAAGCGTGCAGCGCTCCCCACCAAGGAGCGCGGTCTCTTCCAGCGGCTCATTCAGGAGTACGAGACCAAAAAGTACAAGCTCGGTCTCAAGACCGCCGACGCCATTCTCAAAAAGTTGCCCGACCATGGAGAGACCGTTGCTATGAAGGGCTTGCTCCTCGGCTCCACCAATCGCCGCAAAGAGGGTATCGAACTCGCCAAACAGGGTGTACGTCTCGACTTGACTTCGTTCATCGGTTGGCACGCACTCGGCATCTTGCATCGTCAAGATAAGAACTACGAAGAGGCGATAAAGTGCTACACGCAAGCACTCCGAATCGAAGGAGGAGGCAACATCAACCTTCTCCGCGAATCCGCGTTCCTGCAACTTCAGCTCAGAAACTATCCACCCATGGTCGAGAACCGATTGACACTGCTTCGGATGCAACCGCATCTTCGAATGAACTGGATTGGGCTGGCTGTGGCTCATCATCTTGCAGGATCCTTGGACGCAGCAGTGCGGGTCTTGGAAGGGTACGAGAACGTGATGCGCGATATTCCAGATCGAAGCTACGAGTACAGCGAAGCGCTCCTCTATCACGCTAGCATCTTGGAGGAGCAGTCAAGTTTCAGCAGGCGCTCGATCTTATCCAAACTTTAAGCAAACGCATCGTGGATCTCCGCGGAAAAGAAGAGGCTCAGGCGAGATGCCTGGCTGGGCTTGGAAAGAAAGACGAGGCCGAGACACTATGGAGGCAGCTCATCAAGTCGAATCCGGAAAACAAGCGATACTTTGCCGGTCTCCTCAACTTGCTCGGAATCACGGAAGCAACAGCGACACAAGGTGACAGCAGGGTAGTTGAGGTGCTCAAAGGCTTGCAAGCTGATCACCCCAAATCCAGCGCTGCTAAGCGTCTTGCTCTCATCCACGCTACCGCAGACGAGTTCAAGGCTCAAGCTACTGCTTACGCCAAGTCGGCGTTGGTCAAAGGTGTTCCATCGCTCTTTTCCGACCTCAAATCCCTCTACCAGGTTCCTGCCAAGCAAGATGCGCTCCACGAGATCGTCGAGACTCTTCGTCTTGAATGGGCACCTTCGACAGCTCCATCACCAGACGGCACCGACCCGCCCACCTCTTCTTACCTGTGGTCGCTCTACTACCTCGCCCAACACTACTCCCTCACAGGCGACTCCAAAAGAGCTCTGCACTACATCGACGCCGCCATCTCGCACTCTTCCACTTTGCCGGAACTGCACATGGTCCGAGCGCGCATCCTCAAACGTGCAGGTGATCTCCTCGGCGCCTCCTCCGCCATGACCGACGCACGCTTGCTCGACGGCCAAGACCGCTTCCTCAATTCCAAGGCTGCCAAATACTTGCTTCGCACAAATGACACTGAAGAAGCAGAACGCATCGTCGGCCTTTTTACTAAACCCGATGCTCCTTCGCCCACTTACGACCTCAACGAAATGCAGGCGCTCTGGTACCTCGCCGAAGAGGCGGAAGCTTTCTTGCGCTCGAGCAACTACGCAATGGCACTCAAACGTCTCTCCCAGCTCGATAAAGTCTTTCAAGAGTTCTGGGACGACCAGCTAGACTTCCACTCGTACTGCATGCGCAAAATGACTCTCCGATCGTACGTCAACCTCGTTCGATTCGAAGACACGCTCCGATCGCACCCGACCTACATCCGAGCTGCAACCGCGACCATCTCGATCTACGTCCAACTACACGACGATCCCGCCACTCCACCGTTCATCGCCTCGGCGAAAGAAGAGGAAGAAGATCCAGCACTAGCCGATCTGTCGGAAGCAGAGAAGAAAAAGGCGTTGAAGAAGCAGCGTCAGGCCGAAGCTAAGCGGGCAGCGAAAGCGGAAGCTGAAGCGGCAGAGAAGAAGAAGAAGGCCGAAGAGGCGGCGGCGAATGGGGAGACGGTTGATGATGAGGGACCTAAACCTGACCTCGATCCTAAGGGGTTGGAAGTGTTTAAGAGCACGCTGGAAGCGCCGTTAAAGGCAGCGGAGAAGTGGGTTCGATTCCTCCAAGCCCATGCAGCCGACAAGCCGGAAACTTGGACGAGCACATTCGACTTCGCACTTCGACAGAAGAACTGGCTACTTGCTACACGCGCGGTTGTGCAGTTGTACAAGTTGGACCCCAACAACCCTCGCGTAGTAGAGATGGTCATACAGCTCAAAACCTGTCTTCCCGATCTGAAGGCTGCACCGGCACCCATTGGGTCGGTCATCGCCGCTGGGCTTGCTGAGGTGGTTCCTACGGATAAGCCGGTTGCGAGTTTCTTTGCGGAGTCTCTGCAGACGAGTACTGCGTCTACGCCGGCGGGAATCTTGGCTAATGCTCGAGCTGCGCTGGTGCTGGAGCGAAAGGATGAAGCAGTCGGGCTGTTGCTGAGTCTTCCCGCTGCCGTTGGGGGTGTGACTGGACCACGGGCGAAGAACCTTGCGCTGAAGACGGTAGTCGAAGCGCGATCGCTGCTCGTCAAGATCTCGTCGGAAAACGTGGGAGAGTTCGACGAGAAAGCTCGTACGGTCTTCCCGCTAGCTAACGCCTTCAAGTCGGAATCGGCGCTAGAGGAGGAAAAGAAATTGAGGGAAGAGCAGAGGTCAAAGTGGTCAAAGGGTACGGAGGAGGAGGGAGGAGAGGCGAATGGGGGCGCCGTGTATGAGCCGCTTATGTAGGCTTTCGCTAGGTCTTGTGTAGACGGTGAACAATGATAGTCAACCATTATCACGAGTTTGGAGTGTGAAGTGAAAGAGTTTCGAATTGCGTTCGCGACAAGGCTAGATGAGGTAGGGTTGAGAGCGGTGGTGAAACGGGGCACGTTGGGAGATCAATCACATGGAGACGAATCACATCAAGAGACGAAGCAAATTGAGAGACGAATCACATTGAGGGACGAATCACATCGAGAAACAAAACGGAGCACAATGAAAGAGACCCAAACCAAAGCACCAACATCGAACAAGAATCCACACGAAACGAACCAGGTATAAAAGAGGTATCACGAAACAAAACACAACCACCCCAAGAAAAGCCACCTACACGACAGAAAAAGCCTCCGAAGACATATCAAAGTTCATGCACAGCTGCGCGTCCCCGTTCTGCATCATCGCGTCACCGCTTCCATTCGACAGCTGCGAGCTAGGAAGCGACGAGCCGAGGATGTCCGTGTCGAGCAGCTGTTCGAGGTCCGTCATTTGAAGTGTAACGTTGCCTTCGATGTTGGCGTCGACGGCAGGAGAGGGTTGATGCTGCTGCTGCATGGTGAAGGAGCTTGATGCCGGCATGTGTAGAGGAAGCGAGGGGGCGGTGAAGAGGTGGCTGAGGTCGAAGGAGTCGCTGCCAAACATGTCGCAGGGGAGGTTGTTGTCAGCGCTCCCGGTAGTATTAGCCGACTGAGAGTGCGGAGCCTGGACCGGCATCTGACCCAACGCAACCATGTTGTAACTCTGAAAAGCAGGCGGCATCTGGGACTGCTGACCTGCAGCCATCCCATCAACCGGCGTATTGTGACGCCCAATATCCACAGCATCACTCTCATCAATGTCCGACCACTCATCGTCATCCGTCGTCATCTGTTGAGTGCCCCATGAGCTTGACGAGACACTTCGGTAAGAGCCTTGCGTTTCGGAGTTCGTCATGCTGAGAGCGCGCTGAATACTCTCCCGAAGCTCTCTGTCGAGCTGACCGCCGCCGAAATCGAGTCCACCAACCTTGAAAAGTGAGCCGTCCTGAGAGTCACACGTAAAAGGCGACCTCTGCTGAGGCGGAAGAGTGTGGCAGGTGTTTTGCTGCGGAGTTCCCAGGGTCAGGTTGGGCATCCAAGCGTTGGCCCTGTCTGCGTGCTTGCGGTTCATGTGCTCGAAGAGGCCGTGAGGTCGTTGTGGACTGTCCCAAAATTCATTCTGGCTGCTTGAGGTTGACGACGAGCTGACGGATCGCGATGAAGGAGTACTCCAAGGAGAGAAGCGCAACATGTGATCGACAGACGGAGTAGAGTCGTCACTGGAGTACGAGCTGTCGCTGACATACGGGCTGTCGCTTGGCAGACGCGGTCGCTTGAGAAGGGACGAGGGCGAGTCAGAATCGGAGTCGGTGCCGTCGGATGAACCGCGTCCCAACACGCCATAAGATTTACGCTTCTTTTCGGAAAGTGTAAAGTCGCGCGTCGGCGAACTGGGACGAGTTGCCTGCTTGAAGGGAGAAATTTCGGAGGGCGAGTCGGCAAGGGGCTGAACAGCCTGGCCCTTCTTGCCCTTGCGACCGCCGTTGCGGTTACGGCGATTCTGGAACTGTAGGACGATGTAGCGCAAAACAGAGTAAAGAGCATGGTTAGCATCTGGTCTCAGAACAGGAACTTTGTGACGCGACAAGCGTTTGGGGTTTGCGGTAAGGGTAGCTCAGTATAGACAAGACGATTGACATCATGGGCGACAAGCGATCAAAGAGGGGCCATCTCTTTGAACAACGCAAATCAGATGACAGTACAAAGAACTTTTCCATCATTGCTGAAAGGATGCGACGCGTCGACAACGTGTCAAGGCGCGGATCATAGCGCGAAAGGGACAGGTACTCACCCATATGACCACTTGATGGGGCGTAAGTCCCGTAAGTTCGGAGAGACGATGTTTTTCGGCTGGCGAGATAGTGTCGGTGTAGCTGAAGGCTTGCTCGAGGATTCGTGTTGCTTCAGGGCCGTGGCCTCGCGTTGTCTTCGAAGTCGTATCTCCTGAACAATCGCGAGGAGAAACATCCATACGCGAGGAGCTTTCAGGGACAGACATGTCTCCTTGCAACAGGAGCCGCTGGGTATCAACTTCTTGGAGAAGGATCGCCCACATTTGTCTGGCTTGAGATGAGTATCCGGAGGATAAAGCTTCTCGAAATTTCTGATGAAAAGTTTCGTTCGCCGCACCGCGGCTCTGCAGATTGAAGAAAGCGTCCAAATAGACTCGTTGGTAATCTCGATTGAGCTCGTCAAGCCTTTCGAAGTACATCTTCAGCAAAGAATTCTGGCAGTCGGAAGTTACACTGCGCTGGTCCAAGTCTTGCCGTAAGGTCGCCTGATCTGGGTAATTCACCTCTAGAGATGAAGGCATAACGTTCTGCTTACGGCATATCGGCTTGTCTCGTGCTTGAGGAAGAACAGCGCGAAGCTCGCTCACCAGGTCGATGACTTTATTAAGGGAAGCGATGCTATGCATGCTGAGATGTCGATGTGTTTTAGAAGATGGGCGAAAGATACTGTTGACAAGGACGTTAAAATGGAGGTATGAAGGGAACAAAGGAAAATCAGGCCTCAAAGCGTGCTCTGCTAATTTTCACCTCGCGAGTGAAGGTGAAAAGTGCGTCAGGCTGCAATTCAGGATGGAATTCGCGGCCAAGACTCTGCTTTGCCCACCTTTTGTGTCTTCCAATGTGGAACGTCTTTCGTGACCAGCAACCATCACCTTGATCGAACAAGTATGTTTTCTCTATCGAGCCTCCAAACACAACTCGCGGAAATCGAAAAAGGTCTCCTGGACACGGAGGACAACGATGTCGCACGCCTTGTCGAAACCCTGACATCCCTAGAGGTGAACAGTGGGCTGGCTCTCATCGGCGAGGGTCATGATCCTCGAACGATTGACGAAATTCGCCGATCCGCCAAACGCATTCAGCTGCTAACTGCCACCAGGCTGCACCTCGATGAGTATTTCGATGTCCTCTACTCAGAAACGATGCAAGAAGCTTCCTCAGCGCTCGACAAACTAAGACCTTTGGAAAATGCTGGCGGCTCGCAGGAGCTTTCGGAGACTCAGCACTATTACTACCTGCGAAAGTACTTCCTCGGCAACCTGCACCATCCCTATCCTCGCGAAGCCGACAAGCAAGCTCTCGTCAAGATCTCGAACGAGTCCGCCGCTCGCGCTCCGCTCGGTCAAGCCTCTACTGTAACCATCGAAAAACTCACGTCGTGGTTCATCAACGCGCGCCGCCGCTCGGGTTGGACTGACATCATGAAGAACTATGCTCGCAACGAGAAGCAACGGATGCAAGAGCTCGTTAAGATCAAGATGTCGTCGTCCGACCATTCGCCCAACTCTGCGAGCTCCACTCTCACACTCGACAAGCTCTTGAGCGAAAATCTGGAACGACTTCTCACAGCCACCGACAAGAAGCAATTTGAAGACGACTGGTCCAGTATGATCAGCTATATCAAATACGGCGTCAGAGACAAAGTCGGTGAATGGGTTCAACATCTCGTCCCGGCAAGCAAGAAGACCCCGAAGCCCAGTCAAGGTCGTCCGGTTACTACCGCTGCGAAGCGCGCACCAGCACGCAAGACGCCCAAAGCAAAGGGTAGAAAGCCCAAACCGCGAGCCAGCAAGACACCTCTCGACAGCAACATGGACAACTCATTCCTCGAATCGACTCCGGAGCTCAGCATGTGCTCTACAGCAGACACCAGTCTTAGCTCCTTCACCAACAACTTTTCGATGATGCACTACGATCCATTCCAACACCAAGACGGTCTTCTTCAGAGTCCGACACTCAACGCGAAGGGCAGTCGAAAGGTCAAAGGGCTTCCAAAGCGCGCTCAGCAGCCGTGCTTGCCCGAGTCTCTCTACACCGGTAAGTTGACGCTCTTTTCATACGCTTCGGATCAGTTTCCCGCCCGCTGACTTTTCCTTTGTTTTGCGGCTCCTCCCGCTCACAGACGCAAAACCAGCGCTTACGGCCAGCACGGGCTTGCCAGTGCCTGAAAACACGAAATTGCCCTCGCCCTCCGCACACACGCAGGTCACCAACGGTCAGACCTCTTCTTACCTCCCGAATCAGCCGTCCCAACAATATTCTCCTTACCCGCCCTTTGATGCACTCGGACAGGTGCCGATGCTGCCCATTATTCGCAGAGAGTCAATTAGCTCAAACAGCCTTTCTGCTGCGTTTGGTTGATTCTTGACGCGAAATTATTATTTTTTTCCCCTTTGTATTCTTTCTCTGCTTTGTCCTTTTTGTGTTTTGGAAATACCAGCTTCGCTTCTTGTATCGCTTTTCTGCGTTTCAAGTGACTTGATTGAGACACGGGCATGGACGTGAGAGAGAGCCGGTTGAGCATGCGATGGGCGGCAAACGAACAAAGGGAAACGATTGGATGAGCTTGGGCCTCCGCAAACTTTGATCGTGCATAACGCGTTTGCGGAAAACCCGACGGACAAAGGGAAGGTTTTTGGAGGTGCCGCAAAATGAGCAGAGGTGGGGCGAAGAGAATCACTGCGCAATCGGCTTCCCCACTCCGCACAAAGGGATCTTCACCGCCCTCACTTCAGCTCAACACTTCCCAACCCTTGCGGAGAGTCAGGGGGGCAGCGACCAAGAAAACAAAGGGAAGAGCGGCTCAGCCGCACGCGCAACAACGTGCAGAAGTGGGCGCTTTGACCTTCTTCTCACCGATACTGATCAAAGACATTTGCTCGATTCTCCACCGTGGCAACACCATAAGCCCTTTGAGCACGGCTTCTCCGCTCCCGTTCATGCTCACTTCGCAATGTGACTGACCAGAGAGCAAAGCTTTGTGACCCAAATCGAGAACAAAGGGAAGCGTTTCTTCCCGAGTTGGCACTCTTTGATTAGCTTTTTGACAGGTTCGGCTGCAGCTTTGTTGCGTCGGAGTCTAAACCGGTCTTTCTTTCTCCTGCCTTTTCGCACGAAACACTTTTTCTTCGGCACACGGAAATGCATCTTTGCAGCTTTTCCAAAATTTCGCTCATGCTTCCCTTCTCCGCCCACAACTTTTCCCATCCTTTGTTTCTCGCCGCTTCAACTCTATCCCTACAAAGCTTTGAAACCATGTCTTCGTTACGACAAAGCCCCCTTCCCACCCTCCAGGCACTATCAGCGTCATTCATCGACTTAACAGCCATCCTCGAACTGTTACTCGCACAGCCATACGACCAACTCAATGCATCTCTACAATCCAACAGCTCCAAATCCGACACCGATGACGAACTGCACGGTCGGCTCGACGCTGCACGAATGCAAGTCTCAGTAGCCTACGTCTTGATGGACCTGGTTTGGATACTGTTGAAAACAAAAGGGGTAGATACAACGAACCATCCGGTGATGCAGGAGTTGGAAAGGGTCAAGAGTTACTTTGGGAAGATCAAGAGGGTGCAGGAGAACGAAGAGCCGGAACAAAAGGGTGCGAAGGTGGATAGGAGTGCTGCGGGGAGGTTTATTAGGGCGGCACTGCAGGGGGATGGAGGTGTGGTGACGGGGAAGCATACGAAGTTTGATGAAGGGGAGGACAAGGCGGAGAAGGTGAAGGAGGTGGAGGACAAGGGAACTCCGAAGAAGAAGGAGGCGGCAGCACCGACAGCGGCACCATCGGGAACAGCGGCGACATCAACGCCGTCGAGCAAGAAGAAGCGCCCAGCTATGGATCCGTTTGAAGGATATGATAAGCCAAAGACGCCCAAAACTGCTACACCGACAGACAGCCCGGCAAGCACGCCTTCGAAAAAGCAAAAGAAGAGTAAGAAATCTTCCAAGTGATGCTCCCTTCACCTTTCTTGTCGTTCGAACTTATTCGCATTTGTATTGGTATCGGTTCCTCATGGCATTTGCATTCACACATTCTCGCAAACACATCTGAACAATGAGAGACTCGGCCTCCATTCAATGTTTGACATTACGATGCTCACGCCCGAACGGGCGTACAGTCAACTCGCGGTTATCGAATAGCGCGTTAGTTGAATGTTTCACATAATGGATTAAAAAAGCCAGGATAAAATCAGGCTGGTGGGAAACTGAATATTTTCACATCCTGAACATTGAATACAATAACCACAGCTCCAAAATTGAATGTGCATGTGAGAATACAAACTGCAGCTGATCTTTTGTATCTGATCTGTAATAATTGTATTCATTCACATCTAAAAAGACATAAATAAAGCACCAAAATTCTGTTCTTCCCCCTTTTTACACTCACCATCTGTGACATGCCCAAATCCACTACAAAAACTACACATACAATGCTTCAGCAGCAATTAGAAATTGTTGAATATAGGAAAAATCATCCTAAATCAACTCACAAGCAGATACAACAATGGTATTGTGCCAAATACAATGCATCTATTAATCAGCCTACATTATCATGCATATTAAATTCAACAATCCCAGAAATTCCTGCATATCAGCTGCAGAGGAAGAATACAAAAACCAGAATAAATACAACACTTGAAAATGCACTTTATCATTGGTTTTCAAGTTACCAATACAAAATAAACATTACAGATGACATGCTTCAATATAAAGCTAAGGAATTAGCTTCCAATCATGCTTTTTCAGGCCATTTAACTTCAATTGATTACAGTTCTGGCTGGTTAGAATGCTTCAAAAAGCATTTTAATATTAACTCACACTTCAAATATGGAGAAGCAGCTTCAATTCCACCAACACCACAAGAAAACATAAGCAAAATTAAGGATCAACTATCAAATTACCTACCAGAAGACATTTACAATACAGATGAAACTGCTTTATTTTTCTGATTACAAGGCCAGCATTCATTAACAACAATGCAAATACCAGGGTTTAAATTGCCTAAAGATTGCATTACACTTGTCTTATGCAGCAATTCAACTGGGATGCATAAATTACCACTTTGGGTAATTGGCAAATACAACAAACTGTGCACTTTCAAAGGCATCAATACAAACTGGCTACCAGCAGTATACAAAGTGAATAAAAAGCATGGATGAATACAATAGTATCCAAAGAATGGATATATTGGCTTGATAATCAAGTTAAAAACCAATTCTTTTACTATTGGATAATTTCAAAGCACATTCAATTGACTACAAGCTCAAGAATATAAAAATGCTATTACTTCCACCAAATACAACAGTGCAATTACAGCCCCTTGATGCTGGCATTATTCACACTTTCAAAGCACATTACAGACACTTATATGGTATTCAATTACTGCAAGAACTCAATACAACACCAACAGGAAATAAAATTGGCCATATAAATAGTTTATCTGCACTTTTCCTAGCTGCAGAGGCCTGGGAAAGTGTTAATAATAAAACAATATTCAATTGATTCAAACATACAGGTTTATTCCACCAATATAATAGCAAAAATACTGAATTAGAGCAAGAATTACAGGCACTTCAGCACTCTCTTCAAGAAATTCAACTGCAATTACCCATGGCAATTAGGATGGATATCAATTTGCTTTTAAATCACCCATTAGAAGTGTCCTCAAGTGGTGCTGTCTTGACAGATACAGATATAATAGATCTGGTAAGTCAGGAAGAAGAGCAGGAAGATATAGAAATGGAAGAGGAGCAAGAGGAAAATGTTCTGGCCATCAATACAAAGACTGCAATACAATTTGCAAAGGAATTACAGCAATTTGTATTGCAAAAGAACAAAAATGACAAGAAGGCCAGGCACTTTAGCAGTCAATTGCAGAAATTACAATCCTGCCTGGTATCAGAGCAGTCAAAAAAAGCAAAGCAAACTAACATTCAAGATTATTTCAGTAAATAAATATTTCACATATTGAATAAAATATCCTTGGACCTGTTGTTATTTGATAACCGCGAGTTGACTGAATACCCATTCCTCCCAACACTCCTTCTCCTCGACTCCCCCTCACCGCCCAACAACGCCTCCTCTAGATCATCCACCTCCTCTCCGCCTCTCGCTTCCTCCTGCTCATACCCTGGCACCCTCCTATTCACCGCGACAGGCGTGCTACTCGAATACAAATCCGACCTTCTCCTGTACGACTCATCATACGCCTCTCTACCGTTCGCGTACTCCCCTTCCCTCTCGTACCCGCCATACTTCATCCTGACCTCGTGATTATCTGCATCAAACACATCATGCCTAACCACCCCTTGCAAGCCCGTCAGAATCCGACAGATCTCGCTTCGACTACGCTCCGGTTCCTGCGCCTCTTCTTCGGCAAACTCGTCTTCGTCACTTTCATAGCACGCGTCTCCGACACCGCGTTGTGCACGCTCGAGGATGCGCGCCCAGGCGATTTGTGGGAGCGAGTCCGAGATTTGATACTCTCGAGGCACGCTCAGGTTGAGATCCCATAGCGGGGGACGGATGCGGTCCGAGATAGAGACGTGAGGGTTGAGGTAGGGGTCGGACGTGAGTGGGTTGGGGGAGACTGCCGGGTTGGCAGTGGTGGTGTCGACAGGGTCGATGTCGGAAGACGAGTTGTCAAAGACGATCGGACTGGCCATGCGGGATCGTTTGGAAACATCGCCAGCTGCGGCACCAGGGTGTCGTCGCTTGTGTCCGCTTTTGTCAGCTTCGGATGGAGATCCGCGATCAGCTGCTGCTGCGTTGGATGTAGCAGAAGCACCGCCACCGCGTCGTCCTTTGCCACCTGCAGTGCCGGTCGAGGGTACAGGCGAGCCTGCAGAGGCTGCATTTTTGCTGGCCTCCTCGTCTTGGAACTTGGCGAGGAAGGCAGCACGTTCGGACTGCATCTGCTTACCCCATCGGATCTCTTCTTCCGTGTCGAAGTTCTCTAGCGCCGCCTCCTCGCGCGTAATCGTATCCAGTGTCGGCACGAGCAAGCGGTGGAGGTGCGAAGGAGGTTCCTTCATCGCCGCCTTCTTTTCGCCGTTCTCCTTCTTGGCTTCGCCTTCCGGAATGCCGTCCATAGACACGTCGCCATCCTTGTCCGACTCCTTCTTGACATCATCTTCCGCATCCTTCTTTGCACCGTCACCTTCGCCGTTCGTCTTATCTTGAGCTTGCTTCCATTTCTTCCATTCGGGGTTCACGATGCCCTTCCATGGCAAATTGACGCGCTTCTTTCTCTCCTCGTCCGTGAGTGCGTTGGCGTACGCGTCTGCAGCTTCTCTGGCAGCATTGCGTGACAGCTCGTCGTCGAAGGGGTTGGGCAACTCGCCAGGAGGTCGCGTAGCAGGACCTTCGAGGTAATGATACAGGATCCACATGAAGGCGTTGGCTCTTTGCTTTGATGGAATGGGGTGGTCGGCGTGCGGGTAGAAGAGTGAATGCGAGTCGTGAGGTGTGGGAAAGTGCATATCCGTCACATCGTTGGCGTGGAGCGACAGCAAAAAGATGAGCGTGACCACGCTGGTTGGGGAACAGTGCCAGCACGGTAGCGTTTGATGACCTCTCTGAAATCCGATGGAGCCTCTTCGCTGAGCGCGTTAGGTTTTGGCGGTCGGATGGGCTGACCTGCCGATGGTCCAGCAGTGGGTGGAGCAGGTCGCTCAGTATCGATGAGCACGCCTTTGAGGAGCGACTTCATTCGAGGAGCATCCTGCATGTTGCGGCGCGTGTTTTCGTTGTTTTGCATGGATGGGATAGGATGGTATGAGCGAAGAACGGTCTTCATCTCGGGGTAGAAGGCGAGCGTGGTGTTGATACGACCGACGTTGACCAAGAGACACGTCTTGGCAAAGTCTTCCGCATACTCTTCGTCGGCGAGGATCTTGTCGCGCATAGACTTGGTGCACTTGGTGCTGTTGAGCAGGGATTCGATGTAGAGCTCCTTGAAAGTGAGTTTGGCGGCGCCATCCCTGGGATATTCGTCTTCATTGAAAAGCTCGTCGTCGTCACCGAGGTCTTCTTCCTCTTCTGCTTCGTCAGCTTTCGTTGCTTCGCCTTCAGCATCATTGCCACCTTCGGCAAGCTCGTCCTTTTCTTCGTTTTCATTGGCGTCCGCGTCGGCGTTTGCAGCGTCATCCCTTGACTCGGCAACTGCAGCGACGGTGGCAGCTTTGCGCTCCATCTTCTCCTTACGAGCAAGTCGCTTCTTCCAGCGCATGTAGCGCTCTCTCGCTTGCTTCCATCCTTGAAACTCCTCTTCGGACTCGCCGCTCCGTCTTATGCATCCTGCTGACATGCCATAAGGGTATACGGGCACAGGCACCGCGGCCGTGCTCGTAGCAGCGCCTGATCCGCTCGCCGTTGCATCCGGAGACTGGTTACTAGGGCGCGGATTGGTGAAGACCCGTCGCGTATCGGAGAAGAGGTAGCAGAGGAGTGCATGCTGTACGTCAGCTCGTCCAAGCGGGTCCCCGTCGAATCTCTTGACGGGTAAGTTGCGTGGAAGGTTGGCTGCATTCTGTCGAACGATGGCCAGTGCCGGTGGCTGTTCCTTGACTTTGGTTGCGCCATCAGTTCCCGGCGGTGGTGATACAGATGTCATCTCGGGATGTCTCTGCTTCCTGGGAAGAAGCGTCGAAGGCCTGGTGAAGAGAGGAGGCAAGGGAGCTTCTTGTGCAGTCTGACCGGACCCTTGAACAGAGAGAGATGGTTTGGAAGGAGAGCGGTTCGCGCAGTCTGCTCGAGCCACGCTTCGCTCAGCTCGGATCTCGGCGTCGAGGCTTGGCTGGCGCGAAAATCAGGAATGTGGCATCCCTCGATGTAACACTTTGGAAAAAAGCGCATGTATGTGACTTTTGAGAAGAACCTTCAGCAAAGTCACAACTCAGCTTCGACTTGACTTGGAATGAGCATGTGACACGAGACACCTTGCAACCAACTACGACCATCATAAAGAGGCCTTCCCATCACCCGGATCGACCAGGATGGGCAAGAAGAGGCCCACGCTCAAAGGCACCGTCCAGCGGGGCTATGCCACCACGTCGACACCCAAAAAGGTCCAGGATCCACCACCGGCAGCCGCTGCTGCTGTGAAAAAGCCAGCTGCAAGCTCAGCCAAAACTACCTCGTCGGCGGCAATCGACTACGAAAAGATCAACGATGAAAGCCTCGCAGACAACCTCTCTGCGTCCAAGTCGATATCAGCCGATGGCAAAGGCAGCGCAGCCGACTTGTTCGATTCCGAAAAGGAGGAAGAGCAAGCACTTCAGAACCTCGTGGACAAGCTTCAGGACCGAGTCGAGAAGGAAGTATCTCGTCAGCACAAGGCCATCGAGTATGACCGAAGATTCGCAAAGACTTTGCCCAATTTCGAAATGGATCAGGAGCTGCGTGATCAGGTCTTGCAAGTAGCAGCTGATCTCAGCAAGCCGACGACTGCAGTCTCTGGAGCCGAGGCGACGACAGCTAATGGCGCTGAAGACGCTTCTTCTGCTACTCCCACCGCGTCTGCTGACGCCTCTGCTACACCAGTGACAACGGCTTCGGGCACCACAACGGTCTCTGGCAGTGCCACGCCCCTCAGCATTGGTTCTTCTCACACCTCCCTCGCCATGGCGACGTTGACCAAAGACCTTCAAAAGCTTTCGGTTGGCAGTGCAGGTTCATCAGGAACAACTTCTTCATCCTCAACCTCGGCATTCGCAGAGTCGGAAGACAAGGTCATGGCGAGAGCGTTGACGACATATCAAATCCTCCTCAAGCTCGGGTTTTCTTCATCTCAAATCGAGGATGCACTGTCGCAGGCTCCATCTCCAGACGTGGAAGATTGCCTTTCCTATCTCTACCTAGCCCTTGACGAGGAGTCGCTGGAAGATGCGGTCAGAGTCGGAGAGGGTAAGGCTGCCAAGAAGCGACGAGGCAAGGAATCGAACAAGAAGGATTTCCCTCCCCTAAATGGTGCTGCTGCCAACAAAGACGAGGCCGACCACGATGACGACGACGAAGACTACGACGAGAGCAGACCGCCAGTTTATGAAGGATACGAATTCCATCGCTCGGAAACGCTCGGTAAGAATGACTTTGCACGCACAGAGCAGCCTTCAAATGCCAACCAAGTCCCAGGCCCTGCATCTCCAGAAAGCGCTTCGAAGACGTCCTCAGCAGCGAATCCAACAAAGGCAGCCACCGCGACACCCAAGACGAACGTTGCTCGTGAAAAGGTCGACGCTTTGAAGAAAGCCTGCGAACGTCTCATCCTCCAGCTCAGCGATGACTTGGAATCAAACCAGATCGATACGCTCGAAAGGCCAACAGCTACGTGGTCCCTCTTGCGAGCCATTCAGATTCGTATCGACCAGGAAAAGTCAAAATGGAAGAAGGAGCTCGGCAAGGACGGCGAACAGCAAATGAAACAAGAAGACGCCCGGCTTGAGCGCATCCTTGGCCGCACCAAAGATTTCATGCGCGAGTGCGAACGCGGTGCCTACTTTGACCAAAAGACTGCCACCGACGGAATCCGACAGGTGCTGCGTCAACGCGAAGAGATCGAAAAGCAGCTCAAAGCAGCTGAAGAGGAGGAAGAGAGGAAACGTCAACAACGTCGCCGCGAGATTGAAGCTGCAGCTGGAATTGACACGGCATCTCCAACAGAAGAAAGCGCTCCAGCCGCCAAGTCAGCATCGGTAGACAAAGCTGCCACTGCCACGGAGGCCAGTAGTGCAAAAGTGGATGCCAAAGAGACAAGTGATCCTTCAGGCGACCTGCCAGAAGCCAAAACATCAGATGCCGGCTCCGAAGATGAAGGCAGCTTCTTTGGCGATCTCCTGAATGAAGGTCCGATCGAGGACAAGGATACCGAGACCGGCGCAACCGTCACTATGCGCGATCTTCCTGCTCGAGCCAAGAGCGGCGGAGGAGGCAAGACGCCAAGAGTCATGCTGTCCGACGCACTCAAGCGAGCCGATCCATATTCGACGTACAAGTTTACAGCCATTCCCTCCGGTGGTCGACTGCACCGCAGCAAGCTTACGATTCGCTGGAACGGAGGCAAAGTGGTGCCCAACAAGAACCCCATCACTGCAGGTGCCCCGTCCTACGTCGACGAGTACACGCTCACCACCATCGGCTGCGCTTCGCAGCTTCAGGCGGATGACTTTGTTGCGACAGTTGCACTTTTCTGCATCGACCGCGACAAGTCGGTCCAGCGTGCTCTGCCTCCTGGCTACCGCGAGTGGTGGGAAGAGCTCACAAATCTGCAAAAGAACGAACGAGATTGCAAGAGCCGAACCCGCTTCCAGCGTGTACGCGATGTCATTCGTGTCAGGATGGACGAGGCCAACGCAGCTAAAAAGGCCAAAGGCAAGACCGCCATTGGCAACGCTTCAGCTGCAGCAGGGCAGACGGAGCTTGGCGAGCTATCGGCTGCCTCTGCTCCTCAGCCTTCCGAAGCTCGAGCAAAGGAGATCGCCGAATACTTTACCAATCGAGTCGCTTCGCCGTCTTATCAAAAGATGCTTCCTGGTCGACAGAGTCTGCCCATCGCTAGCCACCGTCAAGAGATCCTCGACTTGGTCGAGAACAATCAGATCTTTGTTCTTAGTGGTGAGACAGGATGTGGCAAGTCCACGCAGGTGCCCGCCTATATCCTCGAACATTGCATGTCGCAAGGCCGCAATTGCAAGATCTATGTCACCGAGCCAAGACGAATCTCGGCCATCTCGCTCGCCGAGCGCGTGAGCGAAGAGCTGGGTGAGCCTCGTAAGAGCGTCGGGAGCAACGACAGCTTGGTCGGCTACGCAATTCGCTTAGAAAGCAATGTTGGAAAGAATGCCAGACTCGTCTACGCCACCACGGGTATCGTGCTCCGCATGCTCGAAGGCACGGCGTTCAACGAAATCACGCACGTCATCATCGACGAAGTGCACGAGCGATCCATCGAGTCCGACTTTTTGCTCATCATTCTCAAGACGCTCATCGCACATCGCAAGGACCTCAAGGTCATCCTCATGTCGGCTACGGTGGATGCAGAGCGCATCAGCAAGTACTGTGGTGGATGTCCCACGATTGCCGTTCCTGGTCGCACTTTCCCTGTCAACGTGCATTACGTCGAAGATGCTGTCGAGATGAGCAACTACATCATCGAGGACGATTCTCCGTATGCCTTCCGTCCCAAGCGCGGCTACCGCAACGGCGACGGAAGTGCACGAAAGCAGAATGCGCCAGGCAACAAAAGCAAGCTGCAGCTGCTTGCCCAAACTCCAGCTGAAGAGGACGATGATACTGCCTTGCTCGATGATGACGACGATGACCCCGATGGCCAGGGGCCCAGCACGGGAAGTCTCGGCAAAGCGTATCGAAGCAAGACCATCGATACACTGGGCAGGATGAACGAATATGTGATCAACCACGATCTCATCATCAAGATCCTCGAGCGGGTGTGTCTCGACAAGGATCTCGAGCCATACAGCGCAGCCACGCTCATCTTCATGCCTGGTCTGGCCGAGATCCGCAAATGCCACGACATGCTTGTTGATCATCCCGTATTCGGTGGAGCGGGTTTCCAGCTCTTCCCATTGCATTCGACCATTTCGTCCGAGAACCAAGGTGCTGTCTTCAATGTGCCTCCTCCCGGTGTGCGCAAGATAGTCATTGCGACGAACATTGCCGAAACCGGTATCACGATTCCGGACATCACCTGCGTCATCGATTCGGGCAAACATCGCGAGATGCGCTACGACGAGAAGCGCCAAATTTCGCGCCTGGTGGAATGCTTCATCGCCAAGAGTAATGCGAAACAGCGACGCGGTCGTGCGGGTCGTGTGCAAGAGGGTATCTGCTTCCATCTGTTCACCAAGTACCGCCACGACTTGTACTTGGACGAGCACCCCCTGCCTGAGATGCTTCGTCTGTCGTTGCAAGATCTCGCTCTCAAGCTCAAGATTATGAAGATCAAGATTGGTCACTCGATCGAGAACGCGCTATCGCAAGCACTTGACCCACCGAACCCGGCCAATGTGCAGCGAGCCATTTCCGCGCTCGTCGAAGTCAAGGCGCTCACATCTACAGAAGGGATTACGCATCTCGGTCGACATTTGTCCAAGATGCCGCTCGATGTGCATATGGGCAAGTTTTTGCTGGTCGCGACGTTGTTCAAGTGTCTGGATCCGGCGCTGACCATTGCTGCAGCACTCAACTCAAAGTCACCATTTATGACTCCGTTCGGCAAAGAGCTGGAGGCGGATAGGGCCAAGCAAAGTTTCAAGCTGGGCGACTCGGACTTCCTCACCATCGCGAACGCTTTCAATGGATTTCGTCGCTCCACTGCTCAGAATCACCACCGTACGTTCTGCAACCGCAGCTTCCTGAGTATTCAGAACCTATTGCAGATCGAGGAGCTTCGTCAGCAGTACTTTTCGTACCTGATCGATGCTCGATTTGTCACGGTCGACGATGCTTTCAAGCAGGAGCTCAACAAGCTGAGGTACCGCAGTGGCGGCTCTGCCAACTTTTCCAAGCCACGCTTCATGACAATCCCCGCGCACCTCGACGTCAACTCGTCGAGTCTTGCCATGATCCACGCGACATTGGCTGCTGGTCTCTACCCGAAGCTGCTGCATATTGATGGCAAAACGTATCAGCTCAAGACGATCGGCAACAACCAACCCACCTCGATCCATCCTTCGTCGGTCAACTTCAAAGCCAAGATGTCCGAACTGGTGCGCAGCTCGAGCAGCTACATGCTGTACTACACGATGATGCAGAGCAAGAGGCTCTACGCGTGGGAGACGGGCCTGATGGACGACAAAGCGGTCTACATGCTGTGCGGAGATGGAGAGTTCAGGCTGGCGTCAAACAGTCTGTACATCGATCGACAGAGGATCAGAATTGCTAGTGCTGACCCCAAGACGCTGGTGGCGCTCAAGACCCTCAGAGAGGGTTTGGGCAAGCTGATGAAGGCGAGTTTCCGCAACCCGGGCAAGGAGTGGAGCGAAGGGCAGGAGAAGCTGTTCGAGCTCGCCTGCAAGGTGCTGGGTGTTGGCGCTAACGAGAAGGATCTTGCATTGTTGCAGTAGATACCAATACAATGCTGAAAGATAACTATCATTTCTTCTTCTCGCTACCATAGTGGTCGAGGCTCTGTGTAGTATGCGAAGCGCAGATCGGTTGGAATGTTGATCGAGAAGCCGAGTTCATCGTCCAGCGGATCTTGACAACGCAGCATCGGGTCTCTTTCCCAAATGTAGCGGAAGCTTGCAGAAGGTCGACACGTTTCTATATTTGTCGACAGTTGCGAAGGCATGGCCATTTTCACATGCAGCGGAGAAGCAACCTATCAATGACAAGCGACGCCGACAACCCGGAAGCAACGACAGCTCGGCGTTTGATAAGGTGGCAAGCACAGCCAAAAAGTGGAACACAGCCTCGGGAACGTGTCTTCGTACCACAAAGTCTTGCATGTGAGAAGAATGAGAAGAGCTGTCAAAAAGTAGTCCTGCTTGCCGCGGGTTATTGTCATCGAACGTCATGCTTCTCGTTCCTTTTTTGCGTATCGTAGCGACAAGACGGAAGCACGATGGCTGATACACGAGATGGCGTCTTCCGAGCGCCTCATTAGAGAGTTTTTGGCGGCCGTCGTACCGTGTCAATAGATGAGTTCAGCTGCCACCTAGCCAAAGTCATTTGGTGGAGATGGTGGTGGTGTGTTGGAAGGATGATGAGGAGCTGTCTCTGTTAGATGAGTTGAGTTTTGAAATGAAAATTTTTGACACCTCACATGATGCTTTTTTACACAAATGAGATAAAATCAGGTGATCCAAAGACTGATATAAGTGATCTGGCTCCAGAAATCTGATGGTAGTACTCCAGCTCACCATCAGGCACAGGCTGCTCATTGCCATGAAATGAAATGAATTTGAGTTTGGTAACCTTATCCCCACATTCTGACCATATACTGACTGTCTATTCTACCAGAATACCCTACAAACAATGTCAGCTGCTGAAAGCTCATACAACATGCTTGCTGGGCTCCCTTTCAACATGCAACAGGCCAGTATGGCCATGACAGCAAGCAGAGTGACTGCAAGGATCCTCACAGTGGACAATACTGACTCAGCTACTGATGTTTCTGATAGTGACACCAGGCTAGAGCCTCTCAGTGTCTCTTTGACACCTGCTCAAGCTCATCCATTGTTGTCAGCACCATCAGCTTGTTCCACTCAGTCCTCACTAGGTCTCAATGCAATGCAACTTCTTTTGTCACCATCAAACACCTTGCCTGCCCCTTCTCAAGCAAGTGAACACACATCAGTCCACTGGGATCATCTCTCATCTGATCTTCTTGTCAGAGTTACTCTGCCCCACAATCCAAACATGGTGTCAACCATGAATGAGCATGGTCTTCTATGGGATAAGGTGAGGGTCAATTACAATCACCTGGCTGGACCTCTAGGGTATGTTGAGCACACAACAGATGCTATTTGGCAGAAGTTCATGGCATTGAAGAAGGAATGTGAGAAGGTCATCAAGCAGAATGAGTGAGCCACAGGTATCACTGAGTATGCCTCAGAGATTGACAAACTTCTTGACAAGTTCATAGAGTCAGAAGAAAGCTCCATACACCAACACCCTGGTAGGTGTAAGAGAGCTGTGCTCACTCTTGCTCATGTCCTTGCCAATCAAGACTCATTTGCTGCAATTGCTGGCTCTCCTGCTTCTACTGCAATGCCAACACAGTCTGGGTCAGTCAATCTGCTTTCCTCACAAGATACACAGACAAGCAGCTTGGTTGATGAGGAGGATACACCCAGGAGTTGCTCAATGACTTCCAGACAATCTTGAACCTCATGCTGTTCTTCTCAGGGCTTGGAGTCCAACTCAATGGAGGTATTCAACATGCAGGTACAAAAGTGGTGTCAGAACAGAACACAAGAGATCCTAGCTGTGTTCTTGGAGAGCTCAGAACATCATCTCAGCAACAACTCAGCATACCAACAGGATTATCTTGCATTCCTTAGGGAGGACACTGCTAAGAAGCATGAGATTGAGTTGAAGCAAGCTCAAGCTCAGGAATGGATTGCCAATGCTCAGGTTGAGTTGAACACTTTGCTTTGCATGGAGCTCAAGACAGAGATGGACTCAATGAAGACAATGATGACACAGATGATGTTCATGATGCAGAGTGGTGGGTCCAGCACCTCCTCAACAACAAGGCAAATAGCTTTGGTGACCCCATTGCTTGACACAATTGCCCAGGAATGCACACCCACCACTCAATGATACCAAGGTTCTTCAGTAGCATTGATAGGCTCATCAGTCTCCACATCTACTTGACATCAAAGCAAGCAAGCTTCCTCATGGCCATGCACAAATGCATTTAGTGGTTTTGACTGATATCATTCATGTATACTACACTTGCAATGCTAGCTTGATCTCTGACTCCTCCTGTCTGTCTGTGATGTGACCCTCCTCAATTGCCATATCCTCTGAGTTGACACCTGTGTCTGCCTCCTCTGGGTTCTGTGATACTGTAGCCCTCCTGACTCAGCAATTGCTGAAGTACTCCTCCAGGTTTGGAGGATTACAGCCAAGTCTCATGCTCACCTGGTTCCCAACAAGGCATGTCTTGGTATTCAATAGTATGATACCCACCAACCAGTCCTTTCCAACAGGTGAGAGCCCAGTCTTCTGCTGCTGCTTGTGACTGAATCAAGGCCACTGCATAGGCACATGTCCAATAATCCACCCTACTTGAACTCTGAACCTGTTCATGACATTGTTGAAGTTGGCCTCATATGACAAGATAAAGTTACTGTGGTACTTTGTAATGATAGCCTCTGAGTTCCAATACACCTGATCACCATACAGATACATCTGCTGCCCACTCAGAGACTTGGCATGCCCACAAGCCCATATGGGGAAATCCAGCTCTGTTGCAATCCAAGAATCATGCACAGGTCCCAGGAATGGCATTGAGCAAAAGATGAGCCCATCAGGAATGGAAACAAACTGATACTTGAGCACATGCTGCTGCTTATGACTGCTCCAGACTGTCTCTTGCTGCAGTACAGGCATGGTGATCAAGCAAACAGTACCATCAACTGCTCCCCAGATCCTTGGAATATGAAACTTCTGCTGCTCAGCCACAGCATAGAGTTCCAGACAATGAGGGCTCAGTAGTCTGTGCTTCAGGCTTGTCACTTTGAGGAGGTGACCCCAGTGATAGTATACCCAATCAACCATATGCCAGATGATACAGCTAATCCAACTGTATGACCATCCAAACTGCCCTTCAAGTGAGCAAAGCAATCAATTCCTCAGCCAGGCACACAGCATGAACAAGGCAACCTTACTCTCAGCACAGTCTTGCAGATACATTTGCACAGGGTTTGGTAACTTCAATGCAGCATGTATTGCTTTGAACTGAGCAAATGAGAAGCCTGTGTCAGCATGGAAGTGAGCAACATCTTGAAATTGGAAGATATCATTGATTGAGTGAGGTTTAAGGTCTGTTGGTGGGGCCTGCTGCAAGATGGAGAGGGCTGCAGCAATGCAAATATGGCATTTGGCAGTGTTTGAGGTGGTTTGGACCTGTATGATTGTGTTGATGCATGTCCTGATGCTTGCAGGGCCACAGAATAGACAAAATAAGGTTCAGAGATTGTGTGGGGTTGAGGATATATGGTGGTAGTACTCACATCAGATCTCAACAGCAACAAAACATGCTCATTCTGGGCTTGGCACAACCAAAGTAGACATTACTCACACTCACACTCATGCTTAGTAATACAAAAACAACATTCAACTTGTTACATTCTGTGAAACTACATACAAAAAGAGCTTAAAGTCATCTAACGGACTCGGTGTCTGCCTGATGCTGATGACTTCGGCTAGACCGTTAGATGACGGCCAAAAACTCTCTAGTGTTCGATGAAAGCGAAAATGAAAAAAGATCAAACGCGTGATTACGTCATATCACCGAGCGAAATCTGTGAAATCATATCGCGGCGGAGGCTGCGCACGGCCCAAATTCCTCCACCTCGGTCTAGACACTGAGACGCTCTTCGATGGCAAAGCTGAGTCGCGAGTCGTTGGGAACGTTTACATTCTTACTCAGAGACAGAGCGCAGCAGGGCAGTCACAAGAGTGCTCAGCGAACGTGGCCGCTCGAAAGGCTCCTTCCTATTCCGCTCCCTGGCTCGCCGAAGCGGTCGGGCAACACAGCTCGCCACTCACTTCCCAAAATCTCGTCTTCCAGCTCGCCACAAAGCAATCTTTCAAGGATACATATATTCGTTCGGGATCATCTTCACTTCCTTCCTTCATCATCCAACAACATCCCAAGCTATCCCACCCGTATCCACTCCCACACTCACACCACATCCATCAAAAATGTCGCAGGTCCCCGGAACCAACAAGACCACCAACGACCTCTCCAAGGACGCTCAGGGCCTTGCCAACGACGCCTCGAAGCAGGCTTCGCAGGTCGGCAACGATCTCTCCAACAAGGCTAGCGACCTTTCGTCCCAGGCTCAGCAGTCGGGTGACTCGCTCGTCAAGCAGGCTACTGATCTTGCTTCCAGTAAGTAGCTGCGTCTCACTATCAACATTCTCAACATCATCCGTGAGTCGTTTTTGCTGACCTTCTTCTTCCCACTTCACACCTTCGATTCCTTTCCTCGCAGACACCCTCGCCTACGTCCAGCAGACCGCAGGCTCGATCCTCGGCCAGGGCAAGGACAACGCCGGCAAGGCCGCTGACCAGACCAAAGCTGCCGCCAACGACGCCGCCAACGACGCCGCCAACGAAGCATCCAAGACCACCGATGCTGCCGCCAAACAGGGCGGACAGTCTGCCGAAGAAGCCAAGCAGACCCTCATCGGCCTAACCAACCAAGCTCGAGACCTCGCTTCTCACACCCTCGACTCTGCCAACCAGTACATCAAGCCTGCTGAAGACAACGCTTCCGGTCTGGTCAACCAGGCTCGCGCTACCGCCGCTCACGTCGTCGACCAGGTTTCGCACCTGCTCGCAGCTGGTCAACAGAAGGCTGGTGAACTCGCCGACGAAGCCAGCAAACAGGCTGGCGTGGCTCAGAACAACGCTAGTAAGCTCGCCAACGATGCTACCAACGCAGCGTCGCAGAAGGCCGGCGAGGCTCAGTCGAGCGCCCAGAGCGCCGGCGAGTCGGCTAGCAAGGCGTTGAGCGATGCTGCTGCCCAGGCGAAGGGGGCTGTGCAGGGTGCTACTGGTGCTAAGTGAGCGCGGATGCTGTTGCGAAGGAACTGTTTCCAGTTTGCACATTGTAGTAAAATGAGGTCGTCGTCTTGATACGTTTTTGATTAGCAATATACCCTTGCAAAAAATACGATTCCGTACCGCTTGTGACCGTTCTACACATGATGAGTCTTCCAGGTGGATCAGACATTCTGAAAGGCGAGGTGGACTTCTCTGTGACGATGATAGGCGTTGAGAGACTTGAGCATGCTTACAGTATGTGTGGGTCTGCGAATAAGAAACCGCAGCTGTGGAGTGCGTAAACATGCTTTGAATCTTTTCCATTTTGAGCTTTTTCTTAACCTTCTCGACCAACACTTTCCATCGCAACGGCCAGGGGTCGAAGATGGCTTACTCTCAAGCGCACCGTCAGCCACTTCCTGAATCTTCCCCATCGAATAGTCAAGCAAGCGTCTCTTTCGCCGTCGACCAATCCAAGCTCAATCCCCGCTTCGAAGCGTACAAACTCGTCCAAGATATTTCCTCAAGGTTTCTCGTAAAGTCATACAGCCTACCAAGCCGTCCACCGCGGTTGACGGAGCTCTATCGGTCATCACACCAGAGCGGGAATCTCACGGTCACAGGATTGGGATATAAAGAGACGAAAGAGCGAGCGCTCCATCAAGTTTTGATTCCTTCATCTGGCGAGAGGAAAAGCGATGAACCGTTTGCGGCGTACATCGATGGGAATGGCTTCGTTGTCGTTCTGACGTACGATGGCGTGAAGGATAGAGTTACAGGTCATCCAGTGGGACGGCTAGAACAAGGTGAGCTGCCATCGCTGGCTTCCATTTCGGCAAGCGAATGGTTGGCGTGTAGCGGGACGACTGCGGTATTGTTCAGACTGCAAAGGGTCAAGTTGGGTGATGGTGGTGTCGTAAGATGGACCAGTGGCAAACAGACGCGATGGAGGATGCCCTCTGAAGGCTCGATCAAGGCGTGCAAGAAGTTCGGTGGGAGGATCAGGGTGCTGTTGCAGAGCACCAAGGCAACTACGTCTGCTATGGGGAAGGCGAAGGAGGGCATGCAGGGACTGGGATTCCAGTCGAGTACACAGCAGGCGACAGAGAGCTCGAGGCAAGGTCAAGCAGGTCGCAGCTCGACGACATTCGAAGTGCAGCTGGTCGAAATAGATGACGGCGACAGCGGCGAGGATGACGAGCAAGCGATGCGAGATGCGAAGCTGCTGTGGAGCGTTCAAGGCGAAGAGCCATTGATCATGGCCAAGATGGACGAGCAGGAAACGCTTCTGGGCGCAGAAGCACCATTCACCAGCCTCCAAGACACAACGCATGGCTCAAGCACAGGAGCGAACCACCAGGAAGCTGGCACAACGAATCCTACCGCCACCTCTGTTTCAGCAGCTGCACCAAAAGGCAGACGAAGAGCTCCTCACTTCTCATGGGCTCAGACCAGCGACACCGTCACCATCGCCTTCGCACTCCCATCCTGGATCACAAAGTCGCACATACGAACACACTTTTCCCTCTCTGCACTCAGCCTCTCCTTCACACAAGAGGCATTGACACTGCTCGACGCTCCATCATCGTCTGCAAAGATCACCGAGATCGACAATGATGCAGTCATCGCCTCCAAAGCTGAAGAGGAGGACGACTTGACAAACGCAGCACGCATGATCGCTTCAGGCCGGTACGTCTCTCGATCGACGTGGGCTGAAATCGATCCCACGGGTAGCTTGTCGACGTTGGAGCGAAATCGAGGGCTGGGTCTATTGACGCTGCATCTGGAAAAGAAGCATGAAGGCACGCGATGGATGCAGGTCTTTGCCGATCGGACGGGAATGGGCGGTCGCAGTCGAAACCGTAACTACGCCGAGGCGGAGAGCACGACACAGCTGAGCTTCGCACAAGCTAGGACTGCTTTCCAGGCCGCTGCCACGGGCGAGTCGAGTCATCGCGATCAAGAAAAGGCAAGCGATGGCGAAGGAGACGACGCGGAGGACAACGAAGACGACGTACCCGAGATGATGGACCCCTCAGAGCTGATCAGCATGCTCGAAGTCATGCAAAAGTACACTGTGGATGAAGCGTCGGGGGGCTCGAGTAGCGGGCTAGGTATGGATCGTACAGGTCTCACCACCTCAGCAGGATATGGAGAGAACGGAGGTACGAGTCTTGGCTTAGACCAGCCCAGCTTGCTCAAGGATAGTCTGGAGGAAGAGGATGCCAATGTTGGGCGTAACTTTGTCGTCTCCATCAGCAGTGAGGGTGCTAGCGTTCGCAGCTCGAAAGAGGGAGAAATGACGATCTTGGCCACCACTCTGCCAGGCGACAACGACGGGCAACAAGCTCTGGTGATCAAGCACGATCTCGACGGTGCCATCTTCAGCCCATCCTCAGGATCCTGGAACCACGTGTCGACAATGCCAGCGCTGTCCTTCGTCCTGGCTTCGAAACGCGATGCTCAACGAGTGCACATCCACCAGCGTCGCAGCAGCAAAGAAGAGTATGTGGTGCTCGCCTTCGAAAGCGCACCTCAAGTGACGGGTTCAGGGAGCAAAGCTAGCAGCAGCCAGGCAAGCGGAGCAGGCAACCTGTTTCTCTACTACTCGCCTTCATCGTCAGGTGCGAAGAACGCCGCTTCGCGTGTCATTCGTCTGGGTGCGAGCGAGGGTGTCGACGAAGAGGACGAAGAGGAGGATGGGCCAGATGGAGAGGCGAGTGGGGCGCTGCTTGGCGTGTGTAGGGTAGGCCTGCCTCGCGGTGCTGGAGAGCAGCTGGAAGACACTCTGGTTTGCCTTTGCGAGAACCGTATCCTGCTGCTGCGCGGCGTTTTGTAGTCGATAAAAGAGAATGACATCTTATCTTCAGCAGATCATTCGCGAAACCCTACTCAAAGCTCGACGATCAGTAGCTCGGCCCATCAGCGAGGCAACACGTTTCCACAGCCGGCCAAATTTCAGTGAAGTTTCCATATTTCTGCCAGCCTGGAGGTGGCATTTACCCATTGCCACCAAATGGGGGATGCAAGCTGATTTGGCACTCTTCCACCAAGACTACTGGGGTAGCTTGGTGGGGCCACTTGCACCAGGCTCTCAGTGACCAAGTGGGGGTCCACTTAGTCAACTGCAAGAAGTAAAGAGATGATCTAACAAGATGGCGGAGGGGGGAGTGGAGGAGAGGTCACCTGGTTCCTCTCCTCCCCCTCCAGGTGTGTTTTATGACCCACCATCAAGTAATGCTTAACCTTGGCATATATCCCTCATTCCTCCAAAGACAATTGACCTCTTGCTGCTATCACTGCCACCATTGGACAAGAGACAAAGGTCAATGATGTCATTTGCAATCTTGTGCTCCTCATCCCACTCCATCATGTGGGCAGCATTAACCATGTCTAGGATGCAAGTTTGGGCCCTTCCTCCAGTAGTGTCATCCTCATCCTCATCAGAGAGGAGCTTAACAATTTCAGCCTCTGTGGGGTAGATACCGGCAGCATGGTGTTGGGTGGGTGGGGTGGGATGAGGGGGGACCTGGGTGTTGGCAATGGCAGCCTTGTGCACAAGTTTGACATCTTCAGGTGATGGGATATGAGGTGGCTGAGCCAGAGGCAGGTGCTCTGCAGCCATGCTAACCTGGGTGCATTCCCTATTTGCTAGATCATCCTCTCTGTGGGTGTTTGGGTTGGAGCTGGAATCAAACAAATTGTCCCTGACTGAAAGTGTGATCCTCAGCATCATGTTTGCCTCCTCCTGAGTTGGGCTGAAAGTGAGTGGTATGCCATGGAGATCCACAATACCTTGGTGCTGGATTGAAGCAGGGAGGGAGACCCAAGGACAAGTGCACCAGAGCAGGGCAAGACATGCCTCAAGAAGTTGCTGGAGGTCAGAGAGATATGCATCTTTCTTGGAGGCATCTTTGAATTGGCCACCCTGGAGAATCTGCACCATTTCCCAATGCTTGGTCCTGTCCAAATGATGGAGCACCTGACCACATTCTTGGGAGGTGGAGGCACAGTCCAACAGGATGTGTTTGAGGGATTGTTCAGTTGCACCACACTCACAGCACACATCTGTTGAGCCCAACTTGGCACAATGCTTTGCCATCAGGATAATGCCAGAGCAAAAGCAAAGCAAGAGGTATTGGAGGCACCAATTCAGGCTGACAAAGTGGAACAGATTAGCCTTTTTGAAGGTTGGGGATATGTGGTGCAGAGTGTTTCTAGGGCCAGACTCCCAGATGGCACATTTGGATGCAAGTAGCAGATTGCTAGTCCATTTTCTGGCTCTGGGGACACTATACCAAGGCAAGGGCATGGGTTGCTCCATAGCTGTGTCCTTGGCAAGCTGATCAGTGGTTTTATTACCCAGGATGCTGATGTGACCTGGTATCCACCAGAAGTGAACTTCCATGCCTGCACATTCCAGCTTGATGGTGATGGCACAGATGTCACAGAGGGAGCTGCCTGCAGTATTAGCAACCTCTGACCATTTACTCTCCAGTCAGCAAAGAGCAGCTTGGCAGTCAGAGAATACATGGATCCACTTCCATCTTGGGGATGTCACCCCCTCACAAAGCAACAGACCCCTGTAGATGGCCTCAATTTTGGCATCAAGGATGTCCATGTGCTCCCCATCCATGGTGATATTCACACTCATTTCTGTTGGTGGCTGATTGGCTTGCAGTAGAGCTGCTGCACCTAGTGCAGTGGAGCCCATGTGTGGAAGGTTATATCTGGAGCTGTCACCATAGATTTGTGCAACAAGCTTTCTATTGCATTCATGCCAAAACACCTTGGTTTTGACAGCCTGTTCCTGGTCATTGATGTGGACATTGAGACACCTCCACTTCCATGGCAGCATGTCAAACACTGCCCTTTGTTTGATGGGGCCCAGAGGCATCAGTAGATTGTAGAGATGGATAGGGCCAAGTGTCCTAGTGTGACGACCATTTACTTGGTGTGGAGCAATGGCTTGAATGTCTGCTAGCAATGATGCTTGTATGTCTCTCACAGAATCTGTGCTTAAGTATCCTGGGTGAGAGAGGAGCTGTACACTGAAGTTGAGGGCTAGATGGCACCATCTCATAGTCATGTATTCCTGTCCAAGCTCATGCACCATGCCTGCAGCCAAGGGAAAGGACTTGCTGTGGGCAACATCAAAAATGAACATGTAGATGGCTTTTTTGGCTCTGTCAATCAGCCTCTGAGTGGAGACAGGAACTACTGGATGTAGTTGGCTCCCATAATCCAGTTTTGGCAGAAGGACACTTTGTGCAACCTTGAGGCAGTTGAGTAGGGATGGGGAGCCAGTTTGCCAAAGTGCTAGGTGCAAGGTTTCTGCCTCATGTTCTACCTGTTTGCACTTCTGGGCAATATGGCTAGTGAGTGATAGCTCTGGTTCAACATTGACTCCCAAAACTCTGATCACCTGTGAGGTTGGCTCGAGGAACTATCTGTCTGGTAGGAGTAGTTGAATGTCTACTTCTCCAGGAGCAGAGGGCTCATCATTGGTGGGCTCATCAGTTGGGGGCTGCAGGATTGTCAGAAGCATGACTGCAAGGAGTTGTGGCTTGTCAAGGGTCAGTGAGCAAGCATTACACCACTGAGCCAAGGTGTCTAGCCATTGTTGGGTATTAACCTGGACCTCCTCTGTCAAGTCTCTGGTGATGAGGGCAAACAAGTCATCTATGTAGGCACTGCAGAAGCAGTCTGACTGGCAGAAGGTCTTGCATACTGAAGAAAGGAAGTTGTCCAAGTATAAGCACCATAAAAGAGGTGAGAGAGGTGAACCCTGAGGTACACCTCTACCCTGTATTGGCTGTGCCAGTAGGGTCTGGCCATCCAAATGTAGTTTGACTTGGTGGTCACAGAGCCAGCCATCAAGCCAGTTCTGCAAGGAGTGCAGATGCATTTGATCAAGGATAAGCCCAAGGCAGTCATGGTCAATCTCATTAAAAGTGCCACTGACATCAATGGTGATGAGAGCCACATGGCAGCCTCAAGCCAGAGTGTCCTTGCCATGCTGCAACAAGACTGCTAGCATGTGCATAGCTGAGATGCCTGACAGGGCAGTGAATTGGTGGTGAAGAAGGTTGCATTGGTCCAAATCCCATAACAAGTGTTCTCTGATGATGCTTTCCAGCACTTTGCTTGCCACACAGAGGAGGGAGATGGGACAGTAGGACCTTGGAAGCTGAGGGTCTCAATCACCTGGTTTGTGCAAGACCACAACTGTGGCCAATTTCCATTGTGAGGGAAGTTCATTGCTTGCACCTTGGTTCATGAGATGAAGCAGCATATCACAGAAAGGAGTGCAACACTTGCATGTTTCTTTAGTAAGGCTGGACTGACCTATCTGGGCCCAGAGCCTTGTTCTTGCTCATGTAATCAAGGGCTGCAGTAAGTTCTGTGGCAGTGATGGGCAGTAGTGGCTCAAGTGGGGCAATTGAGGAGGGGTGTGGCACTGAGGAGGGAGTTGTGGGACTCAATGGTGGCCAGGCAGTGCCAGATTGGGAGGGTGCCTCATCTGGTGTAAAGCAAGGTTAAGGAGATGCAGGCAGTGCTGGAGTTGGAGTGATTGCAGGGCTTGCCAACCCCGTAGCGCTTCTGGCCATGCTAGTTAGGTCTGTTTGGGGCATTTGCAGAGTGTGATTGTGTGTTGCCTGGGTTGATGGGAGAATTGTGGCTGTCAGAGGTCTGAGATCTGCCTCAAGTGAATGTGGCAATGTAGACAATGACAGTGATGTGCCAGTCCCACCTTGTGTTGACACAGGGAAGAAGTGAGCCACCAGTAATGCCCCTTTTGCAGCAAGGGTGTTGTGATGATGGCCATCTTTGTCAAGCAGAGTTGGGCATGAAACTGGTGGTGGTGAGATCCTGAACCACATCTTCCATAGCCTTGTCTTTTGCCATCTTCCAAGTGACTTAGAATGCTTTGTTGGCTGCTTGATATTCTGGATGTGTTTGGATTGTGTGGGCTTGAGAGGTTTGGTCATCAAATGAGATAGAGTTGCAGAGGAGGAGGTAGACCCTTTTCCTTTCCTTTTCTGCTGTGCAGCATTTGGGTGACCAGTACCAGAGAACATTGATGTGGATGTGGCTGGCAGAGGCAGATGTTGCCAGTCTGGGGGTTGTGAGGCTGCAGCATTCAGCTAAAGAGGCTGAGAGAGCTGCTAGCATACTGTCCCAGACTTCACTTGGATTAAGATCACCTCCAGTGTGGGCGCAGAGGTGCTGGTATAGAGTGGTGTCAAAGTTGTCCCAAGTGATGCCTCTCATGCTGAGTGGTGGGGGTATCTGAGAGACAGGAGCTGTCAGCTCTGTGGTTACCAAGATGCCAAAGGTGATTGGGAAGTGGTCTACTCACCCCTCCCAGTCCCACATTTTGAAGTCAAAAGCACAGGTGTTTGCAAACATGAGGTCAATGGTGGTGGTGCCTGATTGACAAATTGCTGTAAGGCACATGCCCTTATCCTGAGGTGTCATGCATTGGACACCCAGGTCATCCATGCCATCCACAAGACTCTCTGCCAGAGGAAGGAGCACATGCAATGTGACTTGCAGGGTAGTGGAAGGTGACCAAGGGCCACCCTGGAGGTTAAAGTCTCCTCTGATGATGACAGTGGTATCAGAGCTGCACTTGCTGAGCATGGAGCAAGGTTGGCCAGGATATGCTTGAGATCTCTACCCATAAGGGTTTGGGAGGCAGGTTGAATGTATGTCAAGAAGGAGGCAAGGTCACAGTGGCTGTCAGTGATACAGATGCCAGCAACAGACCATGACAAGGTCATGAAATGACAAATACAACCTTTGACCAAGTGGTGTATGGCAATGACTTTATACCAATGGCCAAATCAGACCATATTAGATATATCTGCCAAGCCAGCACTACAGCAGACTCTCCAGCTGGCCAGTTTGAGGAACTTTGTGTTGGGTACATCCTGGAGTAGTTAGAAATCAATTTTTCAGTTGGTGATTGCCTCAAGGATGGCTTCCAGGCAGTCAAGACACCACCTAGGTTGAGTGGAGGCCTTGCATGGTGTTTGGATGTGTTGTGGTGCCAGAGGATGGTCAGTGGATGTGGTGAGGGGTGGATGCAAGGGTGTAAGGACTGGTTGAAGATGCAAATGGAGGGTCAGAATGCAAAGAATAGAGGAGTGTGCAGACTGATTTGCCACTAGACTCCTGCTGACTGCTGATTTCCAGATTCCAGAGCTGGCATGTCCAGAGGTGCTTGACACAGGCCAAAGGAACAGAGAGAAGAGTGCAGGTGCAATTGTGAACCTATGTTAGATTGGTCACCTGATCTGCATAGGGCCCAGGCAGATCAGCCAACCCCATGTTGTGATCCCTGATGGATGGTTCTCAGATGAGTCTCAGACAGTCCATGTGTAGAGCAGTGCCTTTGCATGCCTGTGCCAATTTTCTGGGCTGTGCCTGTTAGGTTGGTCAATATGTGCCAGCCCAAAGGGGTCAATCTAACAATGTTTGGCAAAGTCTGGACAACAATTTTAAGGTCCATGTGGAGGGGTTGCCACAAGGCTGTCTGTTACACCTGGATGACTCTCTTGCACAAGACATTATCATACAAGAGCTACATTCCAGGCATTCCTGTTCTCATGCAGAAGCAAGCCTCTCATAGAGAGGCTTGCCTTCCTCTTCTTCTCTCACAAATACCATCACCATTGCTCATCACTTGTGCAAACAGTGTGCCTGCATGGCACTGTCCCTCTTGATTGTTTGCCATGTTTGAACATGCTTGGACAAGCAAGATTGATTGAATCAACAAAATCAAGGTGGTTGAACAGCAAGGCAGTCATGATCAAACAGCTCATGGTGTATGGAACAGTTATATTGAAAACTGTATCAAACAACAAGTGCCATATTGAACAACTGATCATTCAAGCAGACAGAGGGTGAGTGAATGATGCTAGTCAGAGAAAGACTTCTTTGATGAGACATAGGCAAGTTCACAGATGGGGTAGATATGATGTGGAGAGAGCTTGCATTCAATTGGGTGAGATGATCTTGGTTGGGGAAAATGGAAGGGGGGACAATCTGTGGGCAGCATATTGAGACAATCTGGCTGGTGATTGCACTGTGAGAGAAGGCAAGGCTGTTGCATGTGTGTGGTTCAATCCCTTAGGATCTGACAAAGGGATGGCCAGGCCCAAGTTTCAGCAGAGCATGATGGGAAAGGAAAACTAGGAGGGCAATAAGGCAGCAACCTAAATGCAGGGACTGTAAGTGACTCAAGAGAGCAGTGATATGGGTGGAAGAAGACAGTGAAGAAAATGAGTTGAGGGGTAAGGTAGGAAGCATGGTCATGTATTAGCACCCAATGGAAGGGTGACTAACCAAAAAGAGAGGCAAGAAGGTCTTTTGCACCCTTGCTGAAGATACCATCTATGGTTGCCATCTGCTCTGCTGCTTCTGCCATGAGGTGCATGTTTTTGTCAAAGTGTTTCACAAGTTGGCATTGGTCCAGGTAACAAGATGCCCATGAGTTGATGAGGCCACAAACTTTGCAGGTTTTGCATTCATCTAGACATTGGCATTTGGGAGGCCATCTCATTGCATGGCTAGTTGCCCTTCTGTTGTCAAGCCAGGAACTGCTGGCTGAGCATGAGTCTCCTGACATTGGGACTATGACAGGCTCTGGTTTGGCAAGTATATCCAGGTTCTCTACCATTGGTGGGGACAGGCAAATTGACACTTGGTGTCCAAAGTGTGAGCAGGTGTTGCATACTTGTACTGAGGTTCTGGCAACATGGACTTTGCCTTGAGAAGAGTACCAGGCCTTGTGGTTGCACCTGCATTGGCACCCAAACAGTTTCACCAAAACTCTGAGCATGTTTGCCACTTTCAGCAGTGACAGGTAGCTGACCCAGATTGTGAGCTGCTTATTATCTTGAACTGGTGCCTTTTTGATATTGCATTGGGGAACCACCATGGACTTATGGAGGACCCAAATGGCAGCTGCCTGCTCTGGCACACAGGATGGATGAAAGTACATTGAATCTTGTGCAAGTATGGGACCCCATACCAGTCATCAGCCTCAAATTTGACCTGTGTGAGGGGATGGTGGTTGGTGTGTATGTATGTGTTCGCCACACTGGGGAAATCAATTTGGAGAAGCAAGATCCACTTTGGCAGGGTCAGCCATGCAACTTTGGTGTGAGTACTGGTAGCAAATGCCATGGAAATTTCAACTTCACCCTCATCAATGTCTTTGTAAAGAGCCAGGTCAGTTGAACACATGTCAGACAAGTACAGGTCAGATGGTAGCTTGGGGTCATGGCCAATTCCAGCACTGCCATGTCTGAGATGGGGCTGGTGCCAGATTTGCCCTTGTGAAGACTCCACAAAATGAGAATGCAATCCTGGTTGGCAACCTGACCTTGTTGGAACACCGCATTGAAGTGGAGTTGTGGAGCATGGCAGTTGGTAGGATAGCTGGCTTGACATGCTCCATGGTGTGGTGAGGGGCTTCAGGAGTTTCTGGCACAGTGGTAGGGAGAGAGAGGCTGGAACGGGATGAGACATTGATTGGAATCTCTGTGGCAGTGGGAGAGAGACAGGCCAGTGCCAGTGTGATGGGTTGCAGAAGGCATTGGTGGGGTACAATGTCCAAGGGTAAGAGTTTGGCAGCTGGTTGGGCACCAGCAGCCATCATTTCTAAGATGTGAGACTCTTTGCAGGAGTGCAATAAGAAGGCTTCTGTTGCTTTGCATTCTGCCTCCCTGAGGTTGAGAGAAACAATTTCGGTTTGGAACCAGTCCAGGCATGTTGACATGGCCAATGATTTTGCTGATGTCCAGCAGCTTGAGGATGGGGACATTGTCCAGGTGGAGATGATGTGGGGTGATGAATCAATTGTGGACCAGAAGGGCAGCTCAAGTCATTTTCTGCCAATCTCCATGTTTTGAGTTGCAAGGTCAGCTGCAGCAGTGCACATTTCAAGGCCAAAGATGCCAGTGATGTGGTTGTAGAGCTGAGTGGCATGCATGCAAGTGATGCCAGAATGATTGCTAAATTTATCTGCAAACACTTGAAGTTTCTGATTGGAGCAGATGGCAAGGCCAAGCTCCTCCTGGTGTTCCCATAGCCATCAGATTTCTTGTTCACCCAAGGTGGATATACCCTTCATATGCCATGGATAGCTGGCAGGGTAGAAGCCAGTGGAACCATTGATGTATTCACAGAGCAGACAAAGGGTGCAATGCACTAACTTGATGACCACTGGCAAACCTTTGCCCTTGTTGGGGCAGATCCACTCCTGGACAGTGATGATGTTAATTGGCTCCCAAACCTTTCAGTAGTATTTGTTAAGGTTGACCTTGTGGTTTGGGGGGACCATTGAGAACAGGAAGGGGATGTTAGACTGGTCAAGAAAGGGGGAGATGACAGTCACTCCTTGACCAAGTTGTAGGCAAAGATCAGTGGGCAAGACCCATTGGGCTGGGAGTGAGGCATAAGCTTGACCTGTTGCAGATTTGCAAGCATCTGAATCTTTAAGACAGGTTGACTCTGGGATGATGCTCTTGGTGGCAGAAACTGTTGACCCTGAAAAGACCAGACTTCTGCTCAGGGTCAAGCCAGTATGCATGGCAAATTAAGCTGTCTTCAAGGGCAACACAGTCTTGTACAATGTCCAGTGAGGGCTGCATGATGACTACTGCCTGTTTGCTGCTAGTTGGGTCAGTTGAAAGAATGTGGAATGGGTGGATGAAGCCTTTGACTGCATGTATCTGGTTAAGGTGAGAGAAAGTGGAGAATAGAGTTGAAGGAGGATGTCAACTAGTAGCACTCCTTTGCCAAAGGTCCAAAGAAGCATTTGCAGTATGACATGGATGTTGACAAGGTGGAGATCAGATGAGAAGTGGTGGTGTTGTCAGTGTGGGCAACAACAAGGGTAGGAGAGATGGCTGAGCTTGTGAGAGTGACAGAGCCCAATGGGGTGGGTGAATCTGCAAGGTCAGACAACAAGGAAAACAGCAGAGGCAGTGGTGCATGTGCCACCAAGGATGATCTGGTGAGCACCATCACATATGTTAGGGAACATAGCTGACATTGTCAGTGCCAAGGTGCTGCATAGGGTTCTAGGATAAGAGGGAGAGAAGGAGGTGAGAGGAGAGCCCTGTTGAAGAGAAAGCTGTACCACACTGGCATGCCTCAAGAAAGGTGATGCCATGCTGAGGGGCCATCAACTGGAAATCAGGGGTCCACAGGAGGCAAAAGACTGTGGAAACAGTCACATGGTCTCCACATGAGAGGGCAATCTGTGGGTGAAAGTGAGCAGGCAAATGTGGGCTAATGAGGGAATGTTCAAAGGTAGGAGCAAATACAAAAGTGGGAGCAACATTGTAAATGAGAACTGAATGGGTAGGAGCAACATCAAAGTTAGTCAGCCTATGTTTTATTGAAAAATTCCCACCCTTTTCATGGAGGGAATGGGTGTCAAACATTTGCAAGCAATTGGGCAATGGGATGCCATTAGCTGTGGTGTTGCGCTGAGTGTGGACAAGATGAGAGGAGGAGAAAGGTCTTCATTGGCATCACCTTGAGTCATCAGAGAAAGCTCCAATCCATTGCTGTGAAGTGGATGAGGACTCAGCTGATATGTCACCTGCAAGTCAGGTGTAGAAACAAGGAGGGGATTTGCACTTGGTGACCCTTGCATGCTTGTTTTCTCTCAACATTGCCTGCTTTTTTTTTGTGTGTACTTAACATTTTTCTGTATTTTCTCACACTTCTTTGCCATACTTGGGAGATGACACCTTTTGTCCACTCATTTCAAAGACATGCACCTTCTCAACTCAATGGATCACAATGGGGCATCAGATCAGCCAAAGGCACCAATTCTAGTCTTTTTGCATAGAGGTTGCAACTGTACCCATTGAGGAGCTCAAGATTGATCTGTAATACAAACAGTATGCTGTGCCTCCATCTGACTCACCACATTTCTGCTTTTGAGTTGATGGTTTTTGGAGGACAGTGAGCAGATGGAACAGGCATCAAGGTGCAGCCTTTCTCTCTGCACAAGTGCCTCACACAATGTGTGCATAAAGGTGCATGAATTTCAGGCACTGGCCAAGCACCTGAGGTTGCAACTGTGTCAGCACTATGGGATTGTCATTAGTACATGAAATATGTTATTTGGGATGGAGGAATCTTTCACTTTGCCTGTTGTCATGGTTTGGGCAAGGGAACCCTAGAGACTGAGGGCTCAAAGACACTGGCTGTATATGACTCAAGTGTTCAGACAGATCTGATGGTGTGTTTGGGTAAGAGAGGCATGTGGACATTACTGGTATTACAATGGTATAGAACTACTCAGTGACATGGAGCAACAGTGTGTAAGTGACAGTGCATTAGGGAGGCATTGCTGAGGGCTGAGTTACTGGACCAGGTTTGGTTCCAGGGTGCTGGCAAGAGGCTGTGACTCTGTATGGACTTTCAACCATGTATCCACCTCCTCAAAAACCATAAGCTTATCTGTCTGCTTGATGAGCATTGTGCTAGAGGAGAAAGAAGCAGAACTTGAGTGGCTGGAGCCAGCCTGATCTGTGTGAGCCTCTGCCTTCCCAAGGTGCTGCTGAGATCCCAGACAAGGTGCTTCCTCCTGCTTGTCAGCATGGTTGGGGAGTCAGCAGATGAGCCAGCATAGTCATGGTCTGGGTCAGTGGGGCCACACACATTCCAAGGGAAAAGACATTCAGAAAGGGGCAAATCCAGAGCACTGGAGTCATTGTTGGTAGAGTGGTTTGTGGAGTCATCTGTATCAAAGCCAAGGAGCAGATCATCCTCCTCCATCTCATCCAGGCAGGTGAGATTGTCAGTGAAACCAGAAGGAAGGAAGCCATTGCAAAGCCCACCCCACCAGAAAATGTCATATTTGGTAGCTTGTACAGCCTCCAATTTGATTGGTGTCACAAGGTCAACTAGCTCTGGCAAGGAAAGCTGGTTACCTGGGATGGCAAAAGTGCATAGCAGGTCCAGCAGGAAAGCAGTGCATAACATTTTGAGCAGTTCAGTCTTGCAGAGGCAGGTGCACGTTTGCAGGCTGGGTCAGCAAAGCAGTTGAGCACAGCTTGGAAGAAAGCCAACAAGTCTTGGCTGGATGCATGAGGTGAGGAATGGCTAAGCAAGGGGTCCCTGGCATTGGCATCACCCATTGCTTGATCTGTCAGATGGCCATCCATGGTGTCTGCACCTTCCTCTGAATTTTGCAAGAGTGATGGATTGGGGGTGCAGCAGTTTGTGAGGTGGTGCATGCCTTGTTGACCCTTTGCTGGTTGCAGTTGAGAATGTTGAGGGCCTGGAAGAAAGTGTCTTCATTGATGAGGCCAGTGGCCATCTGGAGGCCACCTGCTGTGCTAAAGTAGTGGAAGAGTTCTTGCACAATACCAGAAAGCAGCCAGGGGGGAATAGCTGTGTTGGAGGGGAGGGATTTGATCATGATAGCTGTGATGTGTTGACCAGGGTGAGTTGGGTGCTTCCAATTGATCTTGAAGAGCAAGCCTTTGTTGCCATTGGTGTAAGTGTTGTACATCTGTCATGTGTAGAGGGCTTCATGGTACACTTGACCAAAACCTTTGAGGAAGTTCTTGGTCAAGGGGTCAGCATTGCCTTTGGAGATAGAACAGCAGACTGGAATTGCATTTGTAGTGCAGAAGAAGTGTTGTTCAACCAGGTCAGACATGTGTTTGGTGAAGCAAAGCAGTGTGTGCTCCATGATGGATCCTGTGACTCAGTGAGGAGCTTTGACCTCTGAGATGAAGAAAGGGATGCTCCTGCTTGACTTGTGTCCTGCTCTACCACCATACCAGTACATTGTGATGTCTGGAATGATCATGGCAAAGAGTCACTTGGCCTCACTGATGGCATCATGGTCAGACATCTGGTAACTAGGCATGTCCAGAACATGCGAGAGTGGGTGGGAACCATCAGAAAAGGCATGGCTAAGCTGATGTGGAAGTGGGTTGGTCAGCATTGTGGTTGAGAAAGGTTGCATGTCAAGTAGGCAGTTAGGGTCAGATGGGGTGGGGAGCTGTGACTTGGTGCTGAGGCTGCAAGGACCCTGAACCTGGTAAGAGACATGTGTGGCATTGCAAAGGGTGGCTTTGAGCAATGGATTAATCCCAGGAATGCCCAGGTCCTGTCCCTCTAGACTGATCATCAAGCTCTCAAACATATCAACAGTGGGTTTGATGATACATTTGCCAATGTATTCTGCAATGTCCCCCTAGTTGAACATCATGACATTCTGGTACCTGTGACAGGGAAAGTTGAAGTGCATGCTGCCTTGGCCTCTGAGTTTAAGCCATCATCAAGGTAGAGCATGGCAGGGAGGAGAAGCTCCTTGCAGCTGGAAGGAGGGTTCATTGGTTTGTCTGACAGACCCAAGAACAAGCTGTGAATGCTGTGATAGGTGTGTAGCAGTTCAAGACTGCACAGTGTGGTTTTGGACAAAGTCATGGCATTGGGCAGGAGAGAGCAGAGAGAGCAGCAAAAACATGCCATTGTGCAAGGGAGATGTTGGTGTGAGTTGGCAAAAGAGTGAGTGGCATAGGCATTGGATGCCAAGGAGGGGAAGGAGTGTGGAAGGAAAGAGAGCATGGTGGTGTAGAAGATAAATTGTGTTAGCAAGAGTGATGATCATGGATGAAGGTGAGAAGGGAAGAAGGAGATGGGCCTGGTTGATGTGCACAAGGGTCTTTGTTCTATCTCAATCCCAATTTCATTTCTTATTCTAGGCACAGGTGCCACATGCCCAAATACAAATGGGCTGTCCATCTGCTGCACAAGGTAAAAGTGAAAGTGGAGGGACATGGCCAAAAAGGAAATTGTGTGGGTGTTAGACTTACATTTTGAATTGCAAAGTGGAGATGCAGAAATGTCAGCCAGCTACCTGTGTGAGAGCATTGCACCTTGGGAAGCAGATGGGTAGATGTGACTATTGCATGCATGCTGAGAAGGGGGTGGGAGAGTGTGTCATGTTGGGGAAATGGTGCAATGGGTGAACTGCCTTAACAGCTTTGCAAAAGGGGTGCATTTGTAGGAAGGGGGCATGGCATTGTGAGCAGAAAAGCAGAGGTGATGTGGCAGAGGGAGAGGGATTCTGAACCTAGTCACTTCAGAGAGAATCTGGGGAGATGAGAGAAGGCATGGATGTGTTGCAACAAGAGGTGGAGGGGAACAAGAAAGGTGGATGGTGGTGGTAAGAAGGGAGGGTTGCTGCTAGATGGAGGTGGATGAGTGAGGCATTGAACCAAAGACAAGTTTCACAAGTAGGTTCTGGGATAACTGAACAGTGGTAGGTCAGATCACCCAGAATTTTCAGTGAAAAAAGAGCATGTATTTCGAATTGTGGCAAGGGAAGGGGTGCAGTAGAGGGCAACTGCAGCCCAGGAAATTGTGGAGCAGGGGAGGAGAAACTGAGAGGTGGGTGTGATGAGTAATTGTGATCTGAGGACAGTGGCAGCCCAGCTATTGAGATGCAGTCTGATCGCTGGAAGGAGCACTTGTGACCTGTGTGGGTGTGCTCAAGAGGGGTTGCAGGGTGTCAGTCTGTTTCTCATCCCAACTGGGTGGGTCAGATATGTCACATGCTTTGTGCTACTGAAGAAGGTGAGAGGTGGTTTTTGATTGCATACACTTGATCTAAAAGTTCAGTGTTGACTTTCTACAGTACATGGATGGGGTCTTTCTACATGGGTGGAGGGGAATGCAGGATGAGATAAGAAGGGGCCAGGCATAGCTGGCCAGGTAGACACGCAAATGTGTGTTGAGACTAACGGCAGCATAAGGGGCACTGGTGAGGGGAGTGATGCCCACCACAACAGCAGTTGTTGGAAAGGCACTCCATGACCAGGTGTTTCAGGACTTGGGGGTTGCAAGAGCGGCAGTCATTGGAATGTCCATTGAAGAAGATTGGGAGTCAGTGAGGGTATTCCAAATTGCTGATCTGGAGAAAACCTGGAAGACAGCTGACATCAGCTGGGGTGCCAGAAATTTCGCCAAGGGTGTAGACAATGCCTGTAAAGTCAGAAGGGGTGGCGACATTGTCGATCATGGTGTTGCAATGATACATGGCCCAGAAAGCAATGATGTGAACTGAGTTACCAAGCTCGCATTGGATGCAGTTGAGGACAGGGATGAGTTTGTTGTGGACATCAATGTTGTTGATGCAGAAGACCATTTGGTTGTGGGGAATGGGAGCACCTGAGGAGGCAAGAGTGAATGTGTTGTGTAGGGCAGTGAATTTCGTGTGTTCAGCTGCCTGATAAGCTTTGATGCTGTGGGTGGCCACATCAATGTAGAGGTGGCTGCTGACAATGGTTGGAGGAAGAGTGATGATGTCATTGGCTGAGAACTGAGGGAACTGGTTGTGAAGCTGGATCTTGATCTCAATGAGCATGGCTTGGAAGTCTTTTGGGGTCAGACATTGATGGGGTCCATCATAACAGAAGTGGCAAGTGCCTCTGCTGACCAAGTCCAGGTGCATAGGGTCAGGGTATTCACAAAAGGGCCAGATGGCATGAGGTGAGAGAAACCAGCAAAGTCAAGATGCATACAGAGGACCATTGATCTGTGCTGGTGTATTGGTGCTGATGAAGGGGTGTTGTTTGGCAAACTGGTCCATTGTTTTGCCATCTGTGGTGCAGTCGGCTTGAGGTGGAGTAGCTACCCTAGTGGTGTCAGACCCAGGCGTCTGGATGGAGCTGTCTTCAAGGCAACCATGGGCAGTTAGTCCAACCTGAGAAGCCGGGTCCTTCTTGTGCTGGTGGGGGGACAGGGTTGGGGAGCCCAAGGCAGGGTCTGCTGAGGGTGGAGCAACAGAGGCGACACTAGCCAGCTGCAGCTCTAGAGGATTGGCGGTTGGTGGGTGGGGAGGTTGGGGTGAGGGTTGGGTTGAGGGCTGGGTGGTGACCGAAGACTCAGGGGGAAGGAGCAGCTGGTTGGTACTGACTGGCATTGAGGCAGCAGGAGCTGAGACAGTAGCCATGTTGTTGTTACCAGTGCCAGGCGGCAGAGGAGAGGAGGCCGAGCTGATGTTTGCATGCTGCTGAGCATTGTCTGGGATGGTGTTCTTGGCTAGGACAGCCTGGGTGTTGGATGGTGCCAGATGAGCAGTGAAGGGCAGGGTTATGGTGCTGGCAGGGGTGGCAAAGGCATGGGATGCCTTCTGGATGGCAGCAGTGTTAGCATCTACATCCATGTCTGCGATGGCTGAGCTGGTGTCCAATTGAGGCTGAGTCTGAGACCTGGCATTGGGAGTTGGCAGCGGTTTGGCAGTACAGTCATATGGCTTAGCCATGGTTTGCTTATCTGAGGCTTGAGCCATCTTGTCAATGGGCTTTGAATGTAAGGGGGCACCTGGTTGCAGTGAGGTTGATGTGTGGTGAGATGCCAAAGTGAGAGAAGAAAGAAAGAAAGAGATGTAGATCACTCTCTATATGTCATTTCAAAGAAGCAAGGAGGGCAATGGTGTTCACATGTGCTGTGTCATGGGAGGAAGAGGCACTGCTGCGCTGCCAAATGCACTTTCCAGCATTGGGGGCAGACTGTGTCTTGATTGAGAAGTGAGGCCCTGTTGTATGTTTTGGATGCTGCCAACTGAGTGCAAATGCACAGGGATCTGTTTGACGGAGCGCAGCTGAGGGGTTTGTCTGTGCATGGTGCAGTGGCTCAGTACAAACAACATGGCAAAGAGACCTTGTGGTCAAAGAGGAGAGTGCCCATGGACTGCATGCAGGAGGGTAGGTTGGTGCTCATGATTGGGTGCATGATGTTGGCTGACCAAATCCTCTAGCAACATTCAGCTTGGATGAGGAAGGCTCCTACTGCCAATGCATGAAGAAGGTTCCTTGGCAGTCCCCATGTGCATCTAATTTCGCTGTGCAAGGGTATTTCGTTTGTGTGGGATGTGGCTGTGTGGGTGCAAAGAGAGTAACATTTCATAAAGTCACACAGGGAAATGAGCAAGGTAAGGAGGGGGAGGAACTCCAGTCTGATGGTGTTGGGTCAACCTGTGGCTGTCACTTTGTCTAAAAAAAATGTTCTTGCACAGAGGGTCTGAGTGGCGAGCCTGATTGGCACAGCAATGTGCATGTAAATTGCACCACTGCACAGTATGTTCAGCATCGAGGTTGATGGTTGAGCTTTGAGGCATGGAAAACCCCTCCGGCTGTTCAGCAGGGGTACAATGAGAGGTGGCAACAGCCTAGAGTGGAGGTGCAGGGTGTGATGTTATATTTCTATTTCTTCCCTGCTGTAGTTACAAGAACATTTGCAAGTGTATGAGTACCAGGAGCTGTGGCTGAGGTCATACGGAGGTTGTGTGTGCCAGTTTTGTGTGAATTGGGTCACTGGCCTGATGTGTCATTTGGAATGAGGTGAGGCAGGACTCTGACCCTTGGTCTGTGTAGTTGTAGTAGGCAGCGTACTGCACCTCAGGCAAGTACCAACCATTGCCAATCATCACTGACTTGAGCTTGATCTTGTGTGCCTTGGACTCTAGATGTGCATTCTGCTCTTCAATGTACTTGTTGAAGACAGGACCATAGTGACCGCCATACAATTTGGTGGCAAAGTGGAAGTCTTCACGCAAGTACTGTGGGAATGCTCCCATGAAGCCCTGGAGGGTATGGTAGAAGTTCTTGGATGCAGAGTCAGTGGAGTTTGCCATCAAAGTGACATTGGGTGCTGAGTAGGTACTGCACATTCCATAGCCTTGGGCATATTTGGGACAGGTTTCGTTGGGAAGCACCATGAGCAAATCTGAAGTGGGATCGACATAGCCAGGCATCAACTTTGTGTACAAGAAACCAGTAGTCACTGGCTGGTCAATAAAGATCATGTTGCTGACATTGTTCCAGGCATAAGGATTGTTGACCACGGTGCCATTGATATTGACTGAACAAGGGCCAAGCTCCTGGAAGAGGCCAATCATGGATGAAGATCCAGGGCCTCCATTGATCCAGACAGTGAGAGGTGCATCTTCAGGCTTGCCATTGCAGGCCTCAAAGAACCAGAAGAAGATATGCTTGTCCTGTTCTACATTGACATAGCCAGAGAAGCTCTTGACATTGGCATCTGTCTTGCATGTGCCTGTTGGGACTTGCTTGTATCAAATAGGGATGTCAAGATACCCAGTGGCCATCTTGAAATTGGTGGGAGGTTGCACAAATTGAGCAGATACACTGTTGAGGAGCTGCAATGCTGTGAGCACTGCACTGAACAGGGATAGCACTGCCATCATGCTGATTCTTTACGCTTCTACGATGAGTCTTGTGTCTTGAAAAGGGGGCCAGCTCTATTATCAAAATTAGTGCTGGGGTCACTGCTGAGTATTTATACCTTCGTTGTCACAGAGGGTTGAGCGCTCATTGCATGCCGTGTTTTTTTGCAACAGCCGGCTGGCTGGCTGGCTGCAGGGTCCTGTGACTTGTTTTTCTCGGGTCAAGTCTCCCATCTCAAAAGTGAGCAAAAACTCGTGGCCCTGCATCTTTAGAAGCAAGCCAAGTCGGCGGATCACATGACAAAGCCATCTGTTTCTTCCGCTTGACTACGCCGTTTCAGTGACAACGAACGTGCGAATGTAGAGTGGCAACGGAGCGTGTGAATGAGTGAAGCCGGGGAGAATCAGCGGCGTCTCGGCATGTTTTTTCGTTGATCTATAGAGAGGTTCGCGCTGACTCAGCCAAAAGAAAAAAAGTGGGTGCGAAAAAAAAATAAAAATCGGAAGATCCCACCGAAAACGGCCTTTCTAGACTGCTTGCCAGCTGGCCGACTGTGAGGTTCTCGTAGCCAGCTTGATTAGCATCGTGAGCTGCAATCTCAACGAGTCGTGCTGTATGAGGGGACAGCTGAACGTGTCCCTGTGGTGAAAGGGCACAATGGAAGCGCGACCGAGACCTTTCAAACAGGCAAGGCATCATCTTGGTCATGCAGGTGGCTGAAATTGAAGTTAGGGTCCAGTCCGTCGGAGGGAGAGCCACGATTGCGCTTCTTGAAAAGTGCAACACCTGCCTGCTCCGCCGCCCACGCTGTGCTCTCTTGCTGCGCGAACCCGAAAGCTGCTTCCTTCTTCCGACGCGCAGCGCTCCACTCTTCTCGACGTTCGGTCACTTTCTTTTGGCCTCCTGCTGCAACCTCTCCAAGACTGAGCCTTCTCCTTCATCCATCACATCCAATATAGGCTCGAGCGGGCTCAGTTCATACAGACACGAACGCGCACGCAATATGCTTTTGGTCGCCACTCTCTCAACCATCACACTATCCTAGATTCAACTCACTCTCGTCTGTCACATTGTGACTAGAAGTCGAGGCGCGACTGTTCTGGTCAACGCGGCTTCGTCAACAGCTCCGCCATCTTCCCACCATACAATCAGCGGCTTCTATACCTTATCGATCCATGGAAGCAAGAGCGTCGGCACCTCCGACCACGCCCACCAGAGGCCTTTGATCTGCTCTTCTCGCCCTGGGTAGACCACCAATGGCTTAGTCCACTAGCAGTCCACGTACACCTCATCTACAAGGGCTCGGCTCTTCCGCTCAACCACTCCGATCTCACCCGCACCATCACCTCCCATAGAGGAACAGCAGCTGCACTTTCACAACCCAGCTCGGAAAAGACACTGCTTCGGCCTTTCCGTCAGCTTCTTCTGTCGGCGTGGTAGCCGCGGAAGGCCCGCCGCTCAGTTCCGCCACCATGGCTGAGCCACGTGAGAGCGCAGATACGCTCGAGGAGATCGATGATCCTCTGAGCTCCTATCGAGGCCGCTCGAGCCTGTACCGCTAGACATGGCTCAGAAGAAGCGAGTTCTTCCGCCTGGTTTCGGTCCCTCCTCCTCCTCGTATTCCAGACCTGCGAGCACTTCCCGCCCGACGATATGGCAACCGGCCACCCAGAGCAAGCCAGTCGTATCGCAATCTGGAGGTGATCCTACCTTGAGCGGCCTGATTGTCGGAGGCAGCGGTGCTCGCGTGCCAACGCAGTTCCTCGATCAAAACGGAGCGTTCTCCCGAGGCCCACCGCCGCCAAATGGCTCTCCCTCTACAGCTTCAACCTCAAGTAGCCAGGCCCTGCCGATGCCCGGGGCGTTTCCACACGTCAAAACAGATCCGCAACAGACACCCACTCAACCACCACCACCACGACAACAACCACAACCAAAACGGGCTGCTCCAGACAGCAGAGCGACCATCGATCTCACTCTGGACAGCAGTGACGAAGACGAGAAACCTGCAGCAATCGGCGCACCATCTGTGATGTCGGCGGAGCAATCCGCAGGGCCTTCAAGGCTGGCCTTTCCGCGAGGCAGCAACGGATCTGCCAATCCAGCATCAGCATCAGCCACCAGCATGTCGCGACCCGCCGTCCCTATCGAAGACGACGACGACGATGAACCAGTTATCGTTTCGCACAAACGAGCCACGCCCGACGAATTCGAGATCGATCACGTCAAGTCAAATGCTATCGTCTGCGCCGGAATGATCACGGCAGCCGTGCTTTGTATGCATGGTCTTCCGCCGTCGCTCACCTTCAACGGCAACCTCGGTGACGATCCACCTCCGGATCCCAACTTCACCCACGAGAATTGGCCCATAGCGTCACGCTTTTGGACAGAGCCTGGCTACAGACCGGTGATGCTGCACTTGTCGAACCCGAACAATCTGCCAACAGCGAATAGAGCGCTTCCAAATGGCTGGAGCTACAATCCTGTGCCCGAACAGCGTCCAGCGATCAATGTCAGTGCGGTGGTCCCTCCACGTGCGAGATTTCCCTACTTGTCTGTCGACGAGGCCAACAAGCAAGGTCCTACTATGGAACAGGCCTTCGGAGCCCTTGCCGACAAATACGTCACCTCAATGGAACCGTTGTTGCGACACAACAAGGTCCGATGCGAGGCGCGCTGTAGAATGGTTCCCGTGGGTCGAGCGCAGAACTTTCTCCACTACCTTGAAATTATCGTCTTTGCCCGCCGTCCCGACCTGCAGATGATATCGGATCGCCTATCTGCCAGTGGTATTCAGCTGGAACATCCGCGATCGTATTATCCTGAAGACTATCCCACTGAGCCGCAGTACACGAACCCGCACAATCCGCCACCAGGAGGCATGCGGAACGACGCCACCTCAGGCATCTACGATGGCATCTACCGAGGAGCTGGCATGGGGACCATTGTCCAGAACCGCGAGTTGTCGGAAAAGGAGAAGAAGGCGCAGGTCGACGCCATCTACTCCAGCATTCGAAGCGGGGAGGATCTGGAGCCTGTCGAGCCCGTTGATCTAATCTCGACCAAGCTCCTTGAACACCAAAAGCAGGCGCTTGGCTTCTTGTTGAATCGCGAGAGGGATCGACGATGGCCAGAGCTACTGGTGGAGCCACCCGTCGTCGTGGACGGAGACGAAGATGGCAAGTCGGTCAAGGCCGAACCAGTAAAGGCAGAGGAATCTGAAAGCAGCCGCAGCGGTTCCGGCGCAAAAGTCGTCGTCAAAGACATCAAGGGTAAGGCCAAGCAGAAAGATAAAGTGGAAGTGGATGAAGACTCGATCTCGCTTTGGAAGGTGCGCAAGGGTCTCAATGGCAAGGTGCGCGCGTGGCGCAACCTCATCACCAACCGAGAGACTATGACGCAGCCTCATATTTGCCGTGGCGCCATCCTCGCCGACGACATGGGCTTGGGCAAGACAATCACCACACTTGCTCTGATCGCGCATACCCGCAAAGAAGCCAGAGAATTTGGGGCAACCAAGGTCGAGCGCGATCCCAATGTGGAATTGGCAGAGGCAATGCGACTGGCAAACACTTCGAAGGAGGCAGCTTCTCGCGAGGTGGAAAGGCGTCAGGGAGTCGGCAAGGTTAACGGTCGAAGCAAACGCAGGCTCAGCGACTCCGACGAAGGTGACTCGGACTTCAAACAGGACAAAGAGGATCAAGACGACGACGACGACGACGATGGTACACCATCGTCGTCGCTAGCTGTCCACGGAGCTCTACCATCTGCTAAGCCAAGCTCGGCGAAGGGAAAGGACGGAAAGCCTAAAAAGGAAAAGGTGGATCCCGAGATCGTCCGTCGACAGCATCTGGAGCATCGCAGTCGCGCAACTTTGGTCGTCTGCCCCTTGTCGGTTGTGTCGAATTGGGAGGAACAGTTCAAAGAGCATTGGGCTCGGCGAAAACGACCCTCCATCTATATCTACCATGGTCCTTCGCGCGCAATCAACATCAAGTGGATTGCCGATCACGATATTGTTCTAACGACGTACTCGACTCTTGGCTCAGAATTCTCAAACCAAACGACCTGGGTCACGGACGATTCTGGCAAGAAGCGTGGCAGCAAGAAAGACGGCTCGCCTGACTCCCACACCACTGACAGTGACGACGACAATGACGTCTTTATGATCAACGAGAATGGCATCCCTGTCGAGGCCGAAGCCAGCACTGCCAGCAACGGCAAGAAGGCAAAGAAGCCTCGAAAAAAGCCCATCAAGGAATCGCTAAACCCCTTACAGCGCATCGAGTGGTTCCGCGTTGTGCTCGACGAGGCGCACCAGATCAAAGGCGCGGGCACGTGGCAATCCAAAGCGGCTTGCAACCTCTCAGCGCAACGCAGACTCTGCCTCACGGGCACGCCGATTCAGAACACTATCAACGATCTTTTCGCATTGGTCAAGTTCCTGCGCCTCGATCCGTTCACTGACCGAGCACTGTGGAACGAGTTTTGCGGATTCCGTGAAAATCTTCACCTTAGGACCAAGGCAAAGGAGGACGGCCCCATCAATTCAGCCAACGTCGGTCACGTGCAGATCCTGATGAAGTTCTTGGCGCTGCGCCGACAGAAAACAACAAAGACGGCGGACGGCAAAGCTCTCTTGACTCTCCCGCCGAAGTTCAGTAAGACCGAATATCTCGACTTTGGAGAAAGAGAGAAGGCTCGCTATCAAGCATTGCATGCACAGTACCAGGAGGACTTCGAGGAGATGATGGCCAATGACACGGTCAGTAACAATTATGCGACCATCTTGCACGAGATCCTCAACCTTCGCATGACGTGCGATCATCCTTCCATGGTGGATACCAGCAAGGACGCCAAGCGTGCGGGTCGAGGCGCGGATCTGTCCGAAGCTATCAAGGTGGACGGAATCAGTCGCGAGCGAGCTGCAATTCTTTTCACGATCTTCCGCGATAGCGAGATGGCGTACTGCTCCGAGTGTCAGGCGGATCTGTCGACTAGTATCGAAGGCGGCTCCGCTGGCAGCAACGACGCTCAGGAGCTCGCAGATGCGCTCGACGTTGCTGCTACCGATTCGCGAAACGGACAAGGCCCACGCAAACGAATCAGGATCGAGCCTGGGTTCGGCTTAGAAGCTGGATTCAGCCCAGAGGCAGCAAATGGAGCATTGTCAGCGTCAACATCTCAAAATGGATTTGAAACGCGAGCGGGTACTGCGTTGCGACCGGTGTTGACGCGGTGCCAGCACTTGTTCTGCTCGGCATGCTTCCGCCGCATGATCGGGTTTCCATGGCCCAACGTCACCGCCTCGGACGTGGGTCGCTGCCCCACCTGCAGCGCCTCATTGCCGTTGGCCCTCGATGCGGTTGAGCTGGATCCTTCTGATTTTGTCGGGCTCAATGACGATCAGGCGGAACATATTGCTGATGGAGACAGCGACTTTATTGACGACGACGTTACTGCCCAGAGGCGATCGAAGAAGAGTCGAGAGGAAGATTCAGAGTCCGATGAGCTCAAAGACAGTTTCGACTGGGGAAGCGACGAAGATGACACCAAGCCGCAGGCAAGCCGAGCGAAGGCACCACGTAAGAACGGCAAGTCGTCTGCAAGCTTTTCGACCCACCCGCTTGGCGACCTCTCGTTGGAAGGCAGAAAGGATCTATCGACCAAGATTCGCGCTCTCATCACTGATCTGATCCCATTCAGCAAGTGCAATCCACACTCGGCGCTTTTTGATCCGCTGGCGCCCCGACTCGTCCACATCGACCCTTCGACATCCGAAGACGCAGAGGTGCGCAAGTCCGAGGATTCGGTCGTCGTCATCCAGAAACCGCCGCCCGCTATTACATCGAGTGGCCTCCTAGGGAAGCTTGACCAATCGTTGGAAGCGCTGGACTCGTACGACCCTGTCAAGAGCGTTGTGTTCTCGCAGTGGACCAAGATGCTGGATCGCATTCAAAAGTCGCTCAAGCTTACGGGCATCCGATATACTCGACTTGATGGAACGATGAGGCGCCCGGATCGTACCGCTGCAGTGGAAGCCTTCAAGAGGGATCCGGGCATTGAGGTGCTCCTGGTGTCGTTGCGTGCTGGTGGTACGGGTCTCAACCTCGTCTCTGCTTGTCGAGCCTATCTCATTGATCCTTACTGGAATCCCGCTGTCGAGAACCAGGGTCTTGATCGAGTGTACCGCATGGGTCAGACACGACCCGTGATCACCACCAAGTACATCATGCGTCACAGCATCGAAGAGAACATGCTTCGGTTGCAGAAGCGCAAGATGATGCTCGCCGAACAAGTAGGCAACAAGCGACAGATTGGCGGCTTGGCTGGATCGCAGGCGAGGCGGGAAGAGAGGAGGGAAGAGCTCAAGATTTTGTTCGGTACTTCGAATGGCGGGGTGGAAATCTGAGTTGTGCGGTCATCTTATATCACACGGGCGTGCGGCATTCTGAGTTGTTGAAATTAATGTCATCATTCGATCTTTTGGACGTGTGCATCTGTATCTGTCTGTGTCTATCGATTCATCAGAAAATCTTGACTTGGTCATTGGAAGTCGAAGATCGAACATGGCATCTAGGAAAGGATCAGTTGATGATCCGCAACAAGACTGCAATCGATGCAGCTTTCTAGTTCCTAGCGAACCAAGGGTGCAAGAACCTCAAATTCTCCTTGGCCTTGTCCGGAATAAACTCGCTCTTGGTCATGATGCTAAACATCATCGAATCCTTGATCGCCTTGATACTCTTGCTACTCTCGTCATCCGCTACCTCCGGATAGATCGTATCCAACAACGTCGTCGTCACCACGTTACTCGCCTCAACATTCGCCTTTAAACTCCCCAACACCTCGGCCACATTCACAGCAGCACTGCTCGGCCTCCAGGCATCGTAATCCGTAGCCGTTGCAATCAACACGTACGCCACCTCTGCCTCTCTCGCCAGTTTGGCCTCTGGCAAAACCGACATATTGATGATATCTCCACCACACTGTCTGTACATCAGACTTTCCGCCCGCGTACTAAACTGGGGCCCTTCCATGCACACTACCGTCTTTCCTTCATGAACTTTGACATTTGGAGAATGCTCCGCCAACGTCTTCCTCACACTCTCATACACCAACGGCCTAAGAACCTCACAAAAAGGATCACCAAACCCAGCATGAGCCACAACGCTCTCCTCCTCCCCAAACCCAAAATAACTCGCCCTCCTCACCCCCTTTGTCCTATCGATAATCTGCGCAGGAATCACAAAATCCTTCGGCGCAATCTCTTCCCTCAAACTCCCCACCGCTGAAAACGCCAGAATCGCTCTCACCCCCAAATGCTTCAACGCCGCGATATTGGCCAAATTCGGAACATTGGATGGCAAAATAGCATGCTGTCGTCCATGCCGAGCAAGGAACGCCACATGATTGCCCGCAGCAGTTTTGGCGATTGTGATCGGGGACGAAGGCGAACCCCAAGGTGTAGAAACGTTGATCTCAGCGACGGGAGAGATGGAGTCGAGCTTGTATAGACCAGAACCGCCAATGACTCCGATACGAATAGCCGGGCCGGTCCAGGCGCCGAGCGTGGGGATGGACATTCTGCGGTCGAGGGTGCGGGTGCTGAGGGTGCGGAGTGCGGAGAAGAGGGTGGTGGTGGTTGGGAACATGGATGGTGAGGAAGTTAGGAGAGGAGCAAGTGAGAATTTCCAAAAGAAGAAAAGAAAAGAAGGAAGGGCGGCTCAGGGCGCACAAGCCAAATATTTTCGCACGTCATTTTTTTTTTCCTACCGGCTGCCATGTCTACATAGGGGGGTATCAAAAGTTTTCCCAAATTTTGAGTAAATCCACTCCCAGGTTTATTTTGGAATAAGTTACTCATAAAAATTAAACACCCCTGGGTTTATAAAAACCCAGGGCCAAGGTATGTGTGTGAGTCTAGAGACCTAACAGAATACATCACTAAACGTCGACATTCATCTTTGCTCTTCCTGCTTCCAGCACTATGATGTTCACAAACAGTATTGATGAAAAGAAACATGGCATTGTAATCACTTCAGGGTACATATTGTTCAAAAAGAATCTGACTACTGAGAAGCTGAGACAGACAGTTGAGACTGCAACTGCAACCATGTAAGGACAGTGGACAATGAGACACCAGATTGCTGAGTATTGTTTGAGAGGCTGTGTGGTGATCCTTGGTATGATAGATGTTACCACAATAGTCCTTGAGCCATTGAAAGCAATTCTTGAGGTAACCAATAGCATGTTCAACTCAAACCCTCACACATGAAAGCATGTAGTTGAAATGTTGTAGATCCCAACTCTTTTCTGCATTGACATGCTTGAACAGCCCAACAGTGATTCAAGAGTGACCATAACCACCATCAACCCAGATGAATTTGTCTTCATCAAGATAGAGGCAGGGTTTCTTGAGGATGTTGCTGCCTGTAGCCCATACTTTGGAGTCCTGAACACTTCCAGGTATGCCAACAACAGACTTGACAATCCTCAGCAAGTGTGGCAGAACAACAAGTGCAATGTTGATGCTGTGCATCTGTTTGCAGCTCCTGTGTTCCTTGCTCAGGACCGCTGGTGCCTGTCAGCGGTATGGTGACTGGAGAGCAAACTCAGTGTGTAACTCACATTAATGCCTGGTTCAGACAAGCCTGGCACTAACTGACAGTTAATGCCTGTTCTGGTTACTGCTGTTGTCACCCTGTTCAGAGGTAGCATGGCATGCTCAAATGGATGGGTAATATGATGCTCTTGACAGGGGTGAGCAAACTGTGAGGGGTGTCATTGGTGACAACAATGACAGGTCATCATTGTTGTCAATGGGTGAATGTTAGGTTGTGGTCCAACATGAGTAAACATCAGATCAGTCCTTACCTATCAGTGATGCCATCCACACTTGTTGCAGATCTGCCTGTGTTGTTCCCCATCTACATAACTGGTACACACCTGCCAACAAGGATGCCTCATGACTCCTCATTGCATGTATTACTTAGTTTAGCTTATAGCAACTCAGTATTGCATCCCCCTAACATCTGTTGTTGTTCCTGACTGCTCCACTGAGATCTACAACCACTCCATTCCCAATCACCATCGACTGTAGCTGCACTCACAGTTCTCAGACCCTACTGTTCTAACAGTGAGGGATGAGCAATGGCTGATGGCCAAGGCCTGAGTGCTGATTGGACTCTCTACATTCTCTGACTCAAACAGAGGCACATGAGAGTAAGACTGGCTGGTTCTCTAATTCAAATGGAGGCACATGAGTAGCTAGTGACACACTGAGATTGCTAGGCCACAAGACAGGAGGCACATACTGCTGAGCTATAGTTGCTAAACATACATTATAATGAAATGTATGGTAGAGTGGAAGAGCTGGGAGCTCATCCACTCAACAATGCATGAGTAGCTATATACTCCTCCTCCTCTGGCTGTGCCAGGACCTCCAGGGCTGCTGGACCAGCCTCCCACCTTCATCTCCAAGTACATATGCCCACAACCTGCATCAGACTGAGGCTTGGTGTCCTTTTGTACAACTGACTCTCTGGCAGTCTGTGGTCAGGAATATTGTTGCCTGGTCAGTTGTAGTTGTCCCTATGACCTTGTGCTTGTGCACTACCCCAATGTCCACCATGAGGCCTGCTGGCAGGTTCAGCCCACTGAAACCGGTTGAACCCTGAATTGGCATTAGCCAAGCCTTACCACCAATCTGGATCAGAATAGGTGATAAGGCATGTCTATCACCGATTCTGCAGTTCCTGTGACACCAGACCTGTATGCCTCCAGCAATTCCTGATAGTGTTGGTGCTAATGTCATCCTTCCAGATTTGCTGAGATAGCTTCATAGCCTCCAAGATGTTGAGCTGGTAGATAGCCTGACTTCCAAGCTCTGCCTCCAATAGTGCATTTGCATATTGTTTTACCCTGTAATGCTTCTTGAAACTTGCAATAATCCCAGCATCCAATGGTTGAGTTCTTGAGGTAGTGTTTGCAGGCAGGAACTTGATGATGATGTTGTGCAGTTCTGCCAGGGGTTTTTGAAGTGAACCATGGCCAGAGAAGTTATCCAGAAGAAGCAGGATGTGTCTGCCAGGAGTCCTGCCAATGTAGAGGTCCAACAAGATCAGCCAGGTGGTGAAGATGGAACTGGTCATCCAGGCTTTCTTGTTACTGAAGTAATGGATGCCAAGCTGGTCTGGAGACTGTTTCTTGAAGGCTTTGGGTTGCTGAGAATGTCCAATGAAGAGAAGATCCAGTTTTTCTGTGCCAGATGAGTTACAGGCAAAAAGTATGCTGATTCTGGCCTTATTCCTTTTCAGACCTGATGTTGAGGAAGAAGCTATGGTCTTGTTGGGAGGCATGTTGTAAAAGAGACCAGATTCATCTGCATTGAAGATATCATCAGGGCTGAACTGCTGTAAGAGGCTCCTGAGTGCTGGAAGTTCCTGGTTGATGATATCCTGCTGAACACTGGTGTTATGTCCCAGGGACCACAAGCCCAACCCCATGCATGTGTGGAGACCACACAGCCATCCACACTGTGTCTCACACCCCCACGACACATTGACTACCCACAACATGGCCCCACCCACCCAATGAGGCGAGAGGAGATGCGCCCCATAGCACTTGCCTCCCTTCTGGAGGTCATCAATTGTATTCTATCTACTTGCACTGTAGGTGGCATATCAGACCTTTCCCCATTGATTCTGTGTATGTACCTGGCAATCCTGGCCCACCTCATGACTCGCAAGGTCCCCAGACCCTCAAGGCCTAACACCTGACTGATTCTCCATGTGCAACCTGTTGTCTGAAGGAGTGCCTGTGGCAAAAATTCTGTAGCCATCCATTTGAGAACCTGGGAGCAAGCTTCTGATGGGGTAGAAGGCTGCTATTGAGCATATCTTGGTACCTCTGCCCTTGGAACTTGATCAGATGTGTGTTGACCATGAGATTCCTGGATTGCTGGCTATGGACCTGTTCTGCAAGCAGTCTGTCTTGCTCCTCTGTTGTAGATAGAGTCTCTTTTTGCTGGAAGGTGAAGAGGTGGACTGAGCCTGGTCTGAGTTGAGAAGTCTGGAGATGGTGGGCCTGCTGGGTGTGTAGCTGAGTTGGAATGTCTGTCTAGCCCACTCTGCCAGCTGTGTGTGTGTGTATGATGGATTGAGGGCTATCTGAGCATGGTAATTCAATGCTATCTGCTGCTTTTGGCCAGTAGAAAGGTTGGAACTGGAGCCAGGGGGTGTCCTAGAAGTCTTTGGCATGGTGAGGTTGGTCAATGGTTGATAGTGGTGGTGGTGGTAGTGGAAAGGAAAGAAATTACCATTGTTGAAGAGAGCTCATTGTGAGCTTCATAACAGTATATAGCAAGTGGGGCTTCTCAGCATTATGTTCAGTGACAATTGACATGCTTATTTTATGGTGATTTTCTCCACCCCAATTTTTGATGCAATTTTATCTCCAAAATTGTGTTATTATGAGAGGATGGACTGTAACTTGTTGTTCACTTAACACAAAGAAGGATAGTGTTGTCATACAGTCAAACCTCTTGAAATGACACATGGAAATTTGCTGAAATCAAAAAATAAATGAGCAAGAAAAATAGAGGCTTGTAAATAATGCACCACTTGAGCTTGTTTACATAATGCCTGAAACACAATCATTCTTTACATCATTCAGGCCATGCTATTGAGCTCTAGTCAACACTGCTACTCTCTTTCCTTCTCACCATCACCACCACACCACACCTGCTTCACCATGCCAAAGTCTCCAAGGCCAGTTACTACATCTTCTCAGAACCTGTCCACAGCCTGAAAGGAGCAGATCTTGATGCACTACAGCACTCAGAATGCTCTCAATGCCTCATACAGCCATAAGCAACTTGCAGACTGGACCAGAGACACCTTCAGGCTCAGCTACACCCCCAGCAGATCTACTATTCACAGGATCATCAACCATAGCACATCAGATACTTCTTGATCTTCCTTCAAGAGAAAAGAATCTCCCAGCATAGAGGAATTGGATAGGCTACTTGCAGAATGGGTCAACAACCAATCAAGCAGGGGAGTGATGGTCAATGGTCATCTACATCAAGCAGCAAGGGCATATCCTTCAGTCTAGGCTCAATTCCACCCTTCCTCAGCATTAGCAGCTTGCTCTCAAGTTCTCTAATGGGTGGCTGGATAAGTTCTGCATCAGGAATTCATTCAGGCTACAAGTTGCTCATGGAGAGGCAGGCAGTGTTCAGCAAGACATCATTGACAGGGAGCTACCAGCACTTAGACTTCTGATCCAGCAATACCATTCCAATGATGTGTTCAATGCTGATGAAACTGGCCTATTCTACAACATGCCACCCCAACAAAACCATAGGTTCTTCACCACCACCAGGTCTGAAGAAGAACAAGGCAAGAATCACCATACTCTTTGCCTGCAACAGCACTGGCACAGAGAAGCTGGAACCTTTCTGCATTGGTCATTCCCAGCAGCCCCATGCCTTCAAGAAACAGACCCCAGAGCAGCTCAAGATCCAGTACACTGCCACCTCAAAAGCCTGGATGACCACCTCACTTTTCCATGTCTGGCTCACTTCATTGGATTCTTATGTTGGGCAGACCCCTGGCAGACACATTCTGCTTCTAGACAACATCTCAGGCCATGGAACACTCTCAAAGTCCAATGGCAGATCTGCAGCACATCACCATTCACTTCCTTCCAGCAAACACCACCTCAAGAAGCCAACCACTTGATGCTGGAATCATTGCCTCCTTCAAGAAACATTACAGAACCAGGCAGTATGGCATGGCACTCTTAGAAGCAGAGCTAGGGAGTAAGGATATATGCAAGCTGGACATTCTCATTGCCATGAGGCTATCTCAAGAGTTCTGGAAGGAGCTAGGTGACAGTACTATCAGGAATTGCTGGAAGCATACTGGCTTGATTGACTTGGAAGTGGTAGAATCAACTGCAGAAGGAGATCTGGAACTGGATAGGCAGCTGGAACAATCCATCAAGCAGCTAACAGAAGTGTCAATTCAGGATGTGATTCAGCCAGAAGGGGAGGAGGAGGAGGAGGAGGAGGAGGAAGAAGAAGAAGAAGAAGAAGAAGAAGAAGAAGAAGAAGAAGAAGAAGAAGAAGAAGAAGAAGAAGAAGAAGAAGAAGAAGAAGATGGTGACTTGAAGGAGGGTGATGACTTTGATACTCCCTCTCCACCTGCATCTCCAGCAAAGCATCAAGAACAACCTCAACTAGTCCCTGCAGAGCAGCTCAAGATCCTCAAGATGTCTCAGGATATCCTCACCAGCCAAGGTCTTTTGACTCCAGAGGTTTTGCAAGCCTTCACACTTTGTGATGTTCATCATCATAATGCAATCTAGTGAGGATGTTTTGTTAACAAACTTTCTGAAATCTGCATTTCCATAGCTGGTCAAGAAGCTGAGATATAGGTTCGACTGTACCAACCTTGACAGCTCGTTGTCACAAAAAGGTAAGAGCGGAACTGGTAAGTTGTCAATTTTTTCGGGATCGCGCCCGCCACGTTGGGTCCTCATCCTCAATTCAAGTTTTTGTCCTTTCTTCTCAACCCAGTCACACGCAAACACGCACACCTTCCAGTTGCGAAAGAAACGATTCATTGCTGCTGCGGACGACAAAAGAAAAAGTGCGAAGAAATCATACAATACAGACGAGAGAGGGAGGACCGAACATCTATGCGAGAGGCAATTCCAGTTTTGGTATCAGAGTAGGTTATACAAGGTGTTTCTTGCTGCATCAGCTACGTACTGCTGAGTAGCAGCGAGCGAAGCGTGACTGCGGTACGAGGGAATAGCGCCACGAGGGCTCACCTGATGTCGTGTCGACTGAGGATGACCAGCACGTCGGTTGGGCACACTGGCAAATTGTCGGTCGTCACCACGGGTCCAGCCGGCGAATACAGCCTGAGAGTCTTGGTGCTTGGCGGTGGAAGCGTGAGCAAGCTCATCCAGCGCATCCGCATCTTGCTCCCATCGGCTTTGCAGCCATCGGCTAGGCAGACCTCGCGTCGAAGTCTTGCCTTCGACGACAACATGGTCACCGAATCCAGCATTGTGGTGGATGCGCTTGCTTGCTGAAGTCGGCGAGAAGTCGGCACCGTTTCGGACAACGACAGCCTCTTCGACATTGTGAGGAACAAATTGAGGAGTAAGTGGCAGACCAGTGTACGATGCCGAGCTACGACGAGACTCGCCACTGCCACTGCGACTCGAGCAGTCATCCGAACAACCCTCACGGTCGTCCATCGGACTCGAGCTGTGCATGGGTCGGATGGGAGAAGCAACAGCCGCCGAGGCAGGAATATCGACGCCAAGGCATGGCCTTTGTGGCAAAGCATGCACATCGCTCATGCTAGTCAAGTTCGAAGCGCCACGGTGTTGCAGTCGACCACCAGCAGGCGGCCTTGCAATAGGGTGGCATGACCAGTCGACGTTGCTCTGCTCGCACGACGAGTGACCTTCAACCGAGCCATCGCCCTCGCAACTGCTGCTGTCGAGCTCCGAGTCCGAGTAGGTGTCGTACGAAGCTGCGTTGGTGATGGCGTCTTGATCGGCATCAACATCGTCGGCGTCGGCATGACGAGCATAGCGTCCGTGCTGGTGGTGGTGGTGGTGGCGGTCGTCGGCAGCATATACAATAGGGTGAGCAATCTGATCCAGAGTAGCGACCTGCGGCTGGTAGCGAATACGGGCGCACTCGGGCTTGCGTGCAGCATCGACGTGACGAACGACTTGGGCGGTGGTGGCGGTGACGGCGGGATTGTAGGCTTGAACGTGAGCAGCGCGTGCGGCCTCGAGAGCGGCCTGCTGCTTGCGCTGCTGCTCGCGGTGGGTGATGGCGGCGGCCTGCTTTTCGGCTTGACGAGCGGCGTAGGCCTCGGCGGCAGCTTGGCGTGCCATCTCCTGACGAGACTTGATCTCGGCAGCGGTGGCGGTGAGCCTGTCGACGCTGCGAACCATCCTCCTCAAGTCGGCAATGGAGCAACGAGCCTCGGCACGGAAGGTGAAGACGCGCTTGAGGATCGAGTTGACGCCTTCCGAGATGGGGAGGATCTCCTTGAGGAAATCAGGGTTGCGAAGGTACTCGCGGAACGTGTCGTCGGCGGGGCAAGCCTGCTTCCACGGATTGCGACCGCAGATGAGGTTGACGAGGATGACGCCGAGGGACCAAACGTCGTTGGCGGCGGTGCTGTAGCTGGTGAGTCGGCTGGTGATGCCACCTTGACACTCGGGACCCATGTAGAAGGTGCTGCCACATCCAAAGTCGGAGCTGGTCTTGTCGCCTGTGGCCAAGCCAAAGTCGGCGAGCACCACCTTGGCGCCTCCACGCAGACAGAGGATGTTTTCTGGCTTGAGATCGCGGTGGTAGATGCCCATCTGATGGCAAAAGTCGACAGCGTCGAGGATCTGGTCAAAGACGTCGCGGATGAGAGCGTCCATGTTGAGACGATCTTGGGTGAAGGCAACGTCGATGCCCTGCTCCTCGGCGGCACGCGTTGCTGAGGATGGCAACATGTAGCGCTGAGTCTCTGTGATCATGCTGAAGAGGTCTCCGTCGGGGCAGTAGTCGAGGACGACGTAGACGCAAGGGTCTTGTGGGTCGTCAATGACACGGTGGAGGGTGACGACGTTGGGGTGACTGGACGCCATGGAGTGGAGCATGATCTCACGACGCTGGAAAGCACGCTGACGGGTGTCGAGGCCTACCTTGTTGAGGCACTTGACTGCATAGTAGCCGGAAGCGTGGCCCTGTTTGGCGGCGGCGAGCGTGGCAGAAGCTTGGTGAGAAGAGGTGGATGCGTAGGCGCCGTGGTGGTGGTGGAGGTCACGGGCGAGGTAGACGACGCCGTAAGCACCCAGGCCGAGCACCTGGACGAGCTCCAAACGGCCATCGGCGATGCGGTGGCCGAGGAGGTTCTTGTGCTGCTGGTTCGCGCTCGCTGACGACATGGTGGTGGACTAGCGAGGCGATGAATGCAACTAGATAGTGTGAGAAGGGGGTGAAGGTATCCGCTGAAGCTGCTGAGAATAGCAACGGGCTGAGATGAGCAGCCAGCGGTAACGAGACGAATTGGTCGATAGAGCTGGAGAGCTCGGATGAACTAGAGCTGAAGAGAGAGCGAATCCAGCTGGCTCATCGAATATAGAGAGCAGTCGTAGCTGGGTAATGGACGTCGAAAGGCGAGACGAGCAGGTGCAGGTGGTCGATGTGAGCTGGCAAGAGAGTGTGGTAGTTGCGAACGATGGGGTGGATGCACACGAGAGTAGTCGCTGCGAGTGTCAATGTCGATGTCGATACGAAAGCTGTGGTGGTGGTGGTGGTGGTGGTGGTGATGATGATGAAGGACGAAGGAGGGTAGAGAATGCGATCCCGTGAGAGAAGAGATGATGAAGGTGAGAGGCCAAGAAAGTCGGCGTTGCCAGATCAAAGCCAAGATGGGGATGGGTATGAAGTAGTAAAGAGAGATCGAGAGAGCGGAATGGCTTGGTCGATACCCAAGAGGAGGAGAGAGACAATGATGACAGGCTTGGCTTGCAGCACCCAGCTCGAGGCTCTCTAGGGATGGGTATGGCGAGGGAAGGAGGGCAAGGCAGCGAAGCATACCGAAACAGGCAGGCGAAAGAGAGACCGTCAAAGAAAAGAGCAGAAAAAAATGTCAGCCAAATCCAAGTGCGGCGGGGAGGAGCAGATAGGCGGATGCACAGTGAGCTAGCTGAGCATCGCCAAAGAGGGGCACTCGGCCAGTGTGGCTTTGATGCCAGGACGTGTGGGACAGACAGAGAGAGGAGCAACCGATGACACCCAGTCCCTCTCTCTCTCTCTCTCTCTCTCTCTCTCTCACACACACAGAAACGACGTTCGAGATCGGAGATTTGGTGAGAAAGGGAGCGGCGTGAGAAAGAGCCCCATCGCCTACGTTGAATTGCTGTTGCTGCTGCTGCTGCTCTTTTGGCAGACAACGCGCCCAGGAACCAGCGGCTCAGGTCCACCCAAAGGCTGGGAAAGGAAAGGGTATAAAAATAAATAAAAAATGGAGAGTGGAATGAATGACGAAAGAGTAAATGTGCCCTGTGATTTTAACGGAAAAAGGCACCCAAAGTTTATAGATTTTCGGGGCGCCCTCCGCATTCGTGTGTGCTGCTGCACACGAGGGACGCACGCCACCAAACTCAACGACTGTAAGCGCAGCAAGCCAAATATTCTTGAAACTTGGCGCATCGGGGATACCGAGAGAGTGAGCAGAGGTGGAGCGTTGGTCGTATGGGATCGGCGACTACTCTTGCAGCGGGCAACCGCAACTTCCCTTACACTCTCTCTTTCTCTCGATCCTCAAGGTAATGAGTCACTGCCGGGCAACAGTGCCTCGCTCATCGTCGTCTCTTCACTCCATCGGCAAAAAAAGGACAACCTGAGCTTCCATGACGATCATTGATGATGATGTCAAACAAGTGCTAAGAGGTGAAGAGAAGAATACTTCCTAAGGATCATCGCGACCCGAACTAAAAAGTCAGCCACATCCGAAAGCCACACGGCCCAAAAAGCCACTTGCGCGCGCGTTCTTTTGTAAGCGGATGCGGCCATCCGCTCGCTCTCGTACGCACGTTCGATATCAAATTCGGTTTCAGCTCGTCGTCGCCATCATCATCATCGTTCGTCATGATCATGTCAACATTCCGCGAGGTGGTTTCGGGTTCTGTTCTCGCCCCCGCTCGCTTCAACGGCTGTCACGGACGAGACCTAGAGATGCTAGCGTTGGAAAAGCTCACTCTGCATAAGCGCTTGCAGTGCATCTGCAACCTGCACAGCTGCACGGCGTTGCAGTAAGTTAGACAAGTCATGCATTGTCCTTTTTTTTGTTTCTCGCAAATTCTCTAGTCACCATCGCCAACTCGTCATGCTGATATTTCCTCTGACGGTACCACGGATCCGGCCAAGCTCAGTTGATGCATGACTTTCTCGAACACCGAGCGATAGGTTTCTTGACTGGCTTCGAATCTTGAGGCGTCTACAGTATGTGATGGCTCGGTCTCGCTTAGCTTGTCTTGCAGCAACACCATTGGAGAGAAAAAGAAAGGGAGATCAAGATCGTCCTTTGAAATTCCCTTTGTTGCAAAGTCAATTCTTCCTCCCCCGGATCGTCCTGTTCGCAGCAAAGAACTCAACTCCGCCTTGCTGTACGTTCGAGAACTGACACAGGCTGAGACGTACTCCAGCCAAACGAACTGCACCCCGGGCTTTGAAAATCGATGGGGGAACCTCCGCATCGGTCTTGATTGTCTCCATCATTGGCAATGGGATGCATGCGAAGGCCGATGGTGGATACGAGCAGAATCTGTTGTTCTATTTTCGCACTATTATGACGGATCCCGGCATCTTTTGATTGCTTGTCAGCCATACAACGCTGTAACAATGGCGCGCGTGACTGACCATGTCGATCGGAACGGTTCAGTGACGTGTGAGGCTCTCTTTCTTTCTTTAGAAGCCATCTTTCTTTCCAAAGCCATGCTCGGAAAAAGTCGCAAAGCCACCACAGTCAGCAATCGGATGCTTATGCTTCGCTGCAGGTCGCTGCAGGTCGCTGCAGGTCGCTGTGATTTCTGTAGAAGTGGTTTTTTTAAGCGAGTTTTCCCTTGATCGCCCCGTCCGATCGGAGAAGGAGACCCTAGCTTTTGGTTATTAACTAATCTATGCGGGCTTTTGCTTCCATGCACTGCGAGTCAAATTTTAGCAGAGAACGCACGATTGCGCCCCTTAGGTGAGAGCTTACCAATCCTCTTCTTGTTCTATCTTGATATCGAGGTTGAGTGTCTGCTGTGACCATCGTCAGTCTTTTGTGATGCAAAGAAAGGCTGGGTTCAACCCCTTGCATGATTCTTCTCGCTCGCCGAGCCGGGGGGAAAGTGTTCCTTTGCTTGGCTGCCACTGCTTGGCATGGAAAGTCGATTCCGGGACGTGACCCTCCCAAAATGGCGGAACAATCTTCGTTAGCGTTCCCCGGAAAGCAACCCTCTGTAGCCGCCGATGGATGCATACCAGCTAAAAGGCCGATCGCTCCATTGTGATGAAGCCGGGAAGGGGGGTTCCTGGTCGGGAATGGACATTCATTAGCGGCCACCCATGTACCGTAAAAAGTCACCAAGATCGAAAAGGCGATTTGCTACGACCCCGTTCTTTCGTCACACACCTTCGGACGAAAAAGGTGGTGCCCGATCGTCACAAGCATGCACTTATCAAGACCAGTTCTGGTGGTACACAACAGCGAATGCCATCGATGCCTAAGGAAAGGATTCAATCGATGCGCATGGAACATTTCCGAACGCCATCGTTGCTTCGTTTCGAGGGTTTTATGCTAGAGAGATGAGATTGGAGGATCTTGCCGATGCCGGGTAATCGCAACTCAAGGAAAAAGCAACAACCCCTTGCATGCCCACAGGTATCGGCGGACCACGAGGTACAACTCTTTCAACATCTCTTTGGGGTTTTCAAGGCTGCCGAGCAGAGCATGTGCGCGCGCTATAGGGTTCTGGCGATCGGCACAGAAAAAGGGCTTGGAATAACTTACAGACAGCATTGCGGCCGTTCGAGGGGAAGAGCAGACAAAAGGTTGGTGGATGGTTGCGCGGAGTGCCGGCGACGAAGCCAAAAGAGGATGCGTGTTAGGCCGGGTGAGTTCGACAAATAGGGACAAAAAGAAGCTTTCCACCCCGAATCTGAACGAAGCTTTCCCAAACCAACGTTTCAACCCTTCCGTCCTCTAGTTCGACATCAAGTCCTGTTTCCGAATCAAAAGGCTGCAAGATGCACACTCTGCTTTTCATCCTCAACCCGCTCCGTTCGCAATAGACCGTGAAAGAAACCCCTTCGATCAACCTGGGTCTCTCTACTGCAGGAACACCAACGCTCGGGGTAAAAGATGAAATTATCCTTTGTGCTTACTTGGCAGTACGCGTCAACGTAGTCTATGGGTTTCACAAAAACTTCTTCATGTGACCACCCAGTTCTGAGGTGGCTCACATGACGCCAAAAAAGCATTGGCTGACACACTTTCTGTCGACCAAGACACTAAGTTGTACCAACAAAATTTATTTCTAACACGGGACGCTTCGGCCACGACCCTCCCGAAGCAGTTCTAGCCAGCCGCGCCTTAGCTGTCGCTCTCTCAAAACACCACATTGATTGACACGGGAAGGGCGTTTTGGGTGGGAAAGTTTTTTTTTTCCCCTCTCCTTGCATGCTGCAGTGGTCGTTCGCCGCCGAAATTTTCGGGTCTGGAACTTGTTTTTTTTTTTTTTTTTGGCTTGTCGGGCAGAGAGAGTGCGCACCCAAAAGATTTTCCCGAACGACAGCTGCGGAGTTGTATGTACAGTACGTAACTGTAGCTAATGCTGTGCGGTGCAGCGCTTTGCGTGAGACCGAGATCCAGGAACAGCGGGTCGAGACACTTGTAGCGGCTGACGTGCATTGACCGTTTCATGAGCAGGAAGTTCAAAGCGCCTGTGTGTCGGGTTCCGAACCCATCTTGCACCACGCCCGAACATTGATTGGTTTGTTCCCTAGGCGGCAACTTGTTGCAGCATACTCATTGACAGCTCACACTCATCTGCTGTATGCATCTTTCGGGCTCTCAATTGTGCTCGCAAGGGGCGCAAATCTCGCTAGGCTGTGAAGGGAGGCTGAATTCATCCGGACACGTCTAACAGCAAGCAGCTCCCGGGCAGACATCAGAGTCGAGAACTTGTGCGTTTGAGAATGCAGCAACTCTTCAAAGACGGTGTCGAATCTCGAACTCATCCCATGTCACACCTCTGAGACGAGGTCAACTTTGACAGCCCTCACACTCACCCATGCACCATTCATCAAACTCAATCACAACCGAGACGAACGGGTATAGCTTCGCATTGCTAGCTTCAATCACAACTCCCATCCACCCTTTTCACTCCAAACACCCGCCAACCACTTCTCAAACGCCCTCCCCACCCTGTTCACCCACGTATTCGTAATATCGTCGTTGATACACACAAAGCCGGGACGATTTACATCCACCACCCTCTGACTCTCCTTCCACGCTCCCGCCTCCCCGCCCCCACCAAACCTCTCCAACGCCGACGGCCGCCCCAACGACTCATCTAACCCCTTCCAAACCATTTCGGCGTTGTACAGCGTCTCCAGCCGCTCAAACTTCATCGGTGATTCGGCGATTGTGTAGGCGTACCTTTGGATGAGTTGTACCGCAAAGTGGCGTAGAGACGTGCTGCCCACGAAGCCGGAATTGCTGAGGACGCAGGAGACCGTAAAGCACGGTTGTTCGGGTTCGTAAGCGGCGTTGATGTCGGGCGTACTCGAGTTCCAGACCGATGTGAGCGAAAGATGCGGGACTTGGTTTGAAGTCGTAACGGAAGTTTTGCCGTCGAACGTTCGATCTGCGGCAGGCAAGAAAGCGCCAAGCCCACGCTCGCCAGACGACGCCACAAGATGGTGAATCAAACAATCGCCACATGCGCCATCAACGTAGCTGAACTGCTTGAACACTTGGTCCCACTCCAACTTGCCACTCTTGAGCACCTCGCCGAACGGTCGAACGAAACATCGATCCAACTCCAACTCGCACGCTGTCCGTTCGAATCGCCGGTTATGCCACACATTCGTCGAATGCAGGGTCGGATCATCCACGAAATCCGGCCATCCGTAGTACGGACTAGACCTCCGATCCACGCTCGAACGACGCTCCGTCTTACCCTCATCACGTCGCGTAACCACATCAACAGCGAGCTGCCCCAATGGATACCCATCCTGCGAACTAAACATGTACCGACTTTTGAGCGGCACCGGCCACCCAGCTTGGATTAGCGCATCGTTGGCCGAATCTTGTTTGAGCGTAGTCCTCTTTGCAAGCCTAACAGCAACGGTCAGATTGCGCTGCGCTCCGCTTCCGAAAGCCGTATCCGATTGTTGCTGCGTCAGACCCATTTGCTTCAAAGCCTTTACAACCTCTTCCTTTGAAACAAACCCATCCCCATCCTCATCCAACCTAAGCATAAAAAAGCTCCACAGCAACGCCTCTCTATGCCGCTCCATCACATTGTAGTACGTCAAGAAATGCGTAACCAAGTTATCCCCACCATTCCTGAATCTGTTCAGCGCAAGTTTCGAATGCTCGTGCGCCCAGCCCATCCTCGTCTCCTGCAGCAACGACTTGGAAAAGCTCTTGTGCACGTGGTGAATGTACGGCCGCTTGCGTGAACCGAACCGTTGGTCAAGAAGCCAATTCGTATGCCACAGAGCCGACCATTCCCCCGCTGTCGCTTTGGGCGATTGCTTACCCTCGACGATCAGATTGTGATCCAACCGCATCACCGGCCCAAACAGAGGCGAAGAGACATCGCCAACGCTCACATCGTCCAACAGGAAAAAATCGTCGTTGGAGTACAAGAACGTATCGTGCAACCCAGGCTGGTCACCCAGCATCGACTCAACAGCCATCGAGTTGAACGTGGGCAAAGCGGCTCGACGGAAGTCGTCGCGCTGCTTACGTTGTTCGGCGGTGAGAGGCTCCGTGAGCAGCCAATTGTCGGTGAACGCGTTCCAATCGTGATGCAGTCGAACTGCCGGCGAAGTTGTGGTCGACTGTGACTGTGTCGAAGATGGCGACGCAAAAAGTTTCGAGATCGGCTCGGAGAACGAATCGGATCCCGACAAAGTGTCCGCAGCCGCAGCCTCCTGTCCCGCCAGAACATTGATACGATTATCCAGCGAAAGCCACTGCGGTACCTGTCCTTCGCGAATCTGACCCTCATCCGTCGTGAATCGGTCGGTGCCGAGCCCTTGCACTCGCCGCAGCTGAGAAGGCAACCCAACAAACGCCTCCTTCAATCGATCTACACTTAGCCAAAACGGAGGCTCCGACGAACGACGTGACAACCTTGAAACCATCCTTGACAGGACATGCTGCTTGTGTGCACCAGGCTGAAGGTCATACGGCGCCGAAAAGTCCGGAGCAACAATGTGGATAGTGGATAGGCCGTGCAGATGTTTAGCAGCGGATCGCATGGAGAAGCGCAACTCTTGATGATCTCGGAACCTGCTTTCGACGACTGCTGCTGACCTGCGAGTCAGCTTCGAGCTGCCTTGATTAGGTGCATCGTCTACTGCACCACGACGACGGGATGCCGCCGACATGCCCGCCAACGAAGACGAAGAAGGAAACAGATCCTCTTCGACATACTCCTGCCACCTACCCTTCGGGCGGTACGCATGCATCCATTCAGCAGTATTGTGACGCCAGTCCGACCCATTGACCCACGTATAAAGCAAATCGACACTGGTGAGGTCGGGTCGTTGACGATAGACGCCACGCATCGCTTCGCACACTGTACCGTGGGCTACCCACGCCTCGATACATTCCTGCTTGTCGAACAGAACGCTTTGGGATGGGATGGTGTTAAGCTGTCTCCTGTTCGCAGCTGATGGCGGTGGAACAAGCGGAGCCACGGTAAAAGTGTCGTCGTGATGCAGGTCGAACGGCAAGACCTCTTCCGGCCGCTTGGGATGCTCTGGTCTTGGCAAAGTGGGTATCGAGATCAACGCATCCTTTAGAGAGTCTTCGTCGTGTAAAGACAAGCAGAACGAGTCGCCTTCGTTGCAAAGTGACAAAGTGTGTTTTGGTTTGTGAAGATGTCGACCGCCGATGCCGAGCATGAGCGCAGCTAGAAGGAGAACCAGACAGACAGTCTTTTTCCTGTGTACGAAACGCCGCGAGACGGGACGAAACTCTTCGCTGGCGAGCTTCTTGTATCCTTTGCTGGCTAGTACTGAGGGCAACTTGCTCTTGAGGTTGGCAAAATGGCTGGTAACAAAGCTGCCTACGAGCGTCTCTGACGAGGCGCCAGACCAGCGACGTTGATCGCGGTAGGATGCATCGTGTTCGTCGTCGTAGACTAGATCCTGGCGGTCAAGCGTGGCGGCGGAGGATAGGGACGATCGCGATGATAGCAAGGGTGAAGACTGATCGCTGCGAAGGGCGTGGTGAGATGGACCAGCATGTGGTGCGTCGACGTACTGGTCGGGCTCGTCCGTAGGAGCGATGCTGATGCGAACCTCGTCCTTGAAGTAGGACTCCATGATGCAATGGTTCTCAGGTTGTTACGATTGTTGAACGTCAAAAGAAGGAAGTAATGTCGTATGATGCAAGTTGAGCTGATGGTGGAGGACGTTGATATCATGAAACAGATGCGTTGTACGTGTACGTGTCGTTCAAAGCTGGGGCTGGTATAGAGACATTGCGTCGTGATGGAGGGATGATGGAAGGAAGAGAATCCTAAGAGGTCGTCTGAAGCCGTGTATAAGGATGGTTATCATACTGCATAGATACACCGCTAACCTTGAGCCTGTTCGTGCAGCATCAAAGCACTCGCATGCTTCGGACATAGGAGTTCTGAGGCACTACAAACTTCGAAAGTCGCACGCCTGTATGGTAGTGGTAGATTAAGCTTGTAAGTGCGACGAGAGGGTCGTCCTATCATGAAGGAAGAGCCATGCGAAACTTCACGGGATACCTTTTGCTGCAAACGGCATCGGCAAAGAGATTGTCCCAGATGCAAAAACGTCAGAGCCCACGGGAAGAGCAGAGATGTTCAGACCTCGGCTGCGGAGAGAGTGAAAAACAGCATGGAAGCTTAAACAAGCCGGTGAAAGCAGTGTAAAGTACATTACTGTAGCGGGAGAGCATGCGGTTTGATGGCCATGAGGGCGCATGAGCAGTCGACTAGGCAGCCAGATAAGACCTCAAAACAGCACGCGATGTCAAAAAAAAACCATGCGGAAGAGTGATGCCGGCGGCCCAAGCTTCGGCACAGGATTGACACTGGTGTCGTAAGCTGCTGCCCTTGCCTCCATTTTCCCCTGCTGTGGACATTCTATTTACGGTCCCGTTGCTCGCAAATCACTTCAATAGAATTCTTCTCGACGATCCCGCCGGTTCCAATGGTGGACTTGACGAGTGACAAAGTGGGGGAGCCGGGACGGGAGAGCTGCGGCGGCACGGGGAAGGGCAAAGGGGGAAGCAGAAGGGGATAAGCGGCATGGTTCGGTGTTGATTTGGCCTGTGACGGGACCAGCGTCACACGAGAGGTGGGCTAGAGGTAGTACAGGCGATCATGAATCGGAGTTCGATGTTCGGCTCGTTCAAAACACGACACAGCGCCGTCAAATCGAAAAAATCGTCACACAATTCCCGCGTGGTTGCCCGCACTTCGCTATCCGAGACCTGCTCGCAGCATAGGTTGGCATTCGATGCTGCGTTGTCCTCGATCTGTGGTGCGAAGCTAGTCGAAGCACATGTGTTGTGGTCGATGCGATGCGTGTGATGAAATGGTTCGAGGTTTGCAAAGGCGCAGTCAGACGATCCTTGATAGCTACGCAATCGGATTGAAGAGAATTGTTGCTGCTGCGTGAGGGTCCTTTGCCGGCGGTTTCAACGTCGGATGTGGAATTCCGCGCTCAAATTTCAATTCGGGATTTTGTGCCAGAATTAATTTTCCACTACAAAAGTCGAAAACCCCCTTTCAGTTGCACTTTAACATTTCCAGATGGAACGCATCCTACGCTGGTACACGCAATGGCGCGACGACCGAAGACGTCGGCCACTAAGCAAAGGAATGAATTCCCTTGCCTTCTTGCTGAAAAATGAAATAAATAAATAAAAAGGAAGGAACGAGGGTCAGCTCGGAATGTGTCCTAACTGTCGCACGAAAAAAAGAGTGGCCGAAGAGAACCTACAAAAGAGGCACGCTGAAAAGAGTGCAAAGAGGAGAGAGAGAGAGAAGGGGGCAAGGTGTGGAAAAACAAGGCGAGTATGCTAGGCAGCTGTCAATCAGGGATCACCAGATCTAATGTTTGATGTGTTGACTTGTGGTAGTTGGCACCAATAATAGATAATCCTAGATAAGAGTTGAAATCTTGGGCACATATCACTGTTGCTGTATTGGTGGTATAATAATGTGGGGAGAATGAACTCTTGGTAATCAGCATAGTTGATTGTCAGTAGCTTGGACTTGGTAGTTCAAGTGTCAGGAGCAGAGTGGTGATACTTGGCACCAACAATAAGGTATAGGTAGAGGAAACTAGGTGTAGATTTGATAAAGGACAAGATTTGTTCCTATAATACAAGGTCATGCTATATATATGTTAATCCCCTTGTCCAACTAATGCATTCCCTTGTCTCATGTGTGTTGTGCCTTCCTCCCCTTGTCTCCTGTGACATTGCTGTACTGTGACTCCATTGTCAGTGCAGACAATTTGTTCTCTCTGCAAAACATCCCAGGTTCTCATGGTTTCATCTGACATCTGACTTGATTTGTGATTGTCCCATTGGTTACTTGAGGCAATGGATCCAATTGGCCTGATACATGAGCCCCTCCTCCAATCATACCAATTGAAGGTTTGGACTTGGCTGTCTTGGCCACAAGTGTCCATAGTTTGTCTATTATATTGAATGTCTGTCCAACTTGTGCATTGTAGGTACTGATAATGCACCAATTGGATGCAACTTCCTATTTCCTTGGACAGAGTTCCTCTGTTGTCAACCATCATGTCATCCTATTGGATGTGCATGCAGACTTGTGCCAATCCGCACCAAGAATGAGCTATCTCTGCTGCAAACCCATTGGCAGTGTTGAAGACATTGAAGTCAACACCTAGAATGCACTGTGTGTAGGTAGACCAGTTTACCACTGGAATTGGCAAAGGCAAATCGTTTGGATTTCCAACAGGGGGTGAACAGGGTGCCTGTTTTATGCTTTTTTCTGTCCCTGTGCAAGGAATCTTTCTTTCCCATTGCTGTGTGCTTTGCTCATTGCACAAGTACACTGTCACGTTGAGAGCTGAGCAAAGAGTGGGTTTTTGGAGAGAGTGCACCAGATGCTTTCTCTGTGGTGTCTGTGACTTTAGCAAAGTGTGCCAATGACTCTTCGGCTATGGCATTGGTGGAGTGCCAAGTCATTGGCATAAAGACTGAGAGTTGCATCTTGACCATGTACCACTATTTTCACACTGCACACAGTCACAAAGTAATGTCCAGGGTAGCATTGTGTTTTTGAATTTCTTTTGACCTGTTTTCAGTGTTTGATCAATGTTTTTTGATTTTAGGCAATGGAATGAAAGCTGTCACTTAGTGCATACAATGTGGTTAGGGCTCTGTCTACAGAGCAAAGTGGTGCAGTCAAGCAGGGGAAAGAGCATTAGCTACCATGGGCAACCTCTGCACAAGCTTGTGACTGCCAATGAACAGCTCAGTGCATTGTCTAGACCAGAGTGCTCCAAATGGAATCTCGAATGCTGTAAACGGTGCAAACACAACAATGTACAGCAGCACTATTATCATGTGAAAATGGAGGTGCCAGCAGTGGCAGGGAAAAAAAGGCAGAACTTGCATCTGGTGCATTGCATGAAGCTGGCCTGTTGTACAAAAGCAAAGTGAGACCAACAGCAGATTGAGGGCAATGTTGGGTTCAAGATGTTGGAAATCACAGCGATTTTACCTTCTCCAAATTCAGCAGTACATTGGTCTACCTACACATTTCACATTGTCAGTACAGACAATGTGCCCTAGGCATTGACCCCATGGGATCAATGCCACCAATGGGTTCACAGCAGAGACAACTTGTTTGCAGCACTAGCTACCCACACTCAGCATGGAACAGGGCCAGGCTGCATGTACAACCAATGGGACAATGGAGAACTCAATGACCCAAGAGGTCCTGACCTTGAGGATTGGAAGTCACGTCCGATTGGTGCATTGTCCATGCCAACAATGTGTTGGAAATTGGAGTGATTTACCTTCACTAATCCAGCACTCAGCCAATCACTGTGCATTCAATGGGTTGATGGTGTAGACTCTGCATTGTAGGGACCTACATTGCATCTTTGATAGCACAAACACAAATGTGTTGCTGCACAACACAATCATGCCCCTGCAAACTTGAAGTTGTGCCAGACTCAAGAAGGACTCCCATTGGAGGATCACACACCTGCTCACACCTGACCAACTAGACAAATCACTGACCAGCAAATCCATTGTAGGTGTCTACAATGAGGATGAGATGCCAACAACTCAAGATGGTGTTACTCTAACACAATTGGAGCAACCTGGACTCACTCCAGGGGAGTGACAACTGACTGCCATTGGATGACAGTTACCAACCATGGGAACAAGTATCAACCAATTGGACATCACAGACCCAAGGAGCCAATGGGATCAAGAGAGAGGTGGAGCAAATAGGATTGACTTGGGAACTTAGGAAAGGTGATGGCTACAGGGCACTTGTCACCCCCCAAGCAGCATTGTAGGCATCTACTTTGTGTAGATGACACAGACTATGCTGAGAACTACATTACTTGGGGGAAACTGGACAAGTCCCTTGGAAGGGAGACAAGTAGACAGGACACCACACAACACACATATATAGAGCACATGTATTGTAGTTACAGTCAATCTCCTTATTGAATCAAATCAGTATTTCCTCTACTGTATACTCATTGTAGACACCTACAATCACATTGTTGACATCTACCACTCATCATATGGCTGCACAATCTGAAGCTACCATGGATCATCAAGATACATTGACTCTCCCTGCATTACCAGAACATTGGTATCAGAACAATGATATGCACCTGAGCAGATTGATATCTCACCACAGTAATCCATTGACAGTCCCTACAATACAGTTGTTGATACCTCAAGTCAGCTAGCAACCTAACCAATTCAGATCACCCAATCCCAGAACGTACTTTCCCACACAATGCACAGTCCTGACAGACATCCAATGTGGTGGACAAACTATGCTCATTTGTCCCCAATGCAGGCAAATCCATGCATCCAACCAACATGATTGGAGGAGAGGCTCATGTATCAAGCCAATCAGGTGCATCATATACTGTGACCAATGGGAGGATAGGGAATTGAGTCAGAGACTGGGTGAATCCACAGGGCCCTAGGACACTTCAAAGAGAGAAGGAATTGTCTGTAATGACAACAGAATTATGGTGCAGCAATGACAGGGAATGTCAAGGGAAAGGGAGCAAGGACATACACAGGAAGAAGGAACTCACTAAGGCAGACAGGACTATTGCATATATAGCATGATCATGTACTGTAGGAATGTACTCCTGTCCTTATTGAATCTACATCCAGTTTCCTCTACTGGTACCTTATTGTCAGTGCCAAGTATTGCTACTCTGCACCCATAGTACAAACTCAGTCCAAGCTACCCAAGACCTTTATAATGATAGACTAGAGTGTATTCTCCCTGTGTTATTATACCACCAATATAACAATGGTGATATGTACCTGAGATAATCAGCTCTTATCTAGGATTATCTATTATTGGTGCTGACTACCATGAGTCAACACATCAAACATTAGATCTGCCAATCCCTGATTGACAGTTGCCTAGCTCCTTTGCCATGTCATCTCACACAAAAAAGGGTGACATTGGTTTGAGAATGTGGATATTTTGGCAGTCTCCTGATTCCAGGCTGCATACATCCAAAAATGTTCAGTAGTGCATACATCATCTTGATCTGGAGTCCAGTGTGCTTTGTGGTTTGCACAAGACATCCCACTTCAATGTTCTGTGAAACAATACAGTGTAAAAGCTGGGCAACTGTCAATTGGGGATTGGCAGATCTAATGTTCAATGGACTGACTCATGATTATTGGCACCAATAGTAGATAGTCCTAGATAAGAGCTGATAGTCTTGGGCATGTATCACTGTTGTGATATCAGTGGTATAATAATGCAGGGAGAGTAAACTCTAAACTTTTGTCATATGGCAGTTTGGTAGCTTGGACTTGACAGTTTGATTTGAAGGGGCTGAGTAGAGGTACTCAGCACCAACAAGTAGTTGTGGGTAGAGGAAACTGGATGTAGATTCAATAAGGACAGAAATATGTTCCTACAGTACATGGTTATGCTATATATGCAATAGGTCTGTCTGTCTTAGTGAGTTCCCTCTTCCTGTGTATGTCTTCACTCCCTTTTCCCTTGGTGTTCTCCCATATTGCTGCACCATAACTCTGTTATTGGTACAGACAGTTCATTCTCCCTGCAAAGCATCCTAGGGCCTTGCAGTTTTGCCTGGTCTCTGACTTGATTTCCCATCCCCCCATTGGTTGCAGTGCATGATGCACCCAATTGGTCTGATACATGAGCTTCTCCTCCAATCATATTGGTTGGGTGTGTGGACTTGCCTGCACCAGGGACAAGCATGCATAGTTCATTTGCTATATTGGATGTCTGTTGGGACTGTGCATTGTTGGCATGGACAATGCACCAATCAGACATGACTTCCAGTCTTTGAGGTCAGGACCTCTCAAGTCATTGGGGTCTCTTTTGTTCCATTGGCTGTATGTACCATAAACTGTTGTTCCATGGTGAGAGTGGGTAGTTGAGCTTGCAAACCCATTGCTTGAGATTATACTGCAGAACCCATACCTGGGATGTGTTGTCTGGACTGACAATCCAAAATGCATGGGTAGACCAGTTTACTGCTGAATTTGGAGAAGGCAAATCACTGTGATTTCCAACAACTGCCAACCTGGATCAATACAGGTGGTAGGACATGTCTATTGCTGATTTTGCAAATCCTGTGACAGGTAGCAAGCCAAAGACGGAGAGCAGCAAGGAGGCAAAGATACTGTCAAGGGAGGCAAGGACAACAGCAAAGGCACCAATGATGCCAGCGATGGCAGCAAGGACACCAACAATGAAAGCAAGGTGGCACCATTTGCTCTTTTGTCCAAAAAGCAACACCAGCTAGCCAAAAAGGATCCTTGTGCTCTCAGGAAACACAAGAATCTGGTCACTGATGAGCACAAACAAACAGCTTCTTATTTTGTTGACACTACCAACATTCTTGTTGCTCTCAAAATGGAGGTAGGAGGCATGGTGAAGCAGGGCAGCATTCTCAACCATGATGTCAGGCAGAATCTGCTTGGTTGGGTGCACAAAAAGGGTCTTGATGACCTCATTCAGCAATCACATGACATTGGCAAGGTTATGTTGGTTCAGCCCAAGGCATACACCTCCATGACCTGTGCAAACTGTGGCAACTGCAACAGAAAACTTGGCTTGAGCAAGATTTTCAAATGTCTGAGTTGCCTGTACATGGCTGACCAAGACCACAATGCTGTGGCCAACATGATCATCAAAGCTATACGTTGAGCCGAGTCTGGTCTTCAAACAATGTAGCATAGTTTTGATTCAAGATATGACCCTTTCAGCCTGATAGACTGGTGATCGCCGATTTGCCGTCTTGAAGCTGGCGCATATCAGAGATCAGGCACGGCTCTAACACGAGCGATAAATCTGCGGCTTCAAAAGGACCCTGACCGAGATGCCACTTTTTTCAAAGAACTTGCCTTGCAGTTGAACGACATCTTCTCGTGCTTCTCAACTTCGACCTTTGCCGTACCACTTTTGATCGAGGATTTCAAGGACAAGCACAGCATGGCGTCCATAACAACATCACATAGCGAGCCATCACTGCCAGAAGCGTTATCGCATCAGCTGTCTAAAAGGCAACAATGTAAGCATCCTATCACTTTGTGACCCCTTGATGACTTCCAATCTGACTTCTCCTGCAATTTTGTTCCGATGGCAACAGACGATGCACTCCTAGACGCAGAAGTAGGCACATCTCCAAGCAGCACCTCACTCGGCTCTCCTGCAGCACATCCTTCATACCCTGCCGTAGCACCTCTGTGCCGACGATACCCAACACAAGCATCGGCGATCTTCCAAACACACCTGGATCTCAAAAACGGCGCTGCTGCATGGGACGTTGTTGAGCCGCTTGCTCTCTCATCAAACCCACAAAGCGATTCAGATGAAGCTCCAGCGAGAGATCTTAGCAATCTGACGGATGCCGAAGCAGACGAGTTGATCCAAGAGCGACTAAAAGCACTCAACTCTGGAACGGCAAAGTTGGGACTCGTTAGTGGGAACAGCGGAGAAGGTGGGAACGAAGAAGAAGAGCTACTCGAAACTGGACTAGCGGCAATCAAAGGTCGTCGTAAGGAAGCCAAATCTTACGAAGTGGTCATCCCTCTCACGATCACACAGCACCTTCGACCGTCGCAACTCAAAGCCATCTTCACGCTGATCGAAGCACACGCAGCAACATGTCCAGCAGGAGAAGAGGTCGACACTTCCCACGTCCTACTCGCTATCATTGCTCCAGATTCAACGCTTGTATACTATATTGTCTCTCAGGGGATGGTCAAGCCGATCAATTGAATATCGACAAGTTCAGTATCCCAAACAGTAACCGTCCGTGCCACGTCGCATTCAAAAGCACACAGCACACAGGTCAAACATCGAGTAGTGGGGAAAAATAGGTTCATAAACAGACAAGTGTCCATCTGGCCCGGCCTGCCCCAAATCGGAGCAAAGCGTGCCAAAGATAAATAACAAAATCTCGAGAATGTCTCGCTCAGACGAACACCATCATGGCTCCACCTACAGCAGCCGCCACGACAGAGATGGTCCATCCGAGCGCACTCGACGATGACATGCGACCAGTAGCACCGCTAAAGTTTCTATAGGGATCCGCGCTGGCACTAGGCGACGAGCTCGACGAAGATCCCGTGTTCTGCGAGCCGCTCGAAGTGAGGTTCGATCCATTGGGACCAATGGGACGCGTCGAGTCGTCAAATGCACACGACGATCCAGTGCAAAGACACTTGGCAGCAATGGGATCCCAGAACGGAGTGTCGCAGTTGCTGGGAATACGCGTACGCAGCGTTCCGTCATTGTTCTTCTGCGGCGGGTTGGGCTGCTGGGGCGAAGGCGTGGTGGTAGGGCAGCCGTAGCACGTGTAGAAGGGCGAGTTGTTGAGCGCATCACCGGCCGTGTTCGAGATACAGTGTTCGAGCAAGTCGTTGTTGGCCGCAAAGCCGTTGCAAATGTGATCCTTGACATTGGGCGTCTGACACTTGAATGCGTCGAGCGTGTTGAGCTGGCTGGCGGGGACAGGGTTCTGCATCCAAGAGATGAGCTGCTTGTTGCTGATGATCCACACGTTCTGCATGTTGGCCGAAGTGGTGGCCCAATCGAGGAACTCGTTGAGCATATTGATCTGGTCAACTGGATCCTGCAGACCAGGGTAGCCCTTGGCGAGGTGGATAGGGTGAGTGTAGATACCGAATGGCTGACGCTTGGCGTTGTAGTGGTCGGTGAAGGTGTTCTTCATCCACGACAACACATCGGAAGCGTTGGACGTATCGAGCCAAGGGTCCATCAGATGGGCACCCGCAGCTCCACGCTCGTCAAAGATAGCATACATGGGGATCTCCCAGAACCCGGGCAGCTTGGGCTGACCACCGCAGATGTTGTCCACCGAGTTGCAGTCGTTGGCCATACCGTTGTCGAGCGTATAAGGCCAGAAGGCATCCGTGTTGGGGTCGGTGACAGGAAGCGAGGCGGTGGAGCTCGAGTCGTAGGTGAATCCGGTGCTGGCCAAGTGTTCGAGGTTGGCACGGCTGTAGTTGAGGAAAGGTGCGCGGTAGCCGATGATGGACTTGTAAGGAATACCGGCGAGCGCATTGAGGGTGATGAGGTTGCCGTCAATCTCGGCATTGGTGGCAGGCTGTTCCTGGTGGGTCATGGTGTGATCGCCGATATCGTTGCCATTGACGTAGAGCTCGGTGACCTGAGCATAGTTGGTGTAGTTGAGCGAGACGTAGTACGACATGAGCGGTTTGCAGCCGTTGGGATTCTTGCGCTGGGCAAGGAACTGGTTGACCGAGTTGATGGTGTAGTCCTGCACAGCATCGTCGGCGGTGAAGACGATAAACTGAGGAACGTCCTTAGGGTCGAGACCACCAGGAGGGTTGGTGTCGGCGCAGTGGCAATTGGGAAGCTTGCATGTGTTGGCGTCGCAGCTGTATCGAGCAGCCGAAGCGCCGCCACCAGAAGAGACGACCTGGCCTTCGCCACCAGACTGAGTGAGCTGCCTCTTTTGCAGGTCGAGAGAGCGCTTAACCATGGGACGACAGCCTTGGTTCAGCATGTCGCCGCCGCCGACATCATGCGCCGTAGCCATACCAGCGCAGGCGAGTGAAAGCAGCGCAGATACGATTGCCGCTTTCATGGTGATGTGACTGACTAAGTGACTATGCCTAGCCGATGATGGTGAAAAGGTGATTGTAGAAAGAGAAGAGAGGTGATGGTGACGGAAGTGAAGTAAGTGTGACTTGTGGCCAGCTGGCAAAAAAAATTTGGCCAAGTTGAATTGAAGTGGGGTGTGACCACACAGGGGGTGGAAACAGGCGTGTGAGCTGGCCTTGTCTTGGCGGGGCGCCGCTGCAGTTGGCTGTCACCATCACATGTGACACGCAACTCCGACTCCATCGACGATCCGTTCGAAAAAAACCACACACACATCCAAATGAAATACAACTTTCGCTTAACCAACTGCCCAGCCAAACCGCCAAATTCCGAAGGGTCTTTTTGGATGACACTCTCTGTGACTGTCTCAGTGTGCCTTTGGAAGCTCATCGAATGGAACATGGCGAGCCAAGCGCGCTCGGCTATTTTGACCCTTTGGTCGGACTGTCGAAGAAAGAGTCGCCTGTCAGTCAATACTATATCACATGCAGTCCATACCAAAATTTGAGTGAAAGCGCTTTACTCGATTCTGGCCAGAAACAATACAATTTAAAAAAAAAATGACAACGAGGGTAAAGCGAGTCTGCGGTCAAAGTGGAATGCAAGATGATCACGCAAATCTCGAAACGAGAGAGAAGACGAAGGTAGTTGAGCAACGCGAAACAAGTCACCGCGGTCGAGGCCACTGGGACAGGTCGCCGAATGCCTCGAGTATAAAAGCAATCAGGTCCATAGGAGGGTCCATCTAGAACGCAGAGGCCAAGATAAAAGGAGTATGCAGATCGTCAGCACCGCGAACACAAAAAGATCACCGCCCAAGGAAAGGTCGTCAGAAACTCACCATGCTTGATTCGTAGCAGGCGGCTTAGGCAATGGTGCAGCCCATCCAAGGCAACGTGTTACGGTCAGGACGCTCGAGGTCGATGGGCGTCTGCTCGGAGGCGACGGCTGCGTTGTTGGAAGCAGTGAAAATGGAGAACATTTTTGTGGATTGTACTCGGTTGTGATGTAGAAGAAGGTGTTTGACCAGAAACGGAGTGGTGGACTCGTCGTCGCCAGCTTATATCTTGTTCACTCGTCAAGAGTCCGTTCGAAAGATGAAGCTCGAAAAGGGGCACAGGACCTGTGAGCCTGAGAAGACGTGGGCTTTCGATAAGCTATGAGCTGATCTGCCTCACCAATCCTGATACAGTCAACTCGCGGTTATCGAATAGCGCGTTAGTTGAATGTTTCACATAATGGATTAAAAAAGCCAGGATAAAATCAGGCTGGTGGGAAACTGAATATTTTCACATCCTGAACATTGAATTCAATAACCACAGCTCCAAAATTGAATGTGCATGTGAGAATACAAACTGCAGCTGATCTTTTGTATCTGATCTGTAATAATTGTATTCATTCACATCTAAAAAGACATAAATAAAGCACCAAAATTCTGTTCTTCCCCCTTTTTACACTCACCATCTGTGACATGCCCAAATCCACTACAAAAACTACACATACAATGCTTCAGCAGCAATTAGAAATTGTTGAATATAGGAAAAATCATCCTAAATCAACTCACAAGCAGATACAACAATGGTATTGTGCCAAATACAATGCATCTATTAATCAGCCTACATTATCATGCATATTAAATTCAACAATCCCAGAAATTCCTGCATATCAGCTGCAGAGGAAGAATACAAAAACCAGAATAAATACAACACTTGAAAATGCACTTTATCAGTGGTTTTCAAGTTACCAATACAAAATAAACATTACAGATGACATGCTTCAATATAAAGCTAAGGAATTAGCTTCCAATCATGCTTTTTCAGGCCATTTAACTTCAATTGATTACAGTTCTGGCTGGTTAGAATGCTTCAAAAAGCATTTTAATATTAACTCACACTTCAAATATGGAGAAGCAGCTTCAATTCCACCAACACCACAAGAAAACATAAGCAAAATTAAGGATCAACTATCAAATTACCTACCAGAAGACATTTACAATACAGATGAAACTGCTTTATTTTTCTGATTACAAGGCCAGCATTCATTAACAACAATGCAAATACCAGGGTTTAAATTGCCTAAAGATTGCATTACACTTGTCTTATGCAGCAATTCAACTGGGATGCATAAATTACCACTTTGGGTAATTGGCAAATACAACAAACTGTGCACTTTCAAAGGCATCAATACAAACTGGCTACCAGCAGTATACAAAGTGAATAAAAAAGCATGGATGAATACAATAGTATCCAAAGAATGGATATATTGGCTTGATAATCAAGTTAAAAAAACCAATTCTTTTACTATTGGATAATTTCAAAGCACATTCAATTGACTACAAGCTCAAGAATATAAAAATGCTATTACTTCCACCAAATACAACAGTGCAATTACAGCCCCTTGATGCTGGCATTATTCACACTTTCAAAGCACATTACAGACACTTATATGGTATTCAATTACTGCAAGAACTCAATACAACACCAACAGGAAATAAAATTGGCCATATAAATAGTTTATCTGCACTTTTCCTAGCTGCAGAGGCCTGGGAAAGTGTTAATAATAAAACAATATTCAATTGATTCAAACATACAGGTTTATTCCACCAATATAATAGCAAAAATACTGATTTAGAGCAAGAATTACAGGCACTTCAGCACTCTCTTCAAGAAATTCAACTGCAATTACCCATGGCAATTAGGATGGATATCAATTTGCTTTTAAATCACCCATTAGAAGTGTCCTCAAGTGGTGCTGTCTTGACAGATACAGATATAATAGATCTGGTAAGTCAGGAAGAAGAGCAGGAAGATATAGAAATGGAAGAGGAGCAAGAGGAAAATGTTCTGGCCATCAATACAAAGACTGCAATACAATTTGCAAAGGAATTACAGCAATTTGTATTGCAAAAGAACAAAAATGACAAGAAGGCCAGGCACTTTAGCAGTCAATTGCAGAAATTACAATCCTGCCTGGTATCAGAGCAGTCAAAAAAAGCAAAGCAAACTAACATTCAAGATTATTTCAGTAAATAAATATTTCACATATTGAATAAAATATCCTTGGACCTGTTGTTATTTGATAACTGCGAGTTGACTGTACCACTGTTGGCACCTCAGGGCAACAGGGGAAAGCGCATGGGCTTGTTCGACAGCGCATGACGAGTGCGAGATGGCATGGGAAAGACCTGCTGGATGTCGACACGAGAACAAGACAAAGGGGCCAGGAACAATTCATGCACGTTGCTTCTGAACAAAATTGTCTTGGAAATTTTCTCACGTTCAACTTTCCCTTTCTTCTCCCTTTGATCAATTGGTTTTTTCTTTTACCATTTGCCCTTTGATCGGTTCCCTTTGATCATCTACCTGAAGTCGCAGACTCCTTTGACTTTCTGTGTGAAGCCTTGAAGGCTGAGAAGTCTTCCAATAAGCCCGACTCGCGTACGTGCGCTGAGCGCACATCGATTCAGAGATCAAAATTGGAATGCGAGGTAATGGACGAGGACCGTAACACAGCCAAAGTCTTTCGCAGATTGAAAACTGAATCACTATTGCCGGTCAATTGGGAATGAAGAAGTCACACTATGTCTTTCTGAACGGAGACCAAGACTTTGCAGTTCTGGTGCTGGAATGACTCCAAGTCTACAGACTCGCTGTCGGCCACAAGGTTCGCCCTTGGTGCACGCCCGTTCTTCCTCGACCTGACGATGATTAAAGAAAGAGCCGTTCGTTCAGCATTACGTGTGCTTGAGAAACATCAGAAGAGGCAAGCGGACCCTGTTTACTTACCATAGACGCTGACCGATATTCTTCGATGCATGCCACAATGCAATGTACACCGCCTTAGCATCTTCTGTGAGTCCGAAAAACAAGAAAAGCGCTACAGCCGGCACCAATGAGAACCATCTGAGAATCGACAACGAAAGGAGTTGACTCGAAAATTCGCCTTCTGAAGGCATCGGTACGAATGCGATCATGCCAAACCCTTTGTGAACCTGCGCCCAGCTCGTGTAAGGTTGCAAACCTGTCAGCCGGAGAGAGTCGACGACGAGATAGAACTGCCCAGCTGAGACGAGTATCGCTTCGCAAGTTGCCAAGCCGAACAGGCGGAAGTACTTCTTCTGAGAGAGGCCGGAATGTTGCGAAGACAAAGCAGCAGAGAACTGTCTTCGTCTAAGTAAGAACCAGCGAAGGATCATGGCTGTAGACTCTTGCGTACGTGTCAGTATTAGCTGAAGGAGCGAAAATATGGGGTAGAAACTTACCCGCGAAGATTGCGCAAAGGCTCGAAGCCAGTAGTCTCCATAGATGGAAAACAAATAATGCCGGCACCGAATTGTACAGGGAGCAGAGCACCGATGTTCTCGATCACGTCCAATCTGTATGGTTGAACGACGAAAAAGAGGGGGATCTGAAGGATTGGAACACCAAGTCCAAGAGCTAGGTCCATGAAGAGTCTCCTCTTCCGATCAGACTCGGTGGAGTGCGCTTGTCGGAGGGAAGCAATGCTCTCTAGTTTCTGCAGAACGCACAGCGAGCTGCAGCATAGGCCCAACTGCCAAATACGCTCGATGACGGCGCTCACTTCGCATCCAAAAGTCCAAGCTAGTCGAAGGCTATGATTGAAAGCAAGAGCATTGACACCCTTGTTGAGGAGACCGATAAAACACCAAAGATCATGAGGAGCACGCCAGTGTTCCCAGCCCTCAAGTGGACCAGGAAGGAAGAGGTCGAGAGGCATGCTGCAAGAATGCTGAGGATACCGAAGGCTGTGTTCTCTGCCGTTGAAAACATCTTCGAGCTGAGGTTAAGGGAGACTGAGGATCTCAGAAGCGTCTCCTGGCGTCGATGAACCGCCTCATATATGTACCCTGCCAGATCAGTGACCAGCTCGCTCAATGCTTCGACGCTCATGTACAGTGACCTGCGTAAGCGCGGCCCTTTGTGTCATCGTTGTTCCCACGCACACAACCGAGAAGACTTGGTGCCACGAAATGGCTTTTATTATTTTATTCTAACTTTAGCGCATCAATTTTTTTTGTGGGTTTTGCGAGATTTTCTTCTTTGGTGTCAATTTGAGAGACTGAAAGTGGCTGCCCAGACAATCGACTGACAGACGAATTGGCCAGGTAAACGTTGAAGCAGATCTTGTAATGAATCTTGAGATGAGAACGAAATAGTGTTGACGATGTGGTCAACGTGAGAGTCGCCTCCTCTGAGCTTAATGGGTGAGGACAGCCATCTTGCTCATTTTGGCACAGATGTCCACGTTATCCTCCAAAGGAAACCTGATGTTGACGGTCTTCGAGGCTGCGAAGGTGTGAACATAAAGGCAGGTGGGAGATGAGTACGCTTGCGGATCAGAAATTACCAATTTTTCGACAGGACTCACCGTAGCGACCCTCCTTCACACTGAAGACTTCCGCCTTCATGAATTGCCGACGGCGGACAGAGTAGACATGAAGCCAAACGACGTAGCCATCGTGGACCGGAAAGCGGTAGTGCTTTACCAAAGCTGCTTCGAGTCGTCTTCTGTTGAAGGCCCCAGCTGGAATTGGTTGGCCCTTCGCCCAGCGCTGCAGGAAGCTCTTAGTTATGATACCACCTGCCTTGCGGACAGATTCGTTCCATTTCTGTGCAGCGTGAAGAAAAGCTTTATTCTCTTAACAAAGCAGCCCAAAACGTGAAAGGAGTGGGATTCTCTACTTACCATGAAGTCTGGAAGATTTATGGAGAGATATTCATTGTAGCTGAGCCTGCCTCTAGAGAACAATTGGGCTGCTCCGACGGCTGTGAATGCAAGTGAAGGCAGAGTGAAGGATGAGTCTTATGTCAAGCTCGAATGCAGGAATCTTGAGAAGCGTCGACAGTGGCAGAAAGTGATTTACCCAAGACTTTGTTGGTGCGCATCCGGAAGCCAGGGACCTTCAAGCTGCCAGGAATCTGCCGGCTAGGGATCTTCGGACCGGAGGGCGTCGTCTGTAATTTGACCAGAACAGGACCTTTCAAGTCCAAGGAACCTGTACGACGGATCCACCTCCGTTCTACGGCTGTTAATGACACAAGGTCGGTCAATCAAAAGAGTCTCGCGTGACATTGTTAAGGGTCAAAGCTTACCAATGCTCCTGAATCCTGCAGCAAGAGGCGAGACTGGATAGAAGATCGTGTTGGATACCTTCGGACGAGTAGCAAAGCCTCGAAGGAGAGAGGGACGGAGACTCAAGATCGAAGACAGCATCCTTGAGATGACGGTAGGGAGTTATAGAGGAGGAATTTGAGGGGGAAAAGACGATCTGTCTGGGAAGCGAGCTATATATGCTTTCGATGCTCTGAACCTCATCCGCTCAGTCAAACGCCCATGGGCACAAGGCTTGTTCACATCTGCTCTTGATCAGGTCGCTGACGGATGATTACACCAATGATGAGCATAGTGACATGTTCATGCCTGATGAGAGCCTTGCGGATGCAAATGCAAGCAGGCGAGGGGCTCGAGCGAGGTTGCGTGGAGCGTACGCAAAATCCGTCAAATTTTCCCGTTTCAATATTGCGAAAGCCGACGCGATGGAACAGGTCTGCTTTATTGTTGTCGAGGTTTCATTCCACACACCATCTTCTTGATCCAGAACCACTGATTACCCTTCATATTCCCCTGTCAGCGTCTCCATACGCCACCCTCAGTCGGAACGACCTTTCTACAAGTAAGATATTTTGTCTTATATAGCCCGATATTGGTTTTTAGACGATAAACAGATCCGGTCTTTGCCCACATCTGCCTGGAATTGCACTCGACGACACCATCTTACAAGCAAAGACACATTGATCTTTCAGCTTTCTATCAAGCTGGCCGCAACCCATCAAGCCATCGGTTGTGTCTTCAAATCCTACGTCTGGCCTCGAAAAGCATGAACAGGATTCGTTCCACCTTACGAACGGCTACACTGACACGGGAGCAATTCAAGAGAGGAATGGTTGGGGAAGCCCAATTGGATCGACCTCGTAGACGCACTTGCTCCTCCAACGATCGAGAACATGTCAAACTTGGATATCAACTTCGTCGACGATCACTTCATTCGCTGTCCGGCGGATACACCTCGTGTCAGTTCGAAGTGGTTTGATCGGGGCATCCCACGAAACTTGCAAGATCATCGCCAGCTGCGAAACCGTCTTTCACCTCTAGCTTATCATGCCTTTGACAACCGTTTTGGTCGCTTCCGAGAGTAAGTCCATTGATCCATTCGTTTGACCTCACACAAACAAGTAGAATGATCATGCTAACACGCTTCATGATCGCCCTGTAGTCTTTGCTGGAAGGCACAGTCAGAATCCAGGCGGGTTTGGATGTGTCTCTCAGCCCTGAAATTACCAACTCAGGCCCTTCTCTATACAGATGCACTCGGATGCTTAGCAGACTTCTCTCGGATTGTCGATCTGCCTCAATGTCCGAGACGGTGGAGAAGGAAGCGATTTTGAATGACAAATTTCCGTTACCTTTGTAAAATAATTTTTTCTTTCTAAATCTAATAAATCTTGGTTTGATTCTTATTCTCCACAATTGCCGTTCTACAACGCTGCGAAGCAGGAAGAAAAAACTTGCAGGATGGCGACGGGTCCCCTTTCTTCTTCTTGTCTGTGGTGAAGATGCAGCGAAGTTTTACAGGGCGCAACACACATTGCGGCTGCGAATACGGGCGTACAACACAGCACAACAATATACTTGTCAAAAGTCTCCGAAATTTACTGGAATTTCCCGTAGAAGCTTTCCCTTTGTCACTAAGCCATCTTTGTCCTCTGTCCTCTGTCCTTTGTTTTTCACATTCGTCGAAGAGTGAGTATGAAAGGGATTCTTTCGTCCCTTTCTTTCGTCCTTTTCTTTCGTCCCTTTCATACTGATGCACCGTACCATGTTCAATTGTCGGTCCTCGCCTTCTCAGACCGCCACTGGTAATTTGAGCTGTTCGCAGAACGACTTAGAGCTATTGCAGTCATAAGTGCTAATGGATGTCCTTCAGAACTCGCGCTCAAACGCACTCCCATGCAACGCTCGGACACAGTTATATAAGCTGAGATTCCTCCTCGATCATCTCAGCTCTTTACACACAACCACTTCTCTCTCTACCAAAGACACCACAGCTTCTCTTACCATCTCCGTCTCTCAGACACCTCTTCTCTTTTACCACTAATCACAATGTTCGCCATCTTCGAGACTGTTGTTGCCTCTATCCAGGCTATTGCCGCTACCGAGCAAGACGCTGCCCCTGTCAACGACGACCGCGGTCAGCCCGCCAACTACTGCACCATCGCTTAAGATGCTTTCCAATACGCACAGACCCCTACCGTGAGTAGTCTCTCTCTTGTCTTTTTTTGGTCTCGCTTGCGTTCCACTTTGCAGGAGGACCGTGCTGACAATGGGTTCTACGCTTCTACCTGTACAGATGGGTGGACGGATCTCTGATCCGCGATACTCCTGTGCCCGGGACCTGATGGCCGGTCGAGTCTAGATGATTCCCGCCTATTGTTCTAACTAGTTTGCGTCAGCTTTTCGTGTTTCACACAAATGTTTCTTTTGTAACTCCCTTTCCCCCTTCTCGTCGGCCGGCGAAGAATCAATCTCACTCCAACTTTCTTTCGACTTTTGACGCTTTGCATTTGGGCCGTGCATGTGCCTGCGCTTAGATCGCTCGAATTTGCCCTGACCTTGTGAAAAAGAGAGCAGCACACTTTGAGATAGCTTTATTGTTCGTATTCTGTCGTGGATCTGTGCACTCGGCTGAGACAATGAGGACGAGGTTCCTAAGGCGAAGGGCGCGGTCGAGTAAGTCCGAGAGGATCGTCCATGGACAGCTGATGTGCCAATTGTACGCGCGAAGATTCGAGTGGAGAGCGAAGCGAAAGTGAACGTCGTTGGCACAATTCCGGTCGGCGTATTCAAGTTGCCGAAGTTGAAGCATTGCAAAGGAAGGCGGACGATCAGTCATTCATTCTCTCGAACAACTTGACAGCATCATCTCCACTTACCTTTGGAAGAACCAAGGCGATGAGGGCAAGGAATGCAAAGCTGTCGTTGTACCACCACCCACAACATCGCAAAGTCAGCTTTCGTCGCTTGTCCTTCAACAGCAAAAGGCCTCGAACTTACGCAAGTGACATGTAAGGACCACCAGTCGACGCCTCTGAAGTTTTGCTCGACTTGAACGGTTTGTCGTGTGCAATATGAGCGCAGGCAAACACCAATCCAGCATAAGCGATGTACGGCGCTCTCGTGAGCATAGCAGCACCGCTCATCATTGACACGCTGCCGAGAAAGGAAGCATAGATGTCGAGTTCGTCCGACTTCCACGCTTTGGGAAGCACGAGTGGCCTGATTTGCTCCGGTCGACGAGGGTCGGATGGGTCTACTTTTCGATACGACATGTTTTTTGGTCAGGTCGTAAAAGGGGAAGAGCGATGCCGAATCGTTGGTCCGGAAGAGGAATGAAATTCAAAAATCGGAATTCGGAAAATCGAGTAGCGCACGGCCACGTGGGTTTCTTTCTTTTCTCCCAACTTTGGACGTTGGGCGTTTTCTTTCTCAACTCCACCTCTGTTTGGGCTTAAACCCTACATTAGCATTATGCCGTCGAGAGGGGTCGTGAGTGTTGCGCGGTCTGCGTTGGCTGAAGCGTCTAGCTCGGCAAACGCCATCGCCAGCAGTCGTGTTGTTTTTTCGTCATCAAGGCTGGGATTGCAATCTGTTGGAGCTTTGACGACGACAACGCGTTCGACGTCTCGGACTGCTGTACGAGCTCGACCTTTTTCCATTTGTGCAGCGCGATATGGCTTCAAAGCATTAGCCTCCTCAGCAGGCGCATCCACCTCCAGTTTCAGCTCCAGAATGTTCTCGTCATCAGCCGACTCGCCGGTTGTCGGCTCTCGCATCCCCATCTTCACCACCGTAAGCGACTACCGAGCATGGCGCGCACAAGCCACCAAGGACGACAAGTCGGTCGGCTTTGTCGCCACCATGGGTGCGCTGCACGACGGACATCTCAAACTCGTGCAAGCTAGTCTAGAGGAGAACGATTACACTGTTGTGTCGATCTTTGTCAATCCTGCCCAATTCGCGCCAACCGAGGATCTCGCGTCGTACCCACGCACCGTCGAATCCGATATTTCCAAACTCGCCTCGCTGTCCTTCAAGACTTCATCTGGCCAAGATCGTCGCGTCGATGTAGCATTCGTACCCAGCGTCAAAGAAATGTACCCAAACGGTTTCACACAGGTGGTCGCAGACCAGATCGGTGCCTTTGTCGAAGTCAAGGGACTCAGTCATCAGATGGAAGGAGGAAGCAGACCGACGTTCTTCCGGGCGTAGCTACTGTTGTCACCAAGCTCTTCCATATCATCCAGCCCGACCGTACCTATTTCGGTCAGAAGGATATTCAGCAGTCTGTTGTGCTCCGTCGACTCGTGTCCGACCTGGTATTCTCCCATCCACCTTCGCCCGACCATCTGCGCGTCATCCCTACTGGTCGCGATCCAACCGACAATCTTGCGCTCAGCAGTCGAAACGCATACCTCACACCAGACTCTCGTCAAGTCGCACCCGTTCTTTACCGCGCCCTTAAAACCGGCCAAGATGTTTGGCAACAGCCTCACTGGACAGACGCAGACAAAGAGCAGCGCATCAAAACGACCCTCGACAGCGCACGAGCCGTCGTCCTGGAACAGGCACAGCTATGCCAGAAAAATGGGAAAACGTCAACCTCAAACTAGACTACATCTCGTTGAACCATCCCAAGACGCTCGAAACCTAGAGCAAGTCACGACGGAAAAGGGCGCTTCAGCGGTGGACGTGAGCGAAGGAGCGATCCTCAGCGGAGCGGCTTTAGTGAGGCAGGGAGAGAACGGGAAAGTTACTCGACTGATTGATAATCTCTTGCTCGGATTCAAGCTGTAGTTTGAAGAGATAAACGCAAAAAGAAAAAGAAAAGAAAAGAAATGTAAGCTCTGAGAGGATGCGGTGTGTTGCGTGATTCTGGAAACTTTGCGGAGAACGTGGTGGTGATGAGATCGGGGGTGAGAGATTTTCGATTGGGATTGGAGATTATTTTTATTTTTATTTTTGAGAATTAACATTTTTTGAGAAAGAAAAGAAAGTCAACGGCCAACAGAACAAAGGGAACTTTTGGCGTGAGATCTAAGTTGCCCCTTTGTTGCAGGGGTTTCTTGTCTCACACGACCATCTGCACCTCGACGCACACACAAAGGGAAACTTCACAAAGCTGCACATGGTTTTGGATCTTGTAAGAGTTTCAAGCAGTCCCCACGTTCCCTTTGATCTCTTACCAATCGCCAATCGGCCCTTTGGAACTTTACGAGGAAATGTCGGGATCTCCATGGCCAAGAGCCATTGTCGGCGGGTTTGTTACCATTGCGGTTGGTTATGCGATTATGAAAGGTATGGTGTTCCCACGCCATGTTGTTCCTTTGTCGATTAAGTTGCTGACGCCTTTGATCCTGCGTTCCCTTTGTTCGACTGCAGCTACCACTCCGACGGATGAACAGTTCTACAATGTACGTTTTCCTGATTGCGCCCAGCTACAGCCTTTAAGATGGTTGTCTCGCTAATCGTGACAATTGATTCCATTGCAACGTTGCTTTCTCAAATCTCAGGCTCACATCCTTTCATCTTTCCCTTTCAATCTTATCAAAACGGTACATGCACGGTGCACCATGTCCCTTTGGCACAACGTCCAAACCTTGGCGACGCGGGTTGCGCTTATCTTTCAACCTCGATACGCCGACTGTCCCCTTTCTCCGCAACATTCGACCTCGGCGCTCGTCCCGACCCATTGTCCAACGCATGCTTGTCGATTCACATGGTCGTCGGTTCCCCCTTTGACGGAACGGCAACCGCATGGATTGAAACTGCTGCATTGTTTTGCGCTTGTCTTGTACAACGTCAACGGTTCCGTTCCCCTTTGATGGATTGTCTCACCTTCGATTGCCGACCCCGCATCAACAGGCCCTTTCACCGGATCTCAAACGCCAAGTAGACGCACAGCGCCTTGCAGCTCAACGCAAAGCGGCTTATGCTGAACAGCTCAAGGTGAGTCCATTTTTCGTTTCCCGCGCTCTCCATTGTCTCAGTTGCTAACGTTGAACCCCTTTCTCTTCATCCGACTCTTTCTTTTTTTCTTTTTTTTTTTTTTTTTTTTTTTTTCCGAGCAGAGAGCAAAGGAGCAGGACGACTCAGCGCCGGTGTGGGCCGAAGGTGCGAAGGCGAGGGATTCGACGCCTCCCCCGAGGATTTAGATGCATGGTAGCAAGAGAAGTTTTATCGTGCGAACGGAGGAGGGGTGATGGTTGGGTCGTGTGAGAGGTTGTGTTGTAGTTTTTACTCGTGTAAAGTTGTTGCTGCCGAACATCTTGGACGAGGAAAAGAGAGATGAGGTCGTCACTCGACTGTTGCTCGTTGCGACCTGCAGTCTTGGAATCGAACATCGAGGAGACATCGGCGATCGATTCCATCATACTTCGTCTAAGCTTTCAGGAGCAACCGTTTCTTGCCTCTCGATCGACCGCTCGACATCTGCTTTCAAGCTCACTCGCAGCACCAAGCACCACCCGCAGCCTCAACTCACACACACCGCATCACCGTTGTACTTCAAAACGTGCCATTCAATGCCCCCCAAAAAAACAAGCAACAGTACGCACTAGGCCTTAGCCTTCAACTCCCTCCTCTTCAACACGGCGGCATTCAACTTGTCCAACATCTGCACTGTCGTCTCCCAACTAACACATCCATCCGTGATCGAAACTCCATACTTCAACTCTTCAATTTTGCCATTCTTTGGCTCGCCCTGCTTGCCCTCGTTCAAGTGCGATTCGATCATCACACCGGTAATCGCATCTTGACCCTGCTCGAGCTGCTCGGCGATGGCGTCGACCACTTTGGGTTGGTTTCGGTAGTCCTTGTTGGAATTGCCGTGGGAGCAGTCGATCATGATCGATGGGTGACGGTCGGGAGCGCTTTTTGCAGTTGAGATTTGGATGATTTGACCGATTCGGCGTCAAAGTTGGTTCCCTTTGAACCACCACGGTGAACAATGTGCAAGTCGGCATTACCGACGGTTCGAACGATGGCGGCAAGACCTTGTTCCGTGACACCCATAAAGGCGTGGGGTTGGGACGAGGCACGAATGGCGTCTACTGCCACACCCAGGCCTCCGTCTGTACCGTTCTTGAAACCGATAGGCATGGACAAACCAGAGACCAACTCGCGATGCAACTGCGACTCGGTGGTACGTGCACCGATTGCACCCCACGAGTAGAGATCGGAAGTGTACTGAGGCGAGATTGTGTCCAGCACTTCGCATGCTACAGGTACACCTTGAGCAGTCAAATCGACCAACAGGTTACGTGCGATCTTGAGTCCACGGTTGATCTGGAAACTGCCGTTGATGTCGGGATCGTTGATAAGGCCTTTCCAGCCCACAGTGGTTCGTGGCTTTTCAAAGTAAGCGCGCATAATCACCACCAGACCCTCGGACCAGCACGAGTCAATCCCCTCCTTGAGCAGCTTGGCGTACTCTTTCGCCTGATCGACATCGTGAATCGAGCAAGGACCGACGACGACAAGCAGACGGTCGTCCTTACCGTTGATGATGGCGCTCGACTGACCTCTTGCGCGAGCGATGGTGACTTGCGATGCTTTGGGCACCGGAATCTCGTGAAGCAACAGCGAGGGGGAGATCAGCGGTTCAAATCCAGCCACACGCACATCGTTGACGTAGGCGTATTCGTCCTTGGACCCGTTCTGCAGGATAGCTTGGGCCAGAGGTTCGGCAGATCGACCGTTGGCCGTGTTTGCTGCGATGCTGGACGACATTGTTCGCGTTTGGACAAAGCACCGTATGAAAAGATGGTCGAGGTGTGGGTGGTGGTGATGAGTGTGGAATGAGATCTCAGAAAGACACTGGCTGATAAAAGAGGAGAGAGCTCAAAGCTGGAAAGCTCGAGAGGGCGTCAAGTGAAACAAAATGGTTTTTGCGCTAAACTTGCTGCAGCCGCGCTGTCTCTGACGAGAGAGAGAGAGAGAGAGAGAGAGAGAAACTGGCACATTTTCTTCATGAAAATGAGATTTTTTATTTATTTTATTTATTTTTTTGAAAGGTGGGCTCAGTGGCGCAACAGCTCAACCACAACACTCTTTGCTGCACGCACGTAACTTTTTACGTCGTGCTGCAGCTTTCTTGTTGAAAATTGGCGAGTTTTGATTGGAATTTTGAATTGTTGCCACCGGAAGAAATGGGCGTCTGGTCGCCTTTTTCACACCTCGCCACCTCTCGACATGAGCGCAACAACGATTTCTTTTTCATTGAAAATGGTTGTCAGTTTTTTGTGAGAAAGTGTTGCTCGTCGTCGTTGTCTAGTGTTTTCCGACTCCGTGTTGTGCGATCGGAATATTGGTCGTTCCAAAGCGGGTGTATCGATAATCGAGCCTCGCCAGATGTTCAGTGTCATTCGGCACGAGGTGGGCACAGCCGCTAAAAATTGCTATGATCGACATCCCAGAGGATGACTTGGCATGCAATGGGCGGGTTCATAAGTTTAGGTTGGGTTGCGCCGAATCTCGCCGAGACAGCCCCGAAGCTTCCGATGTAGGTCTAACATTGTGCTTCTCCGAAAGAAAATTGGTAGCTCGAAATCGGAACTTGCTGTTTTTTTTTTTTTTTTTTTTGGCCGGCTTCGAAGCCCTTTCTTCTTCTCTCGTCACCACCATCATCGACAGAAGGAGCAAACCATGTTGCCAACATCGATACTCAGGTCACGCTCTGCGTGGAAAGGTAAGCTCATCACGGGCATCGGCATGCATCAGAACACCCGCTCACCATTTGCTCTCGCAACATCAGGCCCTTTCTTCGTCGCATTCCCCAACCTCGCCGAGGCGCTCAAGAACAACACTGCCATCCGAACAAACGCAAGGAGTTGCACCATCTTGCCCAACTTTGTAGGGTGAGTACTGAACGTATCTTCCGAGCTGACATATGACAAGGGAAGCTGATACCTTGGTCCCTTGAAACAGACTCAAATTCCTCGTTCACAACGGCAAACACCACATCCCTCTGACAGTGACCGAAGAGATGGTTGGGCACAAGCTGGGAGAATTTGCTCCCACTAGAAAGCCTTTCCGATACAGACTCACTAAGAACAAGTGATTTTTTTCAGCCAGCCTTTTTTCTATCAACCCATTTGTACTTGTATCTCGACATTCCCTCAAAATTCTTTTGTTCAGCACACACAAACACACACGCTGCCGTCATTTTCAAAAGGTGACATTGCAGATCATTTGACAGAGACCATAAGGAAAACGAACATCTTTAAACCCGGGTTTCGCCTTAGGACGCCCCCGGAGCCCCCGCGAACCCCTCCAGCGGAGCCACGAACAACGGCACACCTTGCGCATCCGCCGTTCCCAAATCCACCGAATTCCCCCACCACTGCAACTCGAGAGCACCATTCTTCGGCATCTGCAGTAAGAAGTAAATCACAATCGACGACAACACGGTTCCAAAATCCAACGCCCCCGCCAGTACAAAGTTGTACCTCGACCACCAATCCAGTCGATGTTTGCGCATCCAGTTTTGGAAAATGTAGCCGACGACGATGGCCGATGTGAAGTTGATGCCGGATGCAGGTGGGGCTAGACTCATGCCGACGAAAACGATGGGAGCGGAAACGACTCTCATGATTGACCATTTGAGTTTTCGAGACGTGTACCACGTGATGAGCGGTAAGACGGCGCCGACGATGAGACCGTAGAATAGAGAGTGGTAGGGGGATTTGGGACCGAAACTGCGTTCGACGCCAATAGCACCCCAGATGATCGAGGCGGTGAAGAACACCTGTACGGGTTGGCAGGTAAAGTGTTGAGGCTGTTGCGGATCGCAGACGTCTGGAATGTGGTCTACCAGATAGTTCTTCGCTAGGATCTGTATGAAGCTGCTGACGAGCACCGACAAGATCTGAACCAAAAACACTTGCCGCGGTGGGATCTTCATATAATGCCCCAGCTTTTGATCCTGCGAGAACAACAATCCGAACGTCAACGTCTGCTGACTAACCGTTTTGAACATCATCACTGGCAAAGGTTTACCGGGCAGCAACCACGAAGCCAGGATCTCCGAGACCAAATTGACAGCAGCCGGCAAACCGCTCATCGCAAAAATGAAGCCAAAGGGCAACATGTAAGCTGCCGGCACAAGGATCGCCAACCCCAGCGCCCAAATAGGCAACTTGGTATCATAAGCAGCCGTGAGCAGAACCGACATCCCCAACCCTCCCACCATCACCACTGCATACCACCAGGCCGGCACACTAGGATACTTGCGCATCAACCTAGCATGTACATCGTCTGGCATCGACCTCTTGCCCCTCAACCTGTCCCATACAAAGCGACCGTGGTACAGCGTCGTATGCACCACCGCTGCCGTGATGAGCGCAAACCCGCCAAAGTACGCTACGATGAGTCCCGCGCTGATATACACCTGCGAGTAGTTGGCGTACGCATCGGCTCGCAACGTGCTGTGATCCGAAGATACAATGCTGACGTTGTATCTGTCGCCGAATCGGTCGAAACTGCTTCCTGAAAGAATGGGCAGGTAAGCCGTATGCAGCGCGTTCGTGAAATACAAGATGGGTGCTGCAATCCAAATGCCTACTACGAATCCACCAAAGAGGTTGGCTTGAGCCCACCACGGGATGATCAACGGAGAGCCTAGGTAGGTAATCTGGTTCCAGTCGAACGTCATGAAGCTCGCTCCTAGACCGTGCGCTGCTCCAAACACGACGTTGACGGGCACATTATTCGGCCAGATCCAGCAGACCCAGTTGAAGATCGACAGCGCCGTGAAAAAGTAGCCTGGGAAGAAGTAGACCACAAAGGCAAGAAGAGAAGCGACGTTGAAGAATCTCAATCTCGACATGCGTCTCGTGCCACTCGTATCAACCGAATCTTCTTCGGCGTGAAGCGTGTTGAGCACGGTCGAGACCGCCAGATTCTGCGGCCAGATCATCGATGCGGGCTCGACCAGCACTTCGCGAAGAAAGCCTGCCAGTGCCAAGCCTACGAGCTGTGGAGCACACACCGAGAGCAGTCCGTACAGAAAAGATCGCCTGTCGTCCCAAAACCTCGGCAGATCCTGCGCCAAGAGAATCGAAAGCGAGTAAGATGGATTGAGCCCCGTGGTGGCAGCTACGAGCACCACAGTATGCTCTTTGATGTTCCAAGGACCTGGATTGAATGACCAACTGTACTTCTTACTCGACCGCTGAGCGTTTTTGCGCTTCAGAAAGCTCGGTAGATGGAAGTGGAAGGACCGAATGGGCAAAGTGTTGGCCATGACCGTACCCAGCGGATGAGCAAGGATCTGTACGATAATAGCGACAATTTGAATCGGCGGATTGCGCTGCGAAAGAAACGTGTTGACCGCAGAGGCGAACGCAGAAAGCACGAGTCCAAGCAAAATCGAGCGAAACGTGATAGCTGGCATCGTTGGATCGTCTACATTGGACACCGAAGCGCGCACTTCCGGGTAAGGCGAGTCTTCTTCCTCTTCGAGCTCGAGCTCGACCGCTCTGGAGTAGTTGGTGCTAGGCAAAGTACGAAGCAGGTCTGCACTATCCGATGTGTATGTCGCGGCGCCAGCGTGACCGCTCCACGAGGCCGAGTCTTGCCAGGGCGAAGTTGGCGAGTAGAAACATTCAGACTCTTTGCCCGCAGAATGGCATCGACGAGGCCAAGACCCGCTCTCTCCTCGCGTGGAAGGATGCCACTTGATCGAGGTACTTCTCGATACAGGTTGGCTGGGTTTCAGCTCCTCGAATTGCGCGGTATCTCGGCTCAGTCCTTCTGCTGATACTGGCATGGACTGTGCATACGAAGGCGCAGCATCCTGGGCCTGCACGAGATTGCCGCGCGCGTCGTAGACGGCTCCACTGTTCTGGTCGTAGTAGTATACTGATTCGCGAGCAGCTTGATTCCTGCCATCGGGCCCAATAGAGTCTGGTGCGGTCAGAGCAGCCGGTGGTGCTGCTGGCAGAGTCAACGGTGCTGGGACCACTTGCACCGCAGGGATTCCTAAACCAGGCGGGGCAAAGGCAAACACGTCGTCGTCATCGTCTTCACCTTGATGATGCTGGTCCACATCGTCCTCGTATGACTCATCGGAGCTGTGATAGTCGTGCGAAGAATCCAGGATTTCTTTTGGCTCTTCGGCGTTGATGCGTGGTCCACCCGAGGTCGTTGGTCTGATTGAGCCGTCGGGCTGGCCAGCAGAGGTGGATGGACGAACGGTTGCTGTTTTTGGTCTCGACATGGTTGCGGCTTGAATTCAACATGATGGTGTTCGTGAGAGAAACAATCGCATGCCACGGACGTAGGAGCGAAAGTAGGAAGCAAGGAGCGCCACAATCAAGAAAGAATTTGCAAAGATTATGAAGTGTGGGTCCTTATGTAACGCTGCTCCCACGATGGGGTCTGGCCCAACCCGAGAAGTGGGTAAGGAGCATAAAGCCTCTGGCTTCAGCTCCTAGCCATTGTTTGCGGTGCTTGCGTGGTCTTTGGACCTGCATTGTTGGAGACAGCTGACTGTAAAGCAGCATGATGGGTGCATCGCAGCTTTCGAACTTCATCCTGATTCGACGAGCGGATGGAGGTCGTAAGCGATTAGGTTCAAGGAACGGAACTAGAGAAGGAAAATAGGACAACGCAACTGGTGGGTCTCCTTCCAAGGACGATGAAGCTCGATGTTGTTGGTGGGAAAGAAGGAAGTCTCTCCGCCGCTGCCTTCTTCCGGCTGAGTGTCGGCTTTGAGAGCGGCGTGTGTCGACGCGGTTCGATTTTTTGGCGCCGGCCTGTCAAGCAGTCGCAAATGTAACAATTGACGGGAAAAAAAAGTCCGTCCGTGCGCCGTCACAGCCTCGCGGTTTCATCGTCGTCGATCTTGTCTTTCTTCCATCCACCAACCTTGTCGGCTAGCATCTCTCTCGCATCGCGCTCCGGGATCAATATCTTGAAGAACAACACTCGACCTCCAACACTCTCTAGAACACGACGCAGAGCTCACACATACACAGTCATGGACAACTTTCGCAAAATCGACATTGATCAATACGACGAGGATGCGATTATGAACGAGGAGCTGGTAGAGCCGTTCCCCAAGTCACCAGACCAGGCGCTAGCGGATGCCAAGGCGAAGTCGGCCGAAGTCAGGACGTTGATCGGGAGGTAAGTCTCGTCACGAGTTCTACACGGCACCGATGCAGTAGGAGATTGATTGGCAAGGGAAAAAGAAGCTGACCTCTCTTTTTTTCATTGTTGGCGTATGTTCCGGATAATCAGGGGAGATACTGCCGGCGCTTTGACACTTGTGCTCTCGGATTACCCTTACGGACCCAATGTCGAAGAAGCAAAGGTAAGCGCATCATCTCAAGCGCAGCTGGATTCGGCGACCTCACCATTATAAAATGCCAACCATCCTCCGGCTTCGACCACTGACACTGTCTCACCTCTTGGCCTCGCATCCGCACAGCACCTCACACTGCAATCGTTACTCGAGATCGTCAACAGCACCAAGTCGAGCGACATTTCGCAAGCGGTGAAATCCATCTCGATCGACCAACGGGATGCGCTCATGAAGTACCTCTATAAGGGTCTCGAATTGGGTGGTGAAGGAGGCATTAACTGTGCTGTTCTTCTTGGCTGGCATGAACGCGTAAGTTCCTCACCTCGGATAGAGTGGAATGGAGAGGGATGTACTGACGATGAATGAGGTTTCGATTTTATTTTGCACAGTTGACCGAAGTCGCAGGCACGGGTTGCATCGTTCGGGTCATGGCGGATCGTCGTAGGGTGTAGAATGGCATTTGCGATATTCTAGGAACGAAAACATTTTGAAAGCAGCTCATCTATCAAGTCTCGATCAGCTTGAAGGCCTAGCCAGAACGATCAATTGCATACATGCAGCGCTACTACCACACTCCAGAACTCAATCCTGCCCCGACCATCCTCACTGGAGATCGACGTCACCCACGCATCCACACGCACAATCCACCCTTGACTCCGCACACACTCACACACGAAACGAGGCAGCAAAAGAAGTCAAGCATTCATCCCTCCTTGCTCAGCACAAATGAGGAAAAGCAGCGCGCAACACCTCCAAATCATGCACTTTGCGCACCTGAACCGGCGCCTGCTTAGCCGTCTGCCCCGGTCGACGCACGACAATATGAATCGCCTCAATCTGCGAAACCAGCGTACCCACCGCAGCCGACGAAACACTCGCACTCCTCATCACCTGCTGCTTCTCCAACACCTCCTTCAAGTTCCTCGCCACCGGCCAGAACTCAGCATGACGAGCCAACGTACCCATCAGCTTGTCCAACTTCGACTGCGCCGCCTCCAACTGACCCACTGCACTCTTCCCTTCGCCACCAACCACCGCCTGTGACTCTTCCAACAACTCAACCTCAGCCAGCCAGACACACCCTGCTAAAAAGCACGCAACCGCAGACAACGGCGTATCCGCCAACAGCGTCGCATCCAGTGCTTCTGCCAGCATGCAGATCTCGACAATCTGCGACGCAGCTGAACGCATCGCATCGTCCTCGGTTTGAGTCAAAGCCGCCTGAGACAGCATGAACCGGTGCAACAGCGCCATGTTATGCGTGAGATGGAGTTGAAGGAAAGAAAGCGATTCTCGCTTGTCGTGTGCGCGGCCGAGGTTGGCAGATCCAAGCTGAAGTACTGCAGGCAGCGACTCGTAATGCCCAACGAGATCGACGCCGATGCTGGCCATTTCTCTTTCGTGCAACTGGTCTCGCTCGGCAGCGCCACCGACGGCTGGATTGTTACGGCTGGAAGTGGCAGCTTCGACCAAGCGTCCGAGATAATGAAGCTGACGCACCAGAGCAGCAAAAATGCACGGCTCATTGTTGCGCATCGTCGCTGGGAACACCGTGTCAATGTCACTGTCCTTGATGGCGAACGGACGAGCAGTGGCGATGGAAGTGATGCGATCCAGGCAGTAGGCCATCCAGAACACGTCGTCGGCGACAATCTTGTTGGCTGCACTGTTGTCGCTCTCCGTTGCAGAAGCGGGCGATGACATTCGACTCGCCGGTCGCAATCGATGCAAGTCAAGCAGCGTGCAGAGACGCACCGCTGAAGACACGATGACAACCGAAGACACCATCTGACTCATGAGGATATCTCGGACAGCCATGACACCCAGCGCCAAGATAGCTTCGAGGTCCGGATTTTGGAGAGCTGCACCGATCAGCGCGCGAGCACGTTCAACATAGACTTTGCTGCTCAACGCGTCTTCCAGAGAAGGTCGTTGACCGCGGCGTTCGTAAAGACTAGCGCCGATAGCACAGAGCGCATTGGCCAAGAGCGCCGAGATGGAGCCGTTCCGAATGCGATTTCGAATCACCTTGGTGTCGAGGCCAGGCATCTGATCCCCGATCGCCTGGGCGTAAGCCTGGAAGAACAACTCGAGAACAGGTCGGGGCGGCTTGATGTCTTGATGTCGCACGAACGGAATGACGTCCGCTGGAGGAGGTGAGCCTGCTTGATGCAGCGGGGCTGTGCTTGTCTTCAAGGACTTGTTGGCTTGAGCTCCCACAAGCTCGAGCGCTCCTCGGATGCCGTGGGTAAGAGGCGAGGAGAGACGATCGACCGGGATAGGATAGCTGAGTGTGTCGTAAGTGGTGGACGAAGTAGCCTCCAACAGCTCGCGCTCCTCGTGCGGCGATAGCTCCATAGCAACGCTCAAATGACGCAAGTCGGGAAGCGCGCTTGAACCGTTACGCAGCCGCAAGAGGTGCAGACGACCCGGGACATCAGCACGCGGGGACGCAGCACCTCGCTGAGGATCGTTCTCGAAAATCTCGAGAATGCCAACAATGCCAGCTGCAACATCCATGAAAGGCCGACGAGCAGCAGGCAAGAGGCTGCCAATAGCATCCCAGTCTGCAGCAAAGGCCTGATCAAGGCGTTCACCTGCAGTGATACTGTCACCTAAATCCTCGAGATTCGACTCCCTGCTCAAAAGGACTTCGACAGCAATGCGTTGAGCATCCTTTGCTGGGCGAGCCAAGATGGAGATCTGAGCGGCCCTGTCTCTGGATCGCGTGGCGGCTGGACTGGGTCGGGGAATGCGAGCCTCTGGCAGAACGCGCCAAGGTGCGCTGTACTGCTGTTCGTATGCCATGCGACGGTCTTGCGGATAGGGATGCATACGATCGTCACGCGTCCACGAGGTGCGAGAAGCTTGACGAGCGTCGGGCACGCCGGCTGAACTGTACGAACGTGCGTGACTGTCGGTGCGTGAATAAGGAGTTGGGTGACCCTCTTGAGGATAGAGACGAGGCAACTGACGCTCAGTAGGACTGCGGCTTGCCCTGAAAAAAGGCTCGTTGTAAGGAGCTTGGCGGTCGCCATCCGAATGGGTGCGGTAGCGATTGCCTCGACTCAACGTGGGACTTGACGCCAGAGAGTCGGCAGATCGAACTGCTCCAGGAGCAAGAGAGGCCATTGGCATGGACTGCGATGGCGGCAGCGTGCTCGAAGAAACTCTTTCTGGGGCGAAGCGACCGTGCATCTGACCAGCAGTGTCGATCTCTTGCCGGGACTTGAGCTCCAAAGATTCGGGGGAAAGCTGAGAGGACACATGTGTGGGGCTCCTCTTGCGTGCGCGAGCAGCCTCACCCGTCTTTGCACGACGAAAGTCGACCTCTGGCCATTTGCAATCGATTTCTGCGCGAATCAAGGGATGACAAGGGGGAGGACGTCAGTCAGAGTCAGTCAGCGACAGGCGTTGGTATCAAAGGAACTTTTGATAAAACTCACTCATGGTTGCGCATGTCTTGCAAGTGGGGCGGACGCCGTCACATCGAGACTTGCGGTTGCGGCAAGCAAGGCAGGCGAGAGAAACACGAGGCCGCTTGACGGGTGTATTAGCGGTGGCGGAAGACTCGGAGTCGTTGATGGGGCGCATGTGTGGTAGTGGTGCGTCATAGTGCATGTGACGCGGTACGTGCGACACCCCAGGACCGCGCAGAGCATCGGGATGGTACGCATTGGGATGGTGCATGTGCTGACCGAGGTAAGAAGAGGAAGAAGGCGGCGGCGGTGGGGGATGAGCAGGGACCGCCACATTGTCACCAGGCGAACGTCTGGAATGCATATAGTCCGCCGACACAAGTCCGACGGGCATGGACGAAGGCAAGCTGGGTCGACGAGCGGGGTCAAACGCTATAGGTCTGTCAGACGTCGAAGGGTAAGGCCGTTGCGCTGGATAGGGCGAGGGCGAAGGCTCAAAGTGCTTGAGGGGAGCCAGACGAGGGCCTAAAGATGCAAGACCATCCGATCTGGCTACAGGCAACTTGGGCAGAGACTGGCTCGAAGGCAAGATGGGAGGCAAGCGCTCCTGCGTCCGTCTTGAAGGATCTTGCTCGTCTCTGGAGGCAGAGGATCGAGCCGCCGAGCCTCGCGCATCGTTATAGTACGGCGGCCGATCCATGGCTGCTGCAAGGGGCAAGAGCCGGGTTGCGCTGCTGCTGCTGCTGCTGCGAGCAGGTTCGAGAGCGAATGACAATATGGTGGGCAAAAAGTTTCGTTGGGGTTATAGCAAGAGAGCTGAGTTCGTTTGAGGAGGAAACGAGCCACTGCTGACTGATAGAAGCTCTTCAAATAGTAGCCGACCACGGCGACCACGGAGCAGCCGACAGTGTGGCGTTGCGCTCAACCGAGTCACGGGTCGATCGGATATGCCGACAGATTCCGGGGCCACCGATGGGTTGTTTCAAGAGTGGGAGATCGGATATGAGGGAACGGCAATTGACTGCCCTATTACCGTGTGACAGCACCGGCGAGGTGATAGAAGCAACGGCGAGACCGGCGAAGGAGGGAGAGGATCAAAGTGAGGCTGGAGGTGGGCGCAAAGACAATCGGATTTGTCCTTGTTTCATCTGATCTCAGCGCTTGCTTTTCCAGGGTGGGCTGGCGACAAGACAGAAAAGGCTCCGATATGAGATGAGGAGCGGACGGGCGGCTAGGGGTAAAAAAAGTTAGCCAGACGGGCGGATATGAGCTACGTGATGAAGGGAAAAGGCGATGCCAAGACTGTTCCCAGGGCGGGCGATACGCAGCGCCGGTAATAGCGACAGCGAGGGTCGAAGAAAGAGAGAGAGAGAGAGAGAGAGAGAGAGAGAGACAGGCTGGCGAAAAGGTGGGCAACAGTCAGAACTGAGCTCCGTTCGGAAGCGGCCCGACCGGTAAGATGCGCTCGGGGATTGCGGCGGTTTTGCGCCGGCACTGAGCAATGAAGTGCACGGAGCAGACAATAACCTATGCGATGGAGTTGGCGCAAAAGGATGGGTGCTGGTGGTGGATGAAGTGGTCGGTGTCGAGGACGAGGTGAAAAGGGATGATGATGGTGGTGTTGGTTGTCGTGATGGTAGAGGCTGGAGAAGCATTTGAATGCCAAGTCGGAAGATCAAGCTACGGGAGGGAAAAGGCAAAAAGGACAGGCAATCCAAGGCTCTAAAAGGCTGAATTCCGGTCGGCGAGGTTCCCGAACGAGGCGGAAGGTTTTGCTGCAGCGAGCAAGTACTTGCGTCAATGCCAGCGGGAGCAGCGGCAGCAGCGGCAGCCGAGGAGACAACAAACACACAAGCGAGAGACATGTACGAGTGGGATCATCGGCGGGTGTCATCCGTGAGAAGCTGCATGAGCAAGCAGCCTTGATGGTGACAAAGCCAGCGAGGACCAATGCAGAGGCAACCCGAGCCGGCTATGGATTGGCATCGCATTGCAGCCCGCAATACATGCAGTGACATGCATCAGGTGCGGGTCTGGGGTCAAACTCGCTCTTCGAATGGAGTAGAGTGCACCGAGACGGTGGAAGAAGGGTCAAGCGACTTAGGTTGTGTGATGCAACTTCGAGAGGCATAGCCGCAGACAAGAGCCGAGAATCGGAGCAAGGAGCCGCAACGCAACACACCCAGATTTGTCGGTCAACCAGCCGTGAGACCCGCCCAGCAATGCAATCTCGCTGTCCGTTGCAGCTGTCGTCGTCGTTCGTCGTCGTCGGTCTCTGTCGGATTGCATTCTTCTCTAGCCACGCTTCTGCATATTCAGCCCACTAGATGCTTTGATGTCGAAGCACTCTGACGGTCGACAGTCTCGGGTGGGCATCGGTCTGCGACCTGGTCAAAGCCCAGATCGCAACACAATTTGAGTTGACAACCATTTCGGAATTGTGTTCCCGTCCGCCAGGCGATACGCCAGAGCGAAATGCTGATCATCGAAAGTCGACAGCGCGCAAAATGAAAGGCAAGAGCAGATGAAGCAGCCGCTGTGAGTCGAAACCATGCGCCTCATTCTCCGGAAGCGGCAGCAGCAGCGAAACAGTGCGTCGCACGCTCCTTCCCCCTCGTTTCGATCGGTGTTTGATACTAACCGGGTCTAAGCGAGTCCAAAAACAGGCCACGAGTTTACGGTACGCACAGCGAAGCCAATTAGGGCCGCGAATCTGATTCTGTTGCTCAGAGTTCGGCCTTTACTTTCATTTCTTCTTTGTGGTTGACCAGACAGCTGGAACAATGGCACGAATCATCAGCGGCTGGTGGAGCCGAAAGAAGCAACGACGAAGCGGCGGCAACGGAAGTTGCGCTGTATTTGCTTTAGACCAAGCTGCATCTGAGACCCAGCCAGAGGGAAAATCATGCGCAAATTTTATCACCCGATTCCGCGGAACCAAGGAAATTGCCGCCAGCTGTCTGTTTGTCTGCCAACTAGCGTCGATGGACAGCTTGGCGTATCGAACTAGTGACCGGCCATGTGGTGTCGAAGGATTTTCTTGGAAAGGTCTAAATTGGAGTCACCCTATTCTTTGCTGAAGCGCTTTTGATCGCTGGCCCCTCGGGATGTGCGGAGGAAGCCGCCCCCCCCCCCCCCTTTTGCCCCGGATGTGATTTTCGAAGTACTTTACTGTAGCAACGATGACGCCCTCGGATGCAGGACACCTACCTTACTCCATAACGGCTGAATCACATGATCCATACCATCACAGAGAAAAGAAGCTTCGACGGATCTTTCGAGTTAGCAGCTCACCATCATGCCGGTCAAGTTAGCACTTGAAAGGCCAAGTTCAAGCTCTCGTGGTATCTCCCGAGGGTCCTTCCGAATCATGCATAAATGGTCGCCGAATTTAACGGGAATCGGAATGGAACCGCTGATCATAACTTTTTGAGACACCACATCATGTCACAAACATGATCCATCATCTGAGCATCGAGGTCAATTCTGATTCAATCACAGCATCGCGTCCAAAGGCTTTCTGCTGTGATGTCCGCTTTCAACAGTCGTCCTTTAGGTCGTGCGAAGTAAGATACGTCGACTAACGTTAGCTTGCAATAAACGTCGCTACTCAAAACAAAGTGGTGCGGAGATTGAAATTTGGTCGTGTCCACCACGTTGTTGGTGCATAAATTCTTTCGCCTTCAAGTGCGGCTTTAAGACTTTATTCTTTCGAGATGGCAAGATGGATCTACACCAGACCCAACGCTTGGCTTTGGGAAGGCAAGTATTGATTGACTCTTCCGACAGTCAAGCTAAGCTTACATGGAATTTTCCGAAACTAGTTCAACTCGGCAAAGCTTTTGGGCATAAGCATCACGTCTCCTTTTCGCGGTTCGAGAGCTTAAACAGGGTGCGGATGTGACACACAGTGCGCTGTCAGCTTTTCCAGTCGCGTGGTTGATGCGAGAATCGGACCGGCGTTTTCTGGGCGGCTGATCCGATTATTTTCCTGCAAGTCAAATCTCGTTGTTGAGTTTGGATCGAAGCGAGTTTCTGCAAGCGAAAAAGAAGCAAGCAGGGCGAGCAGTTGATCACAAGCTCATTGATATCCTGGTGAATCTTATATTGATGTCTCGGATCTTGACCCACACGTACGATCGGCAGGCAGCCTTCCGCACGCCCTCTCGAGCTGCACCATCACTCTTTGAACCTCAGACGATCGAAACCTCTCTCCCCCCCCCCCACTATGCTGTACCTCAAGACGCTAACGCTAGCTCGTGCAGAGACAACGTGGCCGGATGAACATCTCTCCCTTCGGCGACTTTTCCCTCTTACCTCATTGGCCAAGAAAACACCTCGATATCTGGTGCACATCCAGCGCATGAAATCCTCTGAAGAAGCGGGCTCCTGCATCACCATCTCTTTCATATGCTTCCATTCTCGGTCTCAAGAGAGAATTCCAAACACCCGATCGTGAGCCAATCAAAGTCACGGGCCGACGTCTCCGAACGACTTTGCCTCGGACTTATCCTCATTTCCTTAACTCCTAAACTCACCAGCGGCTTTACGGTCATCTCTGTTGTGACGAGAGGAGGAGCAGAGATAACCAATTGACTTCCGCTCAGCCGTATCGGTCTTTTTTTGTGCGGCAGTGTGCGTGAGAGGTGTCGAATTACTGTGTCACAATGTTCAACGATTGGCCCACTTGAGATCGCGAGCACGGAACCCGACCATCTCCTCGAGCGCCTCCTGCACATCCGACTGTGCCAAAAAGTAAGCCGCTTCAGTGCCTCGGTTCTTCTCCAGGTCTACCGTGGTGCACGTGACAGGCGCAAACAGATCCAGCGTGTTAACGTACGCCAACAGCTTCTCGTCCTGTCCCAACGCAAGGACAAAGTCAAACGTGTGCGTCGGGTGGTATTGATGAGGAAGGTGCACCGACGACACCGATCCAGGATGATTGCGCATCAAAGAGTGAGGGTGATGGTGGTGGACCACGGGCGACGAGGCTCGTGTACTGTGTGCCGTGCCGCTGGGCATGGGCCAGTAGTTGGACGGCTGCTTGTACGCGCTCTCCAGCGGCGGATGGTGAGGCTGGTCCGCTAGACGCTGCGCAATGTCGTTGGGCTTCTGTGCAGATAGCGATGGGGTCGAGGCAGATGACGCCTGGCCGCCGCTGTGTGCACCAGGCATGGGCAGCGATCCAACAATGCTCATCTGCATGATGATATGCTGCACTGCCGCTACACGACTGGCGTGACGCGGCAAGATGAGGCAGTTGGTGCGGCAAGGCACCACACGCAGCGAGTGTGAGAATCGTTCATGGATCAGATTGGCCACCTCGGCCGACTGTCGTCGTGCCCACTGCGCTTCGTGAGAGTTGCGGTCTCCTAATTTGTCGTTCCAGAAACGCCAACAGACCGAAGCACCTCGCTCTTCGATGTACGAGCCGGGAGTTCGTTCGGAAAAGTACGACAGGATCTCGCGCACGGGGCGAAGATCAAAGGGCGCAACCAGACTGTTCCACTGGTTCTCGCCAGCGTGCTTGACAAAGCAGCCGTCCTCGGCCACAAAACCGACGCTGTCCATGCGCGAGGCGAGGCGGTCCAAGTCGTTGGTGCCCATGCCACTGAGAATGTAGACGACGTTCTTGCTGTCTGTCACCAGATCCTGAAGCAGCTTGAAGAGCCACTCTGGAGGTTGGAAGCCGCCCTGCTCGTGAGCGGCGAGTGGATCGTACGTGACCAGTGTCTCCTCGAGGTCAATGAGCAGCAGGCGTGAATGCGCAGCGCGCCATTCAGACACGAGCTGAGCTACCTCCAACCTAGGCACAAACATGTTTTCAAGCCTCTCTTGCTCCAGGTGCGCTCGTTCCAAGTGTCCGAGCAGCGACGTGATCCACTGCTGCGCGGTCTGCGTGACCACGACTCGGTGCAGATCCGTCCAGCGCTGCACCATCTCGGACTCGTCCATCGTGAGCGCCTTGTGAATGGCATGTGCCACTTGCTTGGTGTTCCAAGGATTGATGCCAATGCAAGCGCGAAGGCCCGAGTAGGTGCCCGTAAACTCGGAAAGCACCAGAGGACGGTGGCTAACTTCCTGGCAGACAACAAACTCGTGCGATGTGAGGTTCATGCCTTCGCGCAAACTAGTGGCGAGGAAGCAGTCTGCTACGGTCAACAGCGCAAGGTACTGGCTGAAGGTGATGTCCTGTACGTGTAGGAAGACCACGGGTTGGTAGGTGAGCGTGCTGTACTTGTTGTTGATGCGTGAAACCACATCGGTCGCCTCGCCAATCTCTTCGTTTTCTTCCGTAGTCGCCAATGCAACCTGGATGAGTACGACTTCGCCTGCCCAATTGGGATGCTCATCCAGGAACGCTTCAAAGGCGAGCAGCTTCTGTCTGACACCCTTGATCCAGTCCAGCTTGTCTCTGCCAACAATGATGCGCTTGCCAGCGTACTTGTCTCGCAACTGCGCCACCCACTCACTGACTTCGGGGTCTCGGCGTTTGGCGTTGAGGCTACGCACATCGATTCCGATAGGGAAGGGCGCCACGGTGACAAAGCTGCCTTCGAGCTGCACACCCTTGGGAGTCGCCTCGAGCTGCAAGATGCGGCTGACGGTCTGGCGGAAGTGACGACAAAAGTTGTGGGTCTGAAAGCCGATGAGATCGGCACCGAGCATGCCTTTGAGCAGCGTCTCGCGCATGCTCAGGCAACGGAAGATCTCGGAGGAAGGGAAGGCGATGTGCACAAATAGGCCGATGGTGGCGTGTGGCAGTCGCTCGCGCACCATCTGCGGAACTAGCAGCAGGTGGTAATCGTTGATCCACACAATATCGCCCTCCTGATAGACATCCTCGATAGCATCGGCAAAGCGTCGATTGACTTGCCAATAGGCACGGAAAGCCTCGTGCTCGTTGTCGAGACCTTTGGATGTCGGCGAAGTGTAGTGGAAGGTGGGCCACAGGATCTGCTTGCAGAAACGGTTATAACACAAGTCGAAATCGTCGTCGTCGAGCCAGACAGGCATGGATGCTCGCTCCTTGATGTACCTTTGTTCCAGCTGGCGTTTCTCGGCAGGTCCAAGCCAACCTTGGGTGGAAAGAGCCGGGGTACCGACGTAGAGCTTTCCAGCGCGCAGACGTTCTCGCTCGATACTCTTGACCGCATTGATGAGACCGCCGTTGGCCGAGGGGTTGCTGACAAATTCGAAAGGCGGCAGGGCGGTACCGGCATCGTCGTCAGCAACGGTATCGAGCGAAGCGGTCGAGGTGCGCCTTCCGAGGTGCGAACGGCTGGTGGATGAGGTGCGACGAGCACTGCCTCGACGAGTGGCAGATCGCATGCTTCTGTTGCGACTGAAAACGGAGGAAGGTGCGGCCGGTGGACCCTGATTGTTGCTGCTACCAGCTTGGCTGTGATGGTGAGAGCGACCTTTGATGGATGCAGTTGGTGACGAGCCAACCGATCGTTCGCGGGATAAGCGGGCGTGGCCGAGCAGCTCCCGGGATGAAGGCCTCTCGGCGCCAGAAGGAATCGATACACTGCGAGGCTGGGCGGGTGATGCTGAAACTCCCCTGCCGTGGTCGTTGATGGATCCGCTCGCGACCGCACTTGCCGTCTTGACGGTTTGCAATGCTGGAAGCGCACCTGGCGTTTTGGAACAGGAGCCAGGGGCACTGGACGACGTAGCTGCTTTGGAGGCGGCAAGGCTCTTGAGCGTGGGCAGCTGACCAGGTCCAGCCGAGACGGTGCCTGCAGAAGTGGCCTTGGTCATGCTGAGCGACGAGGGGAAGGCGCGAGCGAGCCCTGGAGGTCGGTTGGCGTTGCCGGGTGTCTGAGCACCTGCCATTGGAGTCACGGCGCCTGATCCGAATGGATGGTGCCTCTCGCTGTCGGCATTAGTCGTTGGCATGGAAATCGGTCCACCGCGCCTGGCAGCGAGATCCGAGATGATGCTGAGTGGTGTGGTGATGCCGATCTTGCCACCCGCTCTAGCGCCTGGTGTCCGTGTACCGGTTCCTTCGGGAATAGTGGACGGTGGTGCTAGTGCTGTTCCACTGCTTGTGTTGGTGTTGAAGCTGGTCCGACGACTCTTTGGTGCCGCAGCAGCCGCAGACGCAGCAATAGGAGCTGTCTGACCGGGCAGAGGAGAAGATCCAAAGGGGCTCGAGCCTGCTGGATCTGGTGTCAGTGCGGTTCGACCGTGATCGGATGCAGGCGCGACGGGGATGTCCGAAGCATCGGCGCCAGTGCCGACATTGGCCGCATGCTCCGACATGGAGCCTCTGCGAGAAAGCGAGTGCGGACTCGATGCTCCGGAAACAAGCTCATCGCGCAGATCGAGCTTGGGAACGGCTGCTTCGTACATGAGCTCACTCATATTGATCTTGGTATCCGCGAAGGATGGCTGGCGGCTTTTTGGTGTCCTTGCTGGAACAGGCATGGAGCGTGCATGGCGGTCTTGCGGCGACATGGACATGGACGCAGCGAGTCTCGAAGAGAGTTCGTGCAGCGGAAGAGGCGCATCGTGGGATTGAGAGTCGGGCGAGGGAGGAGCGGTGGATTCCTCTGGTGATTCGGCGAGGGCGGATTCGTATTCTGGTTCGATGAAGTTGATGGTGTCGGGGAGAAAGAGCGAGGCGATCACCACGCGGTGACCGCCGAGGTTGCCTCGACGCGGCATTGTCGGGTCCCGACTATGAGTGCGACGTTCGCAACTGTTGACGAGCGGACGATGGTGGTGAAGGGGAGCCTCAAGACGCTACGATGTGGTTGATCCGATTCCGTCAAGCGGCGCTGCGCACGTCCTCGATATAAAGTCCGAAGCAAGTGAAAGAGAGCGTACTGCTGAAGCCTGTAGAATGGACGTGGACAGATGGACGAGCCGACTGAGGGGGAGAATGTGTGTGTGCAGAGGCGCGATTTTGCGTTTTGAAAGCGAGGATGAGTGTTGGTCTCTCGGTGTGCCTTATCTCTAAGAGCGGAATGGTGACGAGGCGCAAGGGATGATTGATGTGTTGTGAGTCAGTGTGGCACGGTTGTAAAGAGGCGTATTCACAATACCCAAGAAAAGCTTTGTTGGAAGAGAACTTAGGATGACGAAGAACCCACGAGAAAAATCGCGCGGAGCACATGCTTCAATTAGCAGCCAAAAAAGCCTTTTCTTTCGGATTCCAAGAGACCTTTTTTGTCACAAAAAGCGTTGAGCGTCGAGCGTCGAGCAGAGGCAGAGATGTGGAGTAAAAACAGAGCTTCCTTTTTCTCTCCGTCCACCTTCGGAACCTAGCCGATGCCTCGTTGGTATGGTGCTCAGGCCATCAACAACGGATTAGCCATGGCGAGAGCCCGTTTCCTGGCTTTGCATTGTCATCGGAAAGGCAGGAACCAGACAGAGCAGCGCTAAGGCATGAGCAAGAGCCGACGATCGAGGCTGCATGACAAGGTGAGGTTAGCGGTCCGGTTCACCCGAAGCACGTTCACTTTCGCCAAAGCTGCTTGCTGGTTGTCACTTTTCAGAGGAGATGTGAATCGTCGCTGTTGGTCGGAGAAAAAAGTGGCCGAGCCTGAGAGGGAGCGTTTCCTAAACTCTAACACTGTTGAAAATAATGCAGGCTCGACGCGGCTGAGTCGAAAATTGAGCCGGGCACGGCCCATCGTCCTTCTGACGAGCGGACCCTGTTCTTCCTTCTTCACAGCCCTCCCAAACAGCACCTTTCATTCGCCATTTCTCCTTCTCAAAAACTCCCCTTGCCGACCGCTTAGATAGAAACGTCTCACTAGAGTCGAGATGGCGACGGCCAAGATTGTGACACTGGCCATTCGGACGCTCGCCAAACCCATTGCAACACAGCTCAAGAGTCAGGCTGCGCAGCACGAATCGTTCAAAAAGGTGAGTGTGCCGTACTGAACTGTACCCTTGGAGGCCTCAACATACTAACTCAAGCCAATCCTCTTTCGTTCCTGCTTTTTCTGAGCAGATCTGCATCGCGCTAGCTCAGCGCATGCATCGCACTGAAATGGCGCTGCGAATGAATCTCCTCCCGAACGGTACGCAGCAAAAAGTACGTCCTCTCAACGACGCCAAAGCGATAGCCAACGGTGCCAACGCGATATCAGAAGGCTTCTTGTTCTTTGTAGCTGCAGCACTCATTCTTGGCGAGACATATCGTGGATCTCGCAAGAAGGCCGAACAGCGCGATCGCACCGAAGAATCCGTCAACCAGCTTCAAGATCAGATCGAGAGGCTGGCAACCGTGCTCGGCATCGATCTGGAGCAACTGCAACGGATTTCGGAACAGGATCAGGATGCAGTCGGCGATAGTGGCAGTTCCCAAGCAGGTGGCTCGGCGTCCCGTAGCCGTCGAGGGCTGGATGGGAGCGGTGTCGTGACAGAGGAGGCCGATCCGTCGCTGGTTGAAGCGCGGCTCAAACTATATCAGGAGAGGCAGAACGAGGATCTCAAAACCAAGCAGCTGCAGGCGGCCGTCTCGGTGCTACTCAATCTTGCACTAACTAAGAAATGGATTCAAGGTCCAGAGGCGCTGGAGCTAGAAAGCATCTTGGGCAACAAACAGACATCATCGCCATCAACACAGATCTCGCAGGATCAGTCAGGGAGTTGGTCAGCTACAGCAACACCATCAGCATCCAACGACGAATCACTGCCTCTCCAGCCGTCAATCATCCAGCAGGTGGCATTGGAAAGAGCAAAAGCATTGGCGAGAGAAGTACGAGGTGAAGCGGACGCCAATTCACAACAGGTCGATGCATCCTTAGCCAACCTTTTGGCGCAGCGCCGACAGACAGCAGCGTCATGACTTCTTCGTTACGTGGAAGCATTAACACATTTCAACAAAGACACCATTCATCATTAGATACGCTAGCGGAAACAACTTTCGACTTGTGCCGCAAACCTCGACCAACATGCGGCAGCCTGAGACGAGCAGAAAACGCCACTGAGACTTATGGATTCCAAAACAGATACAAACGAAGAGGATACAAACGAAGCATGCCGCCCTCACATCGGAGGAGACAGTCGCCTCGGGAGCGAGTCGGAAAGGAGAGATATACGGAAAGCCAAGGTCGCGAAAGTGAAAAAGGTGCCAAAAAGAGCAGGTATCGAGGCTCAGCTCCAGCAGACACAAAGCACTTTGATCCTCTTTGCTTACGCAAGCTTGTTGGACACGATCGAGAAGGGAAAGGGGGAGCAGGAAACAAAAGCGTTCGGGTATCTCGTCCCGCTAAGAATGGGAAAAAGGATGGCACACGGGGAGCCAGGGATCCGGTATCGACTAAGAATACAGTCCAAGAGGAACACTCCAGCGAGTCATTGCGCATGTGACAGCGCATCTGTGACCCAACGAATTCGTGCGTGCTTGCTTAGGCGGCACGAGGTCGAACAGCGATAGCCTCGTACTGAGCAAAGCCGAACACGGTAGCAGTAGCCCAGATCTGCAGGTCTACACCGAGATGAGCCAGCACAAAGTCATACGAGAAGAGCGAGCGCAGACCTCGGATGAGAGCCGACTCGGGAACTTCACCAGCAGCGACGCCGAGCACAGCAGGCGAGGGAACGCCCAGAGCGCTGAGAGTGCTGTTGGGCAGGACACGAGCCAGGAAGAAGAGCGCCGAGAGACGAGCCAGCAGGAACGAGTAGGCCGAGGGCTGGTTGCGGCGGTCAAAGGTGACGAGGTGAGCGACGGCGAGCGGAACGAGCACGCTGTAGACGGCCCACAGAACCAGAGGGCGGTAGAAGTCGAGGCTGATCAGACCGCGAGGGTCGGGCAAAGTGATGGCCCAGTGCGGGAGGTAGCCATTGATGCCCGACTTTGGGTTGACCACGGGGATCTTGGGACCGCGGCTGCCGAGCTCGACGTAGGAAGTAGGAAGGATAGCGAACACGAGCAAGATACCTTCCAAGGCGACGAGAAGGCGGACGAGGTTCTTGGTGTCGCTGAACCAGGTGCGAGCGCGCACAAAGAGCTTGTGGCCTTCCTGCTTGGCCTTGCGGTAACGCTTAGCAGCCTCGCCCTGGACGGCGTGGAAGCCGGCAGCAACTTCGCTCTGAGCATCGTGCACCTCGCTGGCAGTGGAGCGAGCGTTGTCCGAGATGGTTTCGACGAGCTTGTCGAGCGACTTGCGCGCCTTGAGACCGCGCTGTTTGACGGTAGCGGCCAGGTCAGCAGCGCTGGTGGGGATGGCGTTGAAGGGCGTCGAAGGAGTTCCCAGGTTGGAGGGACGCTGCGAGTGCTTGCGAGGCGAGCGCACCGACGATTCAGGCGAGTCCGACGTGTCCGAGTCGACGTTGCCGTTGACGCTGCTCGAGCGGGCCGAACGCTTGCGACCCGAGTCGAGGCTGTCGATGAGGCCCTTGAAATTGTCGTTGGCAGAGTACTGATTCTTGTGGCTGATCAGGTGTTCGCGGATGAGATCCTCGAGCTCCTCTTTCTTTTGCGACGAGTCGAGACCGATACCGAGGGCTTGGGCGATCTCGGTGAGCTCGCCCTTTCTCTTGGCCTTGAGCGAGCCTTTGAATGGAGTGGACGGCATGCTTGTACTTTGCGGGAAGCGGGGCGGGAGCCGTCGGTGGGGCAGTGTATGATATGGAGAAGAGGCAAAAACGGTGTCCGATAAGCTGCGGATGGATAGTGCGGAATCGGGCGGATGGATGGATAGTTAGCAAGGGTCTGTCACGTCGAACGAAAGCGGATGGATTTTCTGGACCCCCGCCTCCACAAGGCGGCAGAGGACGCCCTCGTGCTTGCGTGTGTGCGTGCCGTGTGCATGCATCCCTCTGTCGTCATGGCTTCCGTCGCAATTTCCTTTTTTTCAAAAAAAAAAAAAAACGCCTTCCGCATACGGTGTGAAGACAATTTTCCTTTTAGGCGTGTCTGTTGCCGGCATAACACCGCCCCCAAAGATGCTTGCTTACATAAGCGAGCTTTCGTTCGTGAAGAAAGGGTTCACTTTCCACTTCTCAACCACTTGGGCGGATTGTTGATGAAGAAACACCATAACCACGAGACCTCTCTGTCTTTCCAGCGATCTAAGCAGGGCGACGCTTCCTTACACAACAAGTCTCTACCATCGGCTCAGCACTCTAGCACACGGCTGCACTGCATACGACACTCCACACCCGCTGCTCCAGAAACACGGTTCTCTCTCTCTCTCTCACCCGTCGATAACCACAGCAGCGACGCCTCCGCACACACACACACACACACACACACACACACACACACACACATCCGGCCCCTTACCATTATGTCGCAAACACTAACGCTCTACCCCGTAACCGCGTTCACCTTCACCACCAAAGAAGCGCAACCCGAAGAAGATCCCTCGGTCGCAGCACGACTGCAACGGTTGCAGAACAACTACGAAGATCTCGGGATGCGGAGGACGGTGGAATCTGTGTTGGTGGTGCATGAACATGGACATCCCCATGTGTTGATGTTGCAGATTGCGAATGCGTTTTTCAAGTTGTAAGTTCGCACCTATACCTTGCAACGTTTTTTTTTTTTTTTTTTTCTTCTCGTTGTGCTTACATTTCAAGTTGTGTTTGGGCGGGGGCGGGTTTGAAACAGGCCTGGAGACTACCTCAAACCGGGGGAGGACGAAGTGGAAGGAATGAAAGCGAGGTTAGATGAGAGGTTGGGACCTGTGGAGAGTGATCCGAATTCGTTTGGTCCCAATGGTGAGGGAAGGAATAAAAGTGATGGTGATTGGGAGATTCAAGATTGTTTGGCTCAGTGGTGGAGACCGAACTTTGAAACTTTCATGGTATGTCCCTCTAAACTCCCTTCTCGAACGCTTTCGAGTAGTAAAATGCTGACGACTGCTTTGAGAGAGAACAGTATCCATACGCACCGCCACACGTAACCAAACCGAAAGAATGCAAAAAGCTGTTCCTCGTGACTATTCCTCCCACAAGTAAGTCTTTTCCTCTCCTTTCCAAATCTTTCCGCGTTCGTCTTGCTGATTCATCTTTGCTTCGGACGTTTGACAGAGGTGCTGGCAGTACCCAAAAACATGAAGTTGCTCGCAGTACCCCTGTTCGAGCTGTACGACAACTCGCAACGTTACGGCCCGCAACTCGCGGCGATCCCGCATCTGCTTTCGAGGTACAACTTTATCTATTCCGATTGATGCCTGAAAGGTCCAAGCATCGAAACCGCTCTTTGCTTTGTCTCGCGTGGTACACTGCTGTAATCCTAGTCGAAAAGTGTGTCACCTGGTCGTGTGGCCTTGTGTGCTTCTCGTCGGTCGCATGCTCTGGGGACAGCTCAGGCCTGCATGCAGTAGACATCTGCGCACGGTAGCCTTCAAGTGAGATCCATCCCGAGATTCGCGAGCTAAATCAGCAACCTTCTCATCGCCCTATGAGCCAAGACACTCATCAAACCCTCCAAAGTCCCTACGACCCGCTCACTCCGACTCACATCCCTTCTCACGTCACCAGTCACACACCATCACACGCGAGAAAAAAAAAGGCCTTGGTCAAAAGTGCGCAACATGGGCGACAGAGTGCTGAATTGCGATTGCAAGGAGAAAAAAAATATGACGGTACTAGTACAGTTTGAGATTCGAAATGATTTTCTGGTAATGTAGCATGATGCATGATCGATGTTGTGAGGGGGGGAGACGGGAAAAAATGGCGACAGCGTAGCCTTCCATGAGAGAGAACACGGGGAGGGGGACGAGGGCTGAAAGCGTCGACTACAATCGCGGCGGATTGTGACCGACGACGAAGGTCGATGACCGAATGGTTGTTCGCGGTTGAGAGTGAGAAAGGGATGAATGACTCGCTCGCCAGTGCTTCCAGACGTCAAGCCTGGAGTATGGTTCGAGCTTATTGGTGCTGCGGGTACTGCTGTTGCTGATGACGATGTTGATTGATGCTGCTAAGAGATTGTGGGTAATTTGATGAATGTGCCAAAGCGTCGAACCGGCTCGGCTCGAAGATCAAGGCTTGCGGAACTCGGCCAATACAGGTAAGATGAGATTGAACGCTTGGTAAATCTCTTCTCGTACCTTGGCACCCGTGAGCACAATCTTGCCAGAGACAAAGATGAGCAACACGACCTTGGGCTTGACCATGCGGTAGATGAGGCCGGGGAACAGCTCGGGTTCGTACGAAGAGTAGACACCGTGGCTGTAGGCGAGACCCTCGAGTCGGATGGGGAAGCGCACGTCGCACGAGCCGACAATGTTCTGGATCTTGAACTCGCTGAACTTGGCCTCAAAGCCGAGCTTCTGGATGATACGCGCATACTTTCGACTGGCAAGACGGCTGTCGTCCTCCGACTTGGCACCGGTGACCACCATCTTACCTGAAGCAAAGATGAGTGCCGTGGTCTTGGGCTCGCGGATACGCATGATGACGGCGGCGAAACGCTTGGGGTTGTACTCGGCATTACGCGCATGCAGGGCGATGGTCTTCAAGTCGAGACGCACCTCCAGATTAACGGTGGCGACAATGTTTCTGCGGGGCGGGCGGGTAGCGACGAGGAAGGGCGCAGCTACAAGTGTCAATACGAGAACTCTGAAGCGGAAACAGGACCGGTCACGAACCCGTATCCAACGCCGGCATGGGGATGCAATCGGTCTTCCCGCATCGACCACCGGATCGATGATGTACGCGGGTTAATGTCACGATGCATCCAATGGACCGGCTTGGTGCGGGGATCGAGAGGATCAAGCTATATACTCACTGCAACGTTGGCACAATGCCATGTACACTCGAGAGGCCTTGCTGTTCCAGACCGGCATCCTTGCCGATAGTGGCCACCTTCTTGTCATCTTCGCCGGCACCGTTGGCTTTGAGCGCACCAGTGTGGGTGTTGGCCTTGACGCTGGTAGCGTTGTTGGCAGAGTTGCCCGAGCCGGGCAGTGCGACACCTCCAAAAGCCATCTTGGTTGCCAGTGTGCAGGCGAATGCGGGTGAAGTCCAAGTTTAGGTGAAAAGGCTGACGGTCGGCTGGAATCGAGACGTCGAGGTGATGAGGCTAGGTAGATTCCTAGTTGCGATGCAAGGAGAACGGGAACAACGAGAAAGAGAAATTGGAAAGGGCAAAGGCGAAGGCGAAAAAGCGGAATCGAAGCCGTAAAGGAGTCGCACAGAAAAGAAGCCGAAGGCGGCGAAACGACGTTCAGAAGTGAACCGTCACTTTTGTGAATGAAATTGCGATGAGAACAAATTGCGCGACGAAAAGATTTCTCGCTGGTGATGACAATCGACAATGAAGGTGATCGTCAAAGCGGAAAGAGCTCCAAGTGCACAACGATGTCACCGTCGACAAACAGACTAGTTGATATGCTACTGGTCCCAGATAGGAGGGAGAAGATGGTTGAAGCTAACGTCAAAGAAGCTCAACAGGCGGATCAAGTTCGAAGGCGAGTCAGTCAAGACCTCTTCGATCAAGAGACGATGCTGAAAAGGCTGTTGAGGAAAAGCCTTGTTGATCGTGCTGAAAAGCTTTGAATGACGAGCAAGAGTACACCTTCGTAGGGGCGTTGTATGCCTTGAGAAGGATGCGAGCAAGCTGCACTGCTGATGTAGAGCGGAGACAGGCTTGCGAGGTGGATGAGAGCAGCAGGAGTCGCGTAGACTGAGTGTCGGAGCGGATGAATGTGGTGAGAAGGGAAGGAGGAATTTTCGGATTTGAATTCGGGGGGATGGCCGCCGACCCTGCTGGTCTTTATATACGGATTGGGTATGGCTGCAGTGCATACTGTCGAAATGCGGAAAAGATTTTCACTCGGGCACTAGAACAGAGCTTTGTGACGCGTCGAAATTCGATCCGCTGCTCCTATCTTTGAAATGGGCTGAGTCGACGTTACAAACATTTTCTATTCGGAAGGATCTCGCGATTCGCAGCATTTGTATTCGCAATCCGAGAGAGATTTCAGACGTGGCAATTTCAAAGCGCGTGTAGAATTTGACTCGACGCGGTTTCACGCAGCCAGTTAGCCAGTCAGTCAGTCAGTCTGTCAGTCAGTCTGTCAGCTCAGCCAGCCACGCCAAACAAGCCCATTTCAAATCTGAGAGCGCGGCTTCCTTCTCCGGCTTCTTTTCGCTTGCCAGCGATTGTTAGGCCAGTTTGAAGCTGCACTGCGAAGCCCCAGATCAGATCGTGGTCTTCTTCGTGCTTCAACGAGTCACATTGCGTATCGTAGCCGTGTCTAGAAGGCAAAGTGTTCTGTGATCAGCGACAGATCGTCTAGCCCACCAAGCCTTCCATGGACAATGTCGCTTTGAAGGCCCGCGACCGCATTCGAGGCGTCGCGGACCATGCCGGACGGACCGCATACCACCACGGCGGCCGATTTTGGGCGCTCGACCCGCTCCGAGGCTGCGCTCGACCCGCTCCAAGACGACGACGCCGCCTTTTCAACATCGACCCTTTGCTGGGCTGGGTCCAAGTCATGTCGAATGAGATCCGTCACGACCGACGCAGCGTTGGGATGCATACCCCACTGCACTTCCCAGTCTGTTGGCAGGTTGAGGTCGTGTGGAACCGCGTTCGCTCTGCTGATGTAGATCGAAATCTTGAGCGCATTAGGTGGGGCCAATGCAGCCATCATGATGAGATGCTGCCGAACCCACTCAAGCGCTTGTGCATCACGCATGGACCAGACTAGATGGACACGCCGTGTCTTTCCAGCCTTCTTCTGCCACAGCCAAGATAAATCGAGCAGCGAGGCGAGGACAAAGGTGATACCACTTCCCCCCGCCAGCAGCAAGGCTTGATCATAGGTCGAAATGCTGGCGTCCTGTCCGTATGGACCGTCCAGCAGTGCCGAAAGGGCGTATCTACTCCCGCTGCCAGCGACCTGTTGAGACTGAAATCTAGATGCCTGATCGTAGAGGCGTTTGGTGATGCCCTTTCGCGCCTTGGCCATCAGAACGACTGTGGACGTGAGCTGCTGATCGTCGGCAGACGGCATCGAGACAATGGTGAAAGGATGCGCAGACAAAGGAGCGAGTCCAGGAAAGCGCACAAACACGTGTTGACCTGGCCTCCAGCGCATGGCAGAGTCCACTGTCATCTTTGTGAGCCCGTCCGGCAATGCTTCGATTCGACACTTTGCTAGCGAGAGGAAGCTGTTCTGTTGCAGCTGAGTGGCGAAACGAACAAACACCGAAAGCATGTACAATGCAGCAGTAGCCCATAAATATCTCCACGACGTCAGCATGGTTTGGCAATGCACAAACATGTAGCCGAGGAAGACGATTGCTACGGGAACGTGAATGAGCAGGAACAGCTCGTAACACCTCTCGCGAATGCCCGTCATGCTCGCAAAGGAGAGGACGAACAGGCATACGTATGCAATGATACCCGTGGTGTAGATGCTATCCGAGGCGAACTCCTCTCGCAGGCCAGCTGCGCCGTGGTCAGCCAAGGGCTGGTGGATGAATGGCACGGTATGGACCGTGGCAAGAAACAGCATGAACCGTGCAAGCCATTGGTGGTAGACTTGGAGCTTCTCGTGGCCTACGCCGGTCAGCAGAGTGACAAAGTTGACTTTGGAGCCAAGCATGTAGATGAATGGCATTAGACCCAACGACATCATTCCGGCCCGAAGTGCCAGAGGCGGGCTGCCAAAGGTGCGGTCGATACGATAGTATGGCTGAACGACAAAGGTCCAGATGGTGAACCCGAGCATGAAGGCGCAGAGAGCCAAAGTGGCGCCAAGCACGGGAAGTCGAAGATTGATCGAGGCCAGCCGATAGGATGGTAAAGGTCGGTAAGCCAGTATTCGGAGGGCGGCAACCGGTCGAGCCAGCCAATTTGAGCTGGAAGTTTGCGTAGTCTTTTCCGAGGAGCTATATTGGCTTGCGTAGCGCTGATATTGATATCTTTGCCATCGCGAATGGGCCGATGCCGCCGCATAGAGCAGAATGATGATCGAGATGGACGTGACGATCCCTTTGGTGTATTTGGGCTGACCCGCCCATGGATCGCCAGTGCGGGTGTTTGACAGCAGGCCGAGGCCCGCCGTCGTTGGCGAGTCGTGCCTTCGCTCCATCGTGCTCGCGCTATGCATCATACAGCTTTGACAATCTCTAAGCTGACGGTTGATGCTTCGCTATGTCGATGGCGATGATGGTGGTGAAGAAGTGAGACGATGCCGACAGAAGGGTCAAAGCTTCCCACACCTTGGACTAAGCTATTGTCTTCGGAGCCTTTTCGAGTGGGGCGATATCTGACGGCGGCTCGGGCCCTTTCTTCCTTCCAGCCGCGATACTGTGCCGCCCACATGGCAATTATTGAAAGGCGCCGAATGCACGAGCTGCGGTGGGGTCCAATTACGAAGCACCAGTTGTAACCATTCCTTTGTACCTTTGACATTGATCAACGATGCCGGCGTCAAGTCAAGCAAAGATCAGAGTCGAGCCTAAAGTCCCTCCAAGCTAGGCCCGATGTCTTGAAGAACGGGATGGCGACGAACATGCTAATGACAAACTTCTCTCTCGTACGAATTAGATCAGGGGTTGGCGGGACCGACGAAGGCTTCCACCTCTGATGGCTGGGACCGTATCCTTAGCACCAACTTTTACGGTGTCGTCAATGTGTAAGTCAATCTGGCACTAGCTTTGCTTTGAAAGGCTGGATGTGCTGACTTCTCGCTTCCTCTGCCTTGTTATAATAAATGTCGCAATTACAGCTGCCAAGCGTTCTTGCCTGACATCAAAAAGCACGGACAGAAGGCGCTCGTGATCAACACCGGTTCCAAACAAGGCATCACCACACCGCCAGGTACCGGCCCTGCTTATAACATTTCCAAAGCACCAGTCAAGGTCTTCACCGAGTCACTCGCACACGAGCTGTGTGAGGACAAGTCGAGCAAAGTGGATGTCAAGCTGCTGATCCCAGGCTAGATGTACACTGGATTGACGGGAGCCAACGACGGCACGCCTAAGGCGGACGGCGCATGGACGCCTGAACAGACGGTCGAGTTCATGTTGGAGCGCATCAACGCCGGCTCCTTCTACATTCTGTGTCCAGACAACGAGACGCCTCGCGAGGTCGACTTGGCCCGAATGGAATGGAACGTCAATGATGTGATCCAGGACCGACCTGCTTTGTCGCGATGGCACGAAGACTACTCTTCGCAATTCAATGACTTTGTCAAGAGCAAGACGTCGTAGATCCACCTCGTTGCTGCAAAGTCATTCTCTGTACCTGTCCGGTTCACTTTGTCGACGATCAATCTGTCTTCTGCTCCCCCACGTATCTAGACTCGGCCCAAATGACCAGGTCAATTGAGACAATGCTGGACGGCATTGGCGCAACGATGCCGAGATGAGATACCAATGTTCTGAATCATTTGCTGCCTCGGCTCAAGTCGGTGAGAAGAAAGAGTTGTGGGCTGTGCCATGCCATGCGAACTCGATGCAGTAGTGGAGAAATTGACCTGGGACGTCGTTGGGGATGGCCCGAACGCGGTCTGGCTCGCGTTTCGGCGCATCGTCATCGTGCGCAGCGCCAAAGAGCCATGCCACATTCCCGATTTAGCTCGCTCGCTCGTTGGACTTGACTTCCAACTCACCATCTTCACACCTTCACTTGTTCACACCTCACCGTCTCATCGACATCATTTCCATCACCTTCTCAACCATCGCCAGACCAAGTCATACTTCAGACATTGAACTCGACGCGCTTCAAAGATGACGCTCTACTATAGCATCGTGTTTGCACTTTTGTGCTTCGAGATGGCCATGTTCATGGTCCTTATCGTGAGTACTCGTGTTTCATTCATACGACGCTGACGATCAAGTTACTGACCAAGCGAACATCCGCGTCTCTTCTGCTGCATAGGTTCCTCTGCCATTCACCTGGAGACGCAAGCTTTTCCACTTCCTCGCTACCAACCCGGTAGTTGCCAAGATCCAATACGGTCTGAAGATCACCTTCATGTAAGTCACCGCTTCAATCTTGATACAATGCTGCGCGACTCCGTGCTGACCACTTTCTTCTTTTGCTTTCGAATTGATTGCAGCTTCGTTGCGGTTCTCTTCGTCGATGCAGTCCAGCGAATGGTCAAGGTGATGAGCGAAGGCGAAACCGCCCGCGACAACCGAGGTGTTCAGGACGTTCGAACCGAGACCAATTATGCCGCTCGCAAGTTTTACAGTCAGCGCAACATGTACCTGACCGGCTTCACCCTCTTCCTCAGCTTGATCCTTTCGCGAACTTACTCGCTCATTCTCGACCTTATCAACACACAGGAGGAGCTGGTCGCCCTCAAGAAGGGATCCAAGACGGCTGCAAGCGATGCTGACATCGAAAAGAAGTACTTGACCGAGATCAACACGCTCAAGAAGCAGACCAAGCAACAGCAGGAGGAGTACAACCGACTCAGCGACGAGCTTGCCAAGGCCACCGGCAACGTCTCGACCAAGAAGGACTAGATTTAGTCTCAAAAGCGATCTTCTCCCGACACCCTTCAGTACGAAGGTGCAATCATGTTGATCGCAGTGACAGGCACGAACGGTATGCGCATGAGTCAAGCTCTGTCTGTCTTCTCTGATGATCGACGAATGCGATTTGTGCGTTTGTCTTTGTAGTCTCGTGGCTACTGTACACAGTGCAAGGAAATTTCTGCTGCTATGAGATGCGTTTTCGTCTTGCACTCCTTGCTCCAAATGTCAGCAACCGGTAAACGTGAATGACTTCCATGCCTGTGTTTCAAGTTCGACCTGCTCGTGAGCTGGCAGTCTGGCTCAATTGTAAGTTTGGAAGAATGAGCGGCTCATTGTGTATCAATCACAAGGCTCAGATTGAGTAGAGCTTGCGCAGCGGCGATTTTCCTCCACAAAGGCGAAATGTGGTTAGAAGAAATGCGTGTGTACAGTACGACTCAGCCATAATCAAGAACCCAACAAGAGCCTCTCTCTTCACCTACACCATCATCAGCAACTCAAGGAAGCGATATATCTTCGTGTGAAGACTTGAGCGAATACGATGGTCTCAGCCGATGACGGCGCCGCCAGCCACCAGCTCGTTGGCTCGTTAGCACGGCTTCCAACTTCCGATCTTGTACGCTTCACTCTTCAAAAACCCGACGTGGCTCGAGTGTTTTTCTCGTCGCTCCATCTGCTCGCTGTTGAAGCCGTATCGAGTCCTCTGCCAGATGCTAAGGCATCTCAACGGGCTCGTGGTCATGTCGATATCCTCACTCGTCTCATCGAGCGTGGAGATCCTTCTCTAGCTCGAAAGTTTGTTCCAACCCAGGGTTCCCTTCTCGATCTCGCTGCCGCAGCGCCTCAAGAATCCAAGTCGGTGGTCGCATCTATCTTGGAGCGCCTGCTCGATGCAACAAGTGTCAATGAGATTGTCGGCAGTCTCTCGTCTCAATTAGCCAGTATTGTCTCAGCAGGAGATCGTCAGCATGATGCCGCAACCTCTTCTGTCGTTCGCACGCTTGCGCGCCTATCTACCACCTTTCTCCTCGTCTGCCCACGTCGACTGCTTAAAGGGAACATCGCCGTTCTGCAGACATGGCTTCAAACCTGCTGTCAGATCTATGACCGGATTCTTCCACAAACCGCTAGGAGCCTTGCCGGAAACGCGGCCTCCAACTTCAACGAGCCAGACCTCTCCAACCTCGGCGCTCAAAGCTGGCAACTTGACTGGTTGACGTGCCGAGTCGACTTGCTCTCGCTTGTCTCGGCTCTGCTGGAGCCTCTGCAAGGCTCACCCAAGCTGATTGAAGCGCTGCGCGAGAGTCTCGCGGATACGGAAAAGCTTCTCAAAAAGGGAGGCTATTCTACGTTGCTCAACTCGACAGTGTTGCTCGATCTAGCTGCCACCTCTGACTCGTGGCCCGTCTTGCGGTCTGAGCTACTCTCCAATGTCTCGAGCAAAAAGGGTCCGGGCAACGAGACGATTACGTCGATTGACACCCTTGCCACAATGGTGCCCAAATTCACCGGCGCAGCATGGGATGCCTTGCAGCGTTTCATGGCTTCACAAAGACCACGTCCCGCTGCGACAACTCCGCGATCAGGATCGGATTCGGCTGCTGTTGTCTCTGAAGATGTGTTGGCATCTGTCGACTCCATCTTGCCGCACTACGGCGTGGAACGTCTCCGCACCATTCTCTCTCGACCTTCGTTTGCCGGCCAGAACGCAGAGACTGTAATCCAGAGGCTCCTGGAGGGCGATGAAGGAGAAGCCGACACATCGGCATCCACATCCTTGCCACCACAAGCTGAATCCAACGTGCGAGCTGCACCTCCTCAGCAGCCTGTCTCGCTCCCACATGCACCTGTGGAGGCTCCGCCATCGTCATCATCGACACCTGCACCTCCCTCACTAGTCAAGAGCAGAGCCAACCTCTTTGGCGACTTTGGCTTCGACCCTGCATCCATCGTCCAACCCAAGCTGACAAGAAGTGGCAAGGTGGACGAGCTTGCGCCCGAGCTCAAAGCTGCCATCCTCGCGCGTGCCGAAGCCACAGATGACGATGAAGCCGAAGAAGAGTGGAACCCTTTCGCCGAGGCTCATCGCACGGTGGGCGTCGAAGACGAGCTGGATCTCGACTATGATGGACGCGAAAAGGGACCTGCACCCCGTCGCACTGGACATGATGAGGAGGAGGCGGATGAGGACGACGAAGGAGGTGCAGCGGTTGATCACGACCAGACGAGGATGCGGGAACGTGAGCTGCTGCGCCACTATGTTCAATACGGATCCGGTTCGTTCTCTACCGATGCAGCGACGAGGCGCAGTGAGGCAAGACAGAGGCTGAAAGCTCAAACCGGATGGAGTGACGATCTGATCGAGTCGTGGGCGGTCATGTTGGACCGTAACCCTAAAAAGGACCGCCTACTGGCTGCAGCATCACAATCCGAACTCGACGAGCAACTCCACTCTCGCGACTTGGGCAACGCCAGCGACGCAGACGACGACACTGATGCGCAAAGACGCTTCGGACCAGACCGCGGACGCGGCGGCCGAATCTTGCGAGGCGGCGGTCGTGGAGGACACAACACTGGACGAGGTGGCAACCATCATGGTAGCGCCTCTGGCGGTGGTAGCGGCAACGGCAGTGGAGGCTCACAAACCAAAAACGCAACCCGAGGCCGAGGCACGGGCAACTCCAACACCGACCGTTTCGCCAAACAAAAGGAAAAAGCGGGCAACAAAGCCCGTCAAAAGGGACACGATAAGAAAATGGCTCGTGTCAACATGTGATCACCTTTCTAGCTCAATCAGCACTGAAAATCACTTCACTCGTATGCAAAACTGAGAGGTGTATTGCGAACAAGGCAGGGGTATCTAACTATGAGCAGCAACCTTAGGAAACACCAACCAGTTGGACAAATTCCTCGCCGTCGTAGGATCTCGCATCTGACCCCAAAGCATCACTGTTCCGATCAGCAGAATGCTCGCGCTTACGAGTGCAAAGTTGTCCGTCACCGCTCCCTTTTTTCCCTTAGCCGTCGGGTTGAGACGCGGGATGTTCGACTTCATCTCTGTAAACACCACCGGTAACAGTACTACACACGCCGTGTAGAAGACCATCACGGACCTCCAGAGCAAAGCCGGATATTCGAGCAGCGAAGGTCTGCGAGACCGCTGTTCAGCCGGATAGAACCTCGGATGATGGAAGAGCGCGTAGATGCTGTACAACGCAACGGCGAAAAAGTGACCTACGAGGAGCATTGGTCTCGGCGCCAAACCCGAAAGCAAAGATACGGGCCCGTTGACACACTCGCCGCCCATCTCAAAGTATTTGAAACATCCTTCGCGGAGAACCTCGAGGTTTTCATCGTCGGCTCCGAAAAGGCTGTAGAGCGCTTGTGCGAGGATGTTGATGACAGACGAGAGACCTTTGCGGTTCCAGTGCCAGGAGCGGAGAGCCGGGCTGATGCTTGACCAGTGGTGGAGGTTCAACGGCGTACGTGATGGCTCGGAACCAGAAAGAGGCGCCCAAGCAGACCCACCCAGCGCTTCCGTTAGATGCACAGCATCCCACAACCCCACCGTCATTCCACCACCCGTCAACGGATGACGCATATTCATCGCGTCTCCCACTACAATCACACCTTTCGCCTGCTCCGACTGACCCTGCATGCTAGGCGGCAAGAAAGAGTTGGGCATACTGCGCAGCCGTTGGCCCTTTGCCATCTCGCGCTGAACACACTCGCGCAGCTGCTCGGGCAACTGAGGAATGACGTTGTCGTTGACATGCTTCTGCAGGTCTCCTTTGGCTACTGAGGGCAGCTTCTCGCCTGCAACATCGATAAGGATACGTGTAGAGTGGGTGCCAATCTGATAGAGAAGAACAGGACCGTTCTTGGACAGCACAACGTGGCCATGATGCGGTGCCGGCAGGGGAGCATCTTGCAATTCAAGCCCGACAAAGTTGGACCTGACCATCGGCTGTATCGAACTGCCATGTGTACGTCTGAACTTGGAGAAACATCCATCGGCTACAATCGTGAGCGGAGCCCGAAGCTCAAACGCCTCAGCTTGGCCTTGTGGCGGCTTCTTGTATGTGGCGCTAACACCGACGACTTTGCCCTTTTCATCCTTGATCAGATCTCTAACGGTTGCTTCGTAGGGTGTGACGTTTTGCTGGTGTAGCGCCTTTTTGCGCAGCGACTGGACGAATCTACCGTGGTGGAAACTACGACCCTCGACTTTGCCACTTTGACTGACGACGCCTCTGCCGGCATCGTCAGGTTTCTCCTGCGGATATGGAATGGGTACCGATCGAGCACCGTAAAAGACATGGTAGCCTTCAACGGGGACAGCATCAATGTCTTTGAGTGTGTCGACGATGCCCATTTTGGAGAGGGCGCGAACACCACCGGGTTGAAGCAGCTCGCCGACGATTCGGTCGGGTTCGTCAAAGTCACGTTCGAGGAGAGCGACTTTACGACCCGACTTACCGAGGGAGTAGGCGAGTGCCGAGCCGACGATACCGGCGCCGACGACAATGATGTCGGGCTTGCTAGTGGAGGCTGCGGCGGAAGGCATCTTGGACGATGATGTTGAGTGTTGGGATATGGACCAGCTAGGACGTGCTAAAGGGAATGCAAAAGCCTACTGGCCGCTGTGTGTAGCGCTGAGGTATTGTGATGGCTGTGCCGCTGATGTGTATGTATTGGTTGGATGTCGTTTGAGATGTGATGAGATGATGAAGCAAAAGGATGCGATGGCGGTGGATGTGTTGCTCAGCTCCAATTTAATCCTCACTCCGCCGTGCTTTCCAGAGGCTGCAAGGCAAATCAATCACACTCAGACTTGCACTCGAAACGCCGCCACGGCCTGATTTCATCGACAAGCTGTGCTGCTGCTGCTGCGTATGAATTTTTGGGAAGCTTTATATTTGGAAAAGAGTCGCACGATACGCCGACCGCTTCGATCAGCTAAGGTGGCATGTTGCCACAACGTGGCGTGAAATGCGGTGGTTGCCATGCATGGAGCTGGAAGATCGCCCTCGAGTGTTAGACTCCGACAACCTCGGAGCGCTTACTTTTGCTGAGTCAGCCTCCACTGCTTCCGATGCCTTGTTCGACATGCAAGCCGTGCATCAAGAGCAGCAACACCTAAAAGATGGTTAAGCTAGTCTGATGTTCGACTACCTATTAGTCACAACAACATGGCAACATGGCGCAGCTCGTACGACAAGAAAGCGTAAGTTCCAAAGCAGTTGTATGGAAGAGAATCCTAGCTCGAACACTGATAAAGAATCGATCCTCGAACAGCCGTTGAATACGGAACCATACTCCAAAGACCTAACGAGCTCGTTTATCACGCCGAGCGACCTCCTCTTCAACCGAAACCATGACTCGGTCGTCCGCACCGATACTCCCAACCCGACCGGCACAGACTGGACGATAGGCATCTCGGTCGAAGACGATGCGAGTCTGTCTTCGCTCAAGGTATCTCCAACATCACTCTTGCTCGAGTCGGTAAAGAAAGATCACGACCTAGTCGAGGTGGTAGCGACCCTCGAGTGTGCCGGTAACCGTCGAGCTGAGCTCTCCTCCTCCCATCAACCAGCAGTAGGCATTCAATGGGGCAATGCAGTCATTGCCAATGTGATTTGGGGCGGTGCATCCCTCCGCTCCGTCCTCCTCGCCGCTGGTGTACCAGATCCCTTCTCGCACCACTCGGACAAGTCTTCGCTCGAACCATCTTCTGCAGCCTCTCTCCGCGATTCCGCTTCCTGGGCCCGCTCGCTTCCCTTGCATCTCTTCAGCGCACAGGAAAGCACCGAATCCGACGACCCCACTCGCAAAGAATCCTTTGCTGCATCTATCCCACTCACCACCGCTATGCACCCAAACCAACACTGTCTCCTAGCGTACCAGTACAATCACGCCCCGCTGAAACAGCGTCACGGTGCGCCTTTGCGAGCTGTCATACCCGGTCATGTCGGCGCTAGGTGGGTCAAATGGCTCAACGGATTAAAGATCAGTACGAGGGAGAACGACTCGCCGCCCATGCGTCGGGATTACAAGTTGCTCGCTCCACAGGGAGTCGACGGGGACGAGTATGCGAAGAAAGTTGAGGCGGATGTCAAGTTTCGCAAGCAGGAACTGCGTAAAGAGAAACCATTGCAGAGGCTGGAAGCGAGCTGTTCGATCACGATGCCGTGGAAGGACGGTCAGGAGGTGAAGGTTGGCGCAGAGGGAAAGGTAGAGGTGAAGGGATATGCTGTTGGCCAGGATGGGTCGCCGGCTACCAAGGTTTATGTTGTGCTTGTCCGAGATGACAAGGAGCAGGCGTCGACGGAAGATTTGCTTACGACACTACCTGCTGAGGTCGAATGGAAAGAAGCGACGATTCTCACTCAAGATTCCGAGCATCGCGAACCGTTAGGCAAATGGAGTTGGGCTTGGACGCTATGGCATTTGGAGATGCCTGTGCCGGTAGCCGAGGCGAGGTGGGCTCTTGTTGCACGATGTGGTAAGTATCACGTTCCACAAGCAGTATTGCAGAGGAGGCAAGAAGGAAACTGACCTCGTCTGCCCCTTTTTCTCCCCGGATTGCTACCGCAAGCCACCGCCTCGGGTGTTCAACAGCAAAAGATCTCGGAATGGAATCTGAGAGGGTTTCACAATCGCTCTTGGTCCGTCGTTCGCAACCTCTCTGTCCAGTCCTAGATCAATGGCAATATTGCTTCCCTCTCGTGTGTGTGAGAATCCAGGTTTTGTCTCTGTGATGAACAAGTGGTGATACAGAGAACGAACAGCTCTCCGCTGGACATACATAGATCCCAATTCCTCACGCCAACATCCGTCAAGCGCTACCATTAGTTCCTCCTCTCTCCCCACCATCCGAATTCGCACTCTTAGTCCGCATCCTCTTCTCCAACGCCACCGGCCCCACCCCTCTCCTCCCTGGCGCCCGAACCCTCGTGCCCGGCAACCCGGAATCATACGGGTCTCTAGGCGTCCAATCCCACGTATGCACCATCGTAATATTACCATTCCTGATCCTACTCGCATAACTATCAGCGATCAGACCCGAAGAAAGCACAGCCGAATCTTTGCCTCCACTACCCTCTGACGCCAGTGCAGCCTGCAATTGCAACTGCAGCTCTTGCTGTCGTCGTTGCAGTTCTTCCTTGTCCTCTTCGGGTAAGATTTGGGCCTCTTTCTCACGCATCTGCAAAACGAGCTTTTCAAGCGCTGGTCGGAGCGTTGAGTTGCCGCTTCCTGATCCACCGCCACCGCTGCTGCGCGTCGAAGAGATGTTGGAGGAAAGATCGCTGCTCGACCCTGAACCGCCGAGCAAGTCTCGTGAGGCGGGTAGGCCGTGGAAGAATCGTTCGGCGTGCTTGTCGTCCAGGATCGGGATGGGGTCGTCGAAGCGCGATACACGTTTGAGGAGTTCTGCGCTCGCAACGACGCGTGCACCGATGGTGAGGTGGGATGGATGACGGTGGCCCAGTGTTGGAACAAGGGCGCCTGAGGGTGGAATGAGTGCTGCTGGTCTTCCTTGTGGTCGTACAGGTGTGAGAACGGGAGCAGAGAGCGCGTTGGCCACCTCAACATTGTCCTCGTACAGCGTTGGCGGTGGCAGCGTCGATACGAGCCAACTCGGTCCCGGGTTAAAAGGGATCACTGACGGTCTCACTGAGACAGCAGCATACAAGCTATCGTTGGGTGCATACCGCGATGCATCGGCCAAGGCATGCGCGATTCTCTTTCGTTTTGTCGCTGCATCCTGGTGCGTTGGCCCAGACGGCGTCAAGTAGATACCAGCTGCACTGCTTGATGTAGGATCCTCCACAAGGGCTTGGTAGTCAGCAGCGAATGCGCGCAATGACGATGTTGTCGGAGCGATAGATGTGATGGACGCATCGCTGAGAACTGCTGCTACGTTCTGCTCCAAGTCCCGCAGCTCGTCTTTGGGATAGGTAGCCGCCAACGTCGATGCATCGTACGAGACGCCTTCCCTCCAGCTATCTCGCAGCACCCTGCGTGCTTGGAGCGCCTCAAATGCTTTTTCTGCTTCGGCGGCTCTCTCTTCTGCTGTCTTTGGTACGATGGGTGCTGCCTCGCCTCCGTCGCCGTTGGCATCTTCCCTCTTAGCTGCCGCCTCTTGGGCTGCAGCCGCGGCTGCTGCAGCTGCTGCTTCATCGGCCTTCTTCTGTGCAAGCTCTTTGCGCCTCTGCTCTTCCAGCACATACTCGGGATCGACCTCTACCGGCTCTACTTTGACGACCGTATCCTCGTCTTGTTCTGCTTTGACTGCTTCGGTGTCCTCGCTGTTCTGCGATGCCGCTGCTTGTTCGTGTTCGTTGGCAGCGACTGCGGGGAATAATGGAAGGTACGCGGGTACATAGTCGATGACAGCTTCGCCAAATCGTCTTGTCTGCGTATAGTCTTCTGCGTACAAACGCCTGCGCTTTTGTGGTTGTGAAAGTCGACCGTTGCTGCCTTGATGCAGCTCGGACGAGTCGCTGTTTTCGTCATCATCGTCTTCAATGTCGGAGAACAAGAGAGACTCGTGATCTGCTGACGAGCTGGAACCTTGTGTGGATGTCTCGCCGTACGTCCTCGGTGAAAGACCTCCGGCACCTCGCGGGCCGGATGCAGGCTTAGCGCCCGAGGCAGAAGGCCACACGAGCTGTCTGGCCATGTGATCACGAAGGATGCCTTCTGCTGCTACTTGTTCATACTCTGCTGAAGGTATCGGCCTGAAGTGGATTTCATCGATATCCGATGGCGATATAGGCACGCGACCGGTGTTGAGAATGCGAATGAGATCCTTTCCGCGCATGGGGTCCTGCAGAGCTGCTGGCAAGGTGCTGGTCGAGGCTTCTGCGTGTGTTCCATTGACGCCGTTCGGTTGGGCTGCATTCGAATGCGCGCTCTCCTCCGGTATAGTCACTCTTCCTTCGTCCTCAGCCCACTCGAGCAGCTCTTCGACAGGATCACCGCCTAGAATGTGTTCGAGCGACGCGCGAAGGTCTTGTGGTGAGACAACGGTGCGGCCAGCGTGATTGGCGTGTTGGACGCATGTGGACCCGATGAGCTGTATATAGCGTTGCATTACTTCCGTCAAAAGGTCTGCTGCGCTTGCTGAAGAGCGTGAGAATCCAGCGGATGAAAGAAGAGCCAAGATGGCTATCGACATGTGCGATGCTGAATAGGCGGCTGCCGTCGGCTTCGACCGCGACACCATCCTGCCGAACTTTTGCTCTCGCTGATGGAGAGTACTCCTCGAGCCTGTGTGGATGCTTTTGCCAAGAGCAGAGGTGATTGAGTCACCCTGCAGGATGTAAGGCGTTTACAACATTTGGCGGTGCGATGAGAGTATTGTGTGCGCCATCCAAGTCTTCTGTCGTCCGTTGTTGGCTTCGAATCTGGCGAGGGCTAGTTGCTCAAAATGTGTAACAGCTTCGTTGATTGTGATGCAGCAGGATCGAAAAGAGCGACAAAGGCGGGAGAAGCGGTGGTGGAACAAAGTCAAGAAGAGGATCGACGAGATGGAGACAGCTCCAAGCAGCATCACGTGACGCGTTCCGTGCGCCATTTTGGCACGGAAAACGGATTTCAACGCAAAAAAGGCGAGTTTGAAGACATTCTCCACCTTGCAACTGAGCTTCCTTTCTTCACTTGTTCTTGCGCACTCACTACCACTTAGCTCCGTGGCATCCGCATCCAATCCCCGATACAGACATCTGGAGATCGACTTAGCAAAGTAACAAGCAATCAAAGCTGCGAAGGATAGAATCGCGAACGATCACACACGAAAGAGTCCCACATCGACACAATGGCATCACACCAAGAAGAGGTCTCGCTCTCGGAGCCAGGTACCAGCGATTTGAATAACACTCACACCGAACCCACTGCAACAGCAACAGATGCTGCTGAAGGTACAGCCATGACGGACGAGGACGCCGAGATCGAGGCGATGAAGCAGAGAGTAGCCGAGATGGAGGCCGAGGCGGCCAAGCTTCGCGAACTTCAACAAGCGGCAGGCGAGGCGGGTGGAGCTGGCTTGCATCCGACCGAGGAGGAGCGCGAGGAGGTCGATTCGAGAAGCATCTATGTCGGCAATGTTGACTATGGAGCGACACCTGAGGAGGTGCAACAACATTTCCAGAGCTGCGGGACTATCAACCGTGTCACGATTCTGTGCGATAAGTTTACAGGGCATCCTAAAGGGTAAGTAGTTTATTATACAGACATCGCGACTCCACGGTAGCTTCCACATCAATCTTGCGCTGATAAGATAGGTCGCTAACGCTGTTCTCCATTTCTGATCATGATGATTCTTCCTGCCTCTAGATTCGCGTACGTTGAGTTTTCCGATCCATCACTCGTGGCCAACGCTATGGTGCTCAACGAATCCTTGTTCCGTGGCCGTCTGATCAAGGTGACGGCCAAGCGCACAAACATGCCAGGCATGTCGGCACGAGGACGCGGTCGTGGTCGTGGTCGTGGACGTCCCTTCCGTGGACGCGGTCGCGGTCGTGGTCGAGGCTACTACTACTAAGCATTTGGCTCGGCGCTAGATTCTTCGACGGCTGGATCGCACATTTTTGCCACGTACAGTACGAAGATGCTCAGGTTGTCGGTGGACAAACAAAAGCTTTCAACACTCAAAGGTTTCTTTGTGACTTGATATATCTGTACTTTATCCAACACGACGTTCTCACTCTATATCAAATCTTCACCGGCTATTGGCCTGGGCACAAAAGCCCTTATTTCTTTCTCTCACTATTCAGTGTCTACGAATGCCGTGTGCTCACCACAACTCTGCGGAAGACAAGTCATGCACAATAGATGTTCCATCCGATGAATGTGAGCAAATTTTGAGAAACGTAATGCAAGTTATCTACAACGCTTAGGAGCTAGGAGGCGCACCACCACCCGAGCTCTGTGGACCCGAAGTTGGCTGACCTCCACCGCCTACCGACGCCTCTGCACCTGCACCACCTCCGCCAACGATAAGTCTTGGCTTTTCAACAACGAGCTTCTCGCCCTCATAGAGACGGTTCATGAGTGCTGATCGTTGAAGCACTTTGAGATCTTCAAGAGCGGTCTGGTAGAACTTGGAGAGCTTTTCTTGATCTGTCAACGAGGCTGCCGAGACAGATTCTTTTGAGCCGGAGGGTTGACCGAGTGTCTCCGGTGAGAGAAGCGCGGAGGGTGAGACTTTGGTGGTGGTCGAGCCTTGCTTGGAGAAGGGAGAGGACTGGGCAGCTTGCTCGGTTGGCAGGAGCGTCGCACGGAACATGTCGCGCGATCGCCTGAGGAAATATGTGCGGAAATTGTATGAGGACTGTCCACAAGAAGAAAGGAGAAAGCCAAAGTCAGCGACGGCATGATTTCATATCACATGACTGCCTGGAAGCGAACACTTACGAAAGATTGAGATGTCCTCAAGTATCTGCGGTACAGATTCAAGAGTTGCGACTTTGATGGAGCGGCGGCCGACATATTGAAGGTAGGAAGAAGAATGCAAGTGATTCCAGGAGGGATACACCGAGGATGAATGCAACCTTGAGATTACGGTGCGATGAGGGTTGCGGTGCTTGCGACTTGATGCGCCCGGGGGTGATCGATATGAAGGATGAATGAAAGATGGGAGGGTTCACCGCGGCCTTCGACTAAGCAGCTTTCTCCGGCTTCTTTGTCTGCCACCCGCCACACATAAAGTCATCGTGACTAAGCCAAAAAGTCGAGTCCTACATTTCACATTTTTGGGTGTGACCGCTCGCTCCACTTTGGCCTTTTGCACTTCTGGCCAACGCTACTCACTAGCAGCAACAACAACATCTTCTTGGTCAAAGAGGAACTGCGATCTCGACAGCTCGGCCCGGCAGAAGGACATTGTACGATGCCGAGGCAGCGGAATACCACCGGGTGGTCCTACAACAATGCCACTGAATCGTCCAAGGCTGGAGCCAAGGGACCTGGATTCCGTGTAACCGGCGCAGGCAAGAAGGCAACGGCACAAAAGAATCAGCTCTACTCGAAGCCGATCCCAGTCGCACTCGATTTGACCAGCAATGCTTCTATTGCAGACAAGACGAATCAGGAGGGCTCTCTGTGGTCGGCACTATGCACACTTCTGACGCTCGGCTACTATGACCCAACGACTAACACCGTTACTAGCGCTACAGAGAAGAGCCAAAAGGGCAAGGAGAAAGTCTCTGTCTTTTACGATCGACAACTACAGACCGTCTGGGTGGAAGAGCTTGACAAAGGCATCAGATTTCTGTGGCAACGCGGCTTCTTTGGCAAGGGCAATCTTTCGCGTTCCGAGCCAACGTGGCGCCAGCGTAAGGTCAACGAGATCGATGCGCTGCGTAAAGGTCGTATGACCGCCGAACAGCTCACGCAGCAAAGGAGAGAAGAGCGAAAGGCGCTCAAGATCGAACGAGCTCGAGCAGCAGTACGTGCGGGTCAGCAGCTACCAGACGGCATTTTGGCGCTCGGAGGCGAGATCACGGAGGCGGATCGAGCACCTGGTGCTTCGCATGACCGATTGATGGCCGATATCGAAAGACAGGTGGAGGAGCAGCTGGACGATGAAGATGCTGCCGATCAAGAAGGAATCCAAAGCAAGACAGAGACGACGGAACTTTGGACGGGTCAAGAAGAGGTGCCGGACATCGTTCCCGGTGTGGCGCGTATCAAAGGTCTCAAGTATTTTGCCGAAGAAGTCAAGGCGAGCCAGGCCAGAAAAGCTGCGCAAGCGACGAAAGACGAAGACGATGACGGAAAGACCTTGGTGGCGACGAATGCAGCAGCGGACAACGATGCAGACGATACAGCAGACATTGATGTGGTCGACGTGGAGCGCATGCAGCTCTCGCTGGTAGAGACCTTGTTCCTGTCTGCCATGTTTGGATGCCTCGACATTCGTTCCGGGGAGAATGCAAGTAGAGCACGATTGCTTGATCTCGAAGAGTTTTATACGGCATGCCTCCAATCGAGCCTGCCACACTCGCTGCTGGATCTGCGCGATCGAGGACTGGCCGAACGACACCTGCAAAAGGTGTACGCACGACCGGACAACCCATTCCTGATCAACTACGTCGCCTACCATCACTTCCGTTCGCTCGGCTGGGTGGTGAAAAACGGCATGAAATTCTGCGCCGACTTGTTGCTGTACAAGAGAGGACCCGTGTTCTCGCATGCCGAGTTTGCCGTCATCGTCATCCCCTCGTACGAAGATGCTCAGGACCAAGAGTCGAGCCCGTTCGCACCGCATCCCAACGCCGGTCGAAAGGACTGGACGTGGTTCAGCACGGTGAATCGTGTACAGAGTCAGGTGCTCAAGACGCTCATTTTGGCGCACGTGTTTGTGCCTTCGCTCCAGCGGTGTCGGCCGCAGAAGCTTGCGACGCCAGAGGCATTCTTCAAGTCATTGCGTCAAGGAAAGAGCTACGCGGTGAAGCAAGTGGCGATTCGACGATGGGTTCCGGCAAGGATGAAGCCGTAGTCTCTACGATCAGCCAAGGGCAATTTGAAGGTCGTCGCCAGATCCACGGCTTGTTCTGATTCCAAGGTCATCGATGTGAGATCGCGTATTGTGACAGTCTCGAGTTCGTTGCAAGGCGCGTGGCTGCTGTACGCGACGCGTCGTAGATTGCCCCGATCTGGCCGCAGAGTATTGGATGGAGTCACGAATTCACTTGGGCTGTTGGAGTTGTACCATTTGCCGAGCATCAGACCAAGTCCCGCTTCGGTGCTTAACTCAGCTGAATTGGTAACGATGGTCCGAGCGAGTTGCAAATCCAAAAATATTCTCTCGAAAGAACCAATTTAGCCAAGACCCAAGTATTGAACAGCAACCAAGTTCAAGACGCAAGGAGGACGAGGGAGCTGAAGATCGAAGATGCCCAAGTCAATCGTCTACAGCGCGCCCCATTTGTGGTCCGATGAGACATGACCTTTGTTTCCGAGATTGTGACGGATTGCAGAGTGACCTGGCCTACCTTATTGACATTCGAGTGGCCAGTGGGTCTCGAAGATCGACCGTCTCATGCGTGATGAGTGGACCAAGTGGATCATCCATTGTCCAGTCACGGTGACCACAAAGCACAAGATCCGCTTGACCCGAAATGTGCGCTCGCTCACCAACAATCACCGAATAGATTCGGTTCGCCTTTGACTCGCCTGTCCGTTCAGAGAGGGTCGTACGCTGTCTCTGCTACGATACTCTTCTTTTGGTTTCATTTTCGGGATGGGATTACACTGTAAAGCTTGCCGTGCACCTAATTCGCTGCCTCTTTGATCTCGGCGCACGTCTCATACAGTCCATCGAGCCTGGATTTTACGCCGTAATCCCTCTTCATCGTGATATGCGCTGACAAAGGTGTGATGATAGCTGAGTGTGATTGCGTTAAAAAATAAAGAAATGGAACCGGTTCGCAGGTAAGAGAAATCTTCCAAAGTCACGCTTACTCTGCTCGCTGGCTTGGCTTTGCGCTTTCTTTCTTGGCTCAACCGCAACTCAAATTTCGTTGCTCCCGCTCGGCTCACTTCTCGTATGCTGCTCCCCCAATGGTAGTCTCGCCCGCAATCAACAGCCCAATTCACAACGCCATCATCACTTTGCAACACCACCACATCCATCCCTGTCACTGCCTCTCTCTCTCTCTCACTTCGCACCGCGCTCATTAACCCGCCTCGACTTGCCAGGGATACGGAGGAAAGATCGCAATCCTCTTTGCATCACGAGCCCACTACATAGCTACCCGGACCGTTGCAGTGGTCACACAACGCCCACTTCCAGTACCTTTCCATCCCTGTCCTCTCCCTATCGACCGTACCAATCGGCGTTCATCCAAGTTCAAGTTATCTCGTGGCAGGCGGTATTGCCGACGTTGATCCTTCGTCTTGATCAACCCATCTATGCTCTCATCGCTGCTTGCCAGTCCCTTCGTCCGACCTACTGTCATCACAGACTAGTCATCTCCCGGGCTATCACAACGAAGAATCCAACTTCGCACAAAGCTTCAGCGCATAGCTCGACCCTCGACAGTCTTGCTGTTCAAATTGCGCCCCGTGCAAACCACCGCACCCTCCGCACCAACTTTGAACTCGTCTGAGTAGCTTGCCACCATGGTTCGCTCCGTCACCTTCGAGATTCGGTGGCACGACACCCAGCCCATCTACAGCTGCTCCTTCCAACCTCTGCCTGCCAACCATCTCAGGCGCGTCCTCGACCACAACATGGGCCAGGCTGCCGGTTTAGCGCCCGGCAAAGGATTGTCAGAGATCGACTCCTCCGCTGCCACTTCCACCTCGACTCCCGTCGCATCGTCGTCCAAGCTCACTCAACCACCTGTCATGGCCGGAGGCCAAAGTTGGAGGCTCGCCACCGCCGGTGGTGACAACAATGCCCGCATCTGGATGGTACACCCCAACATTCCTTCTCCTGCAGCAATGGCCAGCGCAGCTGCCGTCTCTGGCTCCACCGTCGTTGCACCACATCCGCCTCGCGTCGAATACCTCGCTACCCTTCAAAGACATTCGGGCGTCGTCAATGTCGTTCGCTTCTGCCCCAAGGGCGAATTGCTCGCCACCGCAGGCGATGACGGAAACGTCCTCTTCTGGGTGCCCAGCGATCGCAGCAAACCCGGCTTTGGCGATGTCACCACCACCCTCGAAGGCGAGAGTCAATTCGAAAAGGAATTCTGGCGAGTCAAGCTCATGTGCCGTGCCACCCAGCAAGAACTCTACGACATGGCCTGGAGTCCCAATGGCGAGACGCTCGCAGTCGGCGGCACCGATTTCGTCGCGCGCATCATCAATGTCCAGGACGGTCACGTCATTCGCGAAATCTCGGAACACAACCACTACGTCCAAGGCATTGCCTGGGACCCTCTCAATGAATTCATCGCAACTCAAAGCAGTGACCGAAGCGTTCACGTCCACAACCTGCAAACACGTCGTCACGACCGCGACCGTGATGCCACCGCAGCACAAAGCTCAACAGATTCTTCGATCACCTCGTCGCAACTCGTCAGCAAGAACGCCAAGCTCGACTTGCACCGCAGAAATGGCAGCTCGGGCGGTCTTGTTTGGGACCCGCATTACTCAAAGCCTGTATTGCCCAGACGAACCAGCAGCCATGCAAGTCAAGCCAGCGATGGAGAAGGCACGAGGGAGAGCTTCGTCGCCAGCCTGAGAGGCAGGTCGAAGCGCGGCAGCACTCCCATCGACCCTGCCCACACCGGTGCTGCTGTAGCCCGCGCCAGCACTCCATCAGCAGCAGCAGCAGCAGCAGCAGCAGCAGCAGCAGCAGCGATAACAACCGCAGCTTCGGCCTCATCTGCTGCTGCTGCTGCACCTCTGGCTGGTCGTGCCAGCACTCCCACACCTGTCGCCTCCGTACCGCCAAGCCCCTTTTCGACCAACAGCGCCGCCGTTGCTGCCCACGCCATGAACCCACCACAAACCACACCAAGTCGCCGATCCAGTTTTAGTGGGAGCAACTTTGACCTCGGTTCGCCGCCTACAAGCACTACCTCACTGGCACCCGCTTCCACTTTGGGCGGATCTCACGGCGTGAAGCCCGGAGCTGGTCCCACAGAGCACGGCTTTTCGGCGACCAGCGTAGCAGCTGCCAGTGACGCCGGTCGCAGGGCAGGCAGCGTCAGCCGCTCGGCTTCGCGCACGCGCAGCATCCGTTCTCCGTCGCCCATCCCACCTCTGCCCGCCATCCGAGCTCCACCATCGCCCAAGCAGCGCATGCAAGCAGCTGCTGCTTCCGGTCTCGGAGGACCGTTGGCAAAGGCATCCATGCGTTTGTACGGTGATGAAAACTTTAGCGGCTTCTTCCGTCGTCTCTCCTTCAGTCCCGATGGTGGCCTGCTAGTCACACCCAGTGGTATCTTTGATCCACCTCCGCAACCAGCATCGCCGACTGTCAGCCTCTCCCCAAGAAAGAGCCCTGCGACACTCAACCCTGCTAGTGCCGCTGCTGGCACCTCGACCAGCCCTCAAATCGGACCGGCCAATAAGAGCGCCGTCTATCTGTATGCAAGAGGCAACCTGTCTCGGTCCAATGCTCCAATTGCCGTTCTGCCCGGACACAAGACGGCAACGTTGGTTGTGCGGTTCTCTCCCATCCTGTACGAGCTGCGCAAAACGCCTCGTGCTTCTTCTGCAGAGGAGGACGCCGGCATTGCACCTCACCCGACCATTCCGCTCGAGGCAGGCAAGCAAAAGACCGTCTCGCTTCAGACGGAAGCTTCCCGAGCCGCGTTTTCGCCGCAGCTCAGTGCGACGCAGGCTAAGGAGGCGTCAGCGCCGACGACAGCATCTCCCTCGCAGTCCGACAAAACTTCGCCGCAGGTGCCACGTCAGGACGCTCGCTCTCCACCGCGAGGCATCAGCGTCATCGGTCTACCTTATCGCATGGTCTACGCAGTTGCCACGCAGGACAGCGTGTGGATCTACGACACGCAGCAAACCGGTCCCATCTGCTGCTTCAGCAACATGCACTACGCCAGCTTTACCGATCTCACCTGGTCACCGGATGGTCAGACGCTCATGATGTCTTCCACCGACGGCTACTGTTCCGTCGTCGTGTTTGACTATGCGGAGCTGGGCGTGCCGTATGCGTTTTCGGCTCAGCCTGCGCTCAAAGCTCCGGCGCCGGGGGTGCCTGCTCCGGCGCATATTGCAGAGGGCAAATCGACCGGGTCGGCTCCCAACACGCCCAAGATGGCAAGTCCGGCGATGCTTGCGCCGGCAGCAGCGGTGGGGTCGGCTGCCGAGGCGTATGCTTCGGCGATTGCGTCTGCTTCGACTTTGACGACGGCGGGGTTGGGTCTGGCTGTGCCGGCGACGACGGAGGGTGCTAGTGAGACTGCGTCGACCGACGGTCAGGAAGCGCCAAAGAAGAAGCGTAGGATCGCGCTTACGCTTGAGCGCCCTCTTGGTTCTTGATACCCCTCTTGTCTTTTCCTTTCTTGATGCGATATGTTTCACAGGCAATTCGAATGTTTGTTCGCAAAGCTCTTCGATTGTCGTACTGATACAAGATGTTGATGATGTTTTACATGATGGCGAGAGTGTCATTGATACATGACTTTGGCTGATGGTGTGTGAGTCGGCTGTTCTTTGTCGGTGTGCACGCTGGTATGATAAGACGACTTTTCAACGAATTCGAAGGTCTGCATCAGGCGGGATCTCGTAGTCGTCATCCATCGCGTCATTGAAAGCAAAAACGTGCTCGCGGCGGCATCCGCTTTCGGGAGGGATGATAGCGAGGGAGGATCCGGCGTCGTACTTGAGACAAGGAGTTGATGGGCTAAGACAACTGCGCACGATACCGCGAAGAAGGATCAAGTCTCTGCTCCATCCGCCGGGTGGCCCGGTTCGAAGTCGTCTCTAGAGTGGGTCTTGGTTTATAACTCTTTTGTCAACCACGAAATGGAACCACCTGAAAGGGTCATCAGTGTACCTTAAGTTGAGCTTGATCATGTTCCTCTTGTGGTGTACGCGGGGGCATGGCAAAGAACCCAACGAAGGCCATCCTCTTGTCGTCCCTGGTGCTTGGATCCTTACAAGTGAAAGCAAGTGGAGCAATGAATCCATCGCATGAGCGGTAGTTGACGCCGAAAAGCGTGTGGACTCTGGGGCTAGCAGGCTGGACTGTGGTCACAGTGGATGTCGCCGCGGGCTCGTTTTTGTCTCGTACATGAACTGGGTCTTGATCTTTGTTGATATGGGGCATAAACGAACCCCTTGGCCTCCTGATCCTGACTCTGAGTGATAGATTTGACTCGGATGGCGATGGCGGGGTCGCCGTCATTGTTGTTGTCATCGGCGGAATTGAGACTTTGGGATGGCCCGCTTGTTGCGTATCTTGGTGGCCTCCTTCTCTGGGCACCGGCACGTGAACCTCTCCGTCTTCGTGGCTTTCTCCTTCCACTTCCGCATCATTGACTTCGCCTTCCGCTCTTTCTTCGTCGCCTTCCCCTTCCACTTCTTCAAGTTGAGCCAAGGGATTCGGAGGATAGACCCAACTGTCCAGCTTCATGTTGGCCTCGATTGCATCTTCAAACGTGGTTGGCAATCCAATCTTGGTCAAGTTGATGTGAGTTGACTTTGCGTCAAACACAAGTGCTCCCACCAATGGCTTGCGCCTCACGTTGAAGATGACGATAAGGTCGTTTGCTGAACAGGTCTGAGCCTGATGAGAAGGTGAGTGATACATCTGCGAACTACGGTTGATGTTCAACCTTGCATCTTCAGCGTGGTTGAACTCGAACCTGGCCAAGATATTACCGGTCTCTGTGCTGTATGTGATGTCCTGAATACGCCCGATGAAAGAAGATCGCCTCTGCTCGATCGCCTTGATAACGAAAGCACTCGTCAAGTGCATCCGCCCAACCAACCACACAAAATTTCAATCACACAAGGTTTCAATCGAGCAAAGAAGGTTCAACTTTCTTTGATTTGAATCACGGAAGCACGCAAGAACAACCTCGCTCGAATCACCCTCCGATCGCCATCGGATCTCATCCGACCGAATTGTCAGCTGAGTTGTCCGCAGTAAGATTTGCCGCAGCAGCGGCAGCTTCAGCCAGCGCTTTCGCCTTGAGAACGCTGGCTTGCGGTCCACTCAGAGTGTCGCTTCCACTTGGTACACTCACGGTTCTTGCTCCTCCCGCACCCAAACCGGACAGACCGGCACCTCCGCCGCCGATGCGCGCTGCCAAAGTTGTTGATAGACCATGATCCAACCCTTGCGGATGTGCCGACGAAGCTATTCCGCCGGCCACTCCGTATGTGAGCACGTTGAATTGATCAGCATGCAAGGATTGCTGCATACCTCGCAGAGACGGATTGCTGCTGAGCCCGCTTGGTATCGCTGTGCCGGGTGCTTCATGCTGAAAAGGGTCATTGTGGTGCATGTCTTGTCGAAACTTGGGGTTATTGTTGCGGACAAAGAAATCGTTTGCGCCGCTCCTTGGTGGCGGTGACTTGGGTCGGAGCTGATCCACTTCCTCGATAAAGGGCACCAAGTTCGAACGGTCTCGTAAGTCACATCCTGGACGATCGACCCCAAAGTTCGCATCGTATTCGACCTTGTCATATGGTCTCGGGATCTGCAATCGATCCAGGTGGGCCCGTAATTGCTCATCCGACTTATTCTCCTCGAGAATCGGCAGTCCAGTAGTCGGGAGAGCTACTTTGCCGTCTTGAGGCCATCCAGGCGCATCCGGTCCTAGTTCGAGACCAATGGTGAGCCAGCCACGACGCAGATTTCGATTACGACCGAACAGCTCCAACCGACGAGTGCCGAGGCAGAAATTTTCGATTGTCTGGTAGAGCTCTGGCGGTTTGCTTTCCATGTCTGGCAGCGTTTGTGGACGTGTCTGCTTGGCACCGTCCAGCGGTTGCGTAGAATTTGGACCGGTCTCCTGTTCAGGACCTGGCCAGAGGATCACATCGGTGTCGATGTTGCAATGCACAAAGCGAGCGTCGGTAGACCTGCGCACTGTACCCCGAATGCCCATGAGGCAGTGTTGGCTGGATCGTGTGAAGGCGGAGCTGCTCGAAGGCTGCTGATTGCTGGACGCTGTTGAATCAGTCTGCAGGTTGGTTCGAATGCAGACTATATCCTCACAGCGTCTGTAGCCCCACTTGGCCAGCACTTCCCTTCCTCTTTCCTGTCCGTCTCCGGCGCCGGAGCCGACCCACAAAAACACAAAGCTTTCCTTTGCTGCAAGTTGTGGGACGGGTAAAGCAGCGATTTCTTCCCACGACCAAGTCGAGTCAGGTTTGCTGGCAGATGTGCAAGTCGAAGCAGCGGGCGAGGCTTCCCATTCGTAAGCCTCAAGCGGAGGATCGATCAACACAACATCGTACTTGACCGGGATGAGACTGCCCAGATGAAACTGATCTGCGGAGCGAGATGGATCACGGTACGGTCGCAGCGAAGGCCTCAAGTCGGTTTGAAGGTAGGTCGGAGGATGAGCTACGCTTGTGACGAGCGAGTCCTTGAGCTGAACGAGACGTTGAAGTTTAGGATATTCTTGGAAACGAGTGCTTGACGAAGGATTGCGAACCGCATTGGCCGGCAGCTGACCTGCGCCAGTATCGACAAAGTGCTGCGAATAGTCGTTGCGCAGCGTGTGTTCTTCCGAACTATAGTTGGGTCCTAGGGCTGCTTTAGATTTGCCCTTGACATCTTGAGATGCAGCCGTTGGTTTGACGACCTCGCTATGAAAAGTGCCGTCGCTGCTCAGAGTCGCAGGAAGTCCGAAACGCCGTTTGAGCTGTTCGCGTCGATGTCGTTGCTGCTGTTCTTGTTCGGACACCACCGACTGCGTTCTCTTCTTGTCCTGATCAGGCAGATTGATGAGCGTGCGCCAGCGAGGATGATCGCGAGCCCTGGTGAATCGCACTTCAACAGACATTCTGGGTAGTTAGAAGACGCTGCTATGCAGCAAGTCGCATGGAGTGCATGGCGTTCATCGAGAAAGGCAATCCTTTGGCCCACGAGAAGGCCTCATCAAGTGTTTGAGAAAGCAGAGGGAAGAGATCACGCCAAGCAAGCTCAACAATGTGGGAAAGCAAGCAATTTCAAATCTTGAACCCTGAACAATCATCATGCCGCACACGCAACACGCACACGCATGCCCAATCTGGGTTCGGTCATTTTCAAGGGTCTGTTTAGCGTCTGAGCACTTGTTCTGCAGAAGTGCCCCTCTCTCGCTCTATATCATGTAGGCTTTGCTGTTCACTTCTTCACGAAGGAGTGTGCGTGCCTCTTCATAAGCTCAACTGAGGCAAGGTGAGATGCAACGTCGAACGATTGTCCTTTACAAAGGTTGCTTCATGAATTGACTCGGATTGAAAGGACAAAAAGAGGTGTCAGTGCGTGTCTCGCTATCCTGGCTGGCTGGCTGGCTCGGACCCACAACCGAGTCCAAAAGGCGAAAATCCAGGGACAAATGCAAAGCACACCCACACGCGCGACAGTCACGCACAAGCCCTGTCTCGATTGAGTCTGGGATTGAACTGCGCGCCGCCCACTCAGAGAAGAGACACAGACGCACACACTCTGACCTGCACCTTGAAAGCAAAACGCCAACGCAACACCTTTCTGCCCCGCGCTGCTCTCTCTCGCCGCTGCTTCGCTCTCCTTGCGTTGGGATTGCACTTTTCCGCCTTGTCTCGCCCCGTGAAGCCTCTGAATTTGGTTTCTCTTCTCTCCCTGTCTGGTATTGCTCTTGCCTCGCGAGACACTGCTGCATCTCTCTTTCTGGCTGCTCTCCCTTTCACCAAGCCTTTCCCTTTGTCAATTGCGTCTGAACTTCTTTCAAGCTTTTCCTTTTGCCGTTCATCATCGTCTTGGCCATCTCTAACGCCATCTCTGTCTTGATCGCACCAAGACTTTGCCAGATTCGTTGGTGCTCTCAACCCTCGTCACACGACCTTCCGAGTCTTGACCTCCTACATCCCCCTTTCCGTCGATTCGTCCGTCGTAACGCAAGACCTCCTTAGGATCCGCGCGCCGCGTCAATCGTGCTCTTCGACAGCGACCGACTGCAACCATGTCGGGCTTTCGCAGTGCGTCGAATGGTGCACCAGGCGGACAGCAACCCGGCTCTTTTGGCTCCTTGACGCCATCACGACCAGCACCGCCTGTCCCCACCAGCAAGCACAATGATCCCTTCCTACCTCCCCTCTCTCAGTACAACTCGGCTTCCAGTTCCATGGGCATGGGCGCCGGCGGTGGCTCTTACACCGGTCCTCTTCGTCCTGCTGGGCCTGGCGCGACGGCTTCCTCTGGTGCTCCCGCCAATCATCTCGCTGGCAACAATTCAGGTTGGCAGCAAGCCGGCCCTGGTGCAACCACCAGCGGCGCCGCTGTTGTCAGAAAAGGCTGGGTCAGCGTCAAGGAGGATGGCATTCGCTCTTGGATCTGGAGCAAACGTTGGCTCGCCCTTCGCGAGCAGACCCTCACCTTCCACAAGAACGAGACCACCTACCAAGCAGTCGCTCTCGTTTTCCTCAAAGACATTTCGAACGTTTCGCGTACCGATCTCAAGCCCTACTGTATCGAGGTCGAGACCAAGGAAAAGACGTTCTACCTGCAGCTCAAGAGCGATGAGGAGCTCTATGGTTGGATGGACGACATTTACTCTCGCTCGCCCCTCATGGGTGTCTCGTCGCCCACCAACTTTGTCCACCAGGTCCACGTCGGTTTCGATCCCATCAGTGGCGCCTTTACCGGTCTACCCGAACAGTGGTCCAAGCTGCTCACCACCTCTGCCATCACTCGCGAGGATTACGAAAAGAACCCGCAAGCTGTCTTGGATGTTCTCGAATTCTATACCGACATTCAGAAACGCGAGCGCGACGACTTTGGTCTCGGCACGCCTACCATGAACCTCCAGCCTGGACGCAACCCCACCGAAATTGCAAGTGCTTCCTCCGCGCCTCGTTTCAAGGCTGGCACCGGTTTCGCTGGAAGCGCCGGCGCCGACTCGGCTTCTAGCTTGAGCAAAGAAGCGCCTCAATACCCTGGTGTCTCCAAACCTCCTTCGGATGCTTTCAGAAGCTCCTCAGCTGCGCCATCATCGAACGCGTCTTCTTTGAGACCTGCGCAGTCTGCCATGGCAAGACGACCCTCGGACGATGGGCGTGGACAGGGTGCATCCAGCCCCGCTTCGTCCCAGGCTTCCTCTTCGCGGCTCGGTGGCTCTGCTTCCAACGATTCCAAGTATGGACGATCCACGCCGACTTCAAACGCACACCCTGACCTGGTCCCTTCGCGCAAGGCTCCTGCCGCACCTGGCGCTGCCAAAGCTGCCACGCCAGCATCGTCGCTGGCATCCACTCGTCCCGCCCCACCACCGCCCAACTCGTCGGCGCCCTCGGGCAGAATGGCCAATGACGGCGGTGTACAGGGTCTCAACGTCAAGACCAAGGAGCTCAAGCTGGGCAGCGATTCTGCGGGTGTCTCGTCATCTTCTTCGAGCGCTGCTGCCAAAGCAGCCGCTGTCGCCAAGCAGCCTTCGCCCTCGACCGCACCAAGTTCAGCGGCTGCAGCTGCGCAGGTCAAGCCTCTGCAGATGGCCAAGAAGGACACGGGTGCCAAGACGGCTCAGCAGAAGGAAGCTGAGCGTCGCATCAGCACCATGTCGGAAGCGCAGATCATGGAAAAGCTTCGCTCGGTGGTGAGTCAGGACGATCCCAACATGCTGTACAGCAAGATCAAGAAGGTGGGACAGGGTGCCTCTGGATCCGTATTTGTGGCCAAGACGCTCGCCACGGGTCAGCGTGTCGCCATCAAGACGATGGACCTTTCGCAACAGCCACGCAAGGAGCTCATCGTCAACGAGATCTTGGTCATGAAGGAGTCGCAGCACCCCAACATTGTCAACTTTCTCAACTCGTTCCTGGTGCGCAACAACGAGCTGTGGGTGATCATGGAGTACATGGAAGGAGGTGCATTGACGGATGTGATCGACAACAATACGTTGGAGGAAGATCAAATTGCTGCTATTTGTCTCGAGACGTGTAAGGGTCTGGAGCATCTGCACAGCCAGAGCATCATTCACCGAGATATCAAGTCGGACAATGTGCTGCTCAACGCTAGCGGCCAAGTCAAGATCACCGACTTCGGTTTCTGTGCCAAGCTGACGGATCAGAAATCGAAGCGTGCGACCATGGTGGGTACGCCATACTGGATGGCGCCCGAGGTGGTCAAGCAGAAGGAGTACGGAGCCAAGGTGGATATCTGGAGTTTGGGGATCATGGCCATCGAGATGATCGAGAACGAGCCGCCGTACCTGGACGAGGAGCCGCTCAAGGCGTTGTATCTCATCGCCACCAACGGCACGCCTACGCTCAAGAAGCCCGAGACGCTCTCGAAGAACCTCAAGAGCTTCTTGGCTGTTTGTTTGTGCGCCGACGTCAAGAGCCGTGCTTCGGCCGATGAACTGCTCCACCATCCGTTCCTCCAGTCGGCCTGTCCGCTTTCGAGCCTTGCGCCGTTGCTCCGATTCCGCAACAAGCCCGACCGTTAGCGCTTCTGTCCGAGCCATTATCCTCTGCCTTGCCTCCTGTTCTTTCTATGCACGAATCTTCATCTTTAACACCATGTCGTTCGCTCGACTTGAGAGCTTGAGAGAGTGCTATCCTTGGATTGTGAGCCGCAAAGAGACAGTCGGCCTTTTGCTCCGATAGCTGCATCGACCTCTAGCCCTGCGAATGCATCGATCCAAAGCATCGACTGATCATCCCGTGGTCAGTCGATTTTTTGTCAATTTCCAAAAGCAGACACACTCGTCTGATGCCTGCATTGAATTTCGATTTTTCGAAAATGATCAATAAAATAAAATAAAAAATCGCGTCCTCCCTTCGCCGCCGTCAAAATCGCCCTACCACCATATCTTCCTCTTGGCTTTTACACTTTCTAATCAATCGCATTCCAAATTTCACCAGGATGATCCTGGAAGGGTCTACTATCATCCGGACGCAAAAAAAGACGAAAAAATGTCCTCGGCGAGAGTCGAACTCGCGATCTTAGGATTTCCGAGCATGACGCTCGTAGGTTGATTCCTGTCACTACAGGATCGTTGGTATGAGACCTACGCCCTAACCAACTAGGCCACGAAGACAATCGTATTGTGGCGTCTTCGGAAAAATAATGTGATTATATAGAGGTGGGATGCAATTTTATGAAACTGAGATGTGATGGCGTGGGAACGCGTCTCGGCCCATACGCGCGTAAATTGCAACGCAGTGTAATCTTTCTTCGGCTGCTCCGAGTTGCTCTTTGGCTTCCTTCTTCTTCTGCTCTCCATAGACGACCCATCTTCTCATCATTCACACTCTTCCCGTTTGCCCAACATGGCGATGCCTCGAGTCTTCTTAGCGCGACACGGTGAGACCGAATGGTCCATCTCGGGCCAACACACCGGACGATCCGATATCCCTCTCACACCCCATGGTGAAGAGGTCATGCGTCAACTGGCGCCTAGCATCGTCGGTGTCGGCAACGGTAAACTCATCGACCCGACCAAACTCAACCACATCTTTGTCAGCCCACGCAAGCGATCTCAACGCACACTCGAGATCATGCTCGAACACGTCCCCGCTTCCCAACGCGGCGGAATTCCTCCGGTCGAAATCCTGCAAGACTGCCGAGAGTGGGACTATGGAGCGTACGAGGGACTCAAGACGGATCAGATTCGTGCTCAGCATCCCGGGTGGGATATTTGGACCGAAGGAACGCCGGATCACCCGGACAGACCGGACGAGCTACCGGGCGAGTCGGCCCAGCATATGAGCGATCGGGTGGATTCGGTGATTGCCAAGATCCGTGCGTTGCAGTCCGGACACGTGGATAGGCGGAATCAGGGTCATGATGTGGGAGCCAAGATGTGCGACGTGTTGCTCGTATGTCATGGACACTTCAATCGTGTCTTTGTGGCGAGGTGGTTGGGTCTTCCATTGACCAATGGACGATTGTTTGAAATGGACGCCGGTGGAATGGTTGTGTTGGGCTATGCGCATCACAGCTTTGCCGAGCCCACTGTGGCTGGGATTTTTTCGTCCAAGACGGGGCCCAAGGGCGATAAGGAAGGCGCATCGGGATCGTGCGGTTCAGCGAAACATGAGGAATCGCAGTACCTCGAACTGGTACAAAGGGTGATTGCTACGGGTGAATCTAGACCTGATCGAACGGGGACTGGCACTCTAGCGCTCTTTGCTCCACAACCTTCGCTGCGATTCGACCTGACGAATGGAACACTGCCGTTGCTCACCACCAAACGTGTCTTTTTCCGCGGAGTACTAGAAGAGCTTCTCTGGTTCGTAGCTGGCAAGACCGATTCCAAGTTGCTCACGGACAAAGGAGTTCATATTTGGGATGGGAATGGATCGCGCGAATTCCTCGACTCTCGTGGGCTCTCTCATCGACGTGAAGGAGACCTGGGACCCGTCTATGGCTTCCAATGGCGTCATTTCGGAGCAGCCTACACCAACTGCGATGCAAATTACACAGGCCAAGGTGTAGACCAGCTCGCCCAGGTCATCGATAAGATTCGCAACAACCCTACCGATCGTCGCATCTTGCTCAGCGCGTGGAACCCAAAGGATCTCGAACTGATGGCGCTGCCGCCGTGCCACATGTTTGCGCAGTTCTTCGTGTCCAACCTCGACGCGTACGCAAGGGGCGAGGGCAAGAAGCACCTCTCGTGCCAGATGTACCAGCGATCCTGCGATTTAGGATTGGGGGTTCCGTTCAACATTGCCAGTTACGCTCTGTTGACGTACATGATCGCCAAAGTGACGGATTGCGAGCCGAAAGAGTTGGTGTTGGCGATGGGAGATTCGCATGTGTACAAGGATCATGTGGAACCGCTAAAGGTGCAGTTGGAGAGAGATCCTTTGCCGTTCCCCAAGCTCAGCATCAAGAGGGACATCAAGGACATTGATGACTTTAGCTATGAGGATTTCGAGGTGACGGGTTACAAGTGCCATTCGAAGATCAATATGAAGATGAGCGTGTAATCTCTTCGTGCCCCGCTCAACGCTGTACATTTCTTTAGATGCTCAACTCATCGCCGTCTCAATACATTCACATGCGATCGTGCAAAAAAAAAAAAAAAAAAAAGTCTGGAAAAGAGAACCGAGCAAGGAACAAGGGTTCGTGCTAAGATTGCCGCTCGAGAAGAAGAGAAAGGATGCAACAAATACAAAGGGCCACGGTAGACCCCTTTTTTTGGAATTGATTGAGGATGACGATGATGATGGAGATGTATATGAGGGCGAGGAAAGGTCGATCCTCTCAACGGTGCGAAAGGACCGGACCTCACTGTCAACTTTTTCACAAAAGACCTGGAGGGTGATGCTTGATCTTTTGTTGCAGAAAAGTAGAACAGTGTTACAATGTGCTTTTTGGGTATCAATGTGCTGTGAGCATCATTGACGATCGCGGCGAAAGAAACCATTTACAAAACGGTGAAGACACGGACAATGTTGTCAGAGTAACCGGCGAACAAGGTCTGGCCGTCGGCGGACCAGGCGAGCGAGAGGCACTCGGGGTCAGCCGAGTTCTTGCCAACACCGGTGAACTCGGGCTTGAGCTCGTCGACGATGCTCTTGGACTCGAGGTCGAAGATCTTGATGCACGAGGCGGTGGCAGCGCAGAGCCAGTATCGGTTGGGCGAGAAGACGAGAGCGTTGACAGTGTCACCAGCCTCGAGCGAGTAGAGGTGCTTGCCGTCCGAGAGCTCCCAGAGCATGGTGATGCCGTCCTTGCCACCGGAAGCGCAGAGCGAACCATCGGGCGAGACAGTGACGGTGTTGATGTAGCCGGTGTGGCCGTAGTGGTTGGTCTTCAACTTGCACTTGCTGAGCTCCCAGACCTGCAGAGATGGAAGGAAACGGATTGAGTTGCAAAGGTCAGTGAGTGCTCGTCTCGTCTCGAGGTTGATAGCAGACGAGAGAGATCTAAATCCTAGCTTCACTTCTTTCTTTCTACGTTTCGCCTCTTTCCCATACTCCTTGGCCCATGTACGGCGAGTGAATGCTCAGTGATCTTGGTGACTTTGAGATGTTCTCATCGAGCTATGCTCTCTATAGTAGCAAATATTTGAAAAAGCACTCTTCATCGCAAATGTCCGCCGTGGCACCGTCTTGCTCCTGTTCTCCTTTTTGTTTGGCTCCATGCGTTCCTGCAATGTCTTTGTTGCTTTCTGCCTTTCTCTCTGACCTGCTGTGTGGATGCAAAACTTACCTTGACGACCTTGTCCCAACCAGCAGAGACAATGACGGGGTTCTGGGGGTTGGGGCTGAAGCGGACACAGCTGACCCACTCGGAGTGACCGTCGTCGGTGATGTTGAACTTGCACTCGCCGAGGGTGTTCCAGAGCTTGATGGTGCGGTCACGCGAACCAGAGACAATCTGACGGTTGTCGGCGGAGAAGGAGACCGAGAGGACATCGGCGGTGTGGCCGACGAAGCGACGGGTGGTGGTGCCGGTGTTCAAGTCCCAGAGACGGAGGGTCTTGTCCCACGAAGCCGAGAGGGCGAACTGGCCGTCGGAGGAGATGACAATGTCGGAAACAAAGTGGTTGTGGCCGTGGAGGATTCGCTTGGGTAACCGTAGTTGGAGTCGTCACGGCTGAGCTGCCAGACGATGATGGTGCGGTCACGCGAAGCGGTGAGGAGGAGGTCGGGGTTCTCCTGGGAGGTGGCGATGGCGGTAATCCAGCCCTTGTGGCCGGCGAGGGAGCCCTTGTAGACGAGAGACTCAGACCTGTGTTGCGAAGTGCAGGTTGAAGATGGGAAGTAGACAGTCAGTATGCTGTGCTGAGATCATCGAAGTGGAGGCGCTCGCTCAAGGCCAAGTACAACGAATCGGCATGCTGCGCAGAGAGAGTTGTCGTGACCATGTTGTACTTTAAAGCATTGCAGTCTGTCCTTCTAGCCTCTGAAGCAATCTTGTTTTGACATGCCAGCTGTCTCGCTTTGGGGTCAGTGCGTTGTAAGAGACGGCAAGAATGGCTAAGCCATGAATGTTGCGCGTTTCTTGTTGCATGTTGCGTCGATACTGATGCTGGTTCCCTCGGTACTGATTGGTAATCCGTCATTTATCTTCGACATGACGCAGCGTCGCCACAACTCTTTGGCCTGCTTGCTCCTTCTGTATTCGCTAATAGAGTGAAATGCTGATGCTGTAGTGCTGAGGCGGTGTCTACGTGCTGTATAGGACCATATTGACCGTGTTGACCATCCTCTGAAATGGTACCATCAAAGCTTCCTAGTCCTCCTCTGCTCCTCTGCAACATGGTCGGGTTCGTACAGCATGCAATTGTCGTTGATGTTGTGATGGCGAGCATTTGCTATTTGCAACAATGTTGAGACAAACTTACATCTTGGCGAATATGTGTACGAGTTAGGTGGTGATGGGAGCGTGACGATGGTGACGACGAAAAGCCAGAACAATCTCGACAACGGCTGCGTCGGCTTGCCTGGTTGGCTTGCCTGGCTGGCTTGCCGTGCTTTCCTGAGACTCGGCTGCTGTGTCTCAAGCTGCAAGAATGAACACACAAGTTGCACTCGCGGCACGGCGTAACCAAGCTCGAAATTGCGCGCTCTGGAGGCCTCGCTCGAATCGACTTGGCTGAACAGTACAGCACATGGCTTTCCGACAAGGTTTGGGGCTTTGAAAGACGCTGAGTGTGCTGGGACTGCTCCAAGTGGTCTTCTCGATATGGATCACTATTAGCTGGATTCAGAAGCAGCCTGGTTCACGTGACCTTTTGAGTACAAATCTTGCATCGGCCGACGTTTCTCAAAGTCCAAATTCGTATCCAAGTCGAACTTGAATTGTCTTGCTCTCGCAATTCAAAAGGTTCAAGCATGAGACCAGTTCCAGTTCGCGCGCTCTTCAGGCCGTCGCAGAGACAGAGTCTGTCAGGTGAATAAGCTGTTGGCGCCCTGCAAGAGAGTCTCGAGAGAGCGGAGCGAGAGTCCTTGCGGCCTGCTTCGAGGAAAGCGCTGTCAAGGTGCAATAATTTCGTTCAACTTGACCCAGGCAGCAAAGTCTGTCTCGCTGAGCTCCTAAGAGCTTCAGGCTCACTTTACTGGGCCCTGCGGTGAGAGCTGAGCGTGGGCACTTGAATGTCACTATTCGCGATTCTTCCTCTCCACCGTCTAGATCACCATCACATCCATACCTATTCACAATGGCTCCTAAGATCGACCCCAACGAGATCAAGGTGATTATCTCTTCCGACACACATGGACGCTCTCGCACTCGCTCCGACACGCTGCACAGATGATCGCCACAGACACCGACTTTAGCATGATAGAGACATCAACAGCATCGACAAGGCTCAGCCAGCCACATCACAGCCAGCCTGCATCAGGATCAATACAGCAAGCATAAATTGTAGCAAACGGGGCAACAGAGGATCAGTCATTCCATTCCGTCGTGCCACAGCATCCAACGGGACAGGTTAGCGAAGCACAAGTGGATACGTACAGCACCTCTGTGGATATGATGCTGGATCAGAATTTCCGATAAAGGCAGAAGGCTTCTTCAAGGGGCCAGCGTAGTACAGCACCCTCCAGAATAAGGCTGGTGCAGCTCAGGGCGTCGTGTGCTTTTGCTTTCAGCTCAGGAAGCGGAAGGGATGAGGAAGGGTCGGGAGGAAGAATGCTTCTCCGTCCACGAGCAGAGGCACGCATGGTGGATCGCAGTCGAAAGGGAGAGTTGCATTCAGAGATGTCATCTTTAGCAGACCAAGACATAAGAGCGTTCGGCAGCCCAACATCTCAGCCGACCACCAGATTTCACAGCGCGCAACCTCCCAACCAAAGACCAATCTGTGCAGCACCTTCACCGTCGACGCAGCTCGAGCGAGAGCTGAACCATATCCTCGTACAAAAACCGCCACAATGAACACGGCATACTGACCCTTTGAACCCCAATCTTTGCCTTTCATCTCGAAATTAGATCATCTACCTCCGAGCCACCGGTGGTGAGGTCGGTGCCTCTTCGGCGCTTGCCCCCAAGATTGGTCCTCTTGGTCTTTCGCCCAAGAAGGTCGGTGAAGACATTGCCAAGGCCACTGGTGACTGGAAGGGTCTCCGTGTCACTGTCCAGCTTACCGTCCAGAACCGTCAGGCTGCCGTCTCGGTCGTCCCCTCGGCCTCGTCGCTCGTCATCAAGGCGCTCAAGGAGCCCCCTCGTGACCGTAAGAAGGAGAAGAACATCAAGCACGGTGGTAACATCCCCCTCGACGAGATTGTCGAGATCGCCCGCAAGATGCGCTTCAAGTCGTTCGCCAAGAACCTCGCCGGTACCGTCAAGGAGATCCTCGGAACTGCTCAGTCCGTCGGTTGCACTGTTGATGGCCAGAACCCCCACGCCATCATTGAGGGTATCGACGCTGGCGAGATCGAGATTGACGACGAGTAAATGTTTTTTCTTCACAAAAAAAAAAAAAAAAAAAAAAGAAAAGACTCTCTCGGCCCATTCAGCATCGTTCTCTCTCCCTCTCCCATCATTCGGCATTCATCACACTTGACACATCGCACACGCGCACACTCTTTCGCATGATCTTTCTCCTCAGAGATTATTGTGCGATCACGCATCAGCATCACAACCAGCTCCTACCGACACAACCCGACCCGGACCACCACACGACCTTGCAGAGCGTTCCCCTTTGATTCGACACACCAGTCGAGGGGAAAACACACACACACACACACACACACACAGAGAAACCGAAAAGCGAGATGGCGTTTTCTCTGAGGTCATGTTGGTTTCTTTCGGGATTTGTGAGGAGCTCGTTCCGTTGCTGTTGCATGTAATTCTACCTCTTTACTCGTACAACCCAACCCCCCAAAAAAGATTCACACTTTTCCCCATGTTCTCGATATGTATACATGATCATTCCTGCATCTCGCTTTTCGAAATCTTTTCTCATTTTGCACCCATACCTCTCGTTTGTCACGAAGTCTCCTGTGGCCAGTGTGTGTACTGTATGTGTGTGTGAAGAGAGGTTGACGTCGTTGTTACAGTGCCAGAGTGTGTGTGTGAGGTGCTTGATGCAGATGATACATTGCGGGAATCGTGTGTGATCGTGCTAAAGGTGTTACATTGAGTGAAACGAGCGAAAGCGTCTCACCTACCAGAGGTTTGCCCGCTACGACGGTTCTTGGAGTTGTACATGTTAATCAAGAAATGGAAAGACGTCAAACAAAAGAGACTGTGCAAAAAAGGCTTCTACATCCCTGACCCCAACCCCAATCTACAACCCAAAGCATGCCCATCAGTCCGAGTAACAAAGAAAACATTTGACTGCAACGGTACCACTGTATGACATGCCGTTGTCCATCCACCACCTATACTTTTGCTCTCGGGTGTCATTTCGATCTCCATCCCCACCTTCACATCCTCCTTGTTCTGCTCCTCCTTCTCCGCCCGCTCTACGTCTGCTGGGAGAGACGACAAGCTCCCAGCCAAGCTCTCCGCCTGCTCTTTGCTCAACGAGATCGCATTCCGCCGCTTGATGGTGCGACGTCGATGCTGATGACTGAGGACTTTTTTATGCAGCGTTGTTGATGTAGTGATGGTTCGAGCACCGCGTGCGTGTAGGGCCGCCAAGGTGGACGGATTCGTGTTGGGTGTGGATGAAGTTATGTCGGACAGCATTCGTCGTGGAGAGAGTGTGGTGGTTGCGGAGTTTGGCTTGGAAACGGTGGAAAGGGTGGGGAATGGTTGAGAACAAGGATGATTTTCTTGACCGGGACGAGTGGTGGTGAGGTTGGGGAAGAATCGAGCTTGAACTTCTTTTGGTGCCCAGCTGAGGAAAGCGTGGTTGCCGACGCGTGAGGGTGTTGTGTATTGTTGCTCTGGCATATCGACCAAACCAAAGCGGCTATGGGTAGCGACACCAGCAGCAGATGCGGTGTTCATCGTCAGCGTTCCGGGTAGGCTTGAAGAGGTGAGGTTGGAAGTGGCGATAGTAGAACAGGTCGACATCGTTGACGAGGTTGGCGACCAGCGCGGAAAGACAGACGGAGAACAAGACGTAGACGCGTGGAAAAGGAGTTGATGCGATGCGATGCGGGTTCCAGACCATGTTTGCGTCCGTTCTGAGGCAATATATATGTGATGGAGAAGAAAGCGAAGCTCTGTCGCTATTCGTCATCAGTGCGTGGCTTCCGGGTCCCTTTGATGTTCCGCCTTTCTCCTTCCTTCACCCCGGATGGCTTTGTCGTCATCGCGATGAAGGAGAATGAAAAGGAATTTCAAAATCCCTTTCTCTCCGTTCCTCAGCCCTCCCATTCGCCAACGTATGTTTGCTGTAAGGCGTTCGTCGAAGCTTCAGAAAGTCGGTTTCCAGAACAAAGTGCAGCTTCGGACATCGACTCAAAGGATTGTTACCCTTTAAAACTGCGTTCCTTTGTCCCTTTCGGAATGAAGACCGGATATGCGCGCTTTGGGACAATCGAGAGAAGTCTCTTTTCAACCCACCTCGCCAAGGAAGGAAAAAAAAAAAAAAAAAGGCGATTGGTGCAGCTGTCAAAGGGAAAGTCGAGAGAGTGAGGCAAAATCGATGATCGACTTCTCGCGGCGTCCCTTTGTCTGGCAAAAACAAACGTGGTCGGTGAGCGTGGTAAAGACATGCATTGGTAAGGCACTTGTTGTGCAGGACAAGGCCTTCTTTGAAATGTGACGCCCCGTGAACTTTAAATCGGGCTCTCCTTTCAGGTTCAAGCGTCTTCGTTAGCCTTTGCAAAGACGTCAGCTGTTGGACGTTTCTTGTCCTCAAATTCCATCGCTCTGCAGCCATCTGATTGTTTCCAGTCGCGAAACGTTCTCATACACACAATCGACAAAGCAATGATAGAGACATATGTATATTGTCCAGGAACGGAGACCAAGCGAGAGAGAGAATAAAAAAGCAAACCAGAAAAAGAAAGGAGAGTGAAGACTAGGTATGAGAAGGAGAGTGTGGAACGCGCTCTTGTTGCTCGAAATTGAGTGCGCAGGAGCGAGGTGAGTGGAGAGGGGATCGCTGAATGACTAGTAATGAGTCTTTGAAGACAAGGGGAAAGGGGCATAATAGAGAGTAGTGGTTTCCATACAAGACAACTGGCTTCGACGAAAAGGCATGCTCTGTGAGGGGATTAACGTTGAAGGCCATCAGCAGCGCCTGTCAACTTTTTGGCATCGCATCCTTTCTGAAGAGAAGCTGCTTCTGCGTCTCAACGGCGTGGGCTATCGTAGTATTGACGGTGCTGCTGCTGTGGCGATTGAGCATGCTGCTGGTACTGCTGTGGAGGGTAGTCATCGTAGCTGTGTCCACCTCCGCTTCCACCGCCATATCTGTGTGTGTTGTCCTCGTAGTACGCACCGGCGTCACCGGCGTGGTACTCGCCCCAACCCTGCTGCTGGTACTGACCTTGCGAGCTGCCACGTCCGTGATGGTCGTATGCAAGCGGGCTTGGCGCATAACCGGCACGGCTGCTGGAGCGAGGGTTGTCGTAGTAGCCGCCAAGCGCCTCCTTGCTCTCGCTGCCGCTCATCTGGTCGTGCATGCGGTAGCTCTCGAATGTATTTGTGCTGTCCATGCGAGCAGCGCCGAAGCGGCCACCGTGCACAGAACCAACTGGAGTGTCGACACGCTTGTACTCGGGACCCGAGCCGAGGTCTCTGCTGGTCCAAGGAGCGGCCGAGTGGCGAGCAGCAGCCTTCTCGTGGTTGTTCCTGCCTTTGCGTCTCCAGAGGCAGCAGCCGAGGGCGATGAGGGCAAGAACAGCGGCACCAGCAACAGCAATGCCAATGATCTTTCCAAGACCAAAGTCGGAGGAAGAGCTACCGGAATTGGTAATGGCGGCAGTGAACTTGGTGCTGTTGACAGCAGCGGGAAGCGTGACAAGAGCCGAGCCGAGTGCAGGGGTGAAGGGAACGTTGCCGGTGCCAGTCATGCCAGTGCCGACCATGATCTTCTTGCCGTAGCTTGGGACACCGCCAACAGTGACAAAGAAAAAGGCGGGACCAGGGACGAAGAGGCGGTTCATGGCCTTGGTGTTGGGCAAGGGGTTGACCATATAGGTGACCGAGGCGTCGGCGTTGACAGTGTAGGTGTAGTCGAGGTAGACGGCACGCTGACCCATGTTCATGGCGTGAGTGGAGAAACCGGGACGGATGATGGCAAACTTGGTGTTGGCGGCCTTGGCGTTAGCCGAGTCGCCCATGAAGGTGCCGTTGACGGTGATGTTGAAGGGGCTGCCACCGTAGAGGACCGAAGAAGGCACGCCCTGGGGGTAAGGGCGAGGCTGGTCCCAGTAAGGAGGGTACCACTTTTCAATCTCGTACGTGGTGTTGAAGGCTTGAGGAGTGGTGCCGGTGGGCATGTCGAGCGAAACGTCCTGATGCGGGTTGGAACCGGCAATCATGACAGAGCCATCGGGAAGCAGCACAGAAGCCGAGTGATAGAGACGGGCAATGGTGGAAGCCGAGAAGCCGGCATTGGTCAGACGCTGACCCTTGGGCTTGGAGGGGTCGTAGAGGACAGGGACATAGGTGGGATCCTGGGAAAGACCCTCGGTGACGACGGTCTTGCCATTGTACTGGATGGTGTTGTAGGTAGCGTTGGTGTAACCGGCAGTACCCTTCTTGGCACCGTTGACGATGACCATGGTTCCGTCGGGCAAGTGGATGAACTGACCCATGGATCGACCTTCAGGCAAGGTCTCCTCCTGAACGTATTGGACGTTGGGAGTCTGGTTGCCCTGGTTGTCCTCGGGGGTGATGGAAGAGCAGTCGTTGGAAGCGGTGAGGCCGAGAATGTTCCCACCTGGTCCACTGTAGTTACCCCACATCTGGTCGCTCATGACGCTACCACCGCAGAAGAGGATGGTGGGAGTGTAGGAATTTTGAGGCGTGAGGGGCAGCATGGCGGTAGCAGCCGACGCAGGGTAGACACGGACGACGCCGCGGGGCATGTCGGGAAGCGGGGTCTGGATATTGTTGGCGTGGTCCCAGAGGATGGTGCTGACGTTGGCCTGCATGAAGATCTTTCCGGAAGGCATGAGGTAGGTGTGCGGGTACATGTTGAGACCGTTGGTCTGACCCATGAACTGGCAGACGGCAGGCGCACCGCGAGATGGGAAGTATTCGTAAGTGGGGTTGGCACCTCCGTTCTGGTAGAGGGGATCGGTGGTGGGGGTGTTACGGTTGACGTAACCACCGGAGTTGGCGCCTCCGATGAAGATGACGCTGCCATCTTCGAGCACCTCGATACCGGGGTACCAACGAGGCAGCTGAAGCATGTTGACCTGCTGAACAGTTGTGCTTGGCGCGTCGATCCACTCCATGGAGCCGGGCTCGAGCAGTCGAAGGGCCTTGGTGCCGTCGTAGTCCGAGTAAGGGTTGAGGTTCTGAGCCTGAGCAGCGCCACCGTAACCGACGGCCTGGTTCCCTCCTGCAACGACCCAAGAGCCGTTGCCGAGGGTGGCACCGGAAGCACAGAAGGTGTTGGTGTTGACGGCGGTACCGGTGACGGAGTTGTCCGAGAGCTTGTAGAAGGAGCCCCAAACGTGGCGGCCATCTGCGAGACGAGCCGAGTTGTTCTCTGCCTTGTCGAGGATGAATACGTTGTCCTCGTCAATGACACCGAGCATCATGGCGGAGGCGAGCGAGTTGCCGTTGACAATCTCGAAGGTGCCGGCCTTTTTAGCAGCCATGGCGCGGGAAGAAAGGGCGAGAGCAGCGGTCGCGACGGTGACAGCCTTTTTGGCGAGCGAGGATCGCCTCGACGAGGATGAGGAGAGCTGCCGCGTCATTATGTGGATGCCTGATGGCTTAGCAGAGTGGTCGGGAGGATGCTGAGGAGAATGCTGGCACCGACGATGGTGATGCGACAAGATGGTCGATGGCAATTCTAGCGATGCGATTCCGTGTACGGGTTGCTTTTGATTACACACGTGAATGCTGTTGCAGGAAGTGTGGTGGAGAAGGTGATCCAGAAGCCTCTCAGAGCAGGAAAAGAGCAGGCTCAACAGTCGGAAGAGGCGAGCTGGTTGGTGGTGATGATAGTGATGAAGAGGAAGGAGAGGATGTGAACGGTGGGACGATGGTGGGGAAAGTATGAGTAAGGTGACGAACAAACAGTGGAGCGGCGAGTGTCAGCAGCAGCAGCAAGCAAGCAGTAACTTAGTTGGCAGCAGCAGCGGTGGCGGGCAGCGGTAGTCGATGTGATGGCAGGTCAAAGAGAGGGGCGTGATGTGGTCTATGCCACAGCAAAGGGGCAAAAAGGGAAAAGCAAGAAGAGAGCGGCGTGGCGAGTGTGTGAATGTGCCTGAGCCAGCGGAGAGAGAGAGAGAGATGGCAGCGAAACCCTGAGATTTTCCAGCACAGCAACACACCAAAATTCAACAACGGAAGTGCCGGTTGCTTTGCTTTGCTTGTTTCTATGCTCGTGGGCGTAACAGGCAGAATTTCTGTCACTGTGTGCGACGGTCCAAAAAAAAAAAAAAACAAGCCCACACACACTGCACTGGCACACTCACTCATCATAATTTTGAAGGAGAAAAAAAATCTAAAATAAATTCTTCCAACGAGACTTTCGAGTTGGTCTCAGTTCTCCTGACACGACACGGTGAGCCACACAGGTTTTTGATTGAAATTTTTATTTTATTTTTTTTTTTTTCCGTTTCGTTTCGCTTTGGATGTGCGGATCGTCAGGTTGAATTTCATGCCCCTTTTGGCTCCCTCCGTAGGAAATTCACAATTAGAAGTCCCAAAATCACTGTATTGGGTTGGATGGCTTCGGTCAGCACAGCAGTCGCGGATGCTCGGTGAGAAGAAAGGGCATTTTTGTGCGCACTGCCTGTCGTTCACAAACTCGGCACAGCTTCTCGGCAGAAGCATGGGCTTGATTACAGTTACAAACACTCTTTCCCTGTAAGTTACACAGTCGATGCTCTTGCAGCATTTCGAGGTCAGCTGCAGTTGCAGCTAGAGCTAGCAAGCAAGCAAGACCAGTCTACGTTCAAGCACAGTAAGCAGACATGCTAAGTTAGAACAGTTGGCTGCGAATTACTATCATCGTTCCTTTGACAGCTTTTGACGCAAACTCCGTCACACGATCCGTCCCGAGCATTATGAGCTACATACCAGTAGGTTAGGCTCTGGCGCTGTCCCACGAGGCGCGCCAACCTTGAAAGACCTACAATCGTGATCGATTCTGTGTGATTCTTTTTCTTGCTTTCAAAAAAGAAAAACTCTGGACTGTCGACGCAATTCCGAGTCAAGCTTCTGCAGCTTCCAATGCCAACTGCCGATGCTCTCTGGGTTCGATGTCTGCAATGACTGTATGACGCTTTCCTACGAGCACATTTGCCGGCGCTGTGCGGTGCCGAAACATGCCAAGGTCGCGGTGCCTGAGATTCCTCCTTTTTGCTGCCGTGTGATCTCGAGGCTCGCAGCTCACCTACGGTACTTGCGGCGAACATGACATCAAATGATCGCCGCTGTTGCATCGGCCGCCCGAGCTCTAGGCAAGCATGATAGGCATAGCTACAGTATCACTTTGCCGTGAAACGCGCCGAGAATTCTTGCCATCCTAGGATCTGTATTGTTGCTGTATCGGCGAATTGTGGCTGCTGCTTCTTGCTCTTGGAGCCAGGCACCAAGGCATGCCTGTGCAGAACGCTGGAATCTTGGCCAGCGGAAAACCGACGCACAAGCGTCAGACGTTCTTGTCCGCTGCTATGATTCTTGCGTGGCAGCCCAACCCGAGATATTGCTGTCCTTGCAATGTCTCTATCGGCGACGTCCGGCAAGCCTCTCATTACTACGCACATCGGGATCGCGCATGCTTGATAAAGTGGCGTTTCTCAACATCCCAACTGTACCCACTTGAGAAGCCTCCTGGACCCCCCTCCAAGCCTTCATTCAGCGGAATCAGTTTCATCTTGTACTGTATGTGAGTCCACTGTGGCGACGCTCGGCGCACACTGCCGTTGAAATGAGCCTTGAAGCAAGACAGCGTCGCGGCAGCCGCGGGTACATTTGAGCTTTGTTGGCAGCACGTTGAACAAGATGTACAGCGGGTGTGTACACTCGCATTGCGTCGTGCCTTGCCTCGACTCGGCTTGCTCGGTGACCCTTTGCAGGCATTTTCGCACAGCGATCCTCCAAGGCTTGGCAGGAATTTAGCCTGGCGCCTGCATGCCTTTCTTCATCTCAGGTACAAACAAGCAAGGCCTTTCCTCAAAAATGTCTTGCCCTTTTTGACCCGAGCGGGGCATGGTGGGGCGCGGCGTGTGACGGCCGGAGGGTGCGACGATTCGAGCTCCGCTGTCTCGTTCCGACTTTTCCCTTCCGTTGCAGACATGCTCGGATGCCTTCTTTGTTGTTTGCGTCGTTGGGCTATATGAAAGCGGCGATCTACTTATTCCGCTCTTTCTCCTTTGGTCGACGTTCCAGCCTCTCGGTCGGATGAGAAGCGGCCAACGCACGGAAGATGGAGAATTGGTCGTGTCAGACTGAGACTTGCTGTATCGACAGCGGACCAACTCGCCTTTTCGCGACCTCATTTTTTCGACGCCTTTTCCTTATGACGCGCCTCTAATTTAATCGACCGCCGTCCATCTCCCGGCCGATACAGAGTAGAGCTCTCACATCGGGACACCTGGTCCCGATTCATAGGCAGCTCGTTTTCTTTCTGCTGCAGGAGAGAGTTTGTAGTCAAATCTTTCCTATTCGGAATACAACGCGTTTTGTATTCGCCTGGCAATTTCCCGCTCTTCAAAAGCGTTGACCTGGTCTCAGCAAGAAACCTCGTCTCTGTGAAGGAGACTTGCCTAGCTGCCGCTTCGTCAAGGGTCCTCAGACAGAGGAAAAAGAAATAAGGATTGCTCAGCTTGCTCAGCTCAACGCCTGTGCACCGCGTCATGTGGCCAACGATCGAGCCAGAACGCGACAACTGCGCTGCGTTTTTTTTTCTTCATTTGAGAACTATACTACTTGCCTTTGTGCTGTCCCTTTGTCTTGTCGCAGCGGTTTGAAGAAACGACAAAGGCGAGGAGCTTCCACGACACATTGCACAGGCACAAGCGCTGCAAAGCCTTGAGAGCAGAACAGCGAAACAGGAGACTTCATGTCGAGCCTAAATTGAGCGGCTGCGTGCGTGCGGATGAGAAAGCAGTGTGGGCGTGCGCGCGCGTGTGTGTTTCTGCATTTTTGCGTCTTTTTTTCCTAGCAAAGAAGCTCAGTTTGGCTCCTGTTGGATTTCCTACTCTCAACACACCATCTTCTCTTCCCTTGTTCTGCAGTTCCCGGTTTCGATATCGTCGAGCTTCGTTCCGTTTTCGCTTCTCTCTTCTTGCTCTCATCCTCGTATACCTGTCTCAAGGCCCGTCCGTCTCGTCTTCTCGTCTCGGCTTCAGCATCGGCTCGATTGTATCGGTAAGTTGTTTTCTCGCACTACGCTTCCTTGCAAAAGTCTTCATGAACAGCGGCAGATACATCACCTCGCAAGCCGCACCTCACCAAAGCAAAGACGGCAGCGTTGCAGCTCGCATCTGCGTCAGCTTGTGACCGCACCAGTCGATGGACACCAACCTTGCTCGTTGTCAACAAACAAATGTACTGACCATCACTTCATCCTACTTCGTCAAATCTCATATACTTGCCACGCTACGCTTCGACTCCCGACCTGTCTCGACGGCATGTCCACGTTCGGCTATACTCGACGCTGCGCTCCACATCGATCCGCATCTGCTGCTACTCTCACCACGACCACAGATAGTCCTCGGATACCTTTATAGCTCGTCTCATCAAAATCTAGTTCAAGATGGCCGCCAAAGTTTACGTTGGAAACCTCTCGTGGAACACCACCGACGACAGTCTCGCCCACGCCTTCTCCACTTATGGTCAGCTCACCGACTACATTGTCATGAAGGACCGTGAGACCGGCCGCTCCCGTGGTTTCGGCTTCGTCACCTTCGCCTCCCAGGCCGAGGCTGACGCTGCCATCGCCGCCCTCAACGAGCAGGAGCTCGACGGCCGCCGCATCCGCGTCAACATGGCCAACTCCCGACCCGCTGGCGGTATGGGTGGTGGCTACGGTGGTGTTACCGGCCAGTACGGCGCCAACGCCTACGGTGCCCAGGGTGGCTACGGTGGCTACGGCGGCCAGCCCGGCGGATTCCAGCAGCCTGGCGGCTTCCAGCAGCAGGGCGGATACCCTCAGCAGGGCGGCTACGGCGGCTACCAGCAGCCCGGCTTCCAGCCCCAGCAGGGTGGATACGGCGCTCCTCAGCAGGGTTACGGTGCTCCCCAGCAGGGTGGCTACGGCGGGTAAGTACTTTTTTTCTTTTCTTTTTTCATTCTCTCCTCTTTCTTGTCTTCTCTTTGCTTCGTGCTCTTCTTCGGCCTCATGGTTTTCTGGCAGCTTCGTCTCGATCTTCCATGCTTCGATCCGGCCTTTTCTGCGTTGCCATTGTCCGTTCGCGCCATTACAGCTTGTCGCTGTGACCAAATCAGGTCAGTGGGGCCAAGTTTCTTCTGTCCTGCCGAAGCGCAGCTCCGACTCAGGATTGTTCCTAGCAATAGTCGCATCACGTTGATATTGCTTCACTCCAGACAGCAGCAGATAGCTCTGTGGCCCGCACGGACGTGCACATCCCTTTCTCATCGACAATGCTCTGCTCGTTCATATTCTCAACCGTGTCTTCTCTCGTTTCCGTGTCTATTCTCTGTTTCGCCATTGCTTCTTCTCTTCCGTTGCTCGGTCTCGCTTTCCATCTCGTCAACGCTCGCTCCGATCCGTCTCTTCGTCAACGCTCGTCAATGCGGTCTTCTCTGTTCCGGTTCTCGATCCTCCTTGCTCCTCGTACTTTCTCGTGCTCCCCATCCGCAACCACAGCTACGGTGCTCAGCAGAGTTTCCAGCAGCCCGGCCAGCAGAACGGTGGCGCTTACAACGGCCAGGGCTACTAAGTTTCTCGGCCTGTTCGCTACCGTGTCTCCTCAAGTTACCATCCCGTAGCTCGATCTCTGTCCTGTTCCATTCACTGTCCCTGTAGTTCCGAATCGCCTTGAATCGCCAGTCAGATCTTCGAGCCTTATCTTTTTCAATTTTGATCCTTGCTATTGGCCGCTTTGAGACTCGTTTCCCGCTCTTGCCATCACGAAACAACCCACTAACATCGATTGCCTTTCCTGTCTCGATCTGCAACAGCTACAACGGCCAGAGCCAGTAAACACGGTCTCGCTCTCGCCTTCTTGTAATCGCATTGCTGTTCTAGTATCTCGGGTTTCTCTTCAAAAACAACAAGTCTAGGTTGATACCAACACGAAAAAGTGAATTGCGAAGTTCCTTCGAATCCCCCCTTTCCCTATCCAAACACCCCTTTATCCCGCTTAACTCGGCAGCAGCGGTTTGTCTCTTTGTCAAAAACATGCACTTTTGATTTCTCTGCTTTGCCCGTCTCTATTCGAGGAGGGGGTTGAAAACATTTTGACAGTTTGTGTTGCGTGCTATGAAGGTTGCTCGATTTCAATCGTGATGTTCTCGGAGGAGACACGGGACACTGAGACACACTTAGAGAGACGGTGAAAACGTGTTGATTGACAAAGACTTTTGCGGAAGCAACGAAAGAGGGAACCCTGACCGCTTTCGTTTTGAAGGGCAAAAACAGGGTTCTGCAACGAATGCGATGGACTAGACAGAACACTAAACGAGACGAGAGACGGAAAAGAGCTCTGCGTAGAGCCCAAACACGACTAAAAATACAAGATCGGATCGGATGCGAGAAAGAAAAAAAAAAAAAAAAAACTGAAACGAGCGGAACGAAGAATGCTGAAACCAAAAGGAAGAGGAATCGCTACCACGAGAGCAAAATCACATCGGATAACACCTCCTCACCTCCCTATCACGGGCTATAGCACAAGTTGCTTGACGGTTGCGAGCTGTCCACTTTCGAGCAGGCTCCACAATCCGGACAGGTAGCCCAGAGTTCCGAACCTGCACCATCGTTGTAGCGCACGCAGAGTTGCGGGATGCTTTTACACTGTGGTCCGTGAACTGGGGCGTTGGCACTACTCCCACAGTCGACGTCCATTCCGTCTGCATCGCTGATGGAGCTAGACCGGCCTGGTGCGGGACCCAGAATGCCGTAGGTCGAGGAAGGGGAGGTGGAAGGATACGGTTCGACTTCGGGGTATTGCGAAGATGTGGTGGTGGTAAAATAGTCGGAACCGGTTGAAGATTTATGTTCGTGTCCCGAATACAGTGATCCAGAGGACGACGAAGGAGTGACAAAGTTCGAAGTACCCGTCGAAGCAAACGGACTATGACCCGGCTGTGCCAACATCTCCTGGTTCACGTGCGGAGGCAATGGATGGAACTGTGCATCCCCGTTGAAAACCAGCCCTGCCGAACGAGGTAGACTGAGCTTTGGTCGAACGGCGTACTCTCCAGCAGTATCGTACGAGTCGAGCTCGTCCAGAGCTTTCCGCTTCTTGTTGCCGGCACCAGCAAGCGGTGCGATCGATGCGTGACCCATGTTGATCGGGTTATAGGCGGATGATTCGAAGGCGTAGCTTTGGAATACCATGTTGCGGTCTGCTAGCATGAGTGTGGTGGTGTGGTGGTGGTGGAGAGGACAGTGAAGGTTATTGAAGCGCTTGATTCGGGTTGAGCGCGAAGGATCAGGAAGGTCGAGTGATTTGAGGAAAGCGGCTGGCTGGCTGAGCTCGACGGATGCGTTCTTTGACACGCGAAAAAAGGTGCGGAATTTCGGTCGAATTCTTTTTCTTTTTTGGTCTTTTTTTTTTCGGATGACTGCGCTCTGCAAGCCTGATTTTTTTTGGAGGAGGCAACAGCGAGCAGTTTTATAGCGGGAACGTCAAATCGAGGCTGTCGAGTATGAAAAGTGTAGAGCCGAGCTGATCGCAGCTGGCTGAATTGGCAAGAATGCGTTGTGAGGGTTGTGAAGTTGAGCAGAGAGTGGCAGAGGGATTAGAGTGGATCGATGTGGTGGGAAGAAAGGAATGCCAAAGTCGCGACTTCGAGGAAGGTCGATCGAGCACTCTAGAGAACACGATGAAGGTCGCAGCGAGGTGACAGAGGGGAGAGAGAGAGAGGTTCATCTCCCCGCCACAAGGCACGGCGTAGGAGGAGGTGCTGCCAAGCGCGTCCGCGACGAGCGACGCCAGATCTCTCTCTCTCTCTCTGTCGGACGTGCCGTTCCGCACCTATTTAAAATCGAGACTGTGCTGGAATGGGTGGGTCGGTCACACGGGCGGGAAAAGTTCTCTCGCTTGTGCCGCTCGCTCGCCCGAAAATCTGGGGTGCTGGCAAATCATCCGGTCTCGATCAATTTTCTTCAATGTCACAAACGCCACCAATTTGTGACTGCTAGCGGATGTGACAGGCGTGAGAAATGAAAGAGACTCGGTTAAGTATAGTTACGCCACAGTCAGTTTGTCAGTCGATTCGTCTTTGGGTTTTGCCCGGCGGATGGACTCTGGGTCTCAGGTTTTGAACTTTTCCCACACACGAAGGCCTCACCTGTGACCTGAATGAAATCTCTTGGATCGGCTCTCGGACGACGAAATTAACTTTTTTTTTTTTTTTTTTTGGTGTTCACCAAAGTCTCGATTGCATGAAGTTGTTCTGATCTTCTGATATTGCTTCTCTCAATCGACACCGTCTCTATCACTGTTCGGATCGCCCTCCGACGATCAGTGTCCGCCACAAAATGCCAGGGCTCGACGGAACAGCATCAGCATCGAATACGCCAATAGGAAGCTATCTGAGCTACGATGTAGAGGCAATCCAGCTGCCCCCACATCTCCTCCTCGATGCATTCCACGGACTCAACGTTTGCGCGCCCATGGTGCGATACTCGAAGCTAGCGTTTCGAACGCTTGTATCCCGGTATGAGACGCACATCACAACAACGCCGATGATCCTCGCCAAAGAGTTCAGCAGGACCGAAGCAGCGCGCAATTCGGAGTTTTCGACAAATCAGTATGAGCGCGGCACATACGAGTTGCTTCCTGGTGTTGCGGAAGGGTCCGAGAGTGCGCAGCGGATGCTTTTGAAGTCGGATCCTCAACCAAATGGTCACACTCTCGAGTCATCAGCACCGATGAATGGAGAAGAGCAGACCATTGGCGAAGCACATCGAGAGGCACAAGTGCAAGAGGCAAAGATGGCCAAACAGAAAGTCGGCGTTCGCGGAGCGCTAGTCGCTCAGTTCGCCTCGAGCGAGCCTGGTCCTTTTGCGGATGCATCCGAACTCATCGGCCGCTTCGTAGACGGCGTCGACCTCAACTGTGGCTGTCCCCAACCTTGGGCTTACGAAGAGTTCCTCGGCTCGTATTTGCTGCGACAACCCGAAACAGTCCGTGACATGGTGCGAGCCGTCAAAGCTCGCATGGGCTCCGACTTTTGCGTCAGTGTCAAGATCCGTATCGATCCTGACCTCCGACTTACCGACGCTCTAGTGCGAAATGCGCTCCACGCTGGCGCTTCGGTACTTCAGATCCACGGCCGAACACGCTGGATGTCATCGGCGAGCCATCCGGTCGATTTGAACGGTATCAAATTTGCTGTCGACTCGGCCAATTCCTGTGGTTTCCTCACTAGTTGGGGCTCAAAAGGAGGTGCAGCAGCAAGATTCGCAGATGGAGGCAGTGGCGGTCTGGTACCCTGTGTAGCAAATGGCGACGTGTGGACGCTGGACGATGCGATTCACCATCGAAAGGTCACGGGATGCAAAGGAGCTATGAGCGCCCGAGGACTGCTTGCCAACCCTGCACTGTTTTCTGGCTACGACAAGACGCCGTCGGAAGCGGTAGGCTTCTTCCACAGTGTTGCTACGACCTGGGGTCTGCATACCGGGCTCATACAGCGTCATTTGGCCTACATGCTAGAGGGCAGTTTCCAGAGCAGAGCCGAAGCGATCCACTTTAACTCGTTGAGCGGTGCCGCTGCCATGACGGATTATCTGGCAGAGCAAGGGTTGTTGTGGGAGAACGGTGGGAGGATGCACGCTGATCCGTTGGCTGAGAGGTTCGGGTATGGCTTGGGTGGCAGAGGGAAAGCCAAGGCTGGGGAGGGCGTGGGGCCGTTGAGATGTTGGTCGCTGAGCGAGTCGTTGGCTGGCGTTGGGTTGTGATGCGTTGGAAACTGCACGAATTTTCAACCTCTTGCACTTCTGTATTTGTACTCCTTCTCTGTGTCTAGAATCGCATCTCTTCATTCGCAAACCGCAATCGCAACATCTCAGTTTCCCACACCCACCATCCACATCTATTCAAACTATGTTTTTGTATTCGTGTTCGTTCTTACTTACACCTTCTCTACCCATCTACGCTGTCAGACCCTCCGTCGCTGTCGAAGTCTGAGCCGGTGCTGCAGCCGCCAGAGCCGTCGAGTCGTCCCATTTGATGTTGAAACGTGTCACTCTTGGTTTCGAGACGAGCACCTCTCTCCTGACTTTGGTCAAGTCGACCTTTTCCGGCGGGTTCTCTCGCAACTCTTCCGACTCGTAGGCGTTGTTTACGTAGTAACCTACCCGAATGAACTCTTGATCGCGATACGAGGCTGTGAGGAGGATCACGGTTACACCTAGCAGATCTTCGGGTGGGATTTTGGATGGAGATGGTGCTGCTGCTTCGAATTCGAACGAGTTTACACCTGTCGACAACAGCCAGGAAACAGCGTCAGTTACTCTAGTATAGGGGGGAAGAAAGCAGGATTGGGTGTGAGACAACTTACCAACGGGAACAGGTCCAACCATACAATTGTCCAGCTCTTGATCATACTTTTCATCACCAGCAGATCCAACGTAGACCAGCCTCCATTCGATATCGTCTTGCAAAGGCGAAATGCATTCGAAGGTGATCTTGAAGATGTAGGCGTCTTCGAACTTGGCTTCGGCGTTGAGAATCTCTACGCTTTGAAGGTGGACGATCGACATCTTGACTGAGGGTGTGTGAGTGTCTTGTGTAACCTTTTTTTGCGAACGTGCCGGATAGGTGACTAGGTTTTGAGCTTGAATGAGAATGCGGTCGTTGATGAGCTTGTGTGTGTGCGTGATTCTGCGAAAGGAGCGAAGGTGAGATTCCGTAGCCTTGTGTGTGAGGTGGGATCGGATAGGGGAAGAGCGTCGTGTGGTAAGAGAGCAAGAGCAAAGAAGAAAGATGTGCGGTATAATTGATGAACGAATCTGAGCTGCGCAGTCGTGTAAATTGCTGTTCGAGAAAGGGCCCGCTGAGAGAGAGAGAAAGAGAGCGCGCGCGCGCGACGCGCACACTCTTTAAGGTGTGTCGTTCGCTCCGCGAGAGCAACACCTCTTCGAATTTTCAAGCTTGAATGTGAGCTCGGTCTAACAAACTCAAACCGACGCTGCGCATCCATATGAGCTCGTCCTTCTCGCGGCACGAACCTCCCACTCCAGCGTCGTGCAATGCCCCCTATCATTTCAAGCACAAAGCGAGAGGAAGGAAGAGACTCGCCATCGACAGCTGAACAATCTTGATACTGCTTGTTCGGATCGGATAATTATCGACGATGGTTTCGTTTCAACGTCCCACGTAAACATTGGTGGACCAAGCGAAGGTTCGTACAGCCTCCAGCAACAGATGCGGACCAAGAAACGTCTGCTACCATGCCCAATGCAGAGCAGATGTAATGGGGTGAGTGGCAATGCTAGATCAAACCCAAGCTCCAAGGCCGGCATGGCTGCTCCTAGCTTGTCCAGCAGATCCTTGCAAAGTCACCATACACGGTCTCGGCATAATCAACATCATCCTCCAACGCCACTCTAACCCCCTCCGCACACTCCACCAGCCTCTGCACTACTTCTACATCAACATCGCGCCGCAATGACGCGCATCAGCCGGCCAATTACTCTATGTGTTTACAAACCTTTCGCCAAGACAATGTGCGCAGAATTAAACGAGTATGACGCTCATTCTTCGCTACGAAAGCTTTATTTTTGGGCCGCAGACTCCGCATGAAGACAGCCCCGGCCACATACGCCACTTCTGGCAACACGCGAACGGACGAACGGGGACCCATTTCGAAGCAACCAAAGAGATGCCGACCCGAGTGAAGGGTCACCAAAAAGGTGAGCTCTAAAAAAGGAAAGCTCACCGGAAAGGAAAATTGGCGTCATGACGTCATAACACAACGTGATGGAGCAGCGCTAAATTTGGTAGGCAGAGTTCGCGAGGCTGTGACACTGGTGGTGAATGGTGACGTTAGGGATGATGTTTTGCACTACGGCGTATGGTGGCGCGTCGAGTGTCTTACTCGGTCGGCCAGATGTCAGGGTTAGCAGTGCGGTGTAAGACTCGCAAAGAGGCTGTCAGTGTTCGTAAAGCGTTCAGCCATATGTAGGACGTAGGGTTGCGGGATGAAAGGTATATAACGAACGTACCTCGCTCTAGATCTGTCACTCGTCCAACAACATCAGACACCCACCCGTCACCCACACACAACCTCGCCCAACACAACACTCCACATCCCATACACACCGTCATCATGAACTCCAAGCAGATCAAGAAGGAAGAAAAGGTACTGGCTAAGGAAGCTAAGGTCGACGACAAGCAGCTCAAGTCCGCCCAGAAATCCTTCGACAAGGACAAGAAGAAGGACGCCAAGCTGCTCAAGCAGCACGCCAAGGCAGAAAGAGAGCACCAAAAAGCCATCAAGAAGGAGCGCAAGTTGCAAGCCAAGTTGGAGAAGGCGCAGGCCAAGTACAACGAGTCCGTCCGAACGCTCGAGGAGAAGAAGATGAAGGTCGACTCTGCCAACAAGGCCATCCAGGAGCAGAAGGCTCGTCTTCAGGGCAAAGAACAGGAGCTCGCCAACGCTCAACACCAAAAGGTTGCCGGAGAACAGGAGCGCCACCGTCACAAGGAAGTCCTCGCTGCCCAGGCTGGAACCAACACGACCAGCACCGCTCCTGTGACGAACAACACTGCTACTACGGGTGCTACTCACACCGCTGCCGTGACGACCAACGCTCAACAGGTTCCCATCGCTAACGGCACCTCGCAGGCTCCCATCACTACCGGTGCTTACCAGGCGCCTGCCGTTGGCGCTCACTAAGTCGGAGCGACCACTCGCCGTGCATATCCAACTAAGCGATTAGTTTGACGATAACATCTTGATATCACTGCCTCTTCCATGTTCTCGTAGTTTTTATCCCCACATGATACCACTTTTTAATTCTTAATCTCATGACTACTTACACTGTTTACCTTCGCTCACCCCAGCATGAGCCTTCTTGTGGTCCCTAAACTTTGGTGCGGGGAACAAAGTCGATAGGTCGCGGAGCAATATCTTCCTGAATCGCAGGTTGGGCGTTCTGATGTGAACAGGCTCTTGGAGGATGTCCTCGTCGACCGCACTTGTAGCAGCGCTTATAAGTACAATCAGCGGTGTCATGCCGCTTCACACGCGCAGTCTTGCAGTATCGGCAGGAGTCACCTCTCTCTGTGAAATACACCATGATCTCGTCCCCCTCGTAGTTGAAGAAGCCGGGGACAAACCTTTCGCGGACCTCGAGATTGCGAAGCCGAGTGAGAAAGATAATGTCGCCGAGAAAGTGACGTCCACCGTCTTCGGTGACATTATAATTCAGATACATGTCTTGCACCACCAAGTCGTTCTTGAAGTGAGAGCGGACGGCATTGAGGAAATGGGTGCTGTTGACACGGTCGGGAAGGCCGCTGAAACAGACCAACCAGTGGTCGGCGTCCAAAAAGACGCCACAAAGAAAGTTGTTGCAGCCATCGCTCCTTCCAGTGAAGGGAGGCATTGGTTGCATGGTGGTGAGCGAGTTCGCGGCGGAAGGTAACGTCCAGAACAGTCGAACAGTTGTTGATAGGTGGGTATGTAAAGGTGGGGTCAACGTCCGAGTATCCGCATCCAGCGCGATGGAGTTGCTCACGAAAGTCGCTGGCTGCTTCCCATCTTTCGTGGATTTCAGGGGCCGGGCCAAGAAAGCGGTACCGTATGGTGCTGTGTGCGACTGTATCCTTTCAGCCTGGGTCGGGGAGATCGCCGAATGCATGAGGGCGTGTTGGAGTATATGGCCAAACATGACGGAAGCCGACACCAGGGTGTGTACCGAGGTCACCTGGAGGAGTTGGTCGCTGTGTTGGCGGTGAGGGCGAAGGCATTGAGGATGCTCCGATGGGAGATTGTGGCGGTTGGGAGGAACGGTCCGCCGAAGCGACGAGCAGCCGGCTTGTTGCTTGGTCGGCTGTATGGGTTGCGAGCTGCGAGGATAGCAGCTGTACGAAGGGCGTTGGTTGTGTTGCCGCCGCGGATGACGAGCTGACTGCGGGGCGAAGTCGTCGTTGAGGCGGCCAGAGCCCCAAGTGGAAGTGGGGGAGGGCGCGCAAGAGCTTGAGTCGAGTGGCGAGGAGCATGGATGCTGGCAGCGGCATCGACAAGCGGCTGAGAGGGGAGGCGAGGTCTGGAAGGCTTGCTATGCGGACCTGCCAGGCTGTTTGACGGTGCGGGAAGTTGGGGTGGCGTGTATTACTTGGAATGGCGTTGATCAGCAGGTTCGTCCGGGCTGTCGTAATCGATGAGATCTTCAGAACTGTCACGGCGGCGTTGTTCGGAAGCCAGGTCCAAGTCCATAGCTTCGTCATCGTGGAGCGATTGATTGAGGAGGTCGGTACCGGGCGTCTTTGTGGTATCAGACGCCAGGCGAGTTGTAGTGGGCGACCCAGGACGGCTGCTGAGGTCAGACATTGCGGATGATTTGCGTTTGTCGACTTGATGGGATGGAATCATGGGGAAAGGGAGTTGAGGATAGCTAGCAGAGAGGAGAGGCGAACGAGGAGAAAGATGGTAATGGTGTTGGCAAGAGGTAGTGGTAGGATTTGGTGGAGGTGTTCTGAGGAAAGGACAACGGATCGTTGCCTAGAAGGGACCGTAAAAGGGGCAAACACGCTCAGAAGAGGGGTCTGCTGCAGTGAAAAGGGGTCAGGAGCTGTGGGCAAGCGTGAAGGCAAAGAGACATCATTGAGGGGGTATCAAAAATGGAACAGGGTATGGATCATGATATGATACCAACAAACCCGACGTCAAGCTCCGACATTCATCTTCCAACAACACAGCAGCCAACACTCACATGTCACTGATCTTCAAACTTTGGATAGATAAAAAAAAAAAAAAAAAAAAAAAAGAGTATCTGAGTTAGGTATTAAGATAAATGCAAAACTAAAACTAATCTCCCCTTCGTCAAGCCTTCCTCTCGCGCTCCTCCCCACCACTTGCCGCCGCCGACGATCCAGCCGCACCCATCTGCGAACCCGCACTACTGGCCAACAACGGCCCATAAAAACTACTCAACCTCGCCGCAGCACTCAACGGCCGCTTTCTTGCCGGTCGCAACTGCGCTCCGCCTGCAGGAGACATAGCATGCAGCATCCATGGCTTGAAAGGTTCCGATGTCTTGATTGGGCTGTTGCCTGCACTTGCAGCTGAAACCGCATTCTGCGTAGCGTTTTCATCCTCAGCATCTTCCTGAATCGCACCTGTCGCTCCACCAAAGTAGCCCGCGTCCATAATGCTGGGGTTGACGCTGCTCCTCTTGCCCACAACACCAGGCGGTAGCTCCGATTCGGGAGTCGTCAAGCGTGGTGTCACAAGACGGAAAGTACCCGAGCCCGAAGTGGCCGCCTGAATTTGAGAGTTGCGGTAATGGCTGGTAAACAAATGATGCGCTTCCAGGGCAGAGGCACGGTTCATTCGAGCCTCGGGCGACAACACTCGCGGCGTCCCTGAGGCCGAGTTGCCTGCCAATGATTTGGAGCGTGCTGGCAACACAGGAGCCTGGTTCAAACGCATGGGCGAAGTGCGTGCGCTTGAGCTTGCGCTTGCGCTGCCCCTTCGTTCCGCTTGCGGCGACGCTGGCTGCATGGCTGGTCGGACGGGCGATGCAGTTGCTTCAGTGGGACTAGAGATTGACTTTGGCGATACGGAACCGTCTTGTTGAGCCGCAGAGTCGATATCCGACTCCGGTGGCGGCAAGGCGTCGAATCGCAGCGACTTGGGTCGCACAGTGGCATCGTTTTTCCTTGCCAGTGCGGATCGACCAGCGATCGCATCGGCCGGGGAAGTTGCATTGCCTGCGGATGGCTCCACGGGGGCAGGAGAGTCCGGACCAACCGGCGGTGTGAGCGGCGAGCCGTGACGACTGCCCTCAGCATCCGTATCGTCATCCGAGGCACCCATCCTGTACGCACCGAGCGACTGGGCGACGCTTTCGTCAGTGCTCGTACTGGGCACAGAAGACATCTCGGCGCTTTCTGGAGCTGACGCAATGGTCTCTCCTGCTGTTAGGGCTGCTTGCTCCGCTTCCTCCCCAGCTTCTGGCGGAAAGACGCTGTCGTAGCATCGATCGCACGCTCGCGCGGGTCGATCCGGCTCACCGTCTTGGTAGCTAGGGATCAGGAATGACCGCTGCGAGCAAGTCCAACAGACCACCTGCCCACAAAGTCGACAGTGATGCTTGCGACGCCACATACCGAAAGCCTCTTGACAATTGCAACACTTGTCTGCACGGTTGTCCGGCACCCACACTGGCGCATTGTAGTCCTCCAAGACACGCAGCGGCGCCGGTGTAGCAAGAGATGCATTCGAGGCAAGCAAGTTTGCCAATGACAGGTTAGTTCCACTGGCCGCAAACGAGGGAAAGGAAGGAGGTCGCATGAGCAAGTTGGGAAGCGAATCCACACGCGATCGCCTTGGAGCTGACTCGCGCTCTTGCGACACCGACCTCGAAGCACTTGACTCGACTGGCTGCTCTGCCGGCACGACACTCTTGTCCTGCCCGATCAAGTTGGTGGCAGCAAGGTACGCTCCCAAGCTTTGCGTGCTGAGTCGTTTGTTCGCCACTTTGGAAGGATCGATCTTGTACAGCGATCGGCGCCTCTCCCTCTTTGCTTCGATGCTGTCCTCTTCGGCCCTCAAGGTTCGACAGGCAGACATGTGATCGGCACGGGCGTCGCGGATGCAGTTGACCCAAGCCTCTCTGCTCACCTGGTTCTCGGCGTAGACGGCAAATGACTTGTCTGGTGTTCGAATCTCGAAACAGTGGCGGAGACCCTGGTTGGAAGTGTCTTTGACGCTGACAACGGTGCAGTCACGCAGCGAGAACTTGTCTCTGAACTGCAATTGATGGCCTGCTAGCGAAAAGATGGCGCCCGCCAAAGGAGTGTAGGGTTCAGGCACCGACGTCAGCCTTGCGCGAGGACCCAAGGGTGCAGCCATGCTGGGAGGTGTCAGGACAGACTCGATGGGCGACGCGGGCCCTGAGAGCGGCGAGACCATGGCTGGCGACTGTGGCTGTTCCAAAACACTGGCTCCATATAAGCCACCGCGCTGAGCCAGCATGGTCCAAGCTGCAGACGCGGCTTCCATACCACCAGAGATGGGACTGGCGTACATGAGACAGTCGGTGAAGAGAAAGAACTCGCGCGGTTGGATGTTGCGACGACATGTCTTCATGAGCGTGCCACGCTTGATGAGAGCCCTTCCTGGAGCGACAAGTGGCTCTGTGAGACCTTGCAAGCTCTTTTGCAAGCCAAGCATGGTGAGCACCATCTCGTGCTGCCTGACGTTCTCGTTGATGTAGGAGGCCACCTGTTCGATCATGTGGCTGGCGCGTCTGAGGTCGACACAGTCCGGATGCGTCTCGGGGGTCGACTTGACTAGGTCGTCTACAAGCAGCTTGTAACGCGGGATCCTCTGAACGATGGTGAGCAAATGAGCCTGAAAGCCGAGACCGTAGCCAAATGCGTGTCGCACGCTGCCAGTGTCGGTGGTGATCTTTTCCTTGGCGGCGCGCCTGCTATCGGTCTCCTTGAGGAACTTGGCAAAAGCTTCGTTGGTCTTTTGTTCGAACTCGATGCGTTGAAGCGCGCTGCTGAAGTTCTTAACAAAGAGCGAGTACATCTTCAAGAAGGGTGCGAGCGTAGCAAGGATGTCACCGATGCAGTCGACAGCAGGATCCCATTTCATCTCTGCGATAGGCTCTTCACGACTCTGACTCGCCGATGGAGCTTGAGCAGAGACTTGCGAAGGAGGAAGTTGGAGACGCTCTTCCAATTGGCTGAGAAGTTCCTTGCTGAGCTGAAGAATGTCGTAAAAGTTGGAAAAGATGTCGGTGATGGATTTGCGCGTCAGGATGGGTGGTGTTGCGCTTGCAGAAGCCGGCTGTTTGCCCTTGCTAAGGCTGGCCATGAGGGGTTGATAATACTCTTGATCGATCAATGTCAAGCTGGCGACAAAGGAGCGTTCGGTGTCGAGGAGCTCCTTTGCGCTTCGTTGGCGATGGGCCATGAGAGTTGAGACATCGGCGGCTGGGACGGGAACGGTGGCAGCACGACGGAGGAAGAAGCTTGGTCGCGAAGAGCCTGCAGTAATGGTGGCCATGGAGCTGGTTGTGCTGGTAGCTGCGCCGTGAGTTGAAGAGGCCGTCGATGAGGACTGAGCCGAAGCAGAATTCAAAGAAGGCCGATGGTCACTCGTGGACGAGGTTTCACCACTGGTGAGGGAGGTGGAAGAGGCCGAGTGCTCCGGTGTCAAACTACGGCCGATGCTGTGCGTCACATTTGCATCGTCCTCGCCAGTCGAGAAGTTCGTAGCCGCGCTGCGAGTAGAGCGATCGTAGCTGGGTATGCGTGATTTGGGTTGGAGCATGTCGGGTGCGAGAAAGCCTTGGACGATTTCATCTTCGGGCAAGCTCTCGAAGCTCGAGACGCTGGCGACGCTGGCGACGCTGATGCGGTGGTTCATGGTTGGCACGGTGGGCAAGGACGGACGACGCTGGGAGAGAGCGCCGCTGTGAGCACTCTGAGCTCGGACGCGCCTTTGTGCTGGACGGGCGGCTGGGTGACTGCTGTTGCTGTTGCTGTTGCTTGAGCTGGAATCTGGCAGGGGTTGAGCAGCGAAGTTGCTGCCTGAGCTCGGAAAGTCAATGTTGCTGGCTTGAGTGGGAAGGAGACCTAGAGCGGATGCGAGACCAGGGCTGAGCAGGTCGGCACAGGAGCTGAGCTGACCGTGAACGTGACTTGCAGAGGATGCATTGGAGGCGACGGAGGATGGACGAGACGAAGCAAGCGTGGTGGCTGAGATGGGTCTGCTGGTGGGAGCATTGCTACCAAAGTAATCGGCAGAGGAAGCAGCGGAAGAATCGTCCGAGACGATCGAGTGTCGTTGCAACTGAGATGCCTGCGTGGTTGTTGTGAATGCTTTGGCTCGAGGCGGCGGCATGGATGCGTGCTCGTCGCCATCAGAGCATTGTGATGTGGAAAAGGTGGGCAATGGTGCTTGGAATGAGGGCTTTGTTGGTGATGCAGGAAGCGTTGGGAAGGAGATGGAGGAGTCACGCCTTGGAAAGGACGCCATTGTGGAGAAGAATGGCTGCGCCAATTGGCAGCTCAGTCGTGGTGTGAATGGGGCCGAGGGAGGAGTGAATCACGCTTGAAGGGGTGTGCAATGTGTTGTGGCTGTATGCATGACAAAAGTTGGCGAGTTGAAGGCTGAGTTGCGGACAAGTCGCTACTGCTGATGCTTGAGCAAGTCAAGACGTTCGAGATGATGTATGGTGTATATGAGCGCCAGAAGCCGGGGTGAAGGTGGTTTAAGTATAATGAACGAGGTGAAAGATTCCGCCTGATGATGATGATGGTGGTGGTGGTGGACGATGCAAAAGGGTATAAGGATGCCAGACAGTGGAAGTGTGAGGGAGAGGGAGAGATGGATGATGAGTCGAGCATACAATACTGACAACTAACTGAGCCAAGAGAGTCTAATGCTGTAAATTTTACTCACTGTAGCTCTTGTTTAAGCGGGCCAGGGGTTGAAATTTAGACAGAGTGTTGGTCTTGGTCTAGAAATTCCCTTTTTCCCTCTCGCAACACCGACGTGACGCAGCCACGAAAACACGAGCGGCTGTCCCGACTGCTCGTTGGCTGTGCTGCTCGTTATGCGTGTGGATGCAACACGGCATGATCAGCAGCAAAAGAGATGAGGCGTTTCTTTTGGAATAGCAAAAGGGGCCAATTTCATTTCGACAGGCCAAAGCCGCCCCCGCTTCTTCCGTCTCTTCACGGTTTTGCCCCTGACTCAGCGTTCGCCAAAACTTTGTCAGCCAGAGCCCCCGGTCAAGCTCGCCAAGGTTCGCCGCTGCTGTTCGCAAAAGTGACGAGCTTTTCTTCGAGATGATCTATCGACCTCGCTGCCTGTGTCAAAATTTTCGTCGACACTTCTACCAAACCATCTGATGGGTTCCCTGCCTCTCAACGCCACTCCCATTCGATACCCTGTCGCCTTGCCATGTCGTGATCGCGACCCGGCCGGTTAGACAGCATGGACCGCATGAACAGGGTCTCAGTTGGACTTGCTTAGATCTTACTCTTGTGCCTTGCCGAGACCATCAACTACTGTACAGTACACTGTCTCTCCATCTGCAAATTCCAACATGCTCTGCAATGTGACTTGCCACACATAGACGCCAGCTTCCGGAACCGATAACGGAACGTATCCGTCTCGAATAGGAGTCGGCGTATTTCGAGTACTCAGCACGGTTGCAAAACAATGGCGGAGCCGGTTGCTTCATTTTCGGGCTGAGCGACCATCAGAAAAGCCCCTCAAGACAGCTCGCATCTGTCAGACGAGGGGCGCTAGGTGTGGCTCCTGAGAGTCCAAGCATCCACCCTTTTTCCATGTCTCAGAGTTGGCCCGCTTCGTGCCAGAGATCGACGTTGCGTGAGGCTTGGACCCTTTCCGCGAAATTTTCTGGAAAAACTTTTCGCAAATCTAACACCTCTGCGCTCAGACCTCCACATTTTTGGCCGTGGTCATCATCTAGCTGCCCAGTTACGCCAGCCGCAAACAGCAAATGCGGATCGACGATGAGTCAGGCTCGAACCGTCATACCGTTATAACAACGACATGTCTCGGCTCTAAGCGCTGACAACGATCCAAGGGAGGAACGTGGTCAAAATCCGGCGTCCGGTGTCCCGTATGGCGCATCATCCCGGCTTCTTGTTGCTCCGGCCCTGATCGTGGTTTCTTCCTTGCTTGCTTGCTCTTATCATCCGTAACCTTTTCTTACAGCAAGACGACGATCCAATTTCACCATGGTAGCTACACCAAGACAAGCTTCCGGCAACCAGTCGACTCACGCCAAAACCGAGCAAACCGAGTATAAAGCCGGTGTCAAGCGCGACAACCAGCAGGTCTCCACCAAACAAGAGAATAACGCTGACGAGTCAGAACCTGAAGTCAAGAAACCCAAAACGTCCGACTCTTCCTCCGACACCATCCTCTCGCAGCAACAATCCAAACTCGAATCCTTTTCCGACCCTCTCACCTGGCTCCACTCCGACACCGCCTGGACCCTCGCCCACCCAGACATCCCCGATGGACAAGGCGAAACCGACCTCGCCTCCCAAAGCAACGACACCGTCCGAGCCCCACCCAAGCCGTACCAAAACAAACGCTCCGGCGCTTCTTCAGCCGGCCACCTCTCCTACCCCAACTCGGACCTCACCGCATTTCAAACCCTCCTCTGCGCCATCTTGCTCAGCAAGCCCATCTCTCACCGTCTCGGTTTGCGTTCGATCGAAACACTCCTCAACAAACCGTACTACTTCCACACCGCTCAGGACTTGCTCGATGCTGGAAACAAAGGTCGTAGAGCGGCACTTTGGGACGCTAGAACCCAGCATAAAGAAAAGACTACCGAGCAGTTGGGCAATCTGGCTGAAGGGACCACGGAGTTGTGTAAAGATGCGAAGGATAAAGATGCGAGAGATAGCTTGAAGCCGATTTTGGAGAAAGCGTTGGCGCAGGTCAAAGATGAGACGGATTCGTTTGCGGTTGCGGACGAGATTAAAAAGGTGTTGACCAAGGAGATCAATGGTCTTGGACCAGGTGGCGTGGATATCTTCTTGCGTAGGATTCAGTCTCAGTGGCCTCAGGTGTTCCCCTTTGCTGATGAGAGGGCTTTGGCTGCTGCGGTCAAGTTTGATTTGATTAGCGAAAAGGATTTGGAGAAGGGGACAGAGAGTGCTACCCAGAAGCTGGCCGAGAAGGTGGCTGAACATGTAGGGTTCCCGTTGGAAGAGGCAAAGGGTGAGGATGAGGAGGCAGAGTGTGGTAGATGGTGGTTTGTGCGTACGTTGGATGTGCTGATCGGGTTGGATATCGAGAACAAGATCGATGAGGCTGCGAAGCAGGCTACTGGTACCAAGTAGACATTATTTTCCCTGTCAAGAAGATACAGTCGTCTCAGTTCAGATACATTCAACTCGGTCCGTTTCGTATCCACCTTGTGTACAGTACAGTTCTGTCTCCGCTCTGAGCGCTTGCACAAGTCCATAGACACGCACAGAAACACCAGTTCCAAAAGCATTTCGAAGCCAATCCCGTCACGAACAAATCAGTACCTGTTACGACCGCCATTGTCATACCGCGCGTTACCATCTCGTCGGTTAGGACTGCGTTCTCTTCTGTATCTGCCACCGCCGCCACCGCCAGGTGACCTCTCCCGATCCTGCCTCGGTCCAGTCGGCGGACGGAAACTGCCATCATTGTTATTGTTGAAACCTCCTCCTCCTCCTCCACGCTGGTATCGTCCAGATGACGGAGCCGTAGCCGACCCACTTCGATCGCCTCGATCGTCTCCGCTGTTCGAACCTGCTTTCTGTTGTCCGCCTGTCGCCGAGGCACTCTGCATATTTGGACTCATCGAACTCGACATTGGAGGACTCATGTTACCCATACCACCCATCATTCCCATCCCGCCCATACCCATACTGTTCATCATCGCACCCATGTCCATTCCTCCTCCTCCACCACCGCCGGTTTGACCCGCCATACTCGCCATCATCTGCTGCCACGCCATCTGCGGGTTCCAGTTCTGATTTCCCCACCCCATGTTCTGATACATCTGCGCCATTGCGTTCGGGTCTCCTCCGCCCATCATACCCATCATCATGGGATTCATTGCCCAAGAATTGTTGCCGAAATTGTTGCCACCGCCGTTGCCGGCATTGTAGTTGTTCATCCCATACCGACCACCGCCTTGTTGCATGCCCATACCACCCATGTCGGGCTGATCCGTTCGCTGGTGCCGTCGGATCTGCAACGACTGTGGATCGTTTTTGGACTGGGCACGCTTGACGTCCACCTCCTTGCCGTCGAAGACGATAGGTCGAGTGCTGAGAACGGTTTGCGTCGCAGAGTCATCCTGGTAAGTGAGGAACCCAAAGCCTCGTGGCTTGCCCGTTTCGCGATCCATCATACACGTGCATTCGGCCAAGGTTCCGAACTGTTCAAAAAAGATTCGGAACGAGGCTGGAGTGACCGAGGGTGGTAGACCACCGACAAAGAGCTTTTGGTTCGCGCCAGCGTAGCCGCCTCCTGCGCCACCGCTACTGTTGTTGTAGTAATTGCCTTGACCACCGTGTTGATTGTTGTTGTTGTAGTTGTTGTTTTGCTGAGGTCGCGGGATGGCTCGTTTGGGGTCGATCTGTCGAGAGAGGGCAGCAAGGCAAAAGTAAGACGATCAGCAACGACTGTACAGCACTCCTGGAGACTCGACTTCCGGCTTGGTCACTTACCACTTTGCCATCGAGATAGTGCTCGCGCACCATGACAGTGTTGACGGCTTTAGGATCGACAAAGTTGAGGAAAGCAAAACCTCGCGATCGACCCGTCATGTTGTCGCGCATAATGGTGCAGTGACCGACCTCGCCGAATTGTGAAAAGTATCGTCGCAACGAGTCTATCGAGGTGAAACAACGAGCAAGCAGATGCGATCAGTCGGGTATCAACAAGAGAAAGGAGGGGCACAGCGCCGAACACGGCCGCAGCATCGGGCCAAGGGAATGTGAGATATCTACCTTCGGTGGTGTCCCAGTTCAGACCGCCAACAAACATTTTCCTGTATTCATCATCAGGCCGTGACCAGCAGTCGAAATTCGTCGAACAGCATATCATGCATTAGCGAGCCAGTCGATGAATGACATAGAAGCATGATTAGCAACGAATTGGCATTCCATCGTTCAAGATGTGCCAATGTGTCGAAGAGACAACGTTGACGGCAATGAGTGCAAGTAGCGATGATGACGATGGTGACAAGGGTAGAGCAAAGTGCGAATTGTCAATTGTGCTGTCTATCTTTGGAGTGAGGCGAGAAAGGAGCTGTGACTACGAGGGCGGCGGCTAAAGCGGATGTGATCTAGGCGACGGGCGACATGCAGAACAAGCCTTTTCCTAGCCTTGATGTGAAAAGGCAAGGGCACTCTTGTTGCTGTCATGGGCTTGGTGTGGAATTGACTTGTCTAGTGAAGAGGATGTGGTCAGCAGATAGGATTTTAGGAGGCTGATACTCACCCTTCTTCAGGCATCTCGTGAGGCATGACGGATCGATTGTCTGAACCTTCTCCCTCCTGTCCCTCGTTGCCATTGCCTGCTGCTTGATTCTGCTGATCGTTGGATGCATCATTGTGACTCGCTGGCGTCAGATCTCGTACATCACCATGAGCCTGAGATGTAGAGGCGGCCGCCGGCGGAGGAATGAAACTTCCTTTGATCTGCAGACCCGTTTCAGCCGACTGCGCTGGACCAGACGACGAGGGAGGAGGAATGAAAGATCCAGTGCTAGGTGCCGCCACTGGCTTTTCTTCAGAATGATGTTTGCCGTCGCTTTTGTTGTGGTCGTCTTGGTCGTATCCGATGAGATCCTGCTCGTCACTTGCGTGAGCCTGGCCATCGCCGCCGTCGCCTCCTGGGAAGCCTTCATCGCCGGCTCCCGAACCATCCGCACCGTAGAGGTCAGCATAGAGATCGTCTGTATCTTCGTGGCTTGCCATGATGTCCGTTCGAGCTTCTCCAACTGTGCTGGCTGTCGTGCAGAGTGGGTGGAGAAGCGAGTGAACAAGTTGCGGTGAGGAAGGTCGAGGCGTGGCTGTCTCTGCAAAAAGCTTTGAGAATTCTGCAGGCCCGAGCTCAGGTCACGTGCCCAAACCAAAATCTAACACTCATACTCGGAGCCTCGAATCAGCGATGCTGATATCTTTCTTGTACGCTGTCAACGCTGTCATCCCTTTGGGCGTTGTGTGATTGGCTTGAAGAACTGGCTGCTCTGACGGATAGAATTGACCGAATCTTGGCTTCACACAAGGCAGGAGAACTGGACAGCAAAGCCGGTGCGGGAACTTTTTTTGACCGGTGCTAGTCGGGCCGGCAAAAATCTGTATGCGGACAGACGTTGAAAGCCTTTTGGTGGAAGCTCTCGTTCGCTTGTTCAGGCGCTTGTTCAGACGTCTGCTCTTCTCCTCTTTACGCTCATCATCAAAACGTCCGAACGCTCAGCAGTTGCAACATCACTACTTGTCTGCAACAATGGCGATACCGGCCACGCCCACACGCGAGCTCGCCGTCGACCTGGTTGTAGGCGAGCGAGAAGCAGTCTCTGATCAGGTCGTTGCGGCCTCGACAGCTCTTTGGAACATTCTACGCAGCTCCCCTTCGAGTCAGTCTTCTGCATCGACATCCAAAGAGGCTTCAAGCAAGGCTACAATCAGCTTACGACCGTCGTCGGGTCGGCAACTACGGCTTTCCAACATCCCTGCTTTGGTAGTGTACGCAGTGAAAAGCACGCAAGATGATGCTGGACTCTGGCTGGAGGCCTCCAAGAGTGTCGCTTCCGCCTTGCGCTCGTCTACTCGGGGATACCGCTCTGAACAAGCAAGACGTGTCCTCGTCGAGACACACAGTGGATGCATCTCTCGTTTATCTTCAAGCAACATCGTTGACGAGCTACGATGCTGCCAACGAGAACCAGGACGAGTTGGTGAGGCAACTTGATGGCAAAATCTTGCGGCAAGGTCAAGTCGTTCGTCCGCAGCTTGGTACCACCGTTGCACCATTTCGAGTAGTTATGCTTGAACCTCTGCTGCAAGCTATCTTCGCTGCAGACTCCTCAGACATCCTTCTCACTTTGCAAGCAGATGGCAACGACACGGACCTGCTCGACAGCTCGATGATCTCAAGCGTGTCGGAAGACTCCTTTTCAATCACATCAGGTAGTGACGTCGGTCTTGCGGCTCAAGAAGCATCAGACAGCGCCGATGAGCTTCAGGACGAGGACGATCTCGAAATTGACGAACGTTTCCTAGCACAGACCGTCTTGCAAGACTTTTCGAACCTCGACATCTCCGTCGATCCATCCGTAGACGGCAGAGCAGTGAGCGCCAATGCCCATCGACAGAAGGACATCAGCCGAGTCAGACGATGCAATCTAGAGCAGCTTCAAGACCCTTCAACACTGGTAGCCGCCATCAACCACTGGTTCAGCCAAGTTTCTGTCGCTTCCGAAACTTCCCCTTTCACCGGCGCAGCACAGGACAACATCGACGAAGAGAATGTGGTGCTGGCCAGTGAAAAGGACATGGCATCCCTTGGAGCTTTCAATGGAGACTGGCTCGCAGCAAGTGCAGAAGGCGATTCAAGGACGAGACTGGTGCGCATCCTATCGAGTCCGGAGCTTTCGCCATCCACAAGTGGCTTCCTGACCGTGTACATGTCACCCATCCTCGCGCAAAACGTCCTTGGAGATCAAGTGTTTCCCACCTCGCCTCGCAGCGTCGTTCTGCGGGTGCTGGGATCACGATCTTCCACTCAACAGCAGGACGTCTCAGCTCTCGTGAGGTCGTGCCCTGTGCCGGTCCCATTCGCAGAGAGCCTACGCATCGCCCGAGTTGCGGGACCTCTGAGCGTCGATCGCGCCTATCAAGGTCTCTTCCTCGACGCGTTGCGCACCTTTTTCGAGGACCGTCGACGCATCTGTCGAAACGGGGACGTAATCGCTGTTGCAATCGAAGCGAGCAAAGCTCGTTTTGTCAGCAAACAAGCCGAACAAGAGGGCAACTCAGATTCGACGCCAGACGACATTCACGAGCTCAAACTTCCATCGGGTCCTGGAGCGGCCAAGACAGCTACAGTCTATTTCAAAGTCACCGATTTGCGATCCGAGCTCGTCGCACCCGACAACACAGCGTCGAGCCAGAGCAAGGACGAAGCCATCCGTGCGCTTGCATTGCAGTCTCAAATCGGCGAGTTTGGATGCATCGTCGACCCTAACGTCACCAAGATGGTCCAGACGGGTGTAGAGCAGTGTCGTGTCGCCAACTGCGATCGTTGGCTCGGTGTGTCTTCCGATACGCCCAGCTTGCCTACGGAACTCCAGTCTGCTGAATTGCGCAGTCTCGTTGCTCCACTCGTGGCACCGTCTAGCCCTTATGCGACGCTCTCTTCGCTTCTCACGGCGACATTGCAGAGCAACGCAAGCCGATTTGGACTGCATCTCAGCGTGCTGCTCAAAGGCGCTCGTGGATGCGGCAAAAAGACTGTGGCGCGCTGGGTCGCTAAAGCTGCTGGAGTCCAACTGGTCGAGCTGGACTGCTTCGACGTCATCTCTGACACCGACGTGCGTACCGAGGGAATCTTGCGAGCGCGATTCCAAAAGGCAGCCGAGTGTGCACCCTGCATCTTCCTGCTGCGCAACATTGAAGCGCTGGCGAGAAAGAGTCAGGCGCTCGAGACGGGTCAAGAGCCTCCTCTTGCCACAGCGTTGCAGAATTGCTTTGAGGAGCTTTGGAGCGTCACGCAGGAGCAAGGTGCTGGACAAGCTGCTGCCATGCCGGTAGCCGTGTTCGGTACCACCAGTGATCCCGACAAGTGTCCTTCGGGTGTGCTGGGCTGCTTCAAGCATGAAGTGACGTTCAACGCTCCGAACGAGGCTGAAAGACGCGCGATGCTCGAAATTACAATGAAGGATTCAATCCTCGGCCCGGACGTCGACCTCAAGAACCTCGCTACGCAGACGGCAGCGCTGGTGGCTGCGGATCTCGTCAATCTCGCCTCGAGGTCCAAGTTGACGTCGATCAGTCGTGTGAGGAAAGCGCTTCCAGCATCGGCATCGGCCGTATCGGATCGCGATCTTTTCCTGGCCGGATTCGCCATCACCGGTGCCGATCTTGACCAGGCCTTGAACAAAGCACGCTCGAGCTACTCGGAATCCATCGGCGCACCCAAGATCCCCAATGTCACCTGGGACGATGTCGGTGGTCTCGCCTCGGTCAAGTCCGACATCCTCGACACCATCCAGCTTCCGCTCGAGCACCCCGAACTGTTCAGCGACGGCCTCAAGAAGCGATCCGGTATTTTGCTGTATGGACCTCCCGGAACAGGCAAAACGTTGCTCGCCAAAGCAGTAGCCACCTCGTGCTCACTCAACTTTTTCTCCGTCAAAGGACCCGAGTTGCTCAACATGTACATCGGAGAGTCCGAAGCCAACGTTCGCCGTGTGTTCCAGCGAGCTAGAGACGCCAAGCCATGTGTCATCTTTTTCGACGAGCTCGATTCGGTTGCTCCCAAACGAGGCAATCAGGGCGACAGTGGTGGAGTGATGGATCGAATTGTATCGCAACTACTTGCTGAGCTAGACGGTATGGCGGGATCGTCCGAAGGAACCGACGTGTTTGTTATTGGCGCCACCAACCGTCCCGACTTGCTCGACCCTGCTTTACTCCGACCAGGACGATTCGACAGAATGCTGTACCTCTCGGTCTCGGAAACCCACGCGGCGCAGCTCAACATTCTACAGGCGCTAACGCGCAAGTTCAAACTCGATCCGGACGTAGGGGATCTCAGCTGCATCGCCGACCAGTGTCGGTTGAATCTCACTGGAGCCGATTTCTACGCTCTGTGTAGCGACGCAATGCTCAAGGCGATGACTCGAAAAGCTTCCGAAGTGGACGCAAGGATTGCCGAGATCAACGCTTCCGGGGGTAAGAAATCCCATCCTCACCCGTTGACAGCTCAGTACTATCTAGCAGAAATGGCGACCGCAAAGGAGATTGAGGTGAAAGTCAACAGGAGGGATTTCGAGTTGGCGTTGAAGGAGTTGACTCCTTCGGTTAGTGAGCAGGAGATGGGACATTATAGAGAGGTGCAGGCCAAGTTTTCTGCTCCGAAGAAGGAGGAGCGGGAGGAAGAAGCGGTGGATGAGGAGCAGCTGTTGGCTGCGGTCAAGGCTGCGGGTTGGAACGGCAGCAATGGTGCTGCTGCGGGGGGGGGGGGAAGGGATTTGAAGCAGTTGCTTGCGGCACGGGACAAGGCAGCGGATGATAATGGGGGCCAAGGTGAGGGGCAACAAGATGCCGCCGAAGCTAGACAAAGGGCTAAAGGTAAAGGTAAAGCGAGAGCTGATTAGCGTCCAAAAGCGTCGGTCAATTACAGCAGTTCAACCTCATCTACTGCGTTGGTTAGTCCATTTCGTCGGAAGCCTGTGAAAGCGATTGAGTTGAGGCTGGAAGCTGGAAGCTGGACCCGAGCTGTTGAGCTAACTCGAAGTAGATGCGGTGTTCGGCTCGCGTCCGCGCAATCTCATAACTGATTCAGCTTCAACGCTCTGTTCATTTTGGGTTCTTATCTCTGCCTCGGATGTGGGGCCTCGTTGTACCGAGAATGTGGTGGGAGTAGCGTCGCTTCGATCGCCGTTTGTTTGGACGACGCAGGCAACGCAGAGAAAGGGGTGCGACATGCGATTGATAAAATATGTCACAGTGGGTAGTGGCGTGGAAAGCAAGGATGCGGGGGTTTCAGTGTTTGATATGTCGGATTTGTAGAGGCGATGCAGGCCCCAGCAACACGGTTGAACCTAAGAGGGTGTCGGCTTATGCACTTCTAACTCGTAGCTTGAGCGAAGCAACGCAAGGAGTCGAGCATCGCCCTGTTGTGAAGCGTCGTCGGTAATACATTGCTACCAAAGGTCGCATCAGAGAACTGGAAAGCGTTGCCAAGACCGATCTGGAAGAAAAACGAGTGTTTGGCGAGGATGGATTCGTGGTAACAGTAACAGCACGACCAACTTTAAGCGCTGTCTCTCACAGCCCACCGGGAGCGACGGCTGTTGTATCGCGCGCTGCAGCCAAGAAGATCAGGATTCGACGCACGTCAAAAAGGCCAACGCTCGGACAAAGCAGAACTCACTCTCATCGGTCCAAAAAAACTTTACTACCTCGACCCAAGACCTTGAAATTCGTACCCGGTCGAGAATGGCTGTGTCAAGTTTTGGACCCTTGATTCGGCATCGTGTCAGTCGATTGACGGTTGCCGGTGTAGCCACTGGATAGGAGGGGTTGTCTATTGGTCTATGCTCGCGTGACAGATCGTCTCTCCATCGACGAGGGACAGTTGTGTGTACCATTGGCTGGGTGAAATGGATTTTCGAGCCTAATTCTTGCGCCCCCTTTATTTCTGCCCTTTTCTTTCGGTTGGATAAAAATCACTCGCACTAAAATTCAAATCCAAAAGGATCAGCAAGCCTCTGCACTGGTTCGCTGTCAATTTTACAGAGTCGCCACACTGGCCAAAGTGCCTTGGCGTCCAACGAAGAGAGAGATTTGATTGGCGTCGAGATCTGGTCGCGCCCGCTCCCAACGCTTTTTCACTCTCTGTGAGGCAAAGAGAGAGCTTTGTTAATGCGACTGCGCCCTTTTAAATTGCGAATCTGTTTCTCGCTTTGAGCTGGCGCCTCGATGCAAGGTGCAAGAAGCAAGAGCAGAACATCGCCCCTGTCACAATGGCTCTTGTCATGCAGGCTTGAGCGAGACACGATTGTGCACACTGCATCTTCAAGACGCTGACTCCGCAACCCTGGATCGTGTTCTGCCACCACAATAACCGAACGAAGAGTTGCGTATGTGTCTACTGTGCTTTCCAGTTGCATGGATTCTATCTAGATCACACGAGTGACACAACACAAGGTCGTTGCATGGCCGCCCTGTTTGCGATGACCGCGTCGTTGGCGAGAGAATCAGAAACCGCAGAGTCTGCTGTGGGCTGGCTGAGGCAGCTCTCTGTCGTCTCTGTCTGTGTCTCTCGCTGCGCACACGCACACACTCACGATTGATTCAGACTAAAATCCAATTTGGTCGGCAAGTTCCGACCGCACCCCATTTCCTTTTGGACACACCACCAACGCAGCCAAAGCAAGCACGCACGCACTAATCCCCTCTTTCTCTCTGCCTCCCTGCCTCTCTCCGCGTGCGTCAATTTCGAAACTGCTCTCTCTCTCCTTACCGTTTCAACCTTCCCCTCTCTGCGTTTGTGTCTTTTGTTCGTCTCCAAAACCACCCCTCCCGCCATCCACAATCACAGCGGCCTATCGTCTTTCATTCGGCCACCACCACCACCATCCTCGTCAAATCCGACTCTTCTGCCCGGTTCGATCCGCACGCACCCTTCGATTGACACTAGACTGGACTGGATCCCGGTTACTCTCTCTCTCTCTCTCATATTTGCTGCATCGTACTCTTTCCTTTTGCTCCTTGCATCTGCATCTCTTTCATCGCGACGACGGAATCCCCTTTTGCAACTGTCAAATCCATCCAAGATCGGTTATTGACAGCTTTCCCAATCCCATCTACAACGTCGCCTTTGCTCGTTCAATTTGATCCTTTTCTCCTCGTTGCTTTTCGGCTAATCCAGTCTCGGTCTTCTTGGTCCAACTTCGGTCGTATCGTCCCCACTCGCTCCCTCTCTTTCTCAGCAGCACTCTCGTCATTTCATTTGGTGTGTCCCTCCATTCATCCACAAACACCACCACCTCGGCAAGCCACCATCTCGATCCGCAACATCCGCCGGATAACAAGCTTCGTCCCACTCATTTCCATACACACTTGTCCAAGCTGTCACGGCCTGGCTCCACCGCTATCATCACCGAGCCGTCTCCATACTTGATAAGACCGTTCCATCCTCAAGCAGTTGGATGGAATCGGCACTGTAGGATCAGCGCATTCTTGAATTTCAGCGCGCAACATCGTCTCACACGCCTTGCAGTAGCATCAGACTGCATCCAGCAACCACTTGGTCGACGTCCTCTTGCGCGCTCGTTGTGTGCCACTTTGACATATACGCATCATGGCCGCTTCCACATCGCTGGCTTTCCGATCTGTACGAAAGCAGTCCATCTCATCTTCGTCATTCCCCGCCTTTGACCCTACAACGCTCTCGGCGGCAACAATGCCTCTCTCGCCTTCTCCATTGCCCGGCATGAGCGCATCCACCATCTCCTCCGCAGCCTCCAGCTCCGCAGATGGCGGCATCGGCTCCTCCTTGATCGGGCCCGGAGGTGCTGCACTCATGGCTGGTGCACCCGCTGCCGCCAACACAATCGCCAACAAGCAGGCCATCGCAGGCTCCTCCCTATACCAGGCCTGTCTCAATCTCCGCGATCGTCTCTACTCGGTGCCAGGCTTCGGCGAGGCGTATCTCGACGAAATGGTAGCAGCCAACTCGGCTGTATCGCCTACCTCGGCTTCGGATCCCCTTTCCCCATCCTCTGGCAGTCCCACCTCGCCAACGGGCGCACCAGCGCGAAAATCGAGCAGCGATCCCGTCACACAACTTTGGCAATGCTTCCGTCTAGGCTCTCCTCTCTGTGCCCTTTTCAACACAATGAACCCCCAAGTCGAGTTGCCAGTCAATCCTGACGCAAATCGTTCCAACGCCAACGCATGCAAAGCGCAAGTCATGAAATTCATCATCGCCCTCAAGCAGAACCTCGGTTGGGATCCCGATGACATTTTCACCGTCTCTCAACTCTACCTTAACGACACCAACGGTTTCGTCAAGGTCGTACGCACCATCAACCGTTTGCTCGACATCTTTGAAGAGCGCGGCCTGTTGATCGAAACAAATCGAAAGAGCGACAACGATGATCTCGACCAGCCTGCAGATGACCGTGCCAAAGTCATTCGAGAGCTTCTCACCACAGAGCGAAAGTACGTGCAAGACCTTGAGGTCCTGCAAAACTATGCACGTGCGTTAGCGCAGTACGACATCCTGCCTCCAGACACGCTCCACAACCTCTTTGGTAACCTCAATAAGCTCGTCGATGTGCAACGGCGCTTCCTCATCTGCGTTGAAGAGAATGTCCGCCGTCCTCCCGACGAGCAGCACTTTGGACATGTCTTTATGACCATGGAGGAGGATTTCACCGTCTACGAGCCCTTCTGCGCAAACTACAACCTCGCCTTGGATCTCATCAACCAGGAAGCGCACAATCTGGTCAGGCTCAAAGGCATGCCTTCGGCGCAGGGATGCTACCTTGATCCAGCCTACGAGTTGCCCACTTTCATGATCAAGCCAGTACAGCGTATCTGCAAGTATCCCCTGCTGCTCGAACAGCTGCTCAAGAAAACGCCCGAGGATGCACCTCCTTACTCGGAGCTCCAAGATGGTCTCGAGGTCATGCGTAGGATCACCGACAAGGTCAACGAGACCAGCCGTCTTCAAGAGAATGCCCAACTCGTCAAGGAGCTCGAATGGCGTGTCGAGGACTGGAAGGGCCACAACATCAAGACTTTTGGTCTGTTGCTGCTTTCCGACGTCTTTATGGTGGCCAAGAGCGACACCGAGAGAGAGTATCACGTTTACTTGTTCGAGAAGATTCTGCTCTGTTGCAAGGAAATTGCCCCTGCTGCGCAGAAAAAGTCGTCCAAGAACAACTCGCTTCTCAAGCAAAAAAGCGGGCCAGCATCGACTGCGGGAGGCAAGAAGGCCAAAACAACACTGCAGCTCAAAGGTCGTATTTTCATCAACAACGTGACGGGCGCCTTTGCCAACTCCAAGATGAGTAGCATCTTGGGTGCTCCTAGCGGGCAGCACGCCTTGCAAGTCTGGTGGAGAGGCGATGTGGACCACGAGTCTTTTGCACTCAAATGCAAGAATGAGGAGCAGCTCAAGCAATGGCAAACCGCCATCAACAAGTTGATTGATGAAGTCAACATGCGACGACAGCAGGCCGCAGCACAGCACTACTCTCAGCAGCACAGCATCAACATGGCCGGAGCAGGTACGATGGGGAGACGCATCACACAGACCACTTCGCACTTCCCACAGACACCGTTGAGCGAAGTGCCGTCGGTCAATCCCTTCACGTCCGCTGCTTCAACTCTGCCACCTTCAGCTCTTTCGCGTACTCAAAGCCAAGCGAGCTCGTACCGCTACGATGAGGAAGAAGGCTCGGAAGGGGCAAGCTACTACGAGCCTCCGTCGGGGCGTGCGACGCCGGCGCAGGGTCGATACTCGCAACCGGGATCCGAGGGCCGCGAGCGAGTTGCTTCGCTCGCCAGCAATGGTACCAACACCAACGATCTTCGACCGCGAGCACGCACGGAAGATCAAGATTCGAGCGTCATGGCTCAGTGGCGTTCGCACTCGCCAGCCGTGCCCCCACCCATGCCGCGCGGGTTGAGCTACTCTTCCGGTTCGGATCAGCATCAGCATGCTTTGCGCAAAGCAAGTTCGTCGCGTCAACTTCGACAGCCTTCGAACGGCAGTGCAGCGCAGGGTGGTGGGTATGCACGAGTACCGAGAACGGCTGGAGTGGACGGAGGAGCTGTCGAGTATTTGGACGGCTCTTCGGATTCCGCCACATCGAGCGATTTGCGATACGGAGGTGGTGGACGACCGCGTGGCGATTCGGTGGCATCTAGCATGTCTCGCACCACCTCGGATTCCGGAGCAACGCACAGTCGATCCCGATCCGCCTCCAATCCGCAAATGTACGCGCTACCACCTCACATGCAAGGTCCAGCGCCGCCTATGCCTAAAGTGCCGCTCGTTGCCGCGGACATCAAGAACGGTCACACCACTACCAACGGGCTCAGCATGTCGTCACCTACCTCCGCCACTGCCTCCACATCAACGGCAGTCAATGGCGACAAACGGTTCTCCACCAGCTCCACCGTCTCCACCTCTGAATCCGCCTCGTCTCAACCGCAACAACCACCTGTGCGTCCAACGGCTGTCAAACTCAACGTGTCCTTCCAAGAAGATCGCTACGTCGTTGTTGTTCTTTCAACCACCACGTTTGCAGCGCTGTTGGACAAGGTTACGAAGAAAATCAGGCTTTGTTCCGGTAAGCTCGTAGACAACCTACGCATGCGGTACATCGATGAGGACGGCGACGCGGTGCTGATTAGCGACGACGACGATGTGGCGATGGCGTTTGATAGTGTCAGTGGGAATGGCGAGGTGGAGCTGGTGGTTGGTTGAGGGGTTGTATTTGTATGAATGGTAACAGTGCTTGATTTTTGATTTTGTTTGGAGTGTGTGATGTGTGTGTGCAGGAGAGAAAGGTGGAACCACCAGTGCGCAGCGAGAACGCAGCCAGACCCTGCCAAGGTACGCTTGCTCCCAAAACCAGCTCGAGCACAAACGCTTCACCACCAACCCCGAGACCCAAAAAAGGCTTACGACCCTCCCCCTCTTACGCCTCTCCCGTCGCTCTGTGTTTTGAGTTATCGCACCTCTCAGTTGTGGTTTGTGTCTCTTCGCCTCGATCCAGTCGCGAGCGCTCGTTCGCCGCGTACACGCCGCCGCTACCCCGTCTCGACTCTGCCCCGACTCAACCTCAACTCTGCCACCTCTCCATCCCCCCATAGCGCGCAAACACAAAAGCAAATGCAATTGAAGCAATATACAAACACGCAAGCATCAACCCAAAGCCTCGCCAGCACAGCCAGCCAACACCGACGCGGGAGAGCCAATCGAATCCGAGATCCAACCATCGTTTTTGCTTTTCTTGATATCAGTCTTGTCCCTTTGTCCACTAGGTTCCGAGGTTTGTTTTCCACCATTCTGTACACTGCCACCACCACCACTACCACTGCTACCCGCAGCTCGAGTACCAATCGGCTGCGGCTTGGCGCGTTTTTCTTTCGAGACGTCTTCCGGATCGACGGGGACCAGAGTTGGACGTTTGGGTGCGGGGGCCCAGATATCCCTCGGCAGCTCCAGTTTAGACTGCTGAGGGAGAGGCGCGTTAGACCAGCCGGTGCTCAGCGAACGACAAGGGCTGTTGATGACGCTCTGCGAAGACGGGTCTAGATGTCCAGCCGCCTGGTGCAGCAGCTGCTCCTGGGCTCCCGTGTGAGTCATTGAGCGGAATAGACTCATCCTACCAGGCGCATCAGTCCTAGAACGAGTGGCTCCGGTCTGAGCAGGATAGTCGGAAGACTTTTGTAAAGAGTTTGAACTCTCGTAGTCGACCGTATTCGCCAACGAGCCAGACTTTGGTGTCCAGGTCATCTGCGGAGAGTACGCCTTGTACGGGCTACCGACCTGGTTGGCTTCACCACCAAAAAAGGATTGCTGCTGCTGTTGCTGCTGAGCTGGCATCGGAGCTGAGCGCTGAGCGTGGTTCTGATCCTGCATGCTTTGCTGCTGGAACTGACCATGTCCTGCAAAATAATCAGGCATGGTCGCCGTGCGTTCCATGTAGTGTCGCCATTCCGTCTGTTGCTGCATGTTGGAGCCCATATGGATGCCGAGCAGGTTCGAAGGTGGAACGCTGGAATCCTCCGCCTGTTGCTGCATTGAACCAGGAGTGTGCATCGGAGGGCTTCCGCCAGCAAAAGCCTGCATAGGGTTGCGAGGCAACTCATGCACAGCTTGTCGTTGCATGTACGTATCCATGCCACGCTTGGCTTTCTCCGGGTAAAGAGCTTGTATCGATCTCCTGTACTCTTCGGTATCCGTATCTAAGCCTGCAGCGAGCCTCTTGGCCAACATCTCGCCGCCTTGGATGCCGCGACTGATCTCGTTGCCGTCTGCATAAGGGAAGCAGCGCATGCAAACATCGCGTCGCCTCCAATTCTGAAGTTGTGTGAAGAGGTGAAGAGCCAAGGGAGAGCGGTCAAGGTCAGCGATGCTATCTATGACGTGTGGTCGCACAAGAGACAACACTGGATCGTTCGCGTCAAAGACTTACCACAAAGCCACAGCTGGTACAGATCCAGTCACCTGGCTGGACACACATGGGACCAGAGTTGCCGGTGTTGACGATAGGAGGCTCACTGCCAGTGCTTCGACCACGACCGTGCGTGCCATTGCGACTAGAGGCGACTTTCGGGTTGATGCCGGGGCCGATTCTGTTGTTGGCGAGTTATCACAGCGAGAGGAAAGAATTGCATGGAATCAGTACGCCGTCGTGGACCTGGATCACTTCATGCAATACAGTATGTGTATGATACTCACCCGATTCCCCACTGACTGAGCTTGTAAGCGGCGGCAACGGTTTCTGGATCCTCCGCGGCAGCTTTCGACCCTTTCGAGGACAACGTCTCCACCACAGAGGTGAGCGGCACTCCAGCTCCGGTAGGCTGCATGGGGATGAGCAAGGGTGTCGGTTGTCTAGGATCGGTCAAAGTCGATGTCATTCGAAGTGATGCAGCATCCATTGATCGATTTGGGTCGCGTCCTTGCTGTTCAAACATGCTGAGCCCGCTGAATGAAGAAGAAAGCTTCGCAATCGAACCATCGTAAAGGCTGGATGGGGTCCCCATCGTGCTTTGACATTGCTGCATACCAGCGGCATCGTTCTTGCCGAGAACCGGCGGCATCGAGGGACAATCGTCGAGGCTTCTTGCAGGTGGCAAGCCAGTCATGGCTGGAATGTCGAAATTTCTGCGCGAAACGTTGCCAGCTCCCGACGGAGCAAGAAGAGGCGATCGCTCTCCGTAAAAAGACGAAGAAGATAGAGAGCTGGCTGTCAGCGATGGCGTGGGAAAGGGAGGTGTAGTCGACCATCCGTTGGTGCTCCACATTGGACAGCTGGTCTGCGTAATGGTCCAATCCATCTGACGATCGCGAGCGGTCGGAACGCAGCTCTCGGTCGTAGAGTTTTGGTTGCGGTTCATGTCATCAAGTGTCATCGGAGGAGCAACCATAGGCTGAAGGTTTAGCAACGATAGAAACAAGGTGTAAGACAGTGATCAGCGTCTGCTCCACTTGAGTGTTGTGGAGGGTGATTATAACGTAGACATGACGACACGAGCGTGTTCAGGGATATCGACTTACTTTGGGTGGAAGGGAGTGTCGTGTTCCTTGGCTCTTTGGAGTCATGATGGAATGAGAGATGCTCTGGCAGTGGGGACTGTCGAAGCTGAGAGGGGGGGAGTGCAAAAGTGTGGGGCCCAAGAGGGCGAGAAGGGAAAGCCGCGCTGAGCAACCCGGCTCTGTCTTTGGAGATGAAAGCGATTTTTGGTGGCGGCAAAGGGCAAGGAAAAATGGAGAGAGGAAAAATTGTGCTGTATGGCTGAGCTGAGTAGTTTTGAGATGAACAAAGGAAAGGTCGAAGCTCCATCCGGCTCAGAAGACAAGCTTGAAGAAAGAGGCTGAGGAGAAAAGGAGGGGGGAAAGCGAAGAATGGGGTCTTTCCAAAGATGCTTCATTTAAATGAAACAAGCTTGATCGGGTGGGGCTCAGCTGAAAAGCCTCTTGATGAAGAGTCGCCCACTGCACGGACTTGAACGCCTCACGAGGCTCGACCCACTATCAGCGTCAACTTGCCTAAAGAGGAGCAATGGGTTTGCCCTGTTTTGACTGGCCATCAAGGTTTGCTAGCCACTTTGCAGAAATGTGAGTGTGAGGGACGTTATGATGGACGAGGGAAGAAAGTCAAAGAGTTCGAGATGCACGGAGCACCCGAATCAGCTCTCCATCACCCAACGAACACTTGATTTTGAGCCAAGCAGCCAGTTGCAGATCGAGAGGGCGAAGGCGAGAGAGCTGTGCGTTCAAGCCAGCAACAAAGGTTCCGTCTCGAACATGGTGAGAAGCTAGAGTTAGTTTTCCCACGAAGGCTATTTTTGTGACGAGCACACACAGAATTCTCAGGATTCGTCGGAAGGGGACCGAAACAGGCGGATGAACCCACTTTCTTCTCGACAACCATTTACGCTTTCTCACGCCCACGCATTACCTCAAGGGCCGATAGAAGAACCAGCGGTTGGTTTCCGACGGTCCTGGTTGACGAACGACCATGCGCCGACAAGTCTCGTCGAAAGATCGACACCAACTTTTCTGCCAAGGGTTGCCGGGCTTTAAGTTCGAAGCCGGATCGATTGTTCCCAAATCCGAAGATCCCTGCTCAAAACATCATTTGACGACACAGTGTCGCGCAGCAGCAGCAAGGTGCGTGCGCACATGCATGACAGGTGAGACGGCTCGTCCGTGCCCGCGCCCATGCCCGTGACCAAAGATCCGCTAATACAGACGCCGACCGTCGACCTCGATGGCTGGCATCCTTTTGCTTGACGATATCCGAACGCTCATCTGGTCTTTCGGCGTTTCCTTCTTCAGTGGCCGGATCGACCGACGGCTGCGACCGGAAATTTAGCATGTCACCACCGCGTCTACGTTTTTCTGCAGTCACAGGCAGATCCGATTCATGCTCTCATGCTATCAAATTGTCTTCAAGCTCCTATTCGGGGGTACAGTCACACTAGAGCCGTGCGGACGGACCGATTCATGATGTGATGGGCCAAAAAAAGTACTATTCGTGACAATCAAACGGTGCCTACTTGCTGTCACCTTGATCGTCGCCTTCCTGCAGACTCATCTGGATAGCTCTTGCGATCGCCTCATCCTCGTCCATCTCTTCGTCTTCCTCTCCCTCGGCTTGTCCGGCAACCACCGCTCGCCTCGCGCCTGAAGGCTCTGCTGATGTCATGTCCACATCTTCATCATTCGAGTGCGAAGTTTCCCCAGCTTGCGAGAGTGCAATGGCTTTCTGCAACATGGCCTCTTCCGATTCGTCGTCTGCGTTGTGACCTTCGCCTGTGATGGATTCGGCGCCTCTTGGCACCATCGATCCGCTACCGGCCAAGCCAGCTGCGGCTGCGGAAGCACCGACCGATGTCGCTGCTGCTGCTGCTGGCGCTGCGGTACCTTCGGCTCCTTCCGAGACGGTGGGCAGCGTGGGAGCCTGCGAGCCGGAAGCACCTTCGGCAGCCCTCTGTCGAGCCTGTTCTTCTTCGAGCGAGAGTCGGAGTGCCTGTAGATCGTGTGAAAGCAAATCGAAGATGGAACGTCAGCAATCGGTACGACATTCGGGAGAGTGCCCGACATCACGATAGCCTGTGGATCAGCCGAATTTCAGCTCCGGAGACAGAGAGGCTCGCGACAAGAAGCTCTTAGCAATACTTACCATGGCCAACTCTGGATCCATGCTCGGGTCAACGCCGAACTCGAACTGGTTGCCTCCACCGCCACTGCCGGATGGGCCGGCACCAGAGTCACCGCCCTCCTCTTGCAGCACGGGTGAAGAGAGAATGATATCGGAAAGGAGCTGAGGTCCTGCTGGAACGCTCAGAAGGTGGCTGTATCGACACAGATTGGAGGTGAAACGAGACGTTTTGCGTCAGTCTCTTGATGCCTCTGTCAAAAGTGTTTGCATGACCAGCCGACTTACCTGTTCTCGCCGCTGTTGACTGCCTCGATAAACTTGGAAAGCTTCGACTCGTTCTCGACATCCTCACCAAAGCTGACAATGTCTACAGCGATGTTGTTCTTCTTGAGCTTTTTACCGAGCTTGATCAGGTCGTCTTCGGTCTGCTCTACGGGCGAGCCGACAAAGACGACGACTCTCTGCCTCTGGTTCTTGTTCTGTCGGTGCTTGAGTGCAAGTGAGGCTACGTTGATACCGGTGGCAAGGTCGGCGTTACCGACAATTTTGCTGCGATGAAGGGCCGCGAGGATCTTGCCAATGTCCTGTGTGAGCGTGACGAGCACTTCGGGGCTCTTGCCGGCCATGGTCATCAGACCGACTTCGCTCTCTGGATTCGAGTTGGTCTTGGCATCAAAGATCATGCTGACGGCATCGGCCTGCGCCTCCCAACGCGTTGGGGTGTAGTCTCCATTTCGCATCCATTCGGAATTGTCGAGCACCAGCATGGTGGCTTCGAGCACCATTGCGACAATGATAAAGCGGCTATGCGGAAGCTAGCCGATTCAATGAACTAAACGTTGTTGTTGTGGAGTCGAAATCTCGATTCGCAGGACTAGGTAGCGATGGGTCTGTGCGGGAGCGACCGATTGTGCGAGATGCAAAGCCTTGATTTGGGTCGAAAGGGGTACCTTGGCGAGCGCAGAATGCTTTGTGTAGGTCGATTGAGATGGTGAAGGAGATGATGGCGAATGCCCAAAAACAGGTCGAGTTGGTGTTGAGCGCTGACGCGTGTCTCTCTGCTCCACTTCAGCGTCCGAGCGCAGTCTGCAGCCAACAATCCAAAATCGAAAAAATCGGAACTCGGATTTGGACACACTCTCCGAACTAGGCGAATGAGCGACTCGATCACCGCAGCCGCTGTATGCAGGCAGTTGCCTTTCAGCAACATTCACCATCACTCACCACCATCCATACCAATCAGCTCACAACAAATTTAGCATTCATCAACAGCACGTTCAACAGTACGTCTACACTGAAGCGGTCCAACGAAGCTTCATAACCGTATCACTTGTTCACCATCAGATTTGCTCGGCAGAAATCGCGCAGAGAGCGCCCAGTTCGAAAAACGCCCACGACGACAAGCCGGGGAGAAGCAGGACACCACCACCTTGGTCGCATCCTCATCGAAGCGCCATACAACCTGCAATTGGAGCAGGCAAGCTCTTGATCACATCGTACTGCCATCATGGCAGGCAGAATACGAGAAGTATGGGCGGAGAATCTCGAGGTGGAGATGGCCTTGCTGCGCGAGACGATCGAAAAGTACCCCTACGTCGCAATGGACACTGAGTTCCCGGGCATTGTCGCCAGACCAATAGGCACATTCAAGGGCTCATCCGACTACCACTACCAGACATTGCGCTGTAACGTCGATCTGCTCAAGCTCATCCAGCTTGGCATCACACTATGCGACGAGAACGGCAACCTTCCACCCGATGTTTGCACATGGCAGTTCAACTTTCGCTTCAGCATCAACGACGACATGTGCGCACCAGACTCGTTGGATTTGCTCACAAAGGCAGGCTTGGACTTTGACCGACACGAAAGGATGGGCATCGACGTTGAGCACTTTGGTGAGCTGCTCATCACATCGGGACTGGCCCTATTCGACGATGTCAAGTGGGTCTCGTTTCACAGTGGGTACGATTTCGGCTACTTGCTCAAAGTGGTCACATGCAGCCCACTGCCTGCTCAAGAAGCCGACTTCTTCGCGCTGCTGCGTGTATGGTTCCCATGCATCTACGACATCAAATATCTCATGAGGAGCTGCAAGACGCTCAAGGGTGGTTTGCAAGATGTAGCAGACGACCTGCAGGTCAGCAGAATCGGTCAACAGCATCAGGCTGGAAGCGACAGCCTGCTTACCGCTACCACGTTCTTCAAGATGCGACAAAAGTACTTTGACGGTTCGATCGACGACTCGAAATACCTCGGATGCTTGTACGGCTTCTCGTCAAGCTCTTCCCACGTCAACGGCACGGTGCACTACAGCCAAGGTCGACCCGTGTCGGTTCAAAGCTTCCACGATGCTTCTGCGATTCCGCGCTCGGTATCGGGTGGATATGCAGCGGCGGGAGGCTACGGCTCCAACTTTGGCAGTCCTTTCAAATCGAGCTTGTCAGCTTCGACTGAGCGCTGAAGACTGCCCCAAAGTTGATTCACTCACTTGTTCAAACACCCTGCATTGACATCAAGTTTTTCCTGTACTTCTACCCTTGTAACCCTGTAACACTAGATGCGGCTGTTGCTGCGCGAATCAATTCGTCATTGTTTCATGCACACTCTTTCAGTCTGAATCCAGAAACTTGGCTGTCTCATCGCACATACAGCGTCAACCTTTGAGATGCGACTGAGTGCTAAGATAGCATTACTGATAGTACATGGATATGGAAGAGCCCGAAGCATTGCAATATGCATTCGGCGGTGCGGCCATCTAGGATGCTGATAAAGGGCACTGGATTGGGCGCGGGGGAAGTGGAACAAGCGCTCAATCGAAAGCTTCTTCCGCAGACTGCCTCACCAGTCGTCGTACCTGTAGAAAGTAGGCCGATGCGAGAAGATAGGATCTTGGAGTCAGTATCAGCTGAATCGAGCGCGCGATTTAAAAGCTGTGAGCGTGTGCTGCGCGGAAGAAACTCACCTTCTTCTTGTATCCAGCAATGTCTTCCCTGACCTGCTTGGCGGCGTCGATGTTTGCTGGAGAGTCGGTGTTGGGCACGTCGGCAGAAAGGAGGCTGATGACCGAGATGAGCTGTCGTTGACAACAATGCAAAAGCCAAAAGAGATTTTCAAGTCAGCACATGCTACAATGCGGCGAGATCCTGGTTGGCTGTGTTGAGACTTACAATCGATTCGACAGTGTGCACAGGAAGCCAGCGTTCGCTTGCATCCTCGTATCCCCACTCGTCCTTACCAGGAGCATGCAAGATCGAGATACAAACAGTCCCATCGGGATAGATATTGGGGTGCCACATGGGCGTGATGAACTTCATCTTGGGCGGCAGCAGCGGGTATTCTGGGGGAAATATCAATTCTGCTCGCAGGAAACCGCCTTCGTAGAGTGTGTCGTTGGGACCGATGATCATGATCTCCCATTCGAAGAGGTTGCTCTCATCTTTGAGACCGGCGCTGAAGCCATCGACTGGCCTCTTGCGGAGCTCGGTGAGTTGACGCTTGAGAAGGAGGATGTTCCCCGAAGGTGACGATGTCATTGTCAACGAATCCTTCTTGGCTGCGAACGTTCGAAAAACTCTCTATGCAAGACGTTGAGCAGGGAAGGCCGGCCGCGGAGATGAGATTGGGCTTCCTTGCTACCGGAGTTGAGTTGCGTCTGTGTGGGTGGCGATAGTGGTTGCGCGAAGTCGAGTATAGCGTCAGAGCGAAGCCAGCCTTGTAAGGGTGTCGCTGTGAACCGAAGGTGGTGAGCACTTGAGTTGATCAAGGTTTGTGGATAGGCAGTCGAGAGTGAATAGAGATGGAAAGGGAGGCAAGGTGCGAATGGTGGCCAAAGCAGAAATGCCACACTCGCCGCACACTTTTCAGAGTGTGACACGGCTCAGCAGCATCTCCCAAAAAGTATCAGCAGATAAGTTAGCCGGCGACTGGAAGGGGTCGATTCAATTTCACTCAGCATGGCTCGAGAGCCTTTGACTCACTTTCGCTGCATTCACAAGACTTGACCAGCACATGCCGCTCACAGTCAACACACTTTTGATGCTCAGACAGCAGCTGCAAAGGTCGCTCCTTGGATCTGCACAAGACCATGACAAGGCGAAAGGAGCGATGGGTGGCAATTTTCGAGCGGCCCCCAAGCTGTTAGAGCCAGAAGACCAACAATTACGGGAAAAAGTGCTGTGGAGGCGAGCCTGTTGGTCTCTGCTCGAGTCGCGTCTTGCTGCGCCCAAAAAGTGACACTGACAACTTTGTCATGTTCTGACCTTCTTCTCGACCATCAAATCAAGCGATGCTTTGGCATCACCTCGCCCAGACAACATGACATTGCGATCAAGACATATCTAGCCAAGGCGCTTATACATGTCGAAACCTCTACGATCGCGCTTCCCACCACTCAAGGCCAACTACCAGGTGCTTCGCTGTTGTGTAAGCTGGCAATCCAGCCCATCCTCACAGTTATGTCGGCGGCCGAGCGCATTGGCCAGCGAATGGCGCGCGCGAGCACTCATGCCTCCCCCAAGGACTTCTACGACTCCCTTTCAGGAGAGCCGTCCGAGCTGCTCGCGCGTCTACGAAAGATCCGTGCTCGCTCCACAGCTACTACTCATGGATCCTCGATCTCAGCTGTCTCTCAACCAGGCTCTTCTGCCGCAGCACAACAAAATCGACAAACTGACGGCTTTCGGGATCATGTCAGCGCTCAAGACGAGCTTCGGTGGCAGGATCATCAGCTCACGTGGACAAGAGGCAGCAACTTGGTGCGCACCTTCTCCTTTCCGAGCCCAGTGCTTCAATCCTTCTGGACTCTCTTTTATGTGAGCTCGCCAGACACGATCCATATCGCCCCCGGAAAGACGCGCTGCAATCAACACACCGATCCGCCGGTGAAGGCTCTCTGCGTCTTCTTTGAACAGGCCATGCACATTCACTTCCCTGGTCTCGGCGAGCAGGTGGATATGGACCTTCCCTTCCGCTTCTCCAAGGCCTTTCCCGCTCCGGTCGGCTTCCTCATACAGCGTCAGATCGAATCCGAGGACGAGCGCATCGCTTCGAGATCGCAGCGTCCTGCAACATCGTCAGCTGCGCCACAAGCCGGTCCCGGTTCTGGATACCCCTTTCCCGACCTGAGCGGCTCGTCGGATTCGAGCTACAGTCTCTCGCACATCATCGACGAAATTGACGAGGCCTCTACATCCCAAATCTATCAAGGTCCCACTCGTCTCTTACCGATGGTCTTCTATCTATCTCGCTGCTTCGATGATCTCGTCCCGGTCGATCGCTTTCCGCAGCTATCCTTCTCCACTTCTCCGTCCACCGACCCCAAGCCAGTCACACACGGTCCTGCATCACCCTTCGGCGAGATGGACCAAGTCGTTGTCTCTGTTTCTGCCGAAATCATCCAGCGACACCCAGCTTTCATCGTCACAACAAGTCTGCGAAATTCTGCGATCCGCGTCTATGCCTTTGCTGTTCGCCCGGATGCTTTCGAGGCTACGCCAGCACTCCTCTCAACACATCGCCTCCCTTCGTCCCTCACCACTACATTCGCTGGCAGCAACGGCATGACGAGTATCGCCGGAGCAGAGAGTAATGACGACAATCAACCTCATGCTTCTGGTCATGCACGCACACTCTCAGATGGCGCTGGCGGTCCGAGCAGCACAACACTGGGCAGAGGCTTGCCATCCACCATCCGCAGGAGCGCCCGTATCGACCTCGAGAGGCGCACAAGTGGCATGGCATCCGCAGCGATGGGCAGAGACCCAAGCGGTCGAAGTCGACGCATCAGCGCGATGCATACTGGGGCTGCCGATCGCAGATCCATCGGTGGGAAGGATAATCAGGCAAGTCAAGCTCGAGATCGCACGCTGGCCAATATCTCACACACTGCGGATGGCCTGCGACTCCAATCTCAGGCGTATCCCCACGAAACCATGATGGACGAACTTGGCGGCGGCGGCGGCGGCGGCACTAGCATGCGCATTCCAACCAATCCGACTCCAGGTGCTCGTCTTCGCCGCAGCTCACAGGCAGCTGCACGCACGCCTTATGGCGGTCCTCGCAACTCGAATCGCACGTCGACCTCAGCTGCCAAATCAAGACCGTCTATGAACCTGTCTCGCCTCGACACCACCGTCGATCCGACTTGCTTCTCTTCCACCCTGGCCACTGGCACTGCCGATGGTATCCGCGCAGACGCCATCGATGCTGAGAATGGTATCGCCGACGATGACCAGGTCGACCTGGCTCGTGTTGCCGACATGGACAGTTTCGCACGCAGCTTTGCTTGCGTGTGTCTCCTGGACGAGATCAAGATCTCAGGCATGACATCACCTCCAGACTTGGCAAGCCTGCAAGTCAGCAGCGAGTCTTTCGATCGCTTCGATCCTGATGCTGCTTACCTCTTCTTGTCGGTTCCGAGCATCAATCAAACTTTCTGTCGTCGTCTCGGCTACCAAAGATTGGGACCGGGGGGCAAGCACCGAAACCTGCCGTTCTGCAGAGCGCCCACCAAGTTACAGGCCGCTGCAATAATTCCAAGCGTTGCCCTCTCGCTCATTCAAACGCTCTCGCCCGATTTGACAGAGGTCCTGACACTGTCGTCCGACGGGACCTTCCAGCTTCACTTTGGACCACCTTCATCCGGCCTGCCGCCACTCGATGTTAGCACATACCCGCCTCTGGTGCAGGGTCTCGAACAGCTAAGCGGCGACAGATCCTCGCTTCACCTCCAGGCCGCGACATCAGGCACGAAAAGCTGCGTGCAGATTCAGTCTACAGAGTCGAAAGATTGTATCAACGTCTCCTTCGATTTTCGCCCAAGATGCTCCATCACTGCTCAAGTGCTGAGGGTGCTGGCACAGACGATGCCCAACCAACTTGTCGCGAAGATCACATCACGCTGGATCCAGACGCGATTCCTCACTGGAGCACAATCGCTCCCACGGTACGGTCGGGCTGCTGTCGAAGCGGATTGGAGCGCCCTTTTGCACATCCTCTCCGCACCATCGCCAACCTCAAGCGCATCAAACAAAGGCTTCCGTACACCCACAGCTCACAGTCTCTTTGAGGACGATCCACTGCTGCGCGGCCTTGCACCGCTCGGCACGATCGACTCCGCAGACGCAAGCACAGGTCTACACGCCAAGACTGAGAATGCTCTGGGACGAGACGAGGCAAGTCATGTCCTTCTGGCGCTCTACCTTCTTGCAGAGGAGACGCGTCTCGACACGTCGCAGCCCGAAGAAGTGGTGAGCAAGTTATCAAATCTTGCCATTACTCTGGCGCAGCGCTGTCAGAGTCCTGCCTGGATCGAAGCATTTCATTACCACATCGTGCCGATCCCAATCGACGCCGGCCTTGAGCGTACAGTAGCCCTAACCGTATCCACAAACTCGGACATCAATAGGCCACCAAGTGATCTCTATCAAGCGCTTCTAGTCATGGCTTCGGGCGGCAATCAGCGCGTCTCCTCGCTCCAGTCGTGGATCGAAACTGGATCTAGTGCTGCCCAGGTCACACAGGCTGACGCCACCTTCCCTCTCCTGGATGCGATCCTCCGAACATTTGCCATATTCGGACAGGCTGAGACGACTCCTTGGTCTCTCTCGACACTTGTCGTTGAAAGCATGATGAAACACGGCCTTGATGCGGAAAGGTTGCGCAGGCTGCCCTTTGGGATTGCGCTACCATTATACCAAGCCGTTCGGTGCTGCCAGGTTGAACCGCCCAGTGGGAAGAACGCCGAGTTCTATCACTTCATCCAGCGCGCTGAGCTTGCTCTCAACGCTTCCCCGCAGCGCGTCTTGCTCAGCACTGCCAATGCGCGGCGGATCCCTGAGCAACTCATTCGGACACTGCCAGAAGACGCGCCTCTCGACGCCATCTGTGCCCAACTCTTCAGTCGAGATTTCCGACTGCGTGACGTCGTGGCTATGCTCAAGACCGACTCTATTCATTCAGTCTATGTCGCAGAAGGGGAGAACCAGACCGAGGCCGCCATCACCGAGCAGCACAATGCTGCCGTGGCAGCCATCGGCGAGCGTACGAAAGCGCTTTCCCCAGGACGAGCTATGCTGTACATGACATCGCGACAGTTCTCGGCTACGCACAAGTGGCGCATTCCATCCATCTATCTGGCGGTCAAAGTGAGGCCCCGTGGCACGACAATCGAGCCCGACACCAAAGCCGAGACGGCAGGCCTGGACTGGCCCGAGTTCCACAACGGCGTCGCATCGGTGCTGGAGCTCAACTTGGCCGCGAACGTCGGCGTCGATTCGAAATGGATCTTTGCTCATCTAGGCGAACAGATCACCGCTCGTCACGCTGGCTTCCTGTATGGCCTCGGGCTGATGAAGCAACTGCCGACTTTGACTCCAGTGCACGTGTTCCGATATCTCAAGATGCGCAACAACCTGCTCACCATTGGGTTTCTGCTCGGGATGGCGGTGTCGACTGTCGGCACAGCTGACCCTACAGCGCGACACTTGATCGGCATGCAGCTCACAGCTTTCCTGCCGCCAGGTTCAGCCCCGCTGAATCTGTCGACCATCACGCAGACTGCCGGCTTGCTTGCGATGGGCCTCGTCTTCCTCGGCAGCAACCACCGCTGGACGGCCAAGCGGATGCTCGATCAGATCGGCGCGCAAGAATCCCCAACTCCCAATGTCCAACCGCAGCACCGTGAGGCGTATTCACTGTCTGCTGGTCTTGCTCTCGGACTCGTCTACTTGGGCAAAGGTCGAGGCGATGGAATGAAGAGCCTGCCGGACAAACGTATCATCTCTCGCCTTGTACACCTCATCAAAGGAAGTAACGACATCAAGGACGGCCTTTCGCCAGCAGGTGGGCTGCGGCCAGACGAGGGGTCGAAGGAGGATCTAGAGCTCAACTTGACTTCCGCACCGGCTGCTCTTGCGTTCGGTCTAATTTACTTGCGCTCCAACAGCGGTATGATCGCCGACATCATGGCGCCACCACGAACGCCGCGGGAGCTCGACATGCTAAGACCAGATGTGCTGTTTGTCCATGTGCTGGCGCGATCTCTGATCTTATGGGACTCGATCCAGCCCACCAAGGAGTGGTTACATAGTGTACTCCCTGTGTGGCTGCAGAAACGAATCGAAGCTGATAAAACAATCTTCGAGGTGGCTCAGCTGGCCCAGATCAACATGGAGGCCGGCGCCTGCTTTGCGATCGGGCTCAAATATGCTGGATCCAAGGACCAAAAGGCGCGCGATTGCCTGTGGCAACAGCTGCAAAAGCTCGACAAGCAGGTCAAGGTGCAAACCGTCTCATTCTTCTCAAAGATCCGTAAGGCTGCTATCCAAGCTGCGCTGGACCAGGCGAGAATCTCGCTCGCGCTGGTGCTCGCCGGAAGTGGAGATGTCGATCTGCTACGCCACTTACGCAGGGCGCACGGCGACGTCGAAGGCGATGTCCGCTACGGCAGCCACATGGCGACTCACATGGCTTTGGGTCTGCTGTTCCTCGGTGGCGGGCGCTTCACGCTTGGAACATCCGATGTGGGGATAGCAAGTCTCTTGATCTCGTTCTTACCGCCGTTTCCACGCTGGAGTGGAGACAACCGGGCGCATCTGCAAGCTTTTCGCCATCTGTGGTACCTTGCCATCGAGCCAAGGCTGCTGATCGCCACAGATGTCGAGACCAATCAGCTCGTAAGCTTGCCCATCAAGATGATAGCAGAAGATCACGCTGTCAGTCATGGAAAAGCATTCACACCGATGCTGCTGCCGAATCGTCGTTTGTCAGGATCGATTCAGACAGCCACGAGCCGATACTGGCCGGCTAGCATCGACAGCAGCACTGCGGCAGATCGCACCGCGGCTTCTGGGTTAGGAGCAGCCTCAGTGGCCAGAGCTTCTTCGTCGGCTTCCACCTCACAGATTCTCTTTGTCAAGAGAAAGACGGCTCATTTGGACTACCTCGCAGATCCGCACGGCAGTAGAAGCTTGTCTTCGCGTGCAATTGAGACGGCACCCATGGATGTGCCGGCCGATGCGATAGAGCTGATCGGACCTGGTGTGTCCGAGCTGCGGGAAGCAATGCGCGGATTCCTGGACTCGGGCAAACAACGCGAGCTGGTGCGCGCCTTGTGTCTCGTGTCTGCGTCGTCACAAGTCGAAGATGCAAGGGAGCCAGACGCAATGGCACCTTTGATGCGAGCAGTGGTGATGGAGTGCTTGGCCATGGACAAGATGTACTTGCTGCCAGCGTACATAAGCATTGTACAACTCCAGCAGAAGGCTAAGAGCTCCTCATCTCACTGGCGTCGATACATTCGAGATGTTCGATTTGCAGATGACTTCTACCAGCATCACTACGGACGCTTGTTCGCAGGTAGCAAAGAGCTACCGCTGGTGCAACCTGCTTTGCTGTCATCGTTGCGGAGTCAAGCGCAGCATCAAGCCAAGGACCTCTTCGACAACAGTCCAGCGCTTCGCGACGCCATCACAAAGTACGTCACTTCGGAGGACGAGAATGCATTGGGCGCGACACTGTCTGTGGCGGGGATGGAAGACTTTTGGAGCGTGTTGGTGGCGAGCGAGATGCCCAGCGCAAGAGAGGTGCAGGATCTCGTCCGATGCATCAAAGATCACATCCGCACTTCGGCAGCAGCTGCCGGCACGATGGACAATCTTAGATCTCAAATCCGCCTGGTGACCGATACAGCATTTGGAGGTGCAAGCAGACCGCCGTGGACTTTGTACATCCTTGATCACGTTGTAGATAGATTGCTCAGCGAGTAGCAATGGATGACTTATTTGCACATCGGATACGAACTTGGTCTGCAGATCCAATGACCTTATCACGGATGTGAACGCTCGACGCGGTGATTGAAAGCTGACCGGCGAGACCCGGCGAAGCCGACAAAAGAAGGGAGATCGGATGATATGGGTTGTGATACGTCGGCTCATCCGGTGGTTTGTGATGGCTCAAAAATCTCCTTTCACGGTGTCGTATTTGCTAGTGGCTTGCCGTGGTCTCGTGGTGACCGAGGCACAGCAGTGGCCAGCCGATTGTCGGATCACCCGAACGATGGTAAAACGGGGAGCTCTCAGGTCGGAGATGCTGATGTCAAACGTATTTCACTCGTCCCGGGCGATCCTGTGAGAGGCTCGAGGCTCTCCAAAGCTTCCCTTCCTGACACCACCCTCGTCTAAAACTCTGCAAGTCACACACACGTCTTGTAGCTCGTACGATCATCCCTCACATTCACCAAGCCTGTATCAGTTCTGACCATCGCCAAGATGCTCAGGGCAACAGAACAGCTCACCTGGACAGCCAAGTTGGACCGTTTCAAACGAGGCTGCGACGATAGTAGAGCCAGTGCTAGTCAGGCTGGGTCTGGTCGCCGAGAGATCGAGCAACCAATTTGGCAGAACTTTTCGGGCAGCCATTTGACATGCAAAGTTATTTTCACCAAACCCATTGACAAGCCATGGCCATCTCACAACTCACAAAGCCAGACGAACAACTTTGCTCTAGCTAACGAGCTGACCATGGACCGACAGCTAAGGATCATTGTCGAATGCCAAGAAGATCAAAGCTTCTCGAGCGGAAGCATACCGCCAGGGTCACAGGGAGGAGCGAAGAGCGCTTCGCAGCCGACAGCTAGCTTGATCTTGGTATGTAGAGACGAGATAATGGAAAGGAGGATTGCGCAAGACTGTTGACGTTGCCTCCGCTTCGATTGCTGTTCTGCCACGAAAGCTGGACGTCGACCTGGTCCGCATCAACAAGGCATATTTCCACACCGAACACAGGCTCAAGGCTGTCATCGTTCGTCGTCAGCACAAGAGCGTGCTGATTCGGTTGCTCGACGAGCATGAGCCGTTATTGGTATGTAGAACGAACAATGCCTGTTCCTCGAATCACAAGGAACCTTCACTGACTCTTTTCCATTTGATGCATCGTTCCAGGCCAGGCGGGTGCAACTCGAGTTCTGCCAGGATGAAGATGTGCAGTCCTTCTTGTCGTTGATCGAGGTAAGTTCAGCAGGGACTCGGTGTGATTAAGTGATTTCTTCATTGACGTTGAACCCTGCTCGCGAAACACAGCCGGACAGCACGTTGCTTAGTGCAGACCGTACAACAACTGCGGCGCCGAAGAAGGAGGAAGGCAAGAGTAGCGGAACGATATCGTCGGGAACCCCAGCAAAAGCTGAAATCAGTACGACCGAGTCATGCAAGGCAGAAGGAGGCAAGAAAAGCGCTGCCCTCGAAGATGCACAATTCGAGAGCCAGAGTCAAAGTCTCGGAGAGAAACTCTTGCAGCTCAACCAGACCCGATCTGCCAAGCCACTGGCTACGTCTTTGACCAGCAGCAGCTTTCAACAACCTTCGCAAGATCAACACTTGAGCGTAACGGCTTCCCCCACAATCTACTCGAGCTACGCTCATCCAGCGCGTCCAGAAAGCAGCGCAACAAACACCACCCAAGACAACGCACCGAAGTTCAGCTCAAGCTCGGACAACGTCATGAGCACCCAGCAGGGACAGATGTCGACACCACTGACTGAGTGGACCTACGAGGACGACATGTACGAGCTGGAAGAAGAGGAAGAGATGGACGATGGGATGGACGGATGGCCGCATCCAAGTGCAGTCGAGTGTATCCAAGACGACCTTCACAGGCTCTGCCTCAACGATCCTGAACTGGACTGGATGATTGCGAGATGTGTCGACGAGTACTTGCAAGAGGTTGAGGGCGAAGGCAGCTACTATCAGTGAACAAGAGCTCACTGAGCGACCATTTTGACCAGCAATAGTGTCACGCAAGACGATGCGTCCTATCAAGAAATTGTACACCACTGTCCGAGGCAATTCTACTGTATACCACACCATCCCGTTCTTGTTCAAGCAATCGTTAGGCTCTAGTCACGCCGCTGACCAGACATCTTTTGAGACCGATTCATCATCAAAGCATTCCACCACCATGTTGATCTAGCAGGGCACAAGCGGCTCAGCGATGAAGCCTCAATCGCAGAAAGTGAGGAGGCTAGCAGCGGCCCACAAGGCTGACTTGGTTTTAAGCAGCCCCGAGCAACGAGAGCGAGAGAGGCGCAGAGCCGGTTTTCTGTTCAAGGTAAACTTTGAGCTTGTGGACCGCGGTAAAACTCAAATCTAAACGAAAATCGCAAAAAATAAATAAATAAAATAAATCAAAAAAATCGCTATCTCCAAGCAAAGGTAAAAAGGACGCGCTGCCTAGACGTGCAGCATCAGCATCAGCAGCACCATCGTCTAGCGCAAAAGGACCCTGTTGCATCACTCGGCCGGACAAAATCCGGCATGCAAAAGTAGCAAATGAGGGGATCTCGAATTGAAGCGCTCTTGAGCCACCAAGACCAGATGAATTCCTTTTTTGGAATCTTGACGCCACTCTCTACTGTAAAGTACTGTACTCTGAGCAGCGCAGTCCAATGTATACACTTCGGTTCAGCTTAGTGCGAGTTGCCGCTCAGTCGAATCTCTTTTGCTTCAAGCTCAAGCGTTTCCCCTCCACCATTTCGGGCGAATCGCTCTCCTTTCATCTCATCTTCCTACTTCTGCTTCACACTTTCACCCACTTCATTTCGGTCTAGGATCGCTCGTCTTATCTTTGTCCACCAACTACTGTACGCAGAACACGCGGTGGAGGCCCGAACAGCTCGCACCTGCACGCACGACACGCACACACGCCGTTTCCATCGGCACCGCACGCATCACCAAGCAACACCTCCTTCACTTGGCAGGTTCTCATCGTCATCGGGACTGCTACGCTTTTGCAGCTGGCTCTGGCATGGACAATTGACAGCCACATCTAACTCCAACCTCGTCAACGGGGTCACCTCATCATGGCGGCCACGTCGCGACGCCGTTCGTCGCACGGCCTCACCTCGTCGGGCTCCTCGACCCAGCTTGCCCGACGCGGTTCCTCTTCTAGACTCGGTGGCGCTCGGGGCCGTTTCGATCCGAGCCTCATGATGTCTTCCAATGCTGCGCCATCCAACGGCACCAACGATGAATGTCATGCCGACGACGATGCTCACGACCAGGCTGCTGCGCGTCGCAACACGTCGACAGACCGTCTCCCACGCTCGAGAGATAGCAGCACCCATCTCAGCGGCAAGCGCTCCAAGTCGTATACGCATCTCGGCATGATCGCCGACGACGGCTCCAACCCTAAACGCCGCAAAGCAGCCAACAGGAAGGGCAAGAATCTGAAAACAGAGCTCGAAGATGGCTGGACCAGCGCCAGCGCCGACAACACCTCGAGCGATCACAGCGCCAACATCTCCCCATCCAGTAGCCCTGGAGACGAGGGTCTGCTTTTGGGTATCAAAAAGCGTCCTTCCAACCTCAAGCCGATGCAGACCAACACCACCCTGCCTGAACCCAAGAAGGAGCCTTTCCCTCAGCAGCCCGATACGCCCAGGGCAAGCGCAAGGACGCTCGAGCCCGAGAATGGTCACAGTACGCCTGAGCGCAGATCTGTCCAAGCCGAGACAGCCACCGCTGTCGAGTCCTCCTCCTTCTCCAAGCCTGTTGCGCCTCCAGCTGAATTGACTCGCCAAGATACTTCCAAGACCTTGACCAATCAACAAACACAAGACAACAACTCCAACTCAGCCGGATCAGCATCGCAACAGGCGACATCTTCACAAGCTGCACCAGAAGTCGCCGCCATCGATCAAAGCTTGTCTTCGCTCAAGCTCGAGACCTCTCCGTCGTCTGAGAAGGCTGCATCTCGAACCGGCTCTGCTCTGACGCTCGACCCAGTCGATCACACACGTCACCATCGCGTCTTCTCCAACGCTTCGAATCGCACTCTGCGCTCGTCCATGCCGATCGTCTCTTCGCCATCTTCGGTGCGATCCAAGTCTTCAGTTCTTTCCAACCGATTCCCACTTTTCTCTAGAAAGACGCAAGCAGCAGCACCGCCCATGCTCGACACACACAACGCCCTTGCGGGTCGCCTTGGTGCGCGACACGAGGATCGCGGCGATATGTTGGCACCTATGGCAGGCCCAAGTCGGACCGGTCGAAGCGTCAGCGCCATGACGTCGAGCACCAGTGCACCCGTCGGGCTCGATCAATTGCCCTACGGCTCTCTCGACAGCCGCTCCCATACGCTTCACAAAGCTGGTTCGAGCAACGGCATGCGCTCTAGCGTTGCGACGCCGTCGCCTTTGTCTTTGAACACACAGTCGGGCACGAGCACTCTCGGCCACGGATCGCAGCAGCGAGCGAGCAAGGATTCGGTCGCCGATCGTCGAAGGACCGCCAGCACCCAGAGCCTCACCGCAGCAGATGCAGCCAAGCTAGCGGCCAAACTGCGTCTCGCTCGCGATTCCATGGGTGATCACGGGCTTGGCGGCTATGGCAGTGCACAACGCGGCGCACAGGGATACAATCCGCTCCTTGAAAAGTACAAGAAGCCAGTGGTGTCGACTTTCGTCAAAGATGCTTCTGCCGAAGAGCCACAGGCTATCGATGTACAAGCCAACTCGGTCTACTCAAAGATGTTCTCGCAGGCGCACGATAGCCAGGGGGGTGACGATGCAGGCCGACGTATGATTCGCTATGTGATGGGTTATGGGATCAGTGGTCCACCGATCGAAAAGAGCCAGCTCTCTGATGCATTGCTGGGTCCTAACCTGGACTTGGCCGACTTTGAGTCGAGTTGGGCGCCCGCACTGGCGTACGCTGCAGGATTGGGGGCCGCCGTCGCTCCTGCTGTGCAGACCGAGTACGGTTTGGTGACGCCTGACGCCCCTGCTGCTGTCGGCGGTCCCAACTCGACGCCGTTGCATCTGATTCATGGACTCACGACTACTTCGCCAGATCCGTTCCCGTTGGATCCTACCGACGTGCCGGCTCTGCAACAAGAGAGCGACGTGTTTGACAGCCATCCTGTTTCACAACTTGGTCGCAACTCGATCCAGCTGGTGGATCCGAGTCTCATTCGAGCCATCGCCATTACGACCAATGCGATTGCCGTGCACCGTTCGCACGTTGTCACACGCCGCTACGCCGACCCGATGCGCGAAGGTCTTGAACGCGTAGTACGCTCTTCCGGCCGCTACGTGCCACCAACCAAGACCAACGCAGCTGGCGGCAACAGCATCCCCAACTCTCCTCAAGTGAGCTCGAGATGGGGACGCAAAACCGCGCCCAACAGCCCGGTTGGCTCGCGCGTCGATCCACGCGATGCCCATCGACCCAATTTCCAGCGTCGCAACACGTCCGACACCTCGCAGCAGTACTCGCAGTATTCGACTCATCATCAGTCCGGATCGGGGCATCATGGCAGCAGCGCTTCGTCGAACTTGGCGGGTCAGCTGTACAACTTGGTCGATGCGGCAGAGCATCCGGTGCGGAGCTTGAAGCGCGTCTGGTCTGGAGGGATCGCGAGGGGTGGCTTGGCGGCTTTGGCGCGGACGGAGGAGTGAGGGGGCGAAATGTGGGATGGACGATTTTTTTTTTCTTTCAGAGTATTTGCAAATTCAGATGATAGGTGTCATAAATAATGGTATTGCATAGGTGAACGAGTGGGAAGTTTGGTTTGAGGTTGACATAGAATAAGTTGGACTTTTAGAGTAGGGTCAAACCAGCAGCAACAGCGGCCAAAGCAGCGGTACCGACGCTGGCGACGCTCTTGACGTCCAACATTCCGAGAGCGCCGTTACCCTTGCTACCGCTACCGCTACCGCTACCGCTCGAAGACGAGCCGGCGGAAGTCGAGTTACCCTCAGCGGTGCTCTTGAGGCTGCTGGGGATCTTACCGTCGAGATACTCGGCGCCGCAAGTCTGGTTGACTGCACCCGCCAGCTGCTGGTTGGAGTTCGTAGGGAAGAGTGCGGCGTAGAGACCGTGGGTGCATTCGGTGCAGAAGGCGGTCTTGTTAGCAGCCAGCGCCTGGATCGACTGCTGTTGAGTAGTCGAGTTGGAGAGGATGCTCTGGATCGTGGTGAACGAGATGGGCATCTGCGTCGTGTTTTGCAGGGAGTACATTTCCTCAACCAAACAGAACTGCGATTGCGAGTTCTCAAGACATCCAGCGGCTCGGATACTGTCGTAGCGGTTCAAAAAGAACGCAATCAGGGAGGGGATGGAAGCACCCTTCTGCAGATCGCTACCGCACGACTGAAGCAGGGTAGCGTTGGCAGAGGAGAGTTGAGCGGTAGTGCAGGCAGGCTTGCCCGATCCACAGATGGACGAAGAGAGGTACGAGTTGAGACCAGGGACAACCGAGTTGTTACCAGCGCTGGTGAGCGCGCCAACTGCCGTAGGCAGGGCGAGACACGAAGAGACGTTGGAAGTGGTCACGAGACCAACGAGGCCAGAGGCGCAGTTGGAGGAGAGACCGGTGACGAGCGAAGGGTCGAGTTGGGCCGAAGCGGGGGTGGCGAGGCTGACGACGGCGGCCGCAGCGGCGACGAGGGAGGTGGTGGTGATGGTACGCATTGTTGGAAAGGGGGGATTGTCCTGGGGGAGGAGGAGCGGATAGGAGAGTGGAAAGGGGACGGTGTGAGAGGGTTGGGGTGAGGAGCAGGAGAAGAGAGTTGGAGGTGTTAAGGAAAGGCGGGGAAGCTCGTCGTACTATATATGTATATATATATATATATATATATATATATATATATACATGTCAGTGGTCAGAGACTCATAACCAGAGAGGTGCCAAGGGCAGCAGCAGACAAGGTGCGCGCGCGCGTCCACAACTGACAACTTGGACCTTCATTTCACAGGCTGTCAAACAATAGACCGCAAGTGACCAGTACCACTGGGGACACAGCAGCCCACTGTGGGACTCTCCAAAAACGCCACCTTCATTCGAACAATTGAAAAGGAAAAGAGGGCCGACACAGGCAGAAACGCTCCCATTCATGCAAAAACGCTCCGCCAATCCCGTTTTCCAATGCCTCAACAACCCACTTAGTACAATGTGGACCAAGCATCACATGCAGATAAAAGAGGGGTCCCGACTTCTTTGTATCCCACCGAACGAGATAGAAAAAAAAAATCAATCTCAAAACCTGCCGATGTTGCAGGTGGCGATCCGCAAAGAACTGCAGTATGCGAAACGTAAGGGGGTTTTTTTAGGTTCCAAGCTAAAAATTAAGCATGGAAAAACAAAAGTGTGGGGTTTTCCGAGAGAGAGAGGTCTACTGTATGCACACAACCCCTTTTTTTTCTCCTTTTTTTTTTTTTTTTTCTTTTTTTCTAGACTTTCCTCTCCCTTGCTTGTAAGCGAATGCAATGTCGGAATGTCCGACGCTCTGCAGAACAGTGTGAAGAGGTGCGAGCGAGACTTTTTTTTCCGGTCTCGTCTCGGTCGGAGCTGCAAAAGCTTTGCAAGGGTTAACTTAAGCGAGCTAGAGAATGCAGAGAGAGAGAGAGAAGTCGAACATCGACTTGAGAACCCTTGAGTGCGCTGTTTCTCACGCTTCGACCAGGGCCCTTTCATAACCAAATTTCAGGCACCGCCACCGCTTTACGCGCCAAAAAGCGGCGAGAGAAAAAATCACTGTTCAACACACACGGGAAGCTCAACTTTTCAGAGTCCGTTCTTCTGGTCGTCTTACAGTAGTTGTTGTTTGCGTGCATGCCGGACAGAGTTGCGACCGAGTTGTCCCGAAAAACGCTGTGTTCTGTGCGCACGAGAGGGAAATCAAGGGACAGAGAAGGCCCAAGTCGAGACACATCCCAGGAAGCTGCCCAGTTGTGATTCGCGCTGTGCAGGGCTGTGCAGGTGCCTAGCTTAGCCTGCAGGACCGTGCACGCGAGACAGAACTCATCCAACAGAATATATTTCGAGAGACACCATCCTCGGTCGCTCCTATCTTCCTCTCCTCAACCAATTTTTATTTTTATTTTTATTTTTTAATCGCGACCAGCCCCTTCCGCTCGTTGCACAGCCGTGCTTCGTGGCGGTTGCGGGTGAGGCGACGTCTTCACCTCTCCGGCAAGTCTCATTGAGGATTTTCCTTTCTTGATCGCTCTTTCAAGTTTGGAAGATTCAAGGCGATCAAGCTGGCCGGTACGATGCGCGCGGATGCGTCCGATCTTTGTTTCGTCGCGAATCTGGTCTTCCAACAAGAAACCGAGCGAATGCTCCCTCTGCAAAGGATCCACCGCACCCTGCTTCGATGTCAGGTGTGTGACTCAAAATTCAACTTGCCAAAGCAGGTTACTCTACCCATTTGACAGGGCCGTAATCCTGTTGTTTACGATAAAAAGGTCGCTTTGCTCTGCGCTTCCTTCCGCGCACTCGTCCTTGGCCACCTCGAAGAAAGACGAGTGGCGCAAAGCTCTTGCGGTCCCCACTTTTTTATTTTATTTATTTTATTTTTATTTTTATCGAGACGTTGTCGAATGTCATGAAAGTCAAAATTTGATGATGATTGTGTGCGCCGTTGTGATGTTTCCGTCTGAGCTTGAGAGCGAGGTTCAAGCAAAGGGTCCTAGCCGTCGGCGCCTCAAGGGGCAACCACAGCGTGTTGCTTTTTAAAGTTGGACCCCCCTGTCTCACCTCTTTGTGATGCGCTGTATGAATTCATGAAGCTTCTACTGTAGTTTGTTGCAAGTCATAATGATAGAAGACGCTGCTGAAAGTGTTGAATAATCGAGGTCTGAGCGTAGCATCGGCTACGCCGTGTGTGTGTGTATGTGACTTGCCTGTGGCGCAGGAGAGAGGTTGCCGGGTCTCGGGTCAACCTTTTGCTGCTGCAATCAAATTTTGAGAACAACACCAACTCCACACTCAACTTGTCATCGGCCAATCCGATGCTTCTTTCTTAGCGCACTCAACCTTCGACCACCTCACAATCAGGACCTCTCCCACGACACGCTCATATCAAGATCACGCCACTCAAACCTATCGGGCCGAGAATGATCACGGAATCGCCGAGGTCATAGCTACGATGAGCAGCAACATTCAAGCCGGCATCTTGGCCGTGAGAAATGCTGCGATTCCTACGCCGAATCAGGTCGACACGGCTGCAACAGCGTTTCATACCCCAGGCCATACTATTTACCTTGCCGATCAGCAGCGCCTTTCGGTGCTGTCGATCAACATCGATGCGACCACTGCCATCACAACATCTCGAGCTAGTGAGTCGGGGCAAACTCAACAACCGTTCCCACGCCAGCCTGTTCAGTTCAGCCCAACGCTACAGCCACCGTCCCGCGAAGGCTACCGACACGCTTCCACCTCCAAGCTGCGTTCGCCTCAACCGCCTCCTTCGTCCTTTTCCAACTCTTCGCCCAAACCGTCTCGAACTCGACCGCTGAGCCATGACTTTGGGCAAAAAGCCAAAGATGCCTTCTCCGAATTTGGTCGTCTTGCGAATCGCAGGACGAGTGCGATGGAAAGGGCGAATGGTGCAGAGATGCTAGCACGCGTAGCTGATAGCCTCAATGGTCCTGGGTCGCAGAGCCATCATGCTCGTCCTGCATCACTGCAGCCCGCACATCTTCAACAACCGCAGCAGCAGCAACAGCAGCGGTTCGGTCAAGACAAGACGTCGCAGCTTCACCTCGCATCAGACGATGCTGTTGTGCCTCGCTCACAGGCCACACGCTCCTTGACGTTGTTGCCTCAGCGAGATGCACGCTTTGCATCGCAGACAGTTCCTCTCGGTATCACAAGCTGTACAGCGATTTCGGATCGACCCTCGTCTCAAGAATCTCCAGTCGAGTTCATTACAGAGCCCGTCACGACTGCAAGCAATGGAAATCGCTCGTTTGACCCGTCTCAGTTGCTGCTCAAGGTTCAGCCACCTGCCGAACTTGCGAGAGACTCATGGTCCCGCTCAGCGTCCTTCTTGACAGCTCACAATGCTTCCCAGTACGAGACTTCAGAGGAAAGCGCCGTTCAGTTCCGCTTCCGCCTACGTCTCGGTCGATCCAATACAACACCAACTTTGTCATCTTTTCCACGAACGGATCGAAACGGTGCTATTTTGGCAGCTACCGATCAAGATCAAGGTCTTGGCCAGGTCCTTTTCTTATCAGCCGAATCTCCGGACAAGCTCGTCGAAGCCATCGCATCGCCTCGTTCGTCCATTGCAACCCCCGAGCTTGCGTCCCTCGAAGGCATCTCTCGTGTTCAAGTCACGCCGTCCACGAACCCTACGTCGTCCGTGGTGACGAGAGGTCCTAGCGATTGTGACTTCAACTGGACTTGGAAGTCACTCTCACGTTCTAACGTCAGCAACGGATCACGATGTTGCTGCGCATTCGTTGAAATGCGACCAGACGAAAAGACGGCTACGCTTCTGGCTGCCATGTCTATCTATATCCAGCTCCCGTCTCCTGCGCCAACGCACAGCAGCCTCCTGACCTCGGTGAATGCGGCAACAATGCCCTCAAAAGCCATGTCGCGGTCGGACTCTCTTGCGCTCATTGCCGCGCTCAATCTCGATCATGATGACTCGCCTCGGTTTGGAACAGAGCCGCTGTCAAGTACGCCTCGCGTGGCCTCGCAGCCTAACGACGAAGCATCCAACCGTGGTCAGTCACGTTCCCTAGATGCAGGTCCGCTTCTGATCGACCGCACCGAGCTCACTCTGGAGGATCTCGCCAGCGATTCGCCCATCTTCCGCGCGGCTATTGCCAACCTCGAGCGCAGGACTGCGTCGATGAAAAAGTCTGCCAAATCTGTGCTCAGAGCAGCACAGGAAGCACGATCACGTATGCTCAAACTCGTCGAAGCTCAAGAAGCCCTGGACTCGGCCTTCGAAGGCCTTGTCGGCTTGGCGCCTGAAACACTCGGTCGATTGCAAGATCAATTCTTGCGTCAAGCGCGCACTCAAATGACGCAGCATCAACGAGATCAGGCCAACATCATCGAATCGTGCCTTGAACGTCCGCTCAATCAAATCGTCGAACTCTGCCGTGTTGCTCAAGAGAGCTTCAAAGTGTTCGAGAACGAGTCAAAGAGCTATTATTCGCAGACGCAGAAATGGCTGGCGAATCGCTCCACTAGTGATGCTCCCTCCATGCCAAACGATTTGACAGCGTCGGAAAGGGCTCAGAAGCCTAGAAGCGCGGATGAAAAGCAAAAGCTGCGTGAGCTTCGTTTCGAGCAAGCGCGCCTCGACCTCTTTGTCGTGCTGCAAAAGTTGCACGGTGGTCGGGCTGAAGCTCACTTGACACAATCTGTTCTGAAGCTCTCGCAGTGGCTCGTGGATTTGCCGGCCACCCTCGTTTGGTCGAATCACGAACACAAGTCGCGTTTAACAGCGTTGGACGCTAGCCTTCGGACCACGCTCGATGACCAAGCCACGCAGCTGCAAGAAGTCGAAGCGCGCTCCCGTCAACTCGTCGACAGCATCCGTTCGCTCGAGCAGGCACTCGGCAAGACAGCAGAAGGAGATTTCGAGCTTGTCCAGCAACATCGATCTGACTTGCACCAAGAGCAAACATATCAATTTTCCGCGAACGGCGCCGTCTCCTCAAAAGCACGCAAGTTCAAGTCGTTTCTCGGCGCCTTTACCGCAGGTATCAACAATTCTCCTCTCATGTCAAGCAAAAGCGCTAGTCCCAACCCGGAGTCGGTTGACACGCAGAAGCAAGCCGAGCTGGTGCGTGTGGGCAGTGACGAGCAGTCGCAAAGACCAAATGCTGTCCGGCGGCTATCGCTGAAATTGAAGAGCGAGCGCAGTCAACAGGCTGCAGTGAGCGCCTCTTCGCCCACCAAGTCGCAGGCACCGTCTAGCTGGCGGTACGACAACCTACCTGCGACACCACGCAGAGCTACGGAGTCGCAAGAAAGGGATGGCAAAGCATCGGGTCTGCAAGCGCCAGCTAAAGCTTCTCGGGATCTCAGCGACGGCGGTTCGTCGGTAGACAGTGGCTTCGAATGCTCAACTGCCCACAACGCAGAGCAAGGTCTCGGTATCTTTGAGTCGGTGTCTCTCGCTGCTCCTCAAGGCATGGACCACGGCGATGTCGCGGGAGCTTCGTCTAGCTTAGCGGCTAAGACTGTAACGCCAGGCGGCGATCGTAAGAAGCAAGGCGTGTTGTGGGTGTCAACGAAGCCCATTGTCGGACCCGCTGGTGCTGATGCACCACGAGGCATCAATCGATCGACGCACTGGCGCGAGTGCTGGGTGGTGCTCTCGGGCTCCGGTCAAATTTCTGAGTTTGCCGACTGGAAGAACGCCAAAGCACTCGAGCCTACGAATCCGCTCATCGACTTGCGCTTTGCCACTGTACGTGAAGCACGAGGAGTTGATCGGCGCTTTGCGTTCGAGATTGTCACAAGAGACAACAGGCGACTCTTCCAAGCACCGGATGAAGAGGCCATGCGGGATTGGATGCGCGCTATTTCGAAAGCCATCGAGAGCCTGCTGAATGGAACTTCGAGCGTTCGCAAGATTGATCGAGTGGTGGGAGCCACGCCCTTCCGCAACCTCGTTTCGGTTGAGCGCGCTGGCATCTTGGGCGAAAGCTCGGAAGAGCCAGGTGCGGGTGAAGGCAACGACTTTGCCGTGCGCAGGCTTCTTGATCGCACCTCGAAAGCCTTCAGTCAGAGCATGACCGATCTCTCTGCATCTGCAAAGGCTCAGAGTGGCGACCGCAAGGTGCAAGCAAAGATCGGAGGACATCTTGCAGCACTATCCGAGAGTCAAGCCGGGTCGCCGGCTCGTTCATCGCGCAGAGGATCGCAACATGAGCGCGGCATCTCCAACAAGACACCCCTCTCGGGCTACTTGGGAGCCGGTGGTCTGGGGCTGTCTGCGGCCGACAAGGCTGCACTGCACTACCGTGACGGAACAGGAGTCAGTGACGACGGCTCAATTTCTTCCATATCTGCAAACGGCGAGCAAGACGCCGAATTTGATCGACAAATCGAAGCGGTCATTCACAGGAGCTACGGATCCCACGACGACACGCAGACCAGCCATTCTGGCTTCTCACACAGCTCAGGAATGGGCGGCGTGGACGAGATGGGCAAGCTCAAGAGCAATGGCGCTGCTGCAGGAGGTGGCTCATCAACTCCTCCCTCGAAACGAAACGGCGCTGCCAAATCGAGTGTGACGAGTACCGCTACAAGCACGAAGATGTCGCGCTCTGCCGAGGTTGCAGACATCTCGCGCTTACCGGAGAATCGACGATGCGCCGACTGTCGAAAGAATGACCCGCGCTGGGCTTCTTGGATGCTCGCCAACGAGCCGTGTTGCATTTTCATCTGCATTGGCTGCTCTGGAGTCCACCGATCGCTCGGAGTCCACATTTCCAAAGTCAAGTCGGTCGATCTGGACGATTGGACGGAAGAGCAGCTGCAGTCTGCTCGAGATTGGGGCAATGCCCGTGCCAATGCTCTCTGGGAGCATTCGAAGCCGGCCGGATTGTTGCCCTCGCCTGGCGATCGAAAGGAGTTTTGGCGCACGAAATATGTCGAAGGGGCGTGGAAGAATCCAAATGCTCAGCTTGTGCGAGAACAAGCCGCTGCCTCTGCTCAATCTGACAAGAGCCCGGCGCAAGGTGGTGCAACCGAGGATGTCGATGCGACACCGACTCGTCGATTCGTTGCTGTTGCTGATCAAACACCGAAGGGCGTCGCTTCACCAGAGAAGAAGAGCCAGAGTCATGCTAAAGCTCTTGGGCTGCGTATCGCGTCTGGCGATCAAGCTGGTTCATCAAATGGTGCGGCAAAGCTCTCAGACAATTTGGGCTCTCCAAAGCCGAACGGACCGCGACGACTGCCAGAGCGACGGTCGGTGTCAATGTCGGCAAACCTGGTCTCCTCTCCTCCACTCTCACCACGGGGTGCCGACCATCGAGGTCTGGGAAGTCCGATCTCTCCCGAGTCGCACGATCAGCCCGACTGGACTGTCTACCAAGACATCTCACCACGCCAATCAGACGACAGCTCCGAGCAAACAGCTACCTTCGCCACTTCTTCAATGGCATCACAGCAGAGTCCACGGACAGGAGCTTCGCGTGCCATGTCGATTCCCGTCTCCGCCTCGCTTCCGTACCTCTCGAGTCTGTCGCCGATCTCTCCCTATGTGAGCAAAGCGATGCTAGCTGCTAGGGCAGATCCGCGTCTCTTCCCGTCTACCGGGACGGCGGTGGAGGGATCGCGGCTGCAAGTCTCGTCTCCGCCCTCGTCTTTCTTTGTTTCGAACCTCAACGGGCGTACACCTTCACCGATCTTTCTGGAAGCATCGTCGAGGGGCGGTCAAGCCGGTTGGGACAAGACTTCGGATTCAGGAACGGACGATGTGGAAAGGGAGGAACGATCTGTTGAAAATTCGCCGGTCAACAGGCATGCTCCTGCTCGGTTCGAGGCTTTTGCTGCCGATGCTTGATGCAACACTTTGCAACACCTCGTGGTGGCTGATAGGTACCATTTTATACCCCTGGCATCGATTCGGCGCTTGTTCGAGTGCTGATCATATACCAAGCAAGATTTCTGACCTCAAAATGTAGTCTACTTGTTACCACTTTATGCTTTCACGCTGTCCTTTCTCAGTGCCACACGTTACACTGAAGGTCAAAGCCGTCAAGGTCAAAGCAAATGTCGTTCTTTCGGCTTTTATGTCACTGCAAATGACCGATGCGTGAAGACTGTCCCCCCTGCTAAGACGACCTGAGCCTACCTGCGTTATACGCATCCAGCGCAGCTCCTAGCCTATGCAACGACTCGCTTTTACCCAAGAACAAAAACAGATCGGCCAAGGGAGCGCCTCTCTCCCTCTCGCTGATCGCAAATCTGAGCGGGGCCAGTACAGCAGCTTTCTTGACTTTGGTTTTTGCACCTGTCGCCTCTGACGGCGGTTTGGCATCAGAGAGCAGTTTGGGCAGCTTTGCGATCACCTCGTGGATCTCGTCTTTCGACCAAATGTGTACGCTTTCGAATCGGGTTCTCGCTGCCTCGACAGCGGCAGCGAAGTGGGTGTGGATCAACGCGTTGCGTCGGAAGAGCTCGATTGATTCGGTTTGCCATGTTGGTCGTTGGAAAAGCGGCACTGCCGACTGGGGGACGTCGAACACCGTTGCGGATGTGCCCTTTGTCAGCTCCAACACTGTCTCTATCAATCTGGAGTCGGCTTCCAACTTCTCCTTCAGCTCTGGGAACTGCGCGATCAGCTTCGGCCGCACTTTATCCACCAGTTCATCCCTCCCTCCTCCCGACCGTACGTCCTGCAACTTGAGCGAAACATGCCTCGAATTGAGGTAGAACAACTTGGAAAGATCCACAGTCGCCCTACTCCTATTCACATGTTCAATAGCAAACCCTTTCACCATCTCTTCCATCGTCAGCACATCATACGCCGTCTCATCCCCTTCCCTTCTCCCCTCCTGATGGTAGGCTAGATTATTATACCCCATCAGCGCCAAAAAATTATTCAACGCTTCCGGCTCCAACCCTCTCGCTCTGTAACTCTCCACCCTCACGTCTCCCGTCCGCTTGCTCAACTTTGTACCGTCGGAATTGACCAGCAGCGGCAAATGTGCAAACTTGGGAGGGGTGAGTTGCAGTGCAGAATACAGCCATAGATGCTTGGGTAGCGAAGGTAACCATTCCTCACCACGTAGTACGTGCGTTATGCCCATCTCGTGGTCGTCGACCACGTTGGCGAGGTGGTACGTCGGCCAGTCGTTAGATTTGAGGAGGATGGGATCTTCGGTGCCGAATCGCTGCGGGTCGGCGGGGAAGTGTAGATCGCCATAGACTAAATCTTGATGGTCCAGAGCGGTTGTCGAAGCACGTAGACGCACTACATAAGGCTTGTTTAGCGACATAAGGTGTTTCGCTTCCGCCTCCGTCGGGGGGATATAATTATCTCTCAACGGTACATGTTTCGTCCTCCCTCCGGTCAAAGCTTCCGGTGAAGCCACCTCCACCCGAAAATCACGATACGCCTTATCCTCAGCAATCAACTTTTCCGCGTAAGCTCGGTACAGATCCAACCGTTGACTCTGAACATACGGCCCGCGACTACCACCTGCAGATGGTCCCTCATCATAGTCGAGTTTCGCCCATTCGAGCGTCTCCTGCAGCGCGGCGACGGATCCAGAAACGAGTCGAGTCTGGTCGGTATCTTCAATGCGGAGGATCCATTTACCGCCTAAAGAGCGGGCGTAGAGGTGGTTGAAGAGTGCTGTTCGTAGACCGCCGAGGTGGAGGTAGCCGGTGGGAGAGGGGGCGAAGCGCAGTCTGGCGGTGGAGGTGGACGAAGTGAGGGCAGTGCTGGTGGACAGCAGACGTCGGGGAGATGTGGGTGAGGGAGATGAGCGGCTGCTGCGTAGGATGCAGTGCTGACAGAGACGTGTTGAGGACATGGTGTAGAGACACCGCCGAGTGAGGGAGAAGGATGAAAAGGTTGCGTAAGAAGGAAATGGGAGGAAGAAGCTCGATGTATTTTTTGACAGGTGCCGGAACTCGGACTTGTCGTTTCTTCTCGAGCCTCCACGTTTTGGGGACGCACGGACATGATAGACTTGGCCTTCCAAACCACCATCACCTAGCACACAACTCAAGCCAAAAGATCCATCACGGATGTGTTTACGGACTCGCTCGATCACACAGCTAACACCGTAGAGGCTCCAGCTCGGAACCACCTCGGCACGCAAGCATGACAAAGCCCCATGATGCTGGACCCAATCCGGCCCCAGCTTCCGCATCAACTCTGATTCTCCTTCAAGTCTCGGCGCGAGCCTTGACGTTTGTCCTCAATCAGCTCTTAGTCCGACTAGTATCACCTAGCATCTTTGGTCTCGCCAACATTCAGCTGGAACTTCTACTTTCGACGATTCTCTTTCTCTCGCGTGATGGGTTTCGTACGATCCTCATTCGAAACGAACCGGTTGGCTCTCCGCCATCTGCCAAGGATACGTCCAAGCCCACAGGTCCAAGAAACGGCATTCCCAATTCAATCCACAACATCACCCTCCTACCCATCCCAATCGGATTCGCCTTGACGCTCGCAGCATGCACCGCCTATGTCCGCTACATCTCGCCGGATAGCATGCATGCCGTCCCCACGTTTCATCTCAGCATCGCTCTCTATGCGCTGGGTGCTTTGAGCGAGCTAGCGTACGAGCCGCTACTCATTCGCGCTGTTCGACTCGGACATCCAGCGCTGAGGGTTAAAGCCGAAGGTGCAGCAGTGTTTGTCAAAGTCATCAGTACTATCGCTACCATTGTCGTTCTGCCTCGTTGGTCCAGCGCACCTGTACTTCAGCAGCGATGTTTGGCGGATGAAAAAGCAACGGCCCTTCTGGCTTTTGGTATCGGACAGGCTGGGTTTGGTGTTGCTATGCTGGCTGTACACTTGGCGTTCTTCTTCCAGCAGTATGGAGTTGGTGATACGCTGGATTTGTACATGCCGCGTGCCGAGCAGCAAGAGTTGCGGTCGATTTGGTTGGACCGTGCCACGCTCTCGCTGTGCGCGACAATGTCACAGCAGGGGATATTGAAACACTGCTTGACGGAGGCGGACAAGTTTGCAGTCGCAAAGTACGCGAGTCTGGAGGATCAAGGTGGCTATGCGCTGGCTTCGAACTATGGATCTCTGGTGGCGAGGATTCTGTTCCAGCCGGTGGAGGAGACTAGTCGGATTGTGTTTAGCTCGGAGCTCTCAGCGATCGATCCGCACGAAGCGGATCAAACTGATGGAACATCCACTCCATCACTAGTTAGGGTAGGCAACATGCTCTCCGGCCTATTCAAGCTTCACCTCTTGCTCGGTTGCCTCCTCACCACCTTTGGCGCGCCACTCAGCGTTCCGTTCCTGTACATCATGGCGGGTCCTCGGTGGGCGCTGGAAACCAGCGCTGCTTCCACTCTATCTGCATATACATTTTATTTGCCGATCATGGGTGTTAATGGGTTGGTCGAGGGGTTTGTACAGTCAGTAGCCAGTCAGAGGCAGGTCAAGAGGTATAGTAGGGTGCTGATGAGTGCTAGTGTTGGGTTTGTGGGGGTGTTAGTGGTGGTGAATGCGGCGGTGGAGAGGAGTGCGTTGGTGCAAGGGGTGGTGGGGAAGACGGGACTGGTTTGGGCGAATGTTGTGAGTCTGCTGGTTCGGGCCGGGTGGTGTTGGGTGTTTTTGGTGGCGTACTTTGGGCGGGTGTCGGGTGATAGTCGGAGCAGAGCAGGTTTTGATGCAGCAAGCGTTGGTCCTAGAGCAGCGCTACCTACGAGACCAACGCTGGCGACATTCGCACTCATCGCCGTGATCCTCCGTCTTGCAGTGCCGAGAATCATGCCGACCCACGATCAGCTCTTGCTCACCTCAACAGCTGGACGATTGCAAGCGTTGCGATTGCTCATGCCTACACTGGCACTTGCCGCGGCTTGCCTTGGTGTGCCTTTGGGCAGCATAGCACTGTTCGAGCGCCACGCCCTGGCAAACGCACTTCGATCGTTACGAGGCAAGAGTGGGGACACACGCAAATCACAATAAAGCAAAGGGAAAAACGATGGACAATGACATGTAATTGATACAACTAGGGCAAAAATCGCAACGGTGACGCTCTCTAAACACAATGACAACTTCTTACAAGAGGGCTTGAATCGCAAGCTACATTTGCCGATCCGGAAGTGAGGCGCATCAACAATCATTCGTAACGCGCAAACTGGTCGGCTTAGCTCTCAGCATCGACACACCTCTGCCTCCGCCGATCTTTGCCCGCGGAGGAGCAGCGATCACCGGCGTCGACCAGGGAAACATGGGTGTCCTCGCTACATCCGCTTGAGGCGCAATCGAAATGCCGTTGACTGCGACGTTGGTGTCCAAGTCGTCTTCCTCTACATCCTTGTGGAAGTCGAGGAAGAGACTCTCGGGACTAGCGTTTGGATTCTTTGGCAAGTGGAACGGCGAAACCACGTCTCCTGGAGACATGTTGATCTGATACGCCTGGCCGTAGCCGCTCTCTGGTGTTCCCAAGATCACACGGACTCGCTGTACGCCGTTCACCGCCTCGGGTCTCAAGACGTTCGGCGAGGCTCCGCGATGCATACTCGACAGATACGGGTAAGAAAAGTGCGAAGCAGCAGCCGCAGAGCCCGAACCGATCGAGCTGACGGTGGCCAGCGATGCACGCGAGGCGTTGTTGTGGTGCAGGGCCAATTTGGTTTCGTCTGCGCTGTCGTCGTGGGGCGTTGGAAGCACGAGATCGCCACGGCCGAGCGAGCGGTGGAATGGAGATTCGTCGTCGACGAGCGAGGTGATAAAGTCGTCTGGAAGCTCGAATTCCTTGACAGCTGCGGATCGGGGAGCTGTGCTGCGCATAACGACGACAGGTTTGGCAGCCGCTGTGTACCTGTCTTCTACGTTAGGCCTGGTAAGGCTACTAGCCGCGCGTTTGAGACGTGCACTCCAACCACCTGCAGCGCCCGCAGCAAGGGGCACATCTTGCATCTCATCAGGTTGCAAGTAGAGGTTGGAGACGTACGGACCGCGGGTACCGGCGAATTTCTCCTCGTCTCCAGCGAAGTTAGGATCGGTTGTGGAGCGACGAGCATCTTGATGACCCGTATTGTACGCTGCTGCTTCTTTACGTTTTCGGTAAGCGTAGATTCCGCCGATAGCAGCAGCGATAGCGGCGGCGCCGAGAAGCGAGCCTGCGATTGCGCCAGTGTGGTTCGAGGCAGGAGGCTGGTTGGTTTGAGCTTTGTCGGAGCTCGGGCTAGGGGTGGCGTCGACATCGGATGCGGAAGCAGAGGGAGTCGGGGCAGCGACTTTCGGCGTTGCTTCGACCGACGAAGAAGCGGTCACGGGCGTAGAAGATGCCACTGGAGCCTGCTGAACAGTCGGCGACTCGACAGGAGCAGCAGCAGCAGCCCCAGCGGCAATACTAGCAGCCACAGCCTGTCTAGCTTGAGCTACCCCCGCCGTCGACGTCGACCACGTCAGCCCACCGGCATTCTGCATCGTCGACGTGTCCATGTAATGCACCGGCGAGCTGGTACCTCCGGAGGTACTCAAGAAGCTCTGTCCCGCATACGAGGCCGCGGGACCGTCGCTCACCTGACCAAATGAGACCATCATGATCTTGTCGGCCATCACCGCCGAGTGATACGCCAGTGCTGGAGGTCTGGACGATTCCGAGGTCCATACGGCTGCGTCCCACCTGGCGGGCGATTGGCGCGGGTCGAGGATGAACACTTCGCTGATGGGGTCGTTGTTCGTCGTAAACATAAATGGGTCTTGCAGGTAGCCACCGTGGAGGATGACTTTGCCGTTCGGAGTGACGACAGCAGTGTGACCCATTCGACCGGCAGGGATCAAGCCGGTTGCGTTCCAGTGCTCCCAGTCTCCAGTGGCCACATCGAGGGCCCAGAACTTGCTCATAGGGGCCATGGAGCCGGACTGGTCTTTGCCGCCGAGGAAGAGAACCTTTTCACCACACGTGCCGTTAGCGGGGAGGACGATGGTGGTGTAGTCTGTGACCGAAAAGTCACGCATACGAGGATCGAGTGCGAGCGACTGGATCGTAGCGTAGGCTGTACCGGTCATATCGATTCCAGCGTGGGCCGTCTCGATGGCGGTGTTGGAAACAGAGGCGGGTGTAGAGATGGACGACTGGCTCCACATGTCGACGCCCATATATGTGCCGTTGGTCTGAGCGCAAGTGGCAGCGTCATACGAGCCACCGGAGACCATGATCGAGGTGGAGTTGGCCGAAGCGAGCGTCACAGCTTTAGCACCACGCCTTCGTGTCGGAGTAACGCCGCTGTCCGAGTATACGGCGGACCATTTACCTGCGGTGATGTTACCAACGGGTGCAGACCACACGTAAGCCGGTGCATCTACAGCGCAATTGGCTGTGATACCGCCGACGATCCAGAGCTTTTCAGTGTTATCGGTTGGGTCAAGTACAGCGCTAGCTGCGGCGTAGGCATGCGCTGGAAGGCCTTCCGAGGAGAGCCTCTGCCAAGACTGAGCTGTCGAGTTCGACGTCAAACTGGCAGCGGAAAGATCGGCGACGTCGAGGGCGTAGACGTCGTTTGTGATGTCACCAGAGAGACTAGTTTGTCCTCCGACGACCAAGACGACGTTGTGGGTGGGGAGGTAGGTCGCCGTCTGACCCCAACGTTTCGTCGGTGGTGCAGCAACGGTCATATTCGACTCTGTACCATTGGCTTGTTCGAACACGATCGTAAGTGTTCGATTTAATTCGCCCGAAGAAACTGCACTGGCGGTGCCAACAGCTACAACAGTGGGGAAAACATCGTCTCTTCTCCGTACGCGAGACTTGCCAACGATGCTTTTCGAGAAACCACCCTCTCGCTGTTGTCTTCCACTTTGCCAGGCACCGTTTGCGTTTCGACCTCGATCCAAATATCCTGACCCAACTGAAGCTGAAAGCTGGTCATCGCCAACGCCTCTTCCTTGTGGCGATTGATGCGAGTGCCTGGATTCAAAAACGTCTCGAGCTGTCACTGGTTCCACGCCTGCTGATCGTCCAGCTCTCGATACACCCGACGGCAACACCGAGACGTACGGAACGAAGAGAACAAGAACCAAGAGCGAACGCAGCATCCACAGCGATCGCTTGGTCTTGCATGAAGCGCTGCTGTAGCCTTCTTTGCGCGTGTTCGAGGTGTTTGGAGAGAAGCTTGTCGTTGTTTGTTGCCAACAGAGAGTGAAGCGAGAGGAAGAAGACGCCAGCGTCCTCTTCTCGAAGCGAGACTCTTGCTGTCGGCTCGTTTGCCTTGTTGTGATCTTACCTGCCATTGCATCGTTTTTGTTGAAGAGGGGTATTGTGAACCTTTGTGAAGTCGTCTCGAATTCTCCGAGACGAACACGTAAGGAGCGGAAGAAAGGGAAAGCAGAGGGGGGAAGTTGAAAATAATACGGTGGTCTCGACGACGGTACTGAGCTCGTCCAGACGGCTGTTTGAGAAGTCGAGGTTCGTATAGAGAGAAGAAAAAGGGTTTGGAGAGACCCGAAAAGAGCACAGCTCTTTGGAAAAAGAAACAGAAGGCGAGGTGGTGGAGGGATGATGGTGGTGAGGAGGCAAAGACGGGACCGGACGGCGTCGACAAACAACACCTCATATTCTTGTAGCTCAGCTCAGGCATCCGCTTTGGCACCGAAAAGAATCACCCCCTCGGCTTCAAAACGAGGTCCAGGAACACTGCAGGCTTGGACGAGGGCTTCCATGCAAACCAGACAAATTCACAGGCCGCAGCCGCTACCTTTTCATGCTTCCTTGCTCTTCGGTTGGATGTTGAAAGTTGCACCGAGCTCAAAGCGGAAGAGAGACACGAGAGCGACGATGGATGAGTGTTGCTAATTGGCACAGTTGGGCAGCTCGGAATAGGCGGTTTTTGACGTGTCTCACCGGTTGGTAGGATACTACAAGTGTGTGGTTGCAGCAGCCGATCGCAACTTCTTTAGCTTTCCCAGCACTTGCCTGTAATCGACGCAGGAACTCATACTGCACACGCACCGAGGCGATCGATAAAGTGCTTTTTCTGTGGCTTGTACTGTAGATGTGCTTGTGTGCAACGAGACGAGCATCGTCCTTGGCATCAGCATTGAAGGATCGATCGGGATAGCAGCGGAAAAGGCCAAATCGGAGATTCAAGTTTTTTCTATCGGCAAATTTCGATTCCGACTTCCGACTAAGCGGGTGTTCTCGGCGAATGGCTGAGCCAAGAAGAACCTCTCACCCATGTCATCTGCCACCATCGCACCGCACCGCATTGCACACCAACATCCCATCTGGACGCCTTCCTCACTCCAGGTGTGGCTCTTGCACCATCACTGATTGCCCGGATCTGGATCATCATGGCGTCCACGTCGAGGCTCGCATCTCGAGCTGCTGCTTCGGCGGCTCGCTCGTCTCGACCGTCTCTTGCGGCCACGCGGGCTTCGCTTCCGGCATCAGTTTCGAAGCGAGGCTTTCCGGCGTTACTGCAAGCCTTCGACAGCGACAGGACCAAATATGTGCATAGCAGACCTTTCGGCGCAACAAGAGCGACTCGAAGGATACAGCGACCTGCCTCTGTTGGTCCGACACTAACGGTTTCGCCCCCAGATTACGAAAAGGACAACGAAGAGCTCCGATCTCTGTTCGATGCCCCACCGTCATCATCTTCCGCAAACAACCTCAGATCCTCGGGGCCATCGACAGGACTCTTCGAGATCCCTTCTTTGACCTCGCCACAGAACTTTCTCATCCTTGCACAGCAGACACTGGCGCGTGCACAGCTGCTCGTAGATCGGATCGACCGGGCAGGATCTGCAGACGCTAGCACAGCGAAAGGCGTCAAAGAGCTCAAAGAGGTCGTTCGTAATTTGGACCGATTGAGCGACCTCCTCTGCGGCGTTATCGACATGGCCGAGCTGGTTCGCAACGCACACCCGGATCCAGAGTGGGCCGAAGCCGCCAACGCTGCCTACGAGTACCTGTGTGGCTACATGAACGTCCTCAACACCCACACTGGGCTCTACAGTGTACTCAAGAGCATCCTCTCCAACCACGAGATCGCATCGACGCTGTCATCGGAAGCAACGGCTGTGGCACAGGTGTTTCTGCGCGACTTTGAAAAGTCCGGAATCCATCTTCCACCAGCGGAAAGGGAGCGTTTCGTACAGCTCAGCGACGAGATTCTCGTTCTCGGTCGTGGCTTCCTGCAAGACATCGCCGGCAACGACGCATCCGACGACTTTGCTCGCAACGCCAGCGCCAAACCTGAAGCAGACAAGTCGGATACAGTAGAACTAGCAACACATTGGCTAGAAGACGTCAACCCGACGGTGCTCAAAGCTGTCCGTGCCAGCGCCATTACGGATCGCGATGGGCTCTTGACGTTCTCCGCCGCCGACCAGCCATGGGTGTTTCAGACGCTGCTCAAGTACGCGCCAGACGAGCGTGCCCGCAAAGTCGCCTTCCGTGCCGCCAACTACGGCAGCCAAGCTCAGGTGCAGCGTCTCGAACGGCTGTTAAAAGCACGTGCTGAGCTAGCTACGTTGACGGGTGCCGGTTCGTACTCCGAAATGGCGTTGGGGGATAAGATGGCCAAGGAGCCGCAGAACGTCGAAGAGTTCTTACGAGCGCTCACCAAGCATCATCGCCCACGAGCCTCGGAGGATCTCGACAAGCTTCGAGGGTTGAAACTTACAGCATCGACGACGGTGAACGGTAAGAAGAGCAGTTCCATGTTCAACCCTTCCCCGACTTTGCCGGAATTTGCACCGTGGGATCGAGACATGTATACGGAACAGCACTTCCGCAGCCCTTCGCTGGGGAACGTTCAGCCGCTCTCGCCGTACCTGAGTTTAGGATCGGTGTTCGCGGGGCTGTCGAGGCTGTTTTCTGCGTTGTACGGGATCAGGTTTAGGGCATCGATGGTTGCTCCGGGCGAAGTGTGGAGCGAGGGGCCTGGCGATGTGATGAAAGTGGAAGTGCTGGATGAACGCGAAGGAGCACGTGGGACCAGTGGCTCGGCTGAAGGGTTGATCGGAACGATCTACGCCGACCTGTGGAGTCGCGAGGGCAAACCAGGCGGAGCGGCGCACTACACTGTCCGCTGTTCGCGTCGGGTGGACAAAGACGACGAAGCCGGAGATTTTGCTCATGGTCGAGCTGAAGACGGCCGAATGCTGCAACCGTCCGACCTGGGTGGTTCGGGCTATGGCAACCCGCTTCAAGCGCCCACGTTCGAACAACGAGAGCGACCCGGCAGGTATCAGTTGCCCGTAGTTGTACTCATGTGCGACTTTGCCCGCCCCGGTGGTGGCAACCAAGGACCTTGCCTGTTGGGATGGCACGAAGTCGAAACGCTCTTCCACGAGATGGGGCATGCGATCCACTCGATGATTGGGAGAACTTCGTACCACAACGTTTCGGGCACACGATGTGCCACGGATTTCGTCGAACTGCCTTCGATCCTCATGGAGCATTTCGTACAGTCTCCGCAAGTGGTCGGTGTTGTAGCACGACATCACAAGACAGGTGCCATTTTACCGTTTGAACACCTTTCATCCCATTTAACCGCCAGCAAATCGCTCGAGGGGCTTGATACATACCATCAAATCCTGCTCGCACGCTTAGACCAACTCTACCACTCGACCGCAGCAGCTTCGCCCACTTTCGACTCAACCGCACTCTACGCCGACCTCGACCGGGAGATGCATCTCCCAGGCGCAGCTCAGCTGTCGTACACCCAAGGCGCCTATCCACAAGTCAGGTTTGGTCATCTGTTCGGTTATGGAAGTACCTACTACTCGTATCTGTTGGATAGGGTGATCGCTAGTAAGGTTTGGAACCATCTGTTCGCAAAGGATCCATTGGACAGGGAAAAGGGTGAGATCTTCAAGACGCAGTGTTTGAAGTTTGGTGGCGGGAAGGATCCTTGGCATATACTGGCGGATGTGTTGGGGGCGGAGAATATCAGAGACGGTGATTCGATGGCGATGCAACAGGTTGGAAAGTGGGGCATCGAGTAGGGGCCGCTCACCATCATCACACGGTCATTGGCTGTACACTAATCACACACACCACTGCACACATAGACCAATTCGCAAACCCCACTTCACACCATCCCACACACCGCTTCGGTTCCAATCGCAGCTTTGCCAATTTCACGCCATCGCCAACTTGCTGTAACTCGGCGGCGCCAACCTATTCCTCACCTCCTTCCACACATACAGCGGCAAACTGCTAACCGCCACAATCACCGCCGTCTTCCACAAGAACCTGTACGACAGTACAAAGCCCAGATCAAAGAACTCTGGCAAAAACACGATCGAAACGCAGTAAAAAAACAACGTCACGATCTCCGACAACAACATGTACACATGCCAGGTTGTAATCTCCAAGGCAACCATGATCAACTCGTTGACCACCAACGCGGTGAACGAGATGCTGACGATGTTGAGAAACTCGTTCTCAAACAGCAGCAGCGAAAGGATCATGATCGCTCCACCTTGGTACACCGAGATCATGAGCCAGGTTGTGAACGTCTTCGCCGACAGGGAACGACCTTTGGTCAAGTCCTTGTAGAGTTCCGGATACAGCAGAGCCAAATCTTCGCTGACATCTCGATCCAGCACCAGCGAAAAGACAGGTGCCATGGTGTAGACCGTAGCATAGCCGACCATAAGCCAGCCCTGATACAGCGCGATGGGCGCAAAGTAGAAGATCGACGAGAAGACCGCTTGAATGATCGAGATGATCAAGCCTCGATGGATGACGAATTGCGCGAGCTTGGCCGACCGCTTGTACGAGTTCCTCCCATGCCAGACAAGGAGCTTTGTCAAGAAACTGAACTGCGTGATGGAGAAATCCGCCGCGAGCGAAGCCTGTTTCCCTTCCTTGCCTACAATGCCCAGTCCAACATCCGCAGCCTGGATCATCGAAACGTCATTGCCGCCATCTCCAATGCAACAAACTCGCTTCTTGGTGTGTGTACGGATCAACCTTGCCACATCCGCCTTTTGCGTGGGCGAACACCTACACGCAACCACCGCCGATAACTGCGTCGCCAACTCGATAAACTCGTCCTTGAATGCGTCCAGACACACCTGCAACGACTCTCCATCGATCACCAGACAGCAGTCCAACTTGGACCGCACAAAGTCCAACATGTCCCGCACCGCATCTGGAGTACGCAGCTTGGCCACCTGATGCACGTACTGGTTGCGCGCTACGAGCTTGGACGAGATGGCAATACACGTCGCCGTTTCAATCTTGTCGCCGGTCAACATCCATACTTTGATCCCTGCATTGCGGAGCAGCTCGAGCGTCATCTTGACATCCTCCTGCAGCTTGTCTTCGACACCGGTAAGACCGAGCAGTTCCAGGTTGTTCTCGAGATGCTCCTCGATCGCTCTTGCCATGGCTTGGTTACGGTCCTCGACTTGCACGCGTGCTGCCTTGTACGCGCGTTCGAACGAAAGCCAATTGTCTTGCGTCAGCCTTTTACGGCCGACTACAAGCGTACGCAGACCTTCACGTGCCATGTTGCCGCATTCTTCATCGAGCCAGTCGTTTTGCGCTACGATCTTGGCCATGACTACGTCGGCGCCTTTCTGGTAGAATGTGATCTCGCCGGTACTGCGCTCACGGATGACGATACCCATACGCTTCGATTCGGATGTGAAGGGGAACACTTCGAGGATGTCGAAATGCAACGTAGAGCCGTCGGAAGCGCGCAGTGACATGGACGTGCGATCACGTGCGACGAGGCTAAGCCCGACCGACTCGGTCCAACGAACGATGGCGACCTCGTCGGGGGATGAAGCCTGATACGTGATGGATCCATCGAGCTCGACCACTGGTGTGACGTTGTGGCAGAGTGCAAGCGCCAGAACAACGTCCTTGACACGAGAGCTCATGTCACGACGACCGCGTCCAGCCAGCATGGCTCCTGCTGTAGTCAGCGAGATGGACTGTTGCGCAATGCTCTTGCCACCCGGCGTCATCTTCGTCGGGCTCAAAGGCTGAGCATTGTTGCCAAAGTGCTGCTGCAAAGCGGTGGAAAGCTGCGAAGCAACCTCGTCCATACTATCCCAGCCGTAACTCATGGTACCCATGTGCAGCTTGCGGAGCTCCATCTCGTTCTGCGTAAGCGTACCGGTCTTGTCGGACAAGAGATACTCGATGCGGCCGAGCTCCTCTGGCAGCGTCGAGGTGCGCACGATGGTGCCTGGGATCTCGTCGTCGTGCATGATCTGGCGGGCGTAGACGGTCTTGCCCATATCGAGATTGACACGAAGACTGATGGGGATGATCGAGGAAAAGAGAATGAGGAAGCGGAAGATGTAGACCCACCACTCGCCCTTGAAGCCATTGAGTGCCACGAGAGCGACGGAGAGTGCAAGAGTGACACCGCAAAGAATCTTTGAGAGGCGATTGATCTCCAAATCCAACAGGCCGACTTTGGTGCCTGGGTACGACGTGTTCATCACGGCCCTGGTCTCTCGTCCTGTGTAGACGACCATTCCGACGGCTGTCCCTGCGGCAAGGACAGTGTTGGCCCACAAAACGTTCTCGGCTGTCAGTGGAGCCACTTGCGGTTGCTGACTCATTGCGATGATTGTGTCTGGGCGTTGTGATTCTGCTGAGCCGCGGTTCTGATCTGGCGCATCAGTGGGCACGCCGAGGAGGTCGCCGACAGTGGGACCGGAGCGAGGCAGAGTGGGTGGAAGTGTGACGGATCCATCGTCTGGCGGAGGATGCAGTGTGAGGTTGCCGAGGAACGAGTGAATGTCTTTGATTGGTGGACCTGCAAAGACGACGGCTCGATCGCGAAGGACAGCCAGGTCGTCTGTGGGCATGCGCTGTGTGAGCTCGACAGCTATGCGCAGCTTCCAATCTGTTTCTCCATCCAGCTGATCGGTGCGAATAAAGCAACTGCCATTCGAGCCTTCAGCGTCGGAACTCTCGCCAGCCTCAGGCGCAGGTGAGGCTGCCGACTTGATGTTGTCCTCTCCTTCATCTTCGTCATCGTTGAGAACGAATTGTATGCTGTCGTCTGCCGGTGTTGGTGCAGCAGAATCGCGTCCTGTTTCGATCGTCGCGTCGTTCGAAAAGGTCTGAAGCAACACCATGTCGGCAGGCACGCGCTGATTCTTGTCGAGCACGACCAAGTCGCCGACCTTGATCTTACTGCTAGGAACCTGGACGACCCTGGACTGACCCAGATCGCTGCCAAGCGAAAGAGGTTTGTTTGAGCTGGCCTTGCGTGCCAAGCGTGCCTGCGTCTTGGCAAGGGCCGAGTTGTTGGGAACGAGCAGCTTATATGGAGCGCTGTTACTTTCGACATCCCTCTTGTATCTGGCCCAATCGTCGATGGCTTCTTTGCCGATAGTAATGCAGAGGACGAATGCGAGAGGTGCTACGTACGTAGCGATGAAGCCGATCTTGAGGGCGGGTATAAACTGACTGAGTGCAACCAAAAGAAAGTAGAGGTTGAAGAAGAACTTAAACTGCTCGTAAAGTACTTTTGGCAAGAAGGTGATGACGTTGTACTTCTGATTGCGTACCACATTGGCGGGATACTTGGAACGAACACGATCCGAGTCGCCGAGACTGACGGTCCTGCTCAGATCGCGCTGCGACCGCTCTTTTGGCGCAAATAGGGAAGCGATGAAGCCTGCTCTTCTCGAGCCTAGCTGGACGACGGTGGTAGATGGTGGAGGAAGACCGTCCGAATCGCCGTGGGTGCCGTACTGTCTACGGTGGTCCTCGGATGGTCGCGATGCCAAGCTGGGCCGCTTCGAGCCAGCCGAGCGGCCTGTTGCGTCATCATCGCTATCTTGCAGCAGACCTTGCTGCTCGTCTGAATCTCGAGCATTGTTCTGACCGAAGCGACTGAATCTAGAGCGTGGATTGCGCGAGCGAAATGCGGCAAACCCGGTTTCCGTCTGTGAATGATGGGAAGGCGCGGGCGAGCTGCGTCCAGTTGACATGGTGCTCGTTGACGTCAAAGGACGGAGAGGATATGCGCCGTCGAGCTCGTTGCTCGCATTGAGAGGTGATGATGGCCAGTCGGTTGTTCTAGACGACATTCATGAGTGTCTTTCGTGGCAAGGGCATCGGCGAAAGGTCGAGCTGCGCTTTCGGGTCGGTCTTAGACGGCCGCGGCTGTCATTTCTGTTGAGCCGGAGTTTGCAAAGGATGAACTTGATATAGTAACAGGTATGCGGTCGGATGAGGTGGGTGAGGGTGATGATAGTCGAGTTGCACGTTGCAACAGGATGGTCTGTCCACACAGCAAGTTTAACTGACAGCAGACGCCTCCACGCTGCTCAGTCGAGAATTATTTCACCGATGTAAGGCCGAAAATTAACGTCGGAACCGTGCGAGAAGAAAATTCAGCTTCGGGAGACGAACAGCGCGAATTTCGAGCGAGCGCTTCATGCAGGCTGATCGTCTCCACGTTGAGGGTGCTTTGATATCTCCTCTCTTCTTGAAGTCATCTTGAATTCGCTCGACATCGACTCCGTTCCTGATCATCACGTACGTTGGAGAATACCCTCAGCCGATAGGAGCTGCCATCCCGAGCATACGACTGACTACTCATCACCATTGGCCGCGTCTCTTGCTGCTTGCTACCGACAAACAACAGAATGACGACCATCCCAAGCCGACTGGCTCAGACGACACAGATCTCGAGGACACTTGACGAAGCACGAAGACGTTCTACTGCGCTCTACCGCAACTTTTACCGATCTGTACATACAGTAGCCGTTTGGCCATCACGACTATTGGGACATTCCGACGACAGGACTGACCGTTGCTCTTACTTTTTTCCCGCGCCATGCACAGGCCCCCGAGATCTGCGCTCTCTATGCTCTCGACGTTCCTCCTTCGACACTCCGAGCTAAGTTCCGCACGCAGTTTGAAAAGAACAAGACGGTCAAGGACGTTGCGGTGCTCGACTTGATGCTACTCAAGGCTCAGCAGGAGTATCAGGAGACGATGAACGGTTGGAAGCAGGTTCCTCACATCATGAAGTGGTTCGCCGAGGAGGAGGTAAGTGCAAAGCGTCATGCGCATTGCTCCAGCTCTCAAGCCATCGACAAGAAGCACATGCCCACATTGGTGGCTTGCAGCTGTGCAACACTGCGACTCGACCTCGCAAGACCGCGATGGAAGCTGACTCGAAAGCATCGCGCTTGGATCTCTCTTTGTTTGTCTTTTGTCTTGTTTTCAACAGGGCCCAGCACGACCTGAGGGCTTCTTGGAGAAATTCTACGCCTCTCGAGACGAGGGACGAGGACCTATCGGCACCGGCATCTGAGCGCTCTGGCCTCCGCGCGCAAAGAACCAGTCTAGTTTCGTCCAATTTTCCGTAGCAATCTCAAACTTTTATAGCTTCCCATCTGGTTCTCGTCAACGTCAGCGTGGTGTTGCGGATCGACTCCGACAATTGGAAAAGGCAAGGGCAAGCAGCATGCGAAGAGGACAACAGCTTTCACATGGCCTTCTTCACAGGCGGTTCCGAACAATAGACGACTATCACTATCTGCTGCGCTGGGAGCATCAACAGATGGATCATGTCGAACCAATGACAGGCGCTTTGCGTTTCAATCTACTTTCGGAGGTCCCGAGGCATGGCTTTCGAACAGACGCCCGACATCTTGAACTTGGATGTCAGCATTCATTTGCGCAGAGTTTGCAATCGCACTCATAGAAAAAATGACGGTATGCACTTGGGACGCCTATCCGATTCGCAGCGGAATGGCAGCAGCAGCTGAGCCAATCGTTCTGTCGACTATCTTGCAGGCCCATCCAATCCGCTACAAGAAGATGTCAGCTGAGCGCACAGCTTCCTATCAAAGTTGAGAATCTGCTCAGCGAAGCCATTTTATGACCGACTTGTGAGCCAGTTCGAGAAGGCGGTCAAATACGCCACTGTGCTTCCCACAGAATGCGCGCAAAAGCCGCCCCCAAGCCTCAGCAGCGTTTTTCCTCCCATGGCCGCCGCATCTGGTTTCGTCTGGCGTCGCTGATCAGCCTTTGCGCTCGAGAAAGTCTGTCGGATCAACCTTGATTTTTGAGTTTCAGGTTTCGGTCTCTGGCTCGGACGATTCGGACTCTCGCCCGATGTCGATCACGACTCTCGGTCGATGCGGCGAGCCTCGATTCTGGAGGCACCAGCCCGACGACAGTCTTGAATGGCTCGAACCCCCAGGTGGTCGAGCGAAGCTGAAGGCAGGTTCCGTGGGACATCGGCTGGAATTCCATGGTGCGCATCAAACACGACGGCATCGGCAGCGGCGCATTGGCCGAAAGTGTTGATTACTGTACAGAACCGAGCTGTCAGAAAGCTGATCGTGCTTGCGTGTGTGGGAAGGCGCAAACGGGGCTGCGTGGCCTGCTCGGCGCTGCTGTCCGACAATTGATCCCCTCCGAAAGTGGGGTTCAGAGGCAGGGTCGCCTGTGTGGCTTGGCAGACAATAAGATGAACCTGTCAAATCCATGATCAGATTTTGTTTTGATTTGCAAGCTGCGTTTTGACCTTCGTCGGCAGGAACGCGGCGGTGTCACTCACCCAAAAGGGATTTTCTTTGTTAGTCAAAATTAGGGTCCGACGCAAGTCGACTCGATTTCTGAGCTTCGCTCCTTTGAATTGCGTTGCCTTTCTCTGCTCTATCACACTGACCATCGTCGTTCAGCGGAACATCACATTGGCAAGAAGAGCGTGATGACTGAGAACAGTGTCGGGATCCCCGCTGTTTGAAGTGGCGTAACGACAAGCGTCTCACTATGATTGACTTCATCGGCCGGTCCGACCGGCAACGATCCAGGTTCACCAGTCTCACCAAAGGATTGATTAGGGAAATGGCACATTCATATGGTTAGCGCAACCGGTTGCCAAAATTGACCCGTCGGCGGGAGGGACACTCAGGGTTTTTGTTTTTGTTTTTTTTTTTTCTTTTGGTGATCAGCTCAGCGACACATTTGATTTTTGAATGAGGTGGGGCGGCTCAAATTTGAGTGAGGAAGCACCGCTTTGGAGCACCGGTTTGAAACCGAGCCTAAGCTCGAGTTAGGCCTTGACTCGATGTCGATGCTCGCAATGAAGCCCAATCCTGCTGTAGTCAGTCCGTCTAGTTTGGGGCGGGAGATCGTCGTTGCATAGCTACAATTGCTGCTCCAAGAATCTACTGTACAGTATGATGCAAAAGAGTGCCACTTCCCACATAGTAAACACGGGCCTCGACATGCAACCTTTATCGGGCGCCCAACACCTGTCAAAACCCTCATCATTGACATCTGCAGCTACAATAACTTAAGCATGCGTCATCTGCTTCGAGTTTCGCCGCTCAGTCAGAAGCCAGCTCGAGTCGGCTATGGCTGCATCGCCACATGGAACCGTCGAGTCGGAAGACCAGAATGCATATAAGCAGACCATATCTCGCATCCATGGCCCCCCGCCTTCCATCCACATTCCGCATTCATCTGCATACAGCTCTCCTCGGTCATCCCCGCCCCTTTATAGTTAGCATATACGCCAACGACCTCTCTGCTTGAGCATCTCTTCGTACCTCTCAGCCCAATTCATCGTCACCAGCAGTCATGATGATGTCCCCTACTTACAAGCCAGACCACCTCACAAGGCTGCGCTCGCCCTCGGCCTCGTCTTCATCCTCCTCGTGCACGATCACCAATCTCGCAGGGGCTTCTAGGCTCGAAGCCAAGCCGTCTCCAAACCAGAGCAAGATCTCACTGCGAGCTTGCGCCGCGAACCTTGCATTGAAACAGCTCAACTCTAAATCAAGCGATGCTACCGACAGCAAGGTACCCTTCCCAGCTCCCAGCCGGCCACTTCAGCCTGTCGACGTCAACATCAGCAAGTCTGCAAGGCTTCAAGTCAGCGCTCTTCGTTCTACCACTCCATCGTCGTCTCCCAAGCTGAATTTCAAGCATACATCGGCCACTCCAAGAAAGGTGCGATCGCCATCGAACAAAGATATGGCTGCTGGAGTTCGACCGGCGGCGAAAGCAAATAAAATCGTTTCTGCTCTCGGTCATTCCGCTTCGGTCACACTCAAAGGCGATCGCCTCAGCGTCAAGGTACCTCAAAAGCTTCCCCCACCTCAACTCAAGCCTAACTCTTCTCCATACGAGGATCTTGTAGCCCATCTCTCTCGTCACCACTTCTTCGCCGAGGCTCGACAGGTAGAGGAACATGCAGTTACCCCCGACTACTACCTCACGCAATATCTCGAGACCGCACGTCTGGGCAAGAGCAGTCTCTACCATCAGACGGAAATTTTTCTCAACGCCAACAAAGAGTATCTCCTGTCGCGAATTGTACCTGGTCAGCCGCTGCCCGAGGTGATCCCTCTCGACGTCACCGAGTGGGTGAGCACGCTTCAGCGACCACCTACGCATGTGTTGGCGGTGCACTCGGACAGAGAGGCGGCGACTCTGTACGCCGTCCACGGCCAAGTTTTGGCTCTGCAGTGCGTCTCGATCCCTTTCCTTCCTGCGTCCAACGAGACTACGCAGCACGGTAAAGTGATCCGACACACTCCCACACTCCCACTCCGCGTCCCTTCCGTCAAGCACTTCAACACCATCATGCGTTGGCTCTATTCTCAATCCACCATTTCGCTCCTGCACGAACTGCTACCACTCAAGCACATCGTCACCTACCTCACCAAACGCAGTCTCGCTCAACGCAGCTCTTCTTCCACCTCGGATTCAGACCCGCCATCACCTGAAGACACCCCCAACTTGTCGTCGACAGACATCGTCGAAGCCATGTCCACCTTGTCCACTCGCCACTTTCTCGAACTCCTCCAAACCATCCAAGCGGTATGGAAGAACGGTGTGGCGCTCGGCATTGTCTCGTGGAATTTCTGGTCGACGCTGGATCAAGCTTGGAACCTCATCATTGGTGCTATGGTTACCTCGAAGCGCAAGATTCGCGCATCGGCGGCGACAAACGAGTTAACGGCTCAGTTACAGTCGACCAAGCTTGAGTGACCTTCTTCGCTTTTCTCTTGTACCTATACCCTTTTCTTGCTTTGCAAACCAACAAATTGACCACACACCTGCGCTGTTTGAGAAGAATATGAGGCATGACACTACTGTTAAACAAGATACATAAGGACATTGAAACCGCACCACCAACATAGCGGGAGGGATCACTGCAGAAGCGGGTCACGGAAATGCTTCTGGTTGTTGTTACGGAACCCGATTCTGGTTTTGTATTGTTCGCGCTTGTTCCTGTCCCTGAACTCGGTGAGGTGTTTCTTGGCCTCTCTTGCTTCGCCTCTGTTCCTGGCTTTGATGACTTGACCGTGACGGCCGGTGACGAGTGTGCCGTCTCCGTCGTGGTGACCCATACCGCTTTCGGCGATGAGGCGACGAGCGAGGGCTCCTCCACCGCCGTATCTGCGGGACAAGTCTTGGGTTGTACCTGTGGATCCCATCGGTGTCTCGCGCAGACTCTGCTGATAGTACCTACGCAACGAGCGATGACCCAGTCGCGCACCAGACGGCAGCACCAACTCCAACTCCGAATCACCATATCGAATCTGATCATCACGCTCCTCATCAGCACCCGTCGACTCGGTGGTCGTCAAATCCATAACCTGCCCCTCGTCATCAACGTCCATCTCCTCCTCCCCATCCTCCCCATCCTCATCCTCCCACTCCTCCTCCTCATCCGCAGGATACGAGCTCGTAAAATCATAAAAATCACCCAACTCCAGCTGATCCTCCTGATCCGAATACGCAATCTTACAATGAAACTTGTCCAACATGTGATTCCTTACCGACTCGACGTTGTGGAACCCTTTACCCCTACCGTTGCAGTACAGACAAATGTTTCCAATACTGACCTTATCCGCCAGGTAAGAAACAAGACCGGGCAGGTCAACGATATACTCGGAATCGGGGATGAAGAATCCATGAGCTTTCGACATGTGTGCCAGAGTATCTTTGAGTTCGCCGAACCCGGATTTGGCGCAAAAGATACACTCGTGCGTTGGATCGATGCGCCGTGACGAGGCGACTTTGGCATCGATGGCGGCCTGGATCTGCTCTTCGGTTGTGTCTTCGGAGACCATGAGGGTGTCGCGGGCGCTTTGCTTCTTCTCTGCTGCGACGATGGCTGCGTCGGTGGTCGATCTTGTCAATGCTGGTGCTGATGCAGTGTCAGATGAAGATGTCTGCTCGTCGGTGGGCATGGGAACGCGGAAGACCAACGGAACCTGCTCGCCATCCCCATCAGTCGCTGGAACAGCCGCCGCATCCGTAGCCGTCGCCGTCCTCCTCTTCTCCAACTTCGCCACGTTCTCCTTATGCTTCTTCGAGTTCAAATGGTCACGGTACGCATTCTGCGAGGCAAACTTCTTATCGCAAGCCTCGCACTTGTCCGGTGTCACCGCGGTCTGCGCCTCCTGAGCGAGAGCAGCACGACGCTCGAGAATCTTGGCGTTGAACACATCCGCTTTCACCGGTGGCAGGTTAGCCACTCGACGCTTCATGTTGTATCGATGCAGATCGGAGCGATAGTGAGTGCGCTGATCTTCCGGGTTGGGAAAAGCAATGCTGCACGACAGACAGGTGAAGAGTGGTGTATCATCGTCGTAAGCTTGTTCGTACTGGGGAGCAGAGGACGACGGCTCGCCGCTCGAGGATCCTACGATGGTGGCCATGTTGGGCGAGCGTGATGAAAGGGTGCGTGTTTCGAATGCTCTTGTAGCGAGTGGAGAACAGAGCAAGAGTCGAACTAAGTGGTTGTGGTTCTGCTCGAGGGTGTCAAGAGCCTTGTCATTGTGGTGGTGTAAGACGTAGGAGCGAACGATTGGAGATCCGATATCCAGTTGCGAATGCGGGGACAACGAGGAAGCTCAGTTTTGTCACCGAAATTTTCAACGAGGAAATTCGTGCGCTGCTGAGTCTTTTTTTGGGCCCTGCAGGCAGCGAGAGGTGGAGGAAAAGTGATGTCTTCTCGCTTGATCTTTTGTCTAAAATCCGAGCCCAAGCCGATTTACCAGATCCCGATGAGTCGACCATCGATGAGATCCTATTTTGCTGCTTATCCGAGCGAAATACACGGCCTAACACACGAAGAAACTCAATTTTCTTGGGCGGGCAGAGGAATCAAGCTCGGCCGAGGACTTACAGTTTTGACTTTCCCACCCTCGTCCGCCTCAACACTTCGTTTGACCTCGATTGTTGACATCGCTCTCTCTCAAACAAACATACTGACATACCACCGAGACTTGTCATGACTGCAATGTAGGAAGAAATGCAGATATTGAGCTGTTCGGGAGGGGCGGATGAGGCCTGATGAGCTGGGTGATGGCACAGCTGTGAGCATGCTGGCTGTGTGTCAATCACGTGCAGCTGTGGACTGTGGCCTGAGGCTGCGAAAATTTGGCTGAGCAAGAGCGGGCGGCAGCGGGATACTGGCTCAGCAAGCTCGATTTTTTTTGGCTGAAATCCAGGAGACTGCTGTGCAACCTCGTCGTTGGAAACGCAGCTCAGCAGCGCAGTCAGCCACTCGATTGCTCACCCGAGCCAGAGCAAGGCGCAGTCTGAAGCGGGCCCAAAGTCGCATTTCGCAGTCTCGAACGCTTCTTGACATCGATCTCCGTCATCGTCACCCATACTAGATCCATCCAGCAAGGTAAGCATCTACCAACAACGTCCTTTCGACATCAGCACGACGACGGACACACGACGTACATTCATATCAGGAAAGCAGTTCGACCGACCAGTGCGACTTGGAAGGAAATTGCTGCACCTACAATCGACGATTTCGACGAGTTTAAGGGCATCTCGACTAGTTGATATATCGACGCTTTCGACCTCGACATACTTTCCCTGCTGCATCAACACACTTTTCATCTTCTCTCGACCATTTGCTGATCCGTCCCGCATCCACCTTGTGCACATCTACCACCAATTGCAACAAACACACATCACAACTCTACAGATGCAGATTTTCGTCAAGACTCTGACGGGTTAGTATTCTGCATTCCCAATCTGTGATGGATACGCTCGACATTACCGCATCGCATCGCCGACATGCATTTCCATTGCAGTCATCAGTCAGCTAGGAAGCAACTGGGAAGGATCGGAGGGGGACATGCCGGACAAACGTTACATCATTGGAGCATCGACACAGTATGGGTATCACTGTCTTCGGCATAGATAAGCTGTGCTGCGGTTCTTTTGCGATCATCAGGCAAACATCAGAAGTCGACTTGCAAGTGTGCACGGGATAGTCAAGGTTGACCCACACTTCAGACAGAGGATGGTTCGCGCAGAGGACATATCAGGGGGTTCACTATACTGGCTTTGGGGTACGTCTTGGAGCTACGCAATGTAGTCATGTGGTCAGGACGGAAAGATGACAACCTTGTCCGTCTCCGCAGTTGGCATGCGCGGCTTTGCCAGTGCCTGAGGACGCAGCAATCGCTTCCAGGTCACGGGTGCAGAGCAGGACGAAATAGGCTTCAGGAATGATATTGGCGTACAGCGGGGGATGGGACACAGGCAGTCAATTACGGTGACTTCTCAGCGATGCCGAACGATGAATGTGATGCGATGAATGACGCCGATGCGAGCCACCACGGAATCGCCTTCATCACCAATCCCAGCAAACTGACATGTTTCAACTTTGCCTCCACATCCTAACAGGTAAGACCATCACCCTCGAGGTCGAGTCCTCGGACACCATCGACAATGTCAAGGCCAAGATTCAGGACAAGGAGGGCATCCCCCCCGACCAGCAGCGTTTGATCTTCGCCGGCAAGCAGCTCGAGGACGGCCGCACCCTTGCCGACTACAACATCCAGAAGGAGTCGACCTTGCACTTGGTCCTCCGTCTTCGTGGTGGTATCATTGAGCCTTCGCTCAAGGTCTTGGCCGGCAAGTACAACTGCGACAAGCAGATTTGCCGCAAGTGCTACGCGCGTCTCCCTCCTCGTGCTACCAACTGCCGTAAGCGCAAGTGCGGTCACTCGTCGCAGCTCCGACCCAAGAAGAAGTTGAAGTAAGGGTGGTTCGCCCCCCTCTCCCTCGCCTGCAACTTTCCTGGTTATGTTTTACACACACACACACATCATACGCACACTACGCACACGATAGCACCGCGCAAAACTCGGTGTTTGAAAAGGCTTTGTTTCCTTTTTCTTTGTACTCTTTTTCAAACATCTGGGGGATGACGCTGATTCGTTCAGTCGTTTCCCACTCAAACATCCTCATATACTTTTTTTTTGGTCTCCTACTTTAAGCAGAGGATCACCAAGTCCAAAAATGCATCTCTTTCCTCCCAACCTTTTCCAAGTCGAGTGTGCACAGAACAAAACCCTTTTAATAGAGAGGTTTTGGGCGGACGCGACTGTGCAAAAAGTCAAAGTCAGAATTTGGCTCACCAGCAAATTACATTTTAGAGGTTTTGGTTCAAAAAACTTAAAAAGCAGTTTTTTTCTGTGCATCAATCTTGCTTCCTGACCACCACATCTTTTCCAACTTTGTTGCAAATGTGGGCAAAAGGACCAAAAAACAAAAGCTGACTCAGCAAGCAAGTGGATGCAATGCTTGCCTTCAGGTTTTGCACATCCAGAAGCTCATTAGGACTATTCATGCTACCAAATCATCCAAGAATACCCCCCAGGGCTCCAACCTTGTATTCCAGACACTAGAATCCAACACCAACACCCTTAAGACAAACCTCCTGCTCAGAGATAGTCAGAAAGGCCACCCACTGTTTATGAGGATCTTGCCTACTTCACTCTTCAAGAAGCAACATGCTACTGTTTTGGCTGCCAAGGGTTTTGCCTGCTTTCAGAAGCTCAAAGCCGCCATTCCAGCTCATGATATCAGGGGGAACTTTGAGCTAGGCATATATCATAGCACAGATAACAGTTACCTTGGCTTCACCAATGACAACAAGAAGACCCAAACTCAACAAGAAGCTACTGATCTCCTCAAATGGGCAAGAGACCATAGCAAGGACTACCTGCTCAGTGTCAATACCCTTTTGCCAGCTGGATGGAAGCCAGATATGGAAAGCAGAGAGGCAGAGTTCATTTATACAGTCTTTGGCAGGCAAGCCAATCTCCTCAGCCCATGGTGGACCACAGTCACCTTCTTTGACTCTTTCACTTCTGATGCTCCTACTGATGATGCCAACCATCCACCTTCTTTCTTGTTTAACTTTAGGGCTCTCTGCCTGCTGGTGCTTCACCACTACAACATCAAAGTGCACCTTGACCCCCTCAACATTGCAGTATTCAACACTCACTTACTTGAACATAGCACTGAGGCACTGGATGGTGACAATGGAGAGAGGTGGGCTTTCAGTGCATTCTACAGGCAGAGTAACTGCAATGAAAAAGGACCTGCTCAGCTTGGAAAGAAGTTTCTTGACAAGGTTCTGGGCAAGGAGGAGGAGCACAGCCAAGTTAGAGGCATAAACATGTAGTTCAAGTATGAAATTCCATCAAAGTTGACTAAGTTTCCTTTGTCTGTCTATCATGTATATGGGTATGAACCAGCAAGCAACCTTCACTAAATGCTAGAGAATTGTCCAAGGAACACAGTGATACCAATTGCTTGTTGATGGCTCCACTCACTGCTGAGCTACAAGACTTCAAAGGCAACATGAATTTAAATGGCATAATTGAGCAGATAAACTCACATCACCTTTGAAGTCTTATAGCTCAGCACTGAGGCATTCTGCTGGAAATCCAAACATACCATTGTCTTCAGCAGACAATTCTCTTTAAGAATCATGAGCTTTGATGCATGCCTGAATGATTTACCAAGCAATGCCAGCTCTCAAAGTTGTACCATACTTTTGGGAAATTTTCTTGAGATGATTGCAACTCTGGTGGGGATAATTTTGGGGGTTAAGGAGCAAGGTGAGATGTGTGTGTGCCCTTTCCTTCAGCACACCATCATTCTCCCTTGGTATTGTCATCCAGCTCCAACTCTGCATCAATGACACAACCTTCTTGGCCCCCTGCAGCTAGCCTCTCTGGTGACTTTGAGAGCCTGAGCAGCATCCTCAACCTGGAGCAGGACAGCCAATCAGCAGAACTACAAAGCTACTTGGATCAAGCCAATATTGATGCCAATGGCTCACCAAACACCTCAAGCCAGCTCAACAAAGAGCTAGGTATGGACACAGCAACTTCTATCACCACTCCAGTCAAAGCAGGATTAGCACACCAAGAAGGTAGCAATTAGTCAGCTATAGATTGGCTTTGCTTTATCACTGCCTTAGACAACTACAATCCTTGGATTACAGCTTCAAGTGCTGATGCTTTGATGGCTTGGACAGAGGCAATTGAGGACACAAACAAAGCACTCACCAAGCATTGGAGCCTTTGAGGCACAGTGGAGGAAGATGGTTAAAGATGTCAGGGACAAGAAGCAGCTCTGATTAAAAGCAACAGGGGCCAAATTTGATGAAGACAAAGTCTACCAATTGCTCTACAACCTTGTGGATCTCTACAACACATCACCTCTCAAGCTTGCATTCCTAAAGCCACAAGATGACAATTTGACCCCACCATCTTCTAGTCAGGTTGACCATCATGAATGCCAGAAATGCAAACAAGCAATGACTGTAGCTTGGCAAGCAGGTCTGAGAGGACAGACTCTTGCTCTACAAAGACTGTGGGATAGACAAAGATCTACGACCTCAGACTCAATGGAGGATGAGAGCCAAGAGCCACTGACAGATCAAGATGGAGACAGCCACATTGATGCACAGACAACACCAACCCTGAAGTGAAGGAAGACACCAAAGATGCAAATTGGTGAGTCATTGGTTCACAGTCTCAACAAGCTCATTGATCTTCAGGCCTCAGCACTGTCAGGTGGGAATAGCCAAGGTTTGGGTTCTTCCCAGTCTTCAGAAGAGGAGGTTGCCAACATCAAGAGTCAAGTCAGCTAAATATAGTCCAATGTTACTGGTATCAACCAGAGGATGGACACACTGTTGCAGATGCTTACACAGGATTGTGGCTCTGGCCATGTTCCTCTGTGAAGTACATGTCCAGCAATGGAGGGTCAAGTTTGAAGTACTGTGATGTTGTGTTGCCTTTTAAGCAAGAAAGGCCATTCCAAAGGATCACCCCAGCCAAGTAATCATTTGCAATTGGCATTAAGAGAAACTTCTGCTGCTGCCTATTGTTCAATTGGGGGAAGAGTACACCAACAGATCCAATAGCCCATTCCACTGTAATGCAATACTTGCTCATGATCACATTGAAGTGGGTCTCCTCAGCTTTCATATTGTTTCCTTTGTATGGCACAATGAGAGGATGGTCCAAGTGGTAGCCTTTGTCACCAAAGAGGTAAAGAGTTTTGTTGTCTTTGGTGAATGATGCACTTTGTAGCCATTCTCCTACACCAGACTTCTTCCAGGCTGCCCAGTCATTCTCAGTTCCATCCCATGGTCCTTGAGCAAAGATCAGTCCATCTGGAGTGCTGATGATTTGATACTTCAGAGTGTGAAAGTGCTTCTAGCCATTGTATACAGCTTCTTGACACTTGATCAGACATGCAGTCTGACAGAGGGTACCATCAACAAAGCCCCAAATCAGATCAACATTACATCAGCTATGAACTTGCTGAGCATACTTTTGAAGGCAATGCCTTGACAAGAGCATGTCTCCACACTTGTGCACATCCAGGAGATGTCCCCATTTCTTGAGTAGGAGATTGGTGACTTCAAGATGGACTCTGCTGATTCATGACTTGGACCAGCCAAATTGTGACTCAATCCTCAAAGAGATCTTCCATGGAGATAACCAAGTAGCATGAGCAAGGCTGTGCAGCTGTCCTTGGCATCTTGAATATCAGTCTTGATGATGTTTGGTAGCTTGAGTGCTGCATGTATCTGATCAAGTTCATCAAGTTCAAAGCCAAAGTTATCTTTGAAATGGTGGTCTGACATCTCTTTGAGGTCTGTATAGCTGCAAGATTTGGAAAGAAGTTGGTTGTCTTCTTGAACATTTAAGATGTAGTAGCTGGTGGCAGCCTGCCAAGACAAGCAAGGAGAGCTGAAAGAGTGACAGCTGGCCTAACATAGTGCAAAGACTTGCTGATGGTAGTGAGAATCAAGTTGGGTTACCATGCTTGGACAGCATCTGGCACTGCATCAGATGAGCACCTGCAACAGAATCTCTGCATGACACAACTACTATGTGCAAACATTTGGCTCATGAAAAGTGGTATCTTGTGAGCTAAATCAGGCCCTTTAGCTCATGGACAACTTATGAGTGAAGCCAAAAGCCAAAAATGTGATTATAGAGAAATTTGACTCACAAATGCGCCAAATTTTGACGTGCCAAAACCTCTCTAATGGGTGAGCTTTTGCAATTGCATTTATACTAGAGCGGTATCGAATACAGCCTGACCCAATCCTCTGGTTTTCCGGTACAATCGTACACATCGACCGATGCAAACTCGACCTCGGTATGGCCTTGAAAGCTTATCCCTTTGGGGTGTTTGGTGAAGATACCGTCGTCGTGGATCTTGTTGATCTGAGCTTGGGCTTGGGTGGCGGAGAGGAGGCGTAGAGGAGGGAGATGTGGGAAGTAGGGCTGAGTGGAGGTGGTGGTGGAGGGTGGGGAGGAAAGTGTTGGTCGATAAGGGAGCGGGTGATTTGGTTGAGGTTGAGGAGGGAGGTGTGGGTTGGAGGGTGATGAGGATGCACTGGTTGAGGGCGAGCGAGTGTGCAGATGTGAGGTGCGAGGAGTGCGAGGAGTGCAAAGTATCGAGTTGCAAAGCATGGCGTACGTAGACGTCAAAAGACAAGAACCAGTGGTCAGCCTTTCGCACCATCACATTCAACATGAACCACACACACATCAAAACCAACTCAAAATATACAAGGGGGCACATACCTGAAAATAAACCCCCCTCGTCGTAACATCCTCCAACCTAACCTTTAACCCGCCTTCACCCTGCTCTTGCCGCCTCCACCGCTCCACCGCCTCCACAGTAACGTCTCTCAACCTCTCTGCCAGCACCTTTCTATCCCCTAACCCGGCAACCAACGTCGCATGGATACCAAACTCTCCCGAACACCTACCGACATTATCCCTGCGTAAAGCTGTCATTGCCGTTCGAACCACGTCGTTGAATGTGGGGGACAAAGGGACGAGCCATAGTGCTAGGCCTGAAAAGTGTCCCGAGGGAGTAACGGCGGGGTTAGTCATTTGGAGTGGAGGCGAGTAGTACAAATTCTGGTGAATTAGGAGGTGAAGGAGTGAAGGAGGGAGACTGACGATGAGGATGTAGGAAGGGGTGGGTGAGAAAAAAAACAACGTATCCATGACGAAGCAACTGAAAGATAACAAAGAGACCGTGTGTGGGACAGCAGGCAAGGTCATTGCGTTACAAACCTCCACGCCCTTGCCCGCGCGGGGTTTAGCGGTTGCTCTTTCAGCCACTGCGCCTGAAACAAAGGCACGAGATTCTCGCTTCTCACACCCGCCCTCACACCGCACAGCAACACCGACTCAAGCACACACACACAAACATCACATCACAGTCCCAACATCTTCGAACAATCTAAACAGCAAACCCAGCCAAATTGCATCGAATGACCCACCAACAACCCAACTATGTTCTCTACTTCATAATCTTTCCATCCGCAAAAGCCTTTCCATCCACCTTTGCCTCCCAAGCCATCATATCCTCAAAGAACTTCTTGTCCTCCTCCTTACCAATGTCCAACGGCGTAATATCATACGAATCGACATCGGGAGCCACGGACAGCACGCTCTTGGGATCCTTCCCACGGGTAATCAGCACACCGGCGATGGCGTTGTTGTTGTTCTCCCCAAACACGCCGAGCGTACCCATGGTGTACTTGCGCGAAGCTTCCAAACGAGCGAAAAATCCACCGATCAAGTTGTTCGACTGGAACACGGCCTGCAGCTCGTCGTTGTACTTGTAATCGAGACGGCTGATCGAGTAACCTTCGGCGTCAAAGTTCTTGAAGAACCAGGGCAGTGCGACCTCGCGCGTCTCCTCGTTCGAGTAGGTGCGCTTCCACTCGTCCAGGTTGAACGACGACTTGGGCAGGTCGTCCAAGGGGTTCTTGGGCTTAGGAGCGGGCTTGGGCTCGTCGTCGTCGTCGTCGTCCTTGGGTGCGGGAGCAGCCTTGGGCTTCTCAGCCTTGGGAGCAGGTGCAGCCTTGGGCTTCTCCTCCTTCTTGGGCGGAACAAACTTGATGTTGTCCTCAGCGAGGGTGACGTTCTTGTAAATGTTCAAAGCCTGGGGCTGCTTGGTGACCGTGTTGAAGTATCGCACAGTGTTGGGGTACTTGGAGCGGAAGTTGACACCGGCAACCTGACCAAAGGCGAAGCTGAGGTCCGAGGCGACGGTCAAGTCGGCAAGGGTGACACGGTGACCGACGAGGAAGGTCTTCTTCTTGAGCTCGGCCTCGAGGAAGCTGAAGGCACGGTCAAGCGAATCCCAGATACGCTGCTCGGCAGTCTTGTTGTAAGGCACGATGTTGTTGCAGAGGAGGTAGACCTGGATAGCGGGGTTGAGGATCTCGTCGTCAGCGAACGAAACCCACTGCTCGACGAGGGCGGCCGACTTGGCGTCGGTGCCGAGGAGCTTGGCGTTGTCGGCGAGCGAGGCGACTGAAAGGAGGTGGTGCAAGAAGACAGCAATGGGAAGAGTCAGCTTTGAATCCCGAAAAAGCGAACAGCTTGATCTATCGTCGTCTCCAGCGTCTCTTTGTAACTGGCAGCAGCAGCAGCATGGTGTGGAAGCACTGCAGCTGCTGCAAAAGTGCAAAGAAGAATCAGGGCATTATGCTAAAAGAAAGAAATCCTCGACATGGATGATTCGGACAGGGATAACTGTAAAAAAAAAGAATCTCATCATTTGAAGCGGTGGAAGGTGACCCGCCTCGGTGACATTTGCCGCAGAACTTGGAGCGGCAAGAAAAGTCTCGACGAGAGAGTGCTGAAAAGACGACGATGGAGCATCTGAAAAGAGCGAAAACTTACCGTACTTAGCAATAGCCTTGCCCTCAATAAGAGTGAAGCCGTCGGTGCCCTTGAAACCGGGGATCTTGCCGAAGGGGAAGATGGCAGTGTACTCGGGCTTCTTGGTGTCACCCTTCATGGCGCTGGTCTCGACAATCTCGAGCTCAAGACCGTTGTAAGCGGCGGCAGCGAGAGCGCGGTCCACCTTGGGGTGGCCTGCAAAACCGTAGATCTGACCGATGGGAGCCATTTTTGTGTGTGTGTGAGAATGGGGGAATTGACGAATACGGAAGGGGTATGTGGTGAGAAGGAGGAAGGGCCAACGTGGAAGTGAGCGCAGTTTGGAGTTTGGCGCAGAGGAAAAATGGTTTGCTGCTTTCTTCTTCGAGTTTCTATTTTTTTCGTGTTTTCTTTTTTTTCTTTTTTTTTTTTTTTTTTTTTTGCAGACACCGCACGAAAATTCTTTTTCTTGATACCTGGCCGGTCACCACGCCACTCCTTCCTTTGGAAACGAGTTCTCAACCTAACATGTCACAAAACAAATCGACCGCGCTATCTGATCGTTTGCCACGACGACCATTTGGTCTCCGATAAGCGGCCCGTTCTGATCTCGCTCCCGGCTCTTACACTTGCTTCACACTCACACATACACAGACTCAAAAACAGCGTGCAAGAACGAGAATCATTTTTAAGAGTGTACGAGTCAAACATGGTCAAGAAACATTCAAGTACCAACAATGCCTTCGAGACAATGACACTATTGTGCAACTACTTTTTTCGCCCGACTTAGAGCTCCTCGTGGTGAGGAGCCTCCTTGGCAGGTGCAGCCTTCTCAGTGTCAGTGACGTTGATAGGGTCAAGGTCGACCGAAACCTTGTGCTTGCCGTTGAGAGCGATAAAGTCGACAAAGCCCTCGAGCGAGCGGTCACCGGTGAACTCGATCCAGTCCTTACTGCCAGCTGCCTGGAACTTGATCGTGGGGAACGACTGCACCTGGAATCCGGCCGAGGGAGGAATGTCGTTGGCAGTAGCGTCCATCTTGGCGATGAGAACCTTGTCCTTGTGCGCCTTGTACTTTTCGCCAAGAGTGTCGTAGGTGGGGGCCAGCTTCTTGCAGTGTCCGCACCAGGGAGCGTAGAACTCGACCAGCTTGTCCTTGGAGTCGTCACCGATGATGGCGTCAAACTCGTCAGCGACAAGAACGTGAACGGGACCGTCCTGGTCCTTGGGGATGGGTTCCGACTTGACCGAGGGCTTGAGCGATCCAGAGGTGTACCGCGAAACAAAGTCGGTCACCTTGGCGACGAGGTCACCCGAGAGATCCTCGAGAGGGAACTTGTGGTTCTGCTCGATGTCCTGGATGGCGAAAGCGGGCCAGTTCTCACCCTGGATGTTGAGCGACTTGGCGTGGGCAGAGTACTTTACGGCATCGATCCACACAACGTTGAGCTTGCCCTTGTGCGACTTGGCCAGGGGCTTGAGCGCTTCAATCTGAGACTGCAGGTCCTTGGACTCGGGGTCCGAGAAGAGGTAGGCGAGAGCAAGACCCGACTCGGCGTAGCTCATGAAGTTCTCGGCGTTGAGCTCGTCGATCAGAGGGATCGATTCGGCCTTGAGGAAGTCGGTGATCTGCTCCTCGGTGAACGAGTCGCTGGCGAGCTTGACCTCGGGCTCGTCGAACTGACGGTAGACCACAAAGGCGGGAGCAGTGACACCGGCCTCCTTGGCGACCGAGGCGTCGTGGACGACACCGAACAGGTAGTTGTCACGCAGCTTGTTGGCGACAGCGTTGACGGCATCGAGGTGCTTGGTGTCGGAAGAGTTGAGGAAGGCGATCGCAACGACACGGTCCTTGCTCTTGAATTCGGCAAAGTTGTCGGCGGTGACGGTGGAGAGGGCGGGGAGAGCCTGCTTCTTCATGTACGAGACGATACCATCCGCCTTTCGGTTGCCGTTGTAGTCGGAGGGCGAGCCCTCACGGAAGACCTTGAGGGTGGGGAAGCCCTCGATGTTGTGCTGGGCGCACAGCTCGTTCTCCTCGGTGCAGTCGACCTTGGCGAGCTTGATCTTGTCGGCGAGCAGCTCGGTGGAAGCCTTTTCGTACTCGGGAGCGAGCGCCTTGCAGTGTCCACACCAAGGGGCGTAGAACTCGACGAGCATGAGGGGCTGTTGAGGGCGGCGAACAGCGGCAAGAAAGAAGGGTTCAAATGTCAGCTGATAGTTCACTCTAGCTTGCAGTCACGATGAAAAATCGGATACGCACCTCCTTCTGAACGTTTTGAGTAAAGTTGCCGCTGCCGAGCACAAGGACGTCGGACGACGACGAGGCCTCAGCAGAAATGAGGGTGGCGGCGGTGGCCAGACCGGCCGCGATGGCGGAACGAGAGAAACGCATTTTTGGAGGAGGAAGTCTTTGGTTGCTCTACCAAGAGAGAAAAGACAAGGAGGAGGAGGAGGAGTGAAAAGAGATGGTGGTGGTGGTGACGGAAGAACAACAAGGATCAACACTCTCCGATTCAAAAGCCAAAAGACATTCCAAAGGCTGATGTCTCTGTCAACCTGTCTGAGCTCAAGCGGAGGGTTGCGACTCGCAGTTTCGTTCTGTTGGACCCCGTTGGGCGTGCGAGCGGGCACAGTGCGCGCGCTCTCAGACAGACAGAGAGAGAGAGGCTCAAGAAGAATGCAAATAAAGTGGGACGCCTGACGTGGCACCAAAGGCAAAGCAACGCAGCGCAACGCAGCGCAACGCAACGCAAGGAGAGAGAGCCAGACGGCGCCCGCCAAAAACAAATAGAGAGGCTCGTGCCACACACGCTTTGAGCTCAGTCAGGCTCTTGCTTGTTTGCTTCCACCTCATCGAGTTGCATTTCAAGGCATTCCGGCTGACCGCGCCAGACACGCAGCGCGCACACTCACCGTCTCAGACCTGAGCATTTACTCTCTGCTCGCTTGCTCCTCCTCGTTTGGCAAGCCCACGCCCCGCTCTTCGCTTTTCGCCCTTCATCAGGAACGAGGCTCGGGCAGACATGAAGCTCGTGTCACCATCGTCTTATTGCCGAATGCCGTGGAGCAAGGAAGAGGAAAGGTAATTTTTGTTAGGTCCTGAAAACGACCCTTTCTGCTCAACGTTGTTAGACCATCATAAGACGAAGCGAGCGGATGAAAAACAAAATCGATTTTATTTTTTATTTATATATATATATATATATATATATATATCAGAGCGCAATCTGTGATTCCTTCTTGAGCAGCCGTGATTGGCCGACTCCTCTTACTTGACAGGCACGACCCCATCTCTCCCATCTGCCGTAGATCATCACCACTCCACTTTCTTCACCTCAAAGATGGCATCCTTCGAATCATGGCAATCGCCCCTTTCGGCGCGATACGCGTCCAAAGAGATGTCCGGTCTCTTCTCCAACGCTACACGTTTCTCTACCTGGCGTGAGCTCTGGCTCAACCTGGCCATTGCCGAACGCGAATTGGGTCTCGACATTCCTCAAGAAGCGATTGACCAGATGAAGGCCAACTTGACCCTCGATGAGCGTCAGATGGCTCTTGCAGCTGAAGAAGAAAAACGTCGAAGGCACGATGTGATGGCTCACGTGCACACGTTTGGTGTTGTGGCTCCTAAAGCGGCGGGTTTCATTCATCTCGGTGCAACGTCTTGCTACGTCACCGACAATGCGGATTTGATCTTTTTGCGTAAAGGTTTGGACCTGTTGTTGCCTAAATTGGCATTGGTGATTGAAAGATTGACTAGTTTTGCTGAAAAGTACAAGGCCCTGCCTACGTTGGGTTTTACGCATATGCAACCGGCTCAGTTGACAACCGTGGGCAAGAGGGCTACCTTGTGGATCCAGGAGTTGTTGTGGGATTTGAGGAACATCCAACGTGCTCGTGACGATTTGGGCTTCCGTGGAGTCAAGGGTACAACGGGTACTCAGGCTTCTTTCCTTGCGCTGTTCGATGGTGACCATGCCAAAGTGGAAGCGCTGGACGAAAGGGTTACCGAGTTGTTTGGGTTCCCGCATGCTATGCCGGTGACGGGTCAGACGTACTCCCGCAAAGTCGACATTGATGTGCTCAACAGTCTCTCGAGCTTCTCCGCTTCAGCGCTCAAGATGGCTACCGACATCCGACTGCTGTGCCACTTGAAGGAGATCGAAGAGCCGTTCGAAAAGGATCAGATCGGGTCCTCGGCTATGGCTTACAAGCGTAACCCCATGCGTTCCGAACGCGTTTGCGGTCTCGCACGTTGGTTGGGTAACGCCGTCAACTCTGCCCGTGAGACTGCCGGTGCTCAATGGATGGAACGTACCCTCGACGACTCGGCCAACCGTCGTCTGTCCATCCCCGAAGCTTTCTTGACCGCAGATGTCATCCTCACCATCCTTCAAAACGTCTCCGAAGGTCTTGTGGTCTACCCCGCCATCATCGCACGTCGCATTCAGAGCGAACTTCCCTTCATGGCCACCGAGAACGTCATCATGGCTATGGTTCGTGCTGGTGGTGATCGCCAGGAATGTCACGAACGCATCCGTGTGCTCTCCCACCAAGCTGCAGCTCAGGTCAAGGAGCATGGTCAGGAGAACGATCTCATTGCGCGTATCAAGGACGATCCGTACTTCCAACCTATCCTGCCTCAGATGGACCAGCTGCTCGACCCTAGGAGCTTCACCGGTCGCGCAGAACAGCAGGTCGACAGCTTCTCGCCAAATGGGTTCGCCCGGCTATCGAGCCGTACCAGGCTGCAATCAAGGGCGCTGGTAAGGCCGAGCTCTCTGTGTAAAAAGCTCTGTACAATATTGCACGAACATAAATTCAATGCTCACTTTCTGTCTCGGTCACCCTCAGTCTTCACGCTGTGTGTCTATGAATCAAAGTCTGAAAATTCAGGCTGCTAGAGTGAGAGATCAGAACAGACCGAGCAGATCGTCCTGACCTGAAGTCGGCGCTGGCTTGGGCGTTGTAATGGACGCTGATGGTGGGTTGGGGCTAGCAGACGACGGTGAGAGCGGTGAGTCGAATGCCGAGTGGGGAGGAGGGTTTGATGAGAGCGCCTTCAACGCTTGAACTCCACTCTGGGCTCCTGGCTCTTCGGCACCTGGTGCGGCGTCGAACAAGCCCAATAGATCGTTCAATCCGCCACCTGCACCTCCTGACGCTGCTGCACCATTCCCACCCGAAGACGGCGTGGGAGAAGAGATGCTAGCACCCATCATCAAGTCGTCCAACCCTGCTAGTGCTCCCAGCGCTCCTGCACTGTTACCGTTGCTACCTGCACCAGCACCAGAGTTGGCAGGAATGTCGACATCATCATCGCCAAAGTCGAGCAAGTTCTCCGACTTTTGTCCCTGCACGACCGTCGCCAGCGCCTTCTCGCGTGTAATGTCATCCTCTGCCGCATCACCAACCTGCCCATTTCGCACGCCATCAGCTCCGAACCTCGCCTTGCCGATGAACGTCGCCGCTGGTTTATGGTAAGCACTGGCCAAACTCGAGAGCTCCGACACAAGCTCGTCGAGCACTGCTGGTGGAACCGTAGTCAAAGGAATCGAGATAGGAGGACGAGATGCAAGAATGACATTCCTACCTGCAGCCGAATCCGACGACGAGAGCAGACGCCAGTAGATGAAGGCGCGATCTCTCAAGTCGGGCGAGTCACACTCCTTGGTGGCCTTCTCGAGCACCTGCTGTACGATTTGCTGCGCCAAGCTGCTGTCGGGCTTCTTGAGGAAAGCCTTGACGATGGCGGTGAGCGTCTGGAATTGCACCTGGTACGGTTCGTCGGTGAACGAGTCGAGGAAGTGAGCGAGCAAGTCTTCTGCGTTCGAGATCTTGTCTGCGTACTCTCCCAAAATCCAGATGAGCGAACCTTTGGCCTCGGGTTCGTCGAGCTCTTCGAGATTGGAGCAGAGCGTAGGAATGATGCCTTCGTAGTTGTGCGGGTACTTGCGGAAGATGTCCTTGATGACGACGACGGCTTCCTGAACGACATAGCTGACCTTGGTGGCGATGAGGTCGAGCAATACATGGACACACCTTTCGGCAGCAGCGTCGATCTTGATGGCGCACTGACCGATGGCACGGATGGCTCTTCGTACAAAGTCGACATCGACCTCGGAAGCGTATTCTTTGAGTTCAGAGAGGAGCATATCGACGTTGCGGTCGTTGGCGAGCTTGATCATGATCTCGACCTTCTCGAGCTTGACATATGACGGGTCATTGTACTTGCAGAAGAAGACACGAAGCTCGTTTTGGAGGATGTCGGGACGCTTTTGGAGAACGAGGTTGATGTTGCGCAGCGCAACCCACTGCACTTCAGGAGCTGACGAGATGAGGGTGACCAGAGGTGGCGCCATCTTGCGCACGAGCTGCTTGATGAGTTCGTCGTTGTTGCGCACTTTGGCCATGTGGATGAGGACGACCTTGACGGCGCCGAGGACGACGCTACCATTTGCGTGTTGGAATTGAGGCATGACTCGCTCGCAGATGTGTTCGGCTTGTTTCTTGTCGCGAGTACGATAGCGCGCGAGCGAGTTGAGGATGGCGATACGACCCCATTCCGTGCATTCATTGAGCGCAATGAGAAGCTTGGTGAGGATTTCAGAGTCGATGACAAAGACAGCTGACTGGCCGGTGGGATCGTTTTCGAGGGCGGTCTGGTGGATATCCGTGAGAGCAGTGACGGCATTTGCGACGACCATGGGATTGCTGTCACCGACCATGTCCTTGAGCATCCCTACAAAGCCTCGGTCGACAGCCAATTCGGGCTTGAGATCGTAGAGCTTGGCGACGCAGATAGCAGCCGTCTTGCGCACGTATGGGTTCTCATCGCGTAACGACTTTTCGAGTGGATCCGAGAGGTAGTCGATGATCTTTTCTGCGCGAAGACAGCCCATGGTGCGGATGGCGAGGGCACGAATGAGCGGATTTGGGTCTTCTGAGTCCTTGACGAAAGTGTTGACGGCGAGAATGACGAGCTCGGGCTGCGTCTTTGCATAGTTCATGAGGTAGAGGTAGACGAGCTTCTTCTGTTCGAGGTCCTCGGTCTGCATGTTTTTGAGCACGTCTGGGAAAAGACCACTGACATCCTTGCCCACGGTCATGTTGGCAATGACACGCTTGATGGCATCCTTTCTACGATCGCGGTATTCTGAGTTGAGATCAGCACGCAACTCAAAGTTCTCACCCTTTCGGGGAGCATTGAAGAAGCGAGGTCGACTCATGGTGAGCTGTGATTTGCCTCACTGAAGCGCTCGCCGATGGTGGGAGTCAGCTGCGGCGTTGTGTGAGAATGAAAGACGAGTTGGGTGCCTCTCGATGCAGTTGTCGTAATTATCGCGATGGCTGAGTCGATGCTTGCTGAATCGGATGCTACCTAAAGAGCAGTTGGTAGCTGCGTTTCGTCAAGTCACGAGATGATCGGAGATTGACCGAGCCCTGGATAGCACAAATGAGTAACCAGGACGAAGACGAGGAGAGAGAGGTGATGATGTGATGTGAGAGAATGAGGCAGCGATGCCGAGATGAGCTTTGTGACAAAGGTGTGTTGGAATTCTTCGGATTGGCCGAGCAACAGCAACAGCGCCAAGCTGCCCTGTGCTTTGCTGTTGCTTTGCCTCGATGCCGCCGACACAGCTGCGTCACGCTCGGTGTGTGTGTTTCGCCTGGCTCAACCGCGCACACTCGAACGATCTTACACAAAGAACTTGAACAAAAACCGCGGAGCCGAGTTTCAAAAAATTTGGTTTCGTTTTGTTTCGTTCTGCTGATCTTTCCGATCATTTTGGCTTGAACCGACTCGGAAAAATTTGGCCTTGACGAAGCTTCTCAAACAGGCTTCAGCTTGCTTTCTCACCATCACTTCCGATCACAGCACCGCCCACCATGCCTCGAGCAGTGTCCGCAAAGCTGTCAAGGCAGCACGAGCCTTCCGCCGGTCTCAGACCAGGCTCGGCACGCTCAACCGCATCTGGCTCCAAGGATGTTCACGCCTCGAACCAAAACTCGAGCGCCACCACCAAGAACCCCATCTTCAACACGGACAAGTTCGGTCAGCATATCCTCAAGAACCCTCTCGTAGCTCAAGGTATTGTCGACAAGGCCAATCTCAAGCCGACGGACATGGTTCTCGAAGTCGGTCCTGGTACAGGTAATTTGACTGTCCGCATTCTCGAAAAGGCCAAAAAGACGACCGTCGTAGAGATGGATCCACGCATGGCTGCCGAGTTGAGCAAGCGTGTTCAGGGAAAGTAAGTATTGCTGTATACTTCGCAGCAGCAGCAGCAGCAGCAGCATCAGCATCAGTCGCACTTCAGTCGACCACGACCGGCCTTCGTGTCCTCTCCGCCCAACGGACCGCCACCGTTTTACTACATGATGATCCAATTCATTTACCATCTTTCGTACGAGCCCGACTTTGCAATCGGACCATGCGGCAATTTTCAAGATAGCTGATTCTTCACAACACAATCACCATAGGTGGTTGGACGACAGGAGGACCGGCTGGTACGGAGGCGACGTTTGCTGCCTCTGCTGCTGCAAACGATCCCGCTGGTTGGACTGGCACTGACTTGTTACTTTGCTTCCCTCTCTGTTCTCACACCCCGGCTAGACCCGAACAACGCAAGCTAGACATCATGATTGGCGACTTCTGCAAAACTGAACTGCCTTACTTTGACGTGTGCATCTCCAACACCCCCTATCAAATCTCTTCGCCTCTGGTGTTCAAGCTTCTCTCCCACCGACCCCTCTTCCGATGTGCGATTCTCATGTTCCAACGTGAATTCGCATTGCGGCTCATCGCCCGACCCGGCGACAATCTCTGGTGTCGTCTCTCGGCCAACGTTCAACTCTACTCCAAAGTGGATCACATTATGAAAGTCTCACGAAACTCGTTTCGACCACCACCACAGGTCGAATCGAGCGTTGTGCGGATCACACCGCTCAATCCACCCCCTGCGATCCCGTTTGAAGAGTTTGACGGTCTCACGCGTATCGTTTTCTCGAGGAGGAACAAGACGGTCAGGGCGAGTTTCTTTGACGCAAGGGGTGTGATTGATATGCTCGAGTCGAATTACAAGACGTATTGCGCGGTCAAGGAGATCATACCGGAGGAAAACTTTGCGGAGATGGTCAAGCAGGTGTTGATCGATACCGAGTGTGCGGAGGATCGAGCGGCGAAGATGGATATAGATGATCTGCTCAAGTTGCTGGCTGCTTTTCATGAGAAAGGTATCCACTTTTCTTAGGTGGCAGCTCAAATGCAGCTCGGCATCTTTCGCCTTTGTTCTTTTCTTGCATCGCTTCCAAATCGCTTCCCCTCTTTCGTCGTTCTCTTTATACCCCGATATTTCTGCCATTTCAGCACATTCTCTATCAAATCTTGTCACCTGTACTTGTATCCTCTTACGTCAACGTCTTTGCAAGCATGTTTCTCCCACAACCAGCTCGGAAGCGTGTCCGTGTCTCGACGCCACGGGAACGTGTGTCAATTTGGACTGAGCTACAAATACATTCGAACGTATGTCGTCCAAGACATACGATTTTCTTTTGGGTGATCGCGAGGTCCACATGACGCTTTTGCAACGAAGCAAACCCTTGCTGTCTTCCTGCCTTGTACGTCAGAGGAAGTACTGACTATTCAATGTAACCGTCCTAGTCTGATCCGGCACCGCATCAAAGATCTTAAAGTTACTCTGTGTCGCTTCCCACGGTTTGCCCTGTACTCCTGCATCGCCTTCCGCAGCGTCTGTCTTTGTCGCATCTGGATCCTGCTCGTCACTCGTCGTCGATCCAACAAGAGCAGAAGACGAATTCTTACTCTCGTAAGCAATCAGATCATCCACCGCAAAGATGGAAGCGACGTTTCCACACCGATAACAGTAATTTGGCGCTGACCAGACGGTGACGATATTGTTGTCGTGCATCAGCTTGTATCCCTCCTGTACCAATTGGTGGGCACGAGCTATAAGAGATAGACCATTGACGTGGTTGAACTCCTTGGTGACTGCTCCTCCGAAGAGCCAGCCTGCACCACGCGGTGAGACTCGCCAGGTGTCGATGTCGTCTGGATCACTCCACATGAGATCACAAAAGCACCTTCATGAGGCACCTCCTGCGCTCTCGCAATGATTCGAATCTGATCCAGAGTGCGTACGTCTGGGCTCAAGCCTCCGTGAACACAGAGAACACGGCCGTCGATGATAGCTGCCAAGTTGAGATAGTCAAACACCTGGCAGCAGCTTTTCCATACGTTGGCGTTGCCGTACTTGCGTTGGCATTCGTCGTAGAAGCCGTAGACTTGAGTGATTTGTCGAGACTCGTGGTTGCCTCTGAGCAAAGTGATTCGCGAAGGATGCCTTGCTTTGAGAGCCATTAGTAATGAGAACGTTTCCAGACTGAAGTATCCTCTATCGACAAAGTCTCCCTGTTGCATGCCAAATAGCGAACAATCAATGCGAAAGATTGAGTCAGTACAGCTCTACAATATACAGATGCTGTGACCAAAGCGGTATGGCACTTACCATAAAGACATAAGACGTATCCGGCGGCTCCCCTCCAACTCTGAAGAGCTCCAACAAGTCCCAGAACTGACCGTGGATATCACCGCAGACTGTGACAGGACTCGAAACAGGTTGGATGTTGCTCTCCTCCATCAAGATCCCTCTGACCATCTCGCATAGCGCCTTGATATCCGGTTCTGGAAGGTATTTGCATTGTCGGAGCTGCTCTATCCACGTATCTGGATTGCCGACTGTCATGATGGGGAATGCGAAGCTCGATTTTGAGCAGTCCGAAGCTCAGCTTAGTAGACCGAGGTGGAAGATGCAGAGGTATGGACGCTGACCAGCAGAGGGAGACCAAAAGGCTGAGGCTGAGTTGAAGATGGCTGAGCTGTCTGGATTTAGTGAAGGCGGTTCTTTTTTGGTCGATAAAAGCGATTCGGCGTCGGATGTTCCGCCCTTTGAGATGAATGAAATACTTATGAGAAAATGTTCCGTGTTGCGTATAGATGAGATGCCTTGCAGAGAGAGAGACGACTCGATGCCGGAAAGATGCTGTCCTTGATATGGCTATGGCCGGTATAAGTTGAACGAAAGATACGAGGGAGAGTCGAGTGTGCGATGCCACCTAATCGAAAAGCTGGCAGCAGAGAAAGCAACAGATCGACGCTGAGACCCTTTTTTTCCGCCGGAGCAGCAAGCAGAGAGCAGCAAGACAGCGTCAGCCACAGAAAAGTGACGATTTCAAAAAGCGAGGTTGCCACTGCTCTGTCAACTCTTAGCGGTCTCTGCGGTCTCTGACGACAGCGCGTCAAGTGCTGTATCGGCAAGGCCAGGTATTATGTATCGGCAGATCCGTGAGTTTTGCGGGACACGGCAATGCAACTTTTTCGAGAAGCGCCACAAGAAAATTGAGAAGAGCAAAGCAAATTTGGCTTGCAGAGCACACACGTTTCCTGACTGGCTCAGTCCTGATTTCTTCTCACTTCACTCACCACCCCTAACGCCTCATCAACCACATTCTTTCTATCCGCACGAGCAGCTCGGCTGTTCCGACAGACACTTATCGGCTGCACCGAACCAACGCTCACGCCCTTCAGATCGCGCAGCTTTTGGTTGGTCATCAGGAGACTTGTCCGCTATCCGCTGCGAGAAGTCCGCGTCGTTCTAGTCTTCGGAACTCAGCACTCCACCTCATCGCCACCACCTTTCATCCAGGTTGGCCAGTTTTCTCTCCGCTCTTCGAGTGGACCACCTGATAAGGAGACCCCCGATCAAGCGCTGTCACTGGGTCTGACTAGCAGAGGAGATAGCACCACCTCCACGTTTAGCCTCAGCAACGGCCGAGAGCATTTCGGAGCGCAACAATGGCGCTCCCTTCCAGCTTCGCCGACATGGCGCAAGCTACAGGTCCCTTGCCGCACACGAACCCTTCAGATGGTCCCATCGCAGCTCTCAAGGCCGCCAACTACAAGGGCAAGGGTCTCATGGACCCTATCAAGGCGGTCGAGGACAAGTGGGAACTCGTCCCCGCTTTCCTCCAAGTCAAAGGTCTGGTCAAGCAGCACATCGACTCTTACAATTACTTTGTCGACCATGACCTCAAGAACATCATCAAAGCCAACGAAAAGATCACCTCCGATATCGATCCCAAATTCTACCTCAAATACACCGACATCACCGTAGGAGAACCTCGCAGATACGATGGAGATGCCTTGCAACGGCCCATCACACCACACGAATGTCGGCTTCGAGATATCACCTATTCGGCTCACATCTTTGTCAACATCGAGTACACCCGAGGCGGCAAGATCATTCGTCGCAAGAATGTTGCTATTGGGCGTATCCCCGTCATGCTTCGCAGTAACAAGTGTGTACTCGCCAACAAGTCGGAAAAGGAGCTGGCAAAGATGAGCGAGTGCCCCTTGGATCCAGGTGGATACTTTATCGTCAAGGGAACGGAAAAGGTCATTCTCGTCCAAGAGCAGCTCAGCAAGAACCGAATTATTGTCGAAGCAGATACCAAAAAGGGAACCGTCTCGGCTTCGGTTACTTCCTCCACCCACGAACGCAAGTCCAAGTCGTACGTCCTTACCAAGCATGGCAAGATCTATCTCAAGCACAACTCGCTCCACGAAGACATTCCCATCGCCATCGCCTTCAAAGCCATGGGCATCCAAGCCGATCGTGAGATCCTCCAGCTCGTCGCCGGTCACGACGATATCCACAAAGAGCTCTTTGCCATCAACCTCGAGGACGCCGCTCGTCTCGGCATCTACACTCGCAAGCAGGCGCTCGACTACATCGGTGCTCGAGCCAAAGCGTCACGGAAGCCCCTTTCGATGCGACGTCCCCTCGCCGAGGAAGCTCTCGATGTTCTCGCTACCGTCATCATGGCCCACGTGCCCGTCGAGAGACTCAATTTCCGCCCCAAAGCCATCTACATTGCATCCATGGTGCGCAGAGTCCTCATGGCCATGCAGGACGAGAAGAAGGTCGACGACCGTGACTATGTCGGAAACAAGCGACTCGAGTTGGCCGGTCAGCTGCTTGCGCTTCTCTTTGAGGATCTCTTCAAGAAGTTCAACTCGGATCTCAAGATCAACATCGACAAGGTGCTCAAAAAACCCAACCGAACCGTTGAGTTTGACGCCTTCAATCAGTTCCACTTCAACGGCGACTACATCACTGCAGGCTTTGTTCGCGCCATCTCAACGGGTAACTGGAGCTTGAAGCGTTTCAAGATGGAACGGGCCGGTATCACTCATGTCTTGAGTCGTCTTTCTTTCATCGCTGCACTGGGTATGATGACACGTATCAGCTCGCAGTTCGAAAAGACGAGAAAGGTGTCCGGTCCTCGTGCCCTGCAGCCGTCACAGTGGGGTATGCTGTGTCCCTCGGATACGCCAGAGGGTGAAGCTTGTGGTCTCGTCAAGAACCTTGCGCTCACCACACATATCACCACCGACGTCGAAGAAGAGCCCATTGCGCGCATTGCGTTCACCCTCGGTGTTGAAGACATTCATCTGCTGACGGGTGCTGAGCTGTATCGCCCCGACTCGTACGTCGTGTACCTGAATGGTAACGTGCTCGGTGTGACGCGTTTCCCACAGCGCTTTGTGCTGCAGTTCCGACGCCTCCGTCGTGCAGGTCGCATCTCGGAATTCGTCTCGATCTACACCAACAGCCACCACCAGACCGTCTATATCGCCTCCGATGGCGGTCGTATCTGTCGCCCGCTCATCATCGTCGACGCCTTCACTGGTCAACCGCGGGTCACCGAGTCGCATATGAAACAGCTCAAGTCCGGCGCCCGACGTTTCGACGACTTTCTTTCCAACGGTCTCATCGAGTACGTCGACGTCAACGAAGAGAACGACGCCAACATCGCCATGTACGAACGCGAGATCAAGCCGCAGTACACGACACATCTGGAGATTGAGCCCTTCACTCTCCTTGGTGCGTGTGCGGGCTTGATCCCGTATCCACATCACAACCAGAGTCCACGCAACACCTACCACTGTGCGATGGCTAAACAGGCGCAAGGATTCATTGGGTACAATCAGCAACTTCGAATCGATACGCTGCTTTATCTCATGGTCTATCCTCAAAAGCCCATGGTGAAAACGCGCACGGTTGAACTTGTTGGTTACGACAAGCTACCAGCTGGAATGAACGGTATCGTTGGAATCATGTCGTTCTCAGGATACGATATCGAAGACGCTCTGATCCTCAACAAGGCGTCTCTCGACCGAGGTTTCGCCCGATCGCAAACGATGAAGAAGTCCTCCACCGTAATCCGCAAGTACCCCAACGGAACGCACGACCGTCTAGCCGATGCACCCGTTGACGACAGCACCGGCAAGCGTCAAAAGCGATACGACATCTTGGAAGCTGACGGCATCGCTGGCGTCGGCGAGCGTGTAGAACAAGGCGACGTCTACATCAACAAGCAAACCCCCGTCAACGCCAACGACAACTCGTCTGCAGCCATCATGATCGGCGCTTCGTCCAACGCTGCCGCTTCCGTTGCGTACAAATCTGCCCCACTATCCTATAAACCACCCGTAAACGGGTATGTCGACCAAGTGTTGATCACCGACACTGACTCCGACCAAACTTTGATCAAAGCATTGATTCGCCAAACTCGGCGACCCGAATTGGGCGATAAATTCTCCTCCCGCCACGGCCAAAAGGGTGTAGTTGGACTGATCGTCCAGCAAGAAGACATGCCATTCACCGACCAAGGCATCAACCCGGACATCATCATGAACCCGCACGGCTTCCCGTCGCGCATGACGGTGGGCAAGATGATCGAGCTGCTCTCCGGAAAAGCCGGGGTGATCACCGGCGATCTGCAGTACGGCACGGCGTTTGGAGGGTCGAAAGTGGAAGACATGTCGGCGTTGCTGGTGGAGAATGGATACAACTATGCGGGGAAAGATACGCTTACGTCGGGAATCACGGGGCAACCGTTGGAGTGTTATGTGTACTTTGGACCTATTTACTACCAGCGGTTGAAGCATATGGTGCAGGACAAGATGCATGCGCGTGCACGTGGACCGCGCGCGGTTCTGACGCGACAGCCTACCGAAGGACGTTCGAGAGACGGTGGGTTGCGGTTGGGCGAGATGGAACGCGACTGTCTGATCGGCTACGGTGCAGCGCATCTGCTTCTCGAGCGATTGATGATCAGTTCCGATGCGTTTACGGTCCATGCGTGCCAGAGATGCGGATTGATGGGCTACAACGGCTTCTGTCCTTACTGTTCGTCGTCCAAGCATGTGGTTCAGCTGACCATTCCGTACGGAACCAAGCTGATGCTGCAGGAGTTGATGGCGATGCAAGTCGTGCCGCGGTTGGTGTTGGAAGATGCGGTCTAAGGTGGGAGGTTGCCGTATTTTCACATTCGTCGCAACTTGGTAATGCAGCGTTCACAGTCGCAGTACACAGCATGTGCAGAAACGCAACTCTCAAAAGAACGATTGGAAATGGTGTGCATTTGTAACTGCATGTGCTAAAACAACCCCATCTCTCTCAAGAACCGATCAAAGCTCAACTCGGCCATCTTGGGCAACTCTTTCACCGCCTCTACCAACAACGGTAGGTAGGGATGATCTCCACCCCTAAAACGCTTAAAGATATCGAGATACTTGTGCAGGATCGCCTCTATCGCATACGACGGCGAAAAGGCTTTATCCAACGGCACGACACCCGTCATGGACGAAGTGCTGCTCGGATGGTCGTCGATATTGCCCGGGGATTGTTGGCTTCCAGCTTCCGGGGGTGAAGCGTAAGGGCCGAAGAGCGTGGGATCGGTTTTGATGGGATCGCCTTCAAAGGGGACCGACATGGCAATCGCCGGGTAGTCTCGACAGACGATGACGAGTGTTTGTGCTATATCGTTGAGCTTCCGGGTCAAGCCGATACCATGAGCTTCCATCGAGCGGAGCGATAGAGAGTTGCATACGCGCAGCGTCTCACGCGCAATGTCAATCGCATAATCAATCCGTAACGGTTCTTCCTCTGCATCGGCAACCAACAACCCGTGCGATCGACAAGTCATCCATAACCGATTCAACAACCATTGCCGCGTCACTTCAACATCCGCTTTTTGAACTTTACTCTTATCCCAGTCGGATTTGTTCCCAGATGCCCCACTGCTTCCGCCGTTTCCAGTCCAATCTTCCATCTTGGCGTACGGATGATGTCGATGAGACGAACTGTCTCGTCGTGACGGTCCTCCGTGATCGCGTTTGAAAGCCTCTTTTTCCTTCTGCTCGTCTTCGTCGCTCTCCTTGATGGCTCGGTGTAACTGAACTGCTCGTTTGGCGTCCAAATAATCACATCCGGGACCGGGACACTTGCGATTCCAACAATCGACAAACTTCTCGTCAACCACGTCAAACAGTCGACTTTGAAGGTTGGGAAAATCCTGCAGCTGCGAAACGTCGAACTTGCGCCTGATCGAATCAGTCGCTTTGCGCGGATTGCCTCTGAACGTAATCGACGAACCCGACTGAATCGCATAGGCACGTTCGGTAATCGCCAGCAGCAGGTACGCACGAAGCCGTCGTTCCTGTTCATCTTTATCTAGGTGCTCGTAGGACGACGTTTCGTGGATGCGAAGCAAATACCCGAGCGTAACCGCTTCGCGCAGACGGAACCACGCCGCATTCTCCTCTCCCAGCCCAAACAGCGTACCAAAGATGAAAAACGACGCCATGATCGCTTCGAGCGAAGGATGGCTTCCGAGCAGCGCACTGTTGCGCATCTTGACCGACTCTTCGAGCAGTCGACGAACTCTGCGCTTGCGAGAAGAGCTGTCTACGGGATCAGCCGAGTCGACGGGTTGACACAGCGCAAAAGCAGACAGCGCGATGAGCATGGCACCCAACTGCGGGTCGGTACGGTGCTCTCCACGATCGATCTTGCCAAAGATCCATGCACGAGTGAAGACGGGCATGATGGATTGCAAACGCTCAAAGAAGATGGCGATGCTGGGGATGAGGACCGAGTCGGAAAGCGGGTGAGGCTCGTTGCTGGCCAGCTCGGCCTCGGAGTGAGTGACCGAGCCGGGGGTGGAGCTCGGACCGCCAAGCATCTGGCTGTTCTGCCCAAGCACGTCGAGGAACGTTCTTGCGTGACTGCCTCCGTTACCATAAGGGTCTTGCGAGGTTCCATAGTCGTTTGTGCTTCCACCTGTACCGTTTGTGTGATTGCCAGAGCGACCGTCGAGCGGAATTCCTGCTGCATTCATCTCCAACAGGACATTGCGTCGTCGGTCGCCGCCGCCCTCTTGCGGGTTGAGATACGAGTCGGCGAGCGAGGTGCCAAAGTCAGGCAAGCGTAGACCTGCTGCAACATCGGGAGCGAGTTCTGAGAAGGAGGCGCCTAGGCCATCGGAAAAGGTCTCGGAAGGCATGAAGCCTGGATGCGATGCAGACGAAGAAGCAGCAGTAGCAGCAGCAGCAGCATTGGGGCCATTTGCGCCCATACTAGCGTCGGAATAATGGCGCTGATGTGATGGTGGTGCTGCCGAGGCATGATGCGGTGGATGCGGTGGTGGTGGTGGTGGTGGCACGTGCTGATATTGCGAATGATGCGGCGGGTATGCGTGCGAAGGCGAGTGCTGCGGGTAAGAAGGATGAGGCTGGTGGTGGTGGTGGTGATTCGATGCGGATTGGGCAGCATGTGAAGGTGGATAGTCGTGCTGCGCGTATGCAGCGTGCGGAGGAGGATAGCGATGACCAGGCGAGCGAGAGTTGGGGCTGGACCAGTGGGAAGAAGGGGATGTCTGCTGGATCGGTGCGGCTGAGCTAGGCTGCTGGCCACTCGAATCGTATCTGTTGTAACTTCCGCCTCCGAACGAGTTTCTCGATGACATGGAGGGAGCGTCGCGAGAGTAGAGACTCGTAGACATCATGGACGATGGCGAAGTAGCGCTGGCGGGCAAGCCTGGTGGACTCATGACGGAAGCTGCCGAAGGATGTGGTGGATAGTTGCGAGGCGAATGCGCGGATGGTGGAGCGTGTCCGGCCGGGGGAGGAAGGATGATGCGTGAGCCTGATGGACTTGGGGCCGTGATGGAATTGGGATTGGGATTGTGGTCCGAAGGCGGTCTTGCGTTGGGAGGAGATGGAGGCAATTCGGAAGCGGCGGGATTGTGGCCCTTGCGAAGGAGATCGATGCGTCTTCCTGAAGCCTGTTTGCCTTTGGATGCTTTGATCCAAGTACAATTGATGTTGAGTCGGATACAGTTGTCGCAAGGATTGTTGTGGTTGCATCTGACTCGACGGTGGTGACATGCGTCGCAAGCACGGAGCACCTTTTTGGGTTTGTCCTTGGAATCGCCATCGTCTCTTGTGGTGGAACCGGAAGCGCCGGCATCGTGACGATGGTTTTTGGAATCGTCTTTTGGCATTTTGGTGGAGAGAGATAAGCCCACCTGGAACGACAGTGTGGATGACTGTCTGGGATGGCTCGACAGCAGCGTGTGTTTGCGGATCGGTGCCGAAACAGTGGAATTGAGAAAAGCCAAGTCAAGTGTGTGAGTGGCGTCGTATGCTACGCTTATTCACTTTTGTCGTCGGACAACGTGAACAGACACGGGTGCGTGATCGAACAGAGAGCGAGATGAAGCCGTCGCGGGATGGATGGACGGCTGCAGCAGGGGCAAATACTGTACTGTACAGTACAGTACAGTACAGTACTGCGACGGAATAGTCCGAAGCAGCTAGACGGAATGGAATGCAATAATGAACTCGTCTGTCGGTCAATCCGACAGAATCGGAGGTCGGCAGCAATCTGCAGTCGGATGCAGGCCGAACAATGAAATGCGTGAGATGATTTGAAAGCAACAAGCCTAGTCGAGGCGATTGGATCCGATTCTGCAGTCGAGAGCAGTGAGCGTCTGTATCTTGGACACAAGCAAGGGGGTAGGGACCGGATCGAATGCAGCGTTGCAAGCCGTGTGACCAATGGCGATCAGCTACCGTCGCATGGATGACTAAGATGTCGAACCATATGCCGGATAAGCGAATCTTGGCACAGCTGTCGCAGCGACTGCGGTTGAGAACAACTAAGAACAAAGGCAAAGAGCAACGACAGCGGCGATGTCGGCGTGGACGTCGCAGAAGCAAGGTGAGGGAAGCAAGGCAGATGCAAGACACGACCGAGCCACCCTCTCAGCTGCTGAATGCTGCTGCTGCCCCGCTTCTCTGTCTCCGGCAAAGTAACAAGAGCGAACCGCACAGATCTCATTTGGCGGGCGTTTTGCCGCCCGTTCAGCCGAAAGCCTTTTTCCTTTTTGCTTTTGCTTTTGTTTTCACTTTTCTTTTTTTTTTTTTTGGGCTGCTGCGCTCAACGCTCACGGGTATCGCCGATTTGGATGCAGATAAGGTATTTAATCGGAGACGCCTTGACAAGGGAGTAAGCGCGTCTGACAAAGTCACACACACCCACACACACGCTCAGACTCGCAAGTCTTGTTCGTATGCGCACGGCCGAGACAAGAAAAGGTCTAGCACTGCTTTGCTCGTGTCTCTCTCTGTTCTCAACCTCACCGTGCCTTTGATATATTTGGTCACTCGCCTACCTCGGCAGCAAGGTAGCTTCTGTCATCACACAATGCGGGCACAGTCGATTTCATCTAGTCGGCGTAGCAGCTTGCACCGCTTGGCTGCAATCACACTGTTCGTCTCTCTTCTCACGCTGCTGCTCGGCACCCATGCTGCCTCGGCATTGTCCAGATCAGAGGCTGGCAAGATCGACTGGCACGTCCCTCGTATGGGCGTCCCGCATGCCTCGAACGACTCGGCCACACCATATCTCTCGCCTCGATTCCATCGCATCATCAAGCCCGACGCCGACGTCAAGGACAAGGCACAGACCGCCATCTTCATCGCTACCGAGTCCAACACCGTAGGTGCCCTCAATCCCCGAAACGGTGTCATCGTCTGGCGCCAGGTTCTCCCCCGACACGATCAGCTTCTGCTCCAAAAACAGTTTGGCGAGGTTGCTCTGGCCGTCTCTGGCAACGGCGGCGCCAACGTCCGACTCTACCATGCTTTCACCGGTTTCCTCATTTGGGAGTCAAAGCAACACAACATTCCAGATGGTTTGCTTCCGGAGCCCGGCTTCCCTGCCACCGATGCCGTCTTTGTCACCGACAATCTGAAACCAGACGTTCCTCCCGACGTCGTCGTGCTTTCCAACGCGCGCACCGTCCGCCGCCTTGATGGCGCTTTCGGCGCCCAGGTGTGGAAGTGGGAGCCCCAGGAGGACATTTCTCGCCGCTCTGTCATTCGTGTCGTTGCCACCAAGGACAAGATCCATGTTGTATCGCTGCTGCGCAACACCAACTCGGTCTACAATTCGATCTCGGTGGCCACCCTTTCTGCTCATACGGGTGAGCTCTGGACTACACACGAGATCCCGTCTGGCCTCAACACTGCCGCCGACGTCGTCATTCTGCCATGGAATCCGCTGCCAAACTTGCCTCCCACGGCCAACCCAGGCTCCTGGGTCGCTTGGCTCAACAAGGATGGAACCGTACGAGCTGCTCCCCTCGATCCTCCCAGCAACAAGTTTGCCCAGCCTCAGGTCATCTACTCCAAGCGCTCCGAATCCACTTTCACCGGCCTTGTCGACGTAGGACTCTCCAACAAGGGTCTCTTTGTCGCTAACCGCTCTGATGGCCTTGCCGAGGTCCTCAAGGTCTCGGCTGATGCCAAGTTTACCAGCTTCTGGGAGTTTGATGAGGACGCGTACGACGCCGTCTATGCTGGTACCTACGACCGACAGGGCCGGGCATACCTCCAACGCATCTTCTTCTCGAGATCCCAACATCTGCTCAATTTCCACTTCCTCTGGGTCGATGCCAACAATGGAGGTGAGGGTCAGGTCAGCGGGTTCTCGTTCCAGTGGGACCATGACATGCACGGCAACGTTCACGCAGCCACTTTCGAGGCAAGCCAGATCGGACAGTACCAGCTTGCTACTCGAACTGTCCTTGTCACATCTAGCGGCTCTGTCCGTATGCTTCTCGAGGACCAGCACCAGTGGATCAAGGAGGAGGGTCTCACGCAGACTACCCACGCTACCTTTGTCGACCTGCCGGAGAAGAAGCTCACTGCTATCTCTGGCGGCGCCGCTAGTCTCGACCACCAAGGCTTTGTCAAGCGTCTCGTTCGTCATACACTTTTGCTCAAGGACTTGTCTCAGTACACGGTCGCCTTTGTCACCCGCTTTGTCACTGGCTCTTATGGAAGTCTCGAGCAACTTGGTCTCGCAAATTCTGGCTCGGCTGCCAATATTAGCTCCGCCTCTGCCGCTGCTACCACCATGATCAAGGAGGGCAACAAGCCAGCACGCAAGAAGCAAGACCAGGAAAAGAAGCCCACTTGCTTGGCGCCGCGTGTTGCCGATGCCAACACCACCTCTACGCTGTTCAGAGACCCCTTTGGATTCCGCAAAGTGGTCGTCGTCGCCACCGCCAAGGGCAAGCTGTACGCCCTCGACACGATTGCAAAGGAGACTGTGGTCTGGGAAAAGTCGCTCGTCGGATACGGTGACGGCGAGGGCGAGCCAGAGCCTTCTGTCAACATCAAGCTGATGCAGACCGTCCGCGACCTCTCGACCGACGGCAAGAGTCCGCTCCTGGCCATCGTCGCCGAAGTCGAGCTGCAGCCTGGTCTCTTCACCACACGCGTCTTCGAGCTTAATCCACTGACCGGAGAATTCCTGAACGACGCCTCCTCTGGCCAAGCCGTCTTTGTCGGTCGATGCCAGGATGCCTTCCTGCTGCCTCAGTCTGTCGAGGATCCCATCGAGAGGCAGCAATCCTTGGGTCTCATCGATCAGAACAACAACCTCTACCTCTACCCCGACACGCTCGCAGTCGCCGAGCGATTCGAACCGCTCTCGGACCGCTACTACTTTTCGGTGCAGAAGCCGGCCACCTCTGCGTCGGCCTCGGCGCGCTTTGTCGGCTACACCCTTGCAAAAGGCGTGAGCAGCATCCACAAATCCAAAGAGGTCTGGTCGTGGACTGTTCCTACCGGTGAGCAGGTCGTCGAGGTGGTGCAAGCTCCCAGCAAGGATGCCATCGCATCGTATGGCCGCGTGCTGGGCGACAGGTCGACGCTGTACAAGTACCTCAACCCTCATGCGTCGCTGATCGTCACCAAGACTGACAGTGCCAACCAGGCCCACCTGTATCTGTTGGACACGGTCACCGGTGGCATTCTTTACGAGCTTCAACTGGATGAGGTGGACCTCGCCCAGCCCGTGCGCGCGCATCTGGTGGAGAACTGGATCACGGCTACTTACTCGGTCCGCAATGCTGACGAGGGTCTTTCGACACGCATTGTCACTGTGGAGCTGTACGAGCAACCGGATGTCGCCGACAAGGGCGATGAAGCTAGCACGAACAAGAAAGGTGCACGACGCTCCCTCTCGTCGTCTTGGAGCGGACTCACGGGCAACTTTAGCAGTTTCACCGGCGACAGCAGCAGCGGTAGCAGCGGCGACGCAGATTCGTCCCACTCTGTGCTGCCTTTAGCCTACATCCACACGTTCCTCTACTCTGGCGGCACCATCCAAGCGCTCGCCACGACCACAACCAAGTTCGGCATCTCGCTCAAGAATCTGCTCATCGTCACCGACCGCGAATCCCTCATCTCGATCCCGCGGAAACTGCTCGACCCTCGTCGACCCACCTCGAAACCCACCAAATCCGAAGCGGAAGAAATGCTGATCCCTTACTCCCCCCTCATCCCTGAAGATCCCAAATGGGTGCTCAACCACCTCTATCCCGCTGCCGACATCCAACACATCACCACCGGTCCAGCGCTACTCGAAAGCACTTCAACCGTCTACGCGTATGGGTTGGATAGCTTTGTCACTCGCACCAGCCCCAGTGGACAGTTCGACGTGCTTCAGGAGAGCTTTAACAAGCCACAGCTGTTGTTGACGTTGGCGATCCTGTCGGTGGGGATTGTGGTGACTCGGCCGATGGTTAGGAATAAGAATCTCTCGTTGAGGTGGTAAGGGTTGTTCGTGTATGGTACGCGAAGGTATAGATCCGTTGGAGAAGACAATAGGTTCTGCTAAGAAAATGCTAAAAGTACAAAGAACGAGTCCGGAAAGCGTGTGCTGTATGTGTGTGTGTGTGTGTGTGTGTGTGTGTGTGTGTGTGTGCAAAGTTACTCGTTCTCCTGCCCCGCTTCTCCCTCCTGCTGACCATACAGCTCCTGCCTCAACCTCTCGACTTGCGCATTCGCCTCCTCCAACTGCGCACTCAGATCTCCCATCGCCTGATCCATCAGAAGCTTCTCCAAGGTCCATTTCTCGATGTTGCTCGCCTCGTTGTGCTTGAGATCCTGAATATACCTTACAGCCGCATGGATGATGGCGCCCTTGTTGGTGTTTTTCGCATCGCAACCGGGAACAATATGCGATAGTTGTACGATACCGTCGTTGATGGCGCTACGACGTCGACGTTCTACCTCTTTGTGGTTGTCCTTTCGTTGACGGTCGAGTTCGGGTGCTGAGGAGCGGGGACGTTTGATGCCACGGGAGGGTGAGGTGGAACCGTTGGGAGAATCGTAGTTGTTGGAATCGTCTGCATCTTGGGTTTGGTTGGAGGCAGCTAGTGAACCGAGACTGGCAAGTGCTGCAGCGGTAGCAGTATCGGTTGCAGACTTGACTGCTTCGATGGCTGCCGTCGTGTCGGCGTCCAACTGTTTTTCTTCCACTTGCCCTACATCCTTGTCTCCCTCTGTACTCTCCTTACCGGGCGTCCGCTTGAACCCGGAAGCAATTGAAGTCAACGCACTAGCCGCCTGACCTAAACCATACGGAAGCGTTGAAGACTGTGCCAGAGTGGATTCGTCGCTGGAATTACGTGCTTCAGAAGCCCTCGCTGCAGCAACAATGGAAGCGAGTTGCTCTTGATTCAAACCAGCTAGGATGTTGGATACATCGCGTTCGATGTGATCGCGTTCACCCGTGGTGGTAGAGGTGCCGTCGAGAACGGCGGCGGCAGCAGCTTCGGCTGCTGCAGTTGCGCCGGATTCAGGCGCCGAGCCTTTGGTCGGAGGTGAAACTACCTGGTCGTTTGTGGTTTGCTCACCAGCGGATGCAGCTGATGCCGCGGCTGTTTCGGTGGTGGACGACATGGTGGTTGAACCGTTGATGGGGTAATACTTGGAATCCTCAAACGCGATAGAAAGTCGGTACACAATCCAAACAGTACATCTAACAACCAAATCTCAACCCCGTCAAAGCTATATCCTCCTATTCCGACGCGTCCCTCTGCAACGACAAACGACGACAACGACGACGACGGCTAGACAGCGGGAGCACACCTGCAGTACGCAGCCGACCAAAGCCGGTTGTTGAAAAGTGTTGGTCTTTTGCACCGATGTGGAGAGGAGAGGTGGAATGCAGGTCGAGTTTTTCGCGTTTGCGTCGCGTAGAGCTGGGGCTGGGGTTTGGCTGGCGAGAGTGTTGGGAAAAAGTCACGGGATGATGGTTGGATGGCGAGCAGGTCACGTTTTCTCTGAATTGCTTTTTCAGCGTTGACCAGCCGGATTTTCTGCTGGCAAAAGTGAGAAAGAGGAAAATTCAACAGAGCTTTTGTCAAAATCTAGCAATATCGTGCGATAAAAATGGCTTTGTTCTATCTGCATCGCACACAAATGCCAAGGCGAACCTCTGGGGTATGAATGTTTGACTGCACAGCTCAAGTGTTTCAACCTCGCATCAGGTCCAGCCAGCAAATACACTGGGTCAAGTTTGCTACATGAGCTTACTGTTACTCTTGGCTAGACAGGCGTGGGAGCGACGAGCGACGATATGAGGGAAGGGAGAGCGAATTTGGCCAAAGCGGTGCGAAAAGCGGTGCGAGCCGACGAGTGAAAAGCGAGCGATTTTGCCTCTCTGGCTGTGCTCTGCTCTGCTGCTGTGTGGGTGTGTGTGTGTGTGTGTGTGTGGTGGCTAACGAGTTTGAGCTTGCCTCTCGTGAATACAAATTGTCAAGCTTCGAATATAAAGTTGTGAAGGATTTCATTTCAATTCACTACAAGTTGCAGAAAAACCTTTTCTTTTTTTTTTCTTTTTTTTTTTTTTTTTTTTTTTCGAAGTTGCAGAGCGCGAGTTGAGCTGTTTCTCAAAGGAGACGTCGTTCGACGCTGACCATTTGATTTTCACTTTGGCCAACAGTTCAAGGCTCAAGTGCCCGTTTGCTGTGTGCTTGTGTGCCTTTCACCAACGGACAAGAAAAAGAAAAAGAAAAAGGAAAAAGCAGATCTTCTCGAAACACAGACAGACGCTGAGCCAGTCAGTGGGCCCAAGTCTGTCTCTAAGAGGCCATTTTTGCAGCAAAATCAAGCAAGAACGGGTTGAGCCACGATCCCTTTGCTGTTTTTCTTCTCTTCTACTACCACCTACCAACCTGTAGATCAATCAGTCAAAATGGTACGTATAGCGTTCTTATCGGTGTACAGCATCGTCTGTTTTGCACTCGGCTCCTCGTCGTCGTCGTCGTCGTCGACCACCATGGTCCAACAAGAGCCGTCCTTCACACCAAACATGCTGCGCCATGGGGTTGTCGAAGCGTAACTCTGGTTCTCTTTGGCTTTCTCTCCCATCGGCGTTGGCTGATCAAAGCAGCTGCGTCGACCGCATTTGACTCGGTGGTACACAATGACGACGGCGACCTCATCACAGCAAGAAATCCAGTGCAGATAGTGGCGGTGCTTTTCAGCGAAACCCCTTGTCCTCGTCTGTCGAATAACTCGAAGCTGACCCATTCTCAACCCCTTTTTTTCCGCACAAAACAGTCCGCCTCCGACGACGAGCAGCACAACGCTACCTTCGAGACCGCCGATGCCGGTTCCTCGCTCACCTTCCCTATGCAGTGCTCTGCTCTGCGTAAGAACGGTCACGTCGTCATCAAGGGCCGTCCCTGCAAGGTAAGTTTTTCCATCCCAGCTCCAGCGTAGCGAGTCAGTCACTGTCCCTGAAGGCTCTTTAGCTACGTTGGGATAGTTGCCAAAGGCTTGTTTGGCGGCAGCATTCGAACCAACATCGACTCCTGCAGCATCGCAAGCCTTCTCGATGCTGCAGTCGTCATGCCTTGCACCACAAGTTGCGCTCGTTAGAACGAACTCGTCTGACCTGTTGCCACTTTGAATTGCCCTCCAGATCGTCGACATGTCCACCTCCAAGACCGGTAAGCACGGTCACGCCAAGGTCCACCTTGTCGCCGTCGACATCTTCACCACCAAGAAGTACGAAGACATCTCGCCCTCGACCCACAACATGGACGTCCCCAACGTTCAGCGAAACGAGTATCAGCTGGTCAACATTGACGACGGTTTCCTCAACCTCATGACCAACGACGGTGACACCAAGGACGACGTCCGTGTTCCCGAAGGTGAGCTCGGTGACCAGATCCAGGCCGCTTTCGATGACGGCAAGGACCTCATGGTCACTGTTGTCTCTGCCATGGGTGAGGAGCACTGCCTCTCCTTCAAGGACGCTCCCCAGGGCAAGTAAACTCCAAAAAATTTTAAAAAAAATTGCAGCAATGTATAATCCCCTCGGTCATTTTTCACAAGGCGACTCCTGCATTGTCTTTTCTTTCCACTTTGGATTCTATCTCTTTTTTTTTTTCTTTTTTGGTTGAACGAACCCTTGTGCAATTCCTACATCACCTTTTGGCTTGGGTGCGATTGTGAGTGTGTTGTGTGAAGATTGTGAAACCGAGAAGGCGCGCAAAGATGGGCCGAGTGCGTGAGTGTGGAAATGGAAAGGGTGTCGCACGACACACATCAACGACGAGGAGGAGTTGAGGCACAGTGAGGACAGTTGGACAGTGATGAGGGGGGGGTGAGCTGTGAGTTGGACGTGGGGCTTGTCGCCTTCCCGTCGATCATGAGAGGAAGACCGACCCGGACCTTTACCGACTCTTCCCCATCGCATCCTGCAGCGCGACAGACGTACGATACTGGCCATCAAGGATATCAGGCTTCCACTCTGGCGCAAAACTCTCATTGCTGTACGAATTCACCATCTGCGTAGGCGCGTGGCCAGCCTTGGTGGCATCGCAGAGCGGCAGGGAATCCAGCTGATACGGACTGACAGTGAGACACGGACTGACAGAGCAACGCGTACCGTTGCTAAGTCTGCGTTCCATGGGTGCAAGGTTGGCGACACCTTCGAAAGGGCTCAGCGTACAAGGGGTAGAGTAGAGGCTGGCCACGGCGGTGGGAGAGACCGAAGGATAGTCGATCGTGTCGCTGTGGTAGGAGCCGGAGCGGACGAGTTGGTGGCCGCCGGTTGCGATGGGCTGAACGGCGGGGACGAGCTGAAAAGGAGATATAGGCATGTCTTGCTGGCCACCGTAAGGGAGCGGGTCAGAGTGGACCGGGAGAGCCCGAGTGGCGTCGTCGGCGCTGTTGCCCGGCGAACGACGGCTGAAGAAGGTGGGGTCCGACATCGGGTTGGCAACGCTGTGGTATCGAGTCTGGCGCATGTCAAAAGCGCTGGCCAGACCACTATCCTCGAAACCACTGTTGCCAGCATCTGCGTTCAAGTAGTTTGCAACCAAGCCGGAAGGCTGCACCACACTAGTCCCCACCTGAGGCAGCACTGCATTGCCAGGCGCAGCGGGGGGCAGACTCGGAGCACGATCGCCCAAATCACCACGGCTACGACCATCGCCCACCTGATGGCCCTGAGCCGTCTTTTGCTGTTTACCAGCAACGCGACCCGCAGCTGGAGCGTAGGGATGACGCGTGAGAGGAGGAGGAATGTCCGCATTGTGAAAGCCCTGACGGCCCTTGGCAATCTGTGCCAACTTACGCTCCTTGGTTTCCGCTTTCTTCTCGCGCAACTTTTCGTTATCTTCCACGGGCACCTTAATATACACACACTCCCTACCTCCCTTAGCACAGCGATCGCATTAAAGTCGCTCTCCGCTACACTTTGCTTTCCTGTTATGATAAAGAAAAATGGGGCAGGAAAAGTGTTAGTAAAAACACGCGTTACTCGTGACGACGCGTCCAGGCAGGTCTCTTTTGGTGTGCGTGTGTGTGTGTGTGTGTGTGTGTGTATGTGTGATGGTGGGGAAAAACTCACCTGCCACGACAGTAAGTACAGGCCATAACAACGCGCGGGATCTTGTTGGATCGAAACGAGGGCTGGATGGTGACAGTGGTAGCGCCGGGGACGGCGCAAAAATTGGCGTACACGAGGCTGCCTTCCCAGGGAACAGGACCTCGGTGCGTGAGGGTGGTGGTGAAGGGACGGGTGGACTGGTGATGGTGGTGCGAGCCAGAAGCTCCATTCGCGTCAACGAAGTGGTGTCGGTCGTGCTGGTTAGGTTGATTATGCGGAATGGTAGCCCTGTAAACAGGGTCGGTGGGGTGATACGCGAACGACGTAGAAGCGCTGTTCGACGTAGCAGGCGCGTTGGAAGAAGGCGCGCCAAACGCGTTGGAGGTAAAGCTGTTGCCCGCGTTGTTGCCGTACGACGTAGAAGCAATGTTCGACACGGCATAGTCGTACGTGCCAGGAGCAGCATACGTGTTCGGTCCACCGTAGGAGGTGGAAGGAACGTGCGACGAAGAAGTTACAAACGCATCGGCCAGCGAGTGTTGACCGGACGCGTTTCCAATCTCGGACGCCATGTCCGCAGAGGCCTGGGCAGACTCGTTAGACATACTGACAGGGTTCAAAGAAGGTGATGGGGAATGTCACCAAGTAGAACTGAAAGCAAAGTGCTTCACCGTCATAAAAGAGTCAGAGGAGTGGCTAGACACAAGCTGAAAGTTTTACAAAACAAATAAAGGGTTGAAGCCAGAGTAGTGGCGGATCAAAGTGAGATGTTGAGCAGGTTGAAAGTCGCTAGCAGTCGTGAGTGATGAAGAGCTGTGGTGAAGGAAGAGGATTGGGTATGGGGGGGAAAGAAGGATTGGGAGGGGAGGGAAGAGATAACGATGGAGGGAGGGGAAGAAGTCTCTGCACGGATGGATGGAAGGTTAAAGTAGCTTTGTGCAACGAGCACTGCAGATCCGGTAACGGGCGAAGCGAGGGCGGAGGGCGCGTAGGGAAACGGAAGGGAAGAACAACAACACGGGCAGGAGAGCAGGGTCAGCGCGCGAAGGCTCTGATCTGTGACCTGCGATACACGGTGCAGCAGCAGCAGCCACAACAGTGTTCCTGACTGGCTTCGTGTCGAGTGGAGGACGGTCGTACCGTTTTTCGCCTAATCACGCCTTGGACTCGCTGACGACTTAGCAGGAACAACAGGCGGTATATCAAAGCTGCACCACGCCTGAGACAGACGGAAAAACAAGAAAGAGGGCGTGCTGCACGGTCGTACGTGTTGTTCCCGGAGCAGGACGAGCATTGACACATTCCGCTGCATTACTTTTCGTCCCAGACCAGTGCAACCAACAATGAGAACGGTTGAGCTAGTTTTGGACACTTCGGAGAGATTCGTTGTTTGGGTGAACGGTGAGCGCCTGCGACGCTATCAATGAACAAGGGAAGGAGATAGAGGATCGTGCAGATAGTTGCAGCTCTTCATAGAACGCCACTCTTACCCGCTTTTGGACGAGGTGGAAAGAATGTAAGATTGGAAAAGGTGGCTTGAATACCAGCAGCTGTAACAGAGCAGAGGGTCGGGGCGAGGACGAGGATGGAGGTGATAGAAAGAGGCAGGCAGACAGGCAGACGGCTAACCGAAACGGGATAGGGGGGCGCAAGGAGATAAAAAAAAATCGAAGCTGTATGCTGCGAGACTGATGTTCAACGGGAGCTGTGCATCTTGGCTATGTCTCCACAAAATTTTAACTTCTCACACTCTTGATTCAGTCCATGTCTCACTTATGGCCCTTACATATCGTGTGAGCTTCGGTGTTCATTGTCGTTGGAAACAGAAGTCGTTGGAGTCAAGCTTTCGCTTCGCAAGGCAAAAAAGAAAAGCACTCCCGTTCCCACGATGAATAAGGCGGAGAGTAAACCAAAATAGCCAAAGCCAAGAACGCCACGTGATGAATTGTACAGGACATCTTGTTCTTGCAGCAGGACAACGGCAGCAAACATGCCAATTGTGGGGAAGAGCACTTGAGCGGAGGTACTAGGACGAGGAGAAAAAATTGTCTCGAGAGAGCCAGTAGAAGGCCTCTCGATTTTCTCGCCTCAGATCGTCGCGGTGTGCAATTGGAAATTTCAGCGAAGTGGCGTTTTGCGGGCCAGACATTGGCAGCGTCGATTGCAGCTGCACATAAGTGTCGCCCAGCCACATCCAGAGATCGGTTTCCCTCGCACACAACTGGTGAAGCTCATCCAAAAAGTCGGAATACCAAGCTGCGTTGGTCAAGGAGAGTCTCTCGAGGTCAGAATTGGACGAGGCGTTGACCTGCGCAAGTTAGCCGAGCTTTTGACGTTGCTGTGATTGAAAGCTGACATAGGGTTCAAGACCCTTTTTTTTTCGTGCGCTCGTCCAGTGCTAGTGGAGTTGACATTACTTTGAGGTGTTGCGCTGTTTGGTTGTTTGACGTGGAGAAATTAAAGCTCTTTCTTGTCTTGGTTTTGGCCAGGTAGCTTTGTGTGGATGAGGAGGTCCGTGCAACAAAGTAGCTGCTGTGAGTGGTTGCAGAAAGCGCCCTTTTTTCCCCTAGTAGTAGATCATGGGGTCAAGGAGGTAAAAACAAAGGATTACCTTCGATTCTCTTGGCTTGCAGCCAGTTCGCTCACCTCCAGGTCTTTCGTTGAGAGTCAAGAATCGAGTCTGTGGCTCGCACTTGTGGCACTCTGAAAGCGATTCAAAAGCCACACCGACGGTGCCTACGGTCAGATTCTAGTGAGCTACTCGTCGTTGAATGTCAAGTGGCTTTTTTTTTCGCGCGCAAAAGGTGTACAATACATAAGTCGCTGATCGATTCTCTATAGCTCTAGTCACGAGAGCGCTCGATCCTCATAGATTTAAACAGGAATGGAGGAGGCATTTCGGAGCACCTTTTGCGATGGTCGTTCTTACCGCACTTCGAAAAAAGTAGCTGGCATGGACGGTCACTTTGGTGAGAAGTAAGGCAAGTGCAGGGGAAGCCTTTGACTGACATTCCTCGTCTGCGTCTGCATTGGAGTGAAGACAGTCTCTTGCGCTCGACGGATGATGCCTGCAAGCCTCGAGATGAAAAGACCAGCCAAAGAACGTTGCTCATGACGACAAGCGAGTTCTAAAAGAGCTCCATAAGGCATGAACGCAGAGGATATGTTTTACCGCCGTTTCGCATCTGTCAAAATACTGCCAGAAATCCGCAACCGAACCTCGTGGGCATCTCATGCGAACACCAAAAATGGCTGACTGCTCTGTCCATCGTCTGTCTCAACCAACCAATCTAAGACATTGCCGTCACTGCAGTGCATCGTGCGTCCCACGCCTTGCATTCGGCTTTCGTCCCGTATCCGCTGATAGCGTAACTTAGTCGTTGTCGGCTTGCAACTCGAAACCGATTCCGACTTGGCCCATGCTATGGTCGGAATGATCAACGCTTTCTGTTCTTTGTTTTGAGAGCTCTCTCGATCCACACGGACCGGGAAAGGCTTTTCGGGAAGCCTGCAGCTATGGCTTGCGAAAACGTTCCTCGCTCGCATCGCGCACACATCGCGCGATTCGGCCTGTGAGTCTTTGGGTTCTTTCGAGCCTTCTGAGCCTTTGAAGCCCTTGAAACCTCGATGGGTGTTCAGTTCGACCCTTGCTCGACATTGTTCGTAGATCACTGTTGCACAAGTCGAGGCGTAAGGGACTTTCCTGTAACTGCATCTCGGCCCGAGGAATCTTTCCTCTCTTCGTTTTTGTCGGTGACTGAAGAATGTTCCTTTTTGCAAAGGTCGAGAGACATCCATGCTGGTGTGCAGGTCGAGCTCTCGTACGTTGAGCGATGGCCGAACGAACGATCTCGTGATGGTTTTCTCGGACGCGCTCGACAGGGAAGATGGAAGCGTCGCCTCGTTCCGTCCCGTTCCGATTCGGTGAATCAGGAACTGTGACAGTCACGGACTTTTTTTTTTTTTTTTTTTTCAAACTCCTCTTTCCGATCTCACATAACCGCTGCGCGGCTCTAATTTTCCTGGTATTTTCGTGACATCCTTTTTTTGAGGCTGTTTTTTCTTTTTTTTTTTGAGCCTCAACTTACAGTAAAATGATTTTTCCTTCCCTTTTTTTGGGATGAAATTTCGGATCTCGACTTCTCTTCAGATCTAGCTGAAAACCCAATCGGGAATCGGGGAATCGGGGAATCGGGATGCATGGACCCTGAAGAAGGTCCACACGCTGAGCCTCGAGACTTTCCCTTTCCCTTTCCCTTTCATCCCGAGCACCAACTCCTCTGACCGTAAACATCATTCAGGTTCGATCTCTCGCAAGCAGCAGAACGATGGCGATAGCACCAGCATCAGACAGCAGGGATGACCCACTCAACACGGTGGCTGTTGTGCCAGTCGACATCGTCCAGTCAACAACGAGCCGTAGCGCTTCCACATCCTCTTCAACGACGGCTAGCTCGCTGACTGCCGCAGCATCCAACCTGATCAGTGCAATAGCTCAAGGCTCAAAACACTTCGACTTGGTGGAAGCCGCAAATGATGATGCTCAGTCTGATGCCGACAGCGATGAAGGCGCGAGCTCGTTCACCTACATCGCACCCACGAGCGCATCCGCTGACGCCGCGCAGCAAGGCTGGTACATCTCGACTCCATATCACATCTCAAATCGGTACTACGATGTAGACATCACACTCAAGGCGACCAAGGACGCGCTTGCGACCTCACACGCTGTCGAACAGCAGAATGCGGACGCTGTCCTGTCGCAATCATATCCCGCCTATCTCGTAGTCGTCGACCGAAGCCGCAGCTTGGAAAATCATCGCACGTTGGCGACCAGTTTGGAGTCAAGAGTAACACCAGGGTTCGATGCAGACATTAGCATCGTCGCTGGTGTGTCGCTCATCTCTTCATCCCATCCGCAGCTCGTGACTGCTATGGATGATGATCGGCCCAGCACCTCCGCCGCGCATCGCCAGCGGGAATCACAGACACCGACAATAGCCAAGACCAGCGATCTTGTTGCGCTCTATGCTGACCACGGATGGGAGTTTATCGCAATCGACGAGCTCGATGAGAATGAATCGGACGGTAGACTCAGCCTGAATAGCGACGAAGATGACAGCTATAGTGATGGAGATCGAGACGACGACAAGGACGGTATCGAAAGGATACGCGAGGCACTCATGAATCACATGTGGAATGGGCTCGTGCGCAAAGATCAACCCGCTACTTCGTCGAGCCGAGCCAGGGCGGAGAACATCAACGCAAGTTCTTTGGCGAGCCCAGCTCCTTTCTCGAGCTTCTCAGATGCCCTGAATGGAGGGCTGAATGGCATTGACGTTGATCCGGACGAAACACACGATAGGGACCCTGCCGACGAATTCCGTCGAACAGCGCCTTCTCTTCAGCAGCTTTCGAGTCTCGACAAGGATTTGGATGGGAACAACGGCTTTCCAAGCCTCGATTTGGCCAGCCATGCTGAAGCAAGTGATTTAGACGAGCAATTAGCAAAGCTGTTTCTCGCCAACAGCAACGGCAACGGCTCTACTGACCTCGCAGAGCTCGAAGCATTTCTCGAATCGGAAGACCCTTCATGGCCAGGCTTAGCTTCCAGACCCTCTCAAACCTTGGGCGCCGACACTGGCGAAGAAACACAAACATTCGAAGACGACTTTGACGATTTCTTACCCTTCCAATCGGCCCCTCCCACCGCATCTCAACCAATGCCCGAACAAGCCAACACAGACACAGAGGATCTACCATCAATGCAAGACATCTCCCAAATGCAAAGTCGTCTATTCGGCTCCAACGCAGCAGCACGCCTTGAAGCAGGCCCACTCGGAATGGGCAGCCAAGCGAACAACGCTGCGGGCGAAGGTGACCTGGCTTCTCAGCTCCAACAGCTTCAATGGCACGCTCAGAGGGTACAAAGCATTCAAGATCCCGATCAGCGGAGGAAGGAAGCTGCGCTTGTAGCGCTAGCGTTCAGCATGCAGTGGTCTACCGACGACGAGGATCTAAGCGGTGCTGGTGGTATGACGTTCTGAAGCCGAAGCATTTTGTAGAAATTTTTGATACGGTTGTCATTGTAAGAGGACGCAAAGAATACATTTACTGAGCCTTCTTGAGACGTTCCTCGGCGGCCTTGAAGTTGATGACGTCCCAGATAGCCTTGAAGTAGTCGGCCTTGACGTTCTGGTACTGAAGGTAGAAGGCGTGCTCCCAGGCGTCGACGCCGATGAGAGGTACGTGGGCTGTAAGGCGCAAAACAAAACAAAAACCGTTAAGTGGTCAGTATCGGCGATGTCCCTCTCAAACACACGCTCGCTCGGAAGTCAAGCCACTTACAAAGCAGAGGATCCTGGTTAGCAGTGGTGACAATATCCAACTTATTGGTCCGCGGGTTGTATCCCAACCAACCCCAACCGCTTCCCTGAATCGCAGCGATCTGGGCGTTAAACTTCTGCTTGAGCTGATCGAGACCACCAAAGTCCCGATCGATCGCATCCTTCAGCACACCTTGGGACAGCTCACCACCGCCCTGTTTCTGAGGAGCCAAGTTCTCCCAGAACAGAGTGTGGTTGATGTGTCCACCGCCGTTGAAGTTGATCGCCTTCTGCAAAGCAATAGCCGACTTGACGTCCTTCTTGTGGAGAGCCTCACCAAGCTGCTCTTCGGCCTGGTTGAGACCGTTGATATAAGTCTGGTGGTGCTTCTGGTGGTGCAACTGCATGATTTGGGCCGAGATGGCGGGTTCGAGTGCGCCGTAGTCGTAAGAGAGGTCGGGGAGAGTGTGCTTAGCTCGGACGGCGGCAGGGGTGGCGGCGGCAAAGGTACGCGAGCCGGCCTTAATGGCGGCGCCAGTGGATCGGGTGAGAGCGGTTCGAAGCATGTTTGAAGTTTGGATTCTTGTGACAAGTCTGAGAGGTATAGATGATGGGAAGAAGCAAAGATGGAGAGCTTCAGACACACACACACAGAGAGAGAGAGAGAGAGAGAGAGAGAGCAACGGAGCCAAGTCTGCTCTGAGCTTTTGCTGCGAGCACGGACGCTCTCTCTTTTTTTTTTTTTTTTTTTTTTTTTTTCTTCGCACGTCTTCCACCCGCACCTTGACGTAATCAGAACGATTTCATCTGGATCCCCGATATGAGCTCATCGGGAAAGTGACACTTTGGCTTCAAAAAAGGTTTCCGCGACGCGTAAAGTTTGCCTTTTTCACGTTTCGAAAAAGGAGAGCAACACCAGACTCGCCATTCTTGGCTCAGCTGAACTCAGCCATCATTATCACCATCATCAACCATGCAAGCTCCACAACAAACATAGAAGCGTTTCACACCTCGTCATAGACAGCACCATCGATATAGAGCATCCCGAAATGCAGGCATGCTCGAGCAAGACGATCCAACGCAACAGGCTGGCCCTTCGAGTCTAAAAAGAGAGATCGTACCGACGTCTGATGATGAGGACTTTTTCTTCGTTTCACAGTCTTCTGATAGGTACGGTTCTAGCTCGGACTCGGTAAAGAGCTCGCGGCAGGGCAAACAGAGGAGTCGCGATGCTGACGAAGAGGAAGAGGAGGATGAAGAAGAAGAAGAAGAAGAAGAAGAAGCAGTCTTGCCGACTCGCCACAGTCCGGCGAACCAAAGGACGAGTCAGCAGCTTGATGCTAGCGTTCAAGAGTCTTCTGGCAAAGCTGGGCCAAGCGCAGACCCAGACAGGGATACTGTGGATGACGGCCAGCCAAGACAGCATGGGACGCCACCAACGAGATTCACACCGGACTTGGGCGACGAAGGATCCCCACCACCATCTCCTGCTCCATTGGCATCGACGTGCTCTTCCACAACCGCCATTATACCCTCGCAATCTGATGCGAACGACAAGGAGCAGTCCACACTGTTGAACAGCATACCGAGCCAGCCGACAATTGCAATCCATGATGGCGTCGCGGAGGAGACGTCACCGGTTGTTGGGGGTGCTGATGGCATTGCTGCAGATGGCCATGACGATGTCACTATTCAGCCTTCTGCCAGGTCACGGTCTGTGTCTCTACAGAGCGATGCCACTCTGCCGTTTGCTGAGAGTCCAACCGCCTCTCATCAATCCCACCCGTCAACGCCTATTCTCGCTCCGGCCTCCTCCTCCAGCCATGCGAGCACCTCACGATTAGATGCTCCATCGACTTCTGGAGCAGAGCAACGGCCTAGTCCAGCTGAAAGCCCATCAACAGACCTGGATTCCGACCACGACAGCAACCCACTACACGAAGCACAACTGCAGGCAGCTGCAACCGAAGATTGCACTCGACATCTCCAAAATGCTGTGTCTACCTCTCTGACACCTCCACTTTCACCACTCCATATGCCAGCTTCGGGCGCCGCACCACGACCACGACCCCGGCCACGACCACCACCAGTCCCGCAGCAAGCGCCTCCAGCTGGACCACAAAGTAACAGCCATTCCACCGTCGACGATGAGACCTTGGCCAGAGCCGCTGCTGCACAACCTCCCACGCCGCCTCGACGACAGCTTCGTGCCAGGAACGCCGCTCAGCTCAACCCTTACACTCTCGAGGCTGTACGCTACCAGCGAGCTCTGATACGCAACGATTGGGAGGATGCTGTCGTCAGTCAGCGGGAATGGCATCGCCAAGAGCGCAGAAGGATTGCCCAAGAGGCGGCCAAGGCTCAGCGCGAAGCTCAAGCAGCACAAGGCTCGGAAGAGTCGCAAAGTCAATGGCTGGTTCCAAGCTCTGGGCCCAGCTCGCAGGCGGATCACGAAGAGCTTTCTCTGCCGTCATCACCCGCCGTCCCATCGATGCCTCAAGTCTTTGTCGAGATCCCGGCTCTTGACGAAACTGACTCGCTGCGCGGACATGCCGGTGGCCCTAGACCTCGGCTGTCCTCTCCTACCCCTTCACAAAGCGGCAGACTACCAGAGCTGGCAGAGATGCTTGCCAAATCCTCCAAGACCAACAAGCCAGGATCTTTGAGGCATGCCACCTACAAAGGTCCCAGAACAATTGCTAGGGTGGATGCTGACGCTGAAACGGTACGACTGCAGAGCTCTGAAACTCCCCAGGTCGATGAGGATGACTCAACACCACTGCCACCGCCTGTCCGTCGGAAGCACCCTCTGCGCGCACTATCGCCGTCAGACGGCGAGACGACCCTCGATGCATCAGAGCAGGAGCCGTCCCATCAAGACACATTCGTCGTAGACTCTTCCAACGATGAGCGGCCTCCGTCTGTCCTGCCTGTTCCAAAACCAAAGCGAAGGAGTCGATGGTCCGGCGATGGTTCAAGCAGCGACAGCACAGACTACGAACGCCGCTTCCGGCAGCTCAAGAAGATGATGCCTGCAGGCATGGCCCGCAAGCACATCCGTGACCTGAGGGCAATGAGGCACGGCAGGGCGTACCATTCGGACGGCCACGTTTCATCCTCATCGTCTGATGCAGGTGCTTCCAAACGCCACACAGGTCAACGAGACGCGGAAAGACCACGACGTGCCAACACAGCCGACGTCTCGGATAACGAAAGTCTGCAGCCAGGACAGACGAGGAAACGCCTCCGACGCCATGACAGCCTTGACGGGAACAACGCCTTGCTGCTCGACCCAGACTCGGACTCATCGTCGTCATCGTCGACATCTTCACCTACGTCTGACGCATCTGCGTCCTTCGTGAATTCGAATCTTGCGGAGGCGTTGACGGATGTTGGCCATCAGTCCAGACACAAAGAGGCGGAAGAGGTGGACGAGAGCCCTGCTCCATGGTGGTCTGTCAACCGGCTTGACTCGTACGTCCCTTACCGCGAAAGAGACGCCATCGACCGCATGCTCAGCCGCACTGGCGGAGGCAAGCCCCGCAGCAAGACCGCCGCACGCACAGCAAAAAGTACATCTGGGCACCGTCAGGCTCGACTCGATGGGTTCGTGTCTTCTCATCGACATCGAGGGAGCAAATCCAATCCGGTCCGATCGCATCTGCGCGAGATAGGTCAGAACCAACGGCGTCACCAAGGAGCAACAGTCGAAAAGAGTGGTCAACATGGGCAGTCGCACCCTCCAAGAAGGAAGAAGAAGCGTCCAAAACTGGATCCAAGAATTGGCCGGACAACTGGTTCAGGCACGCGGGGAGCCCCAGCGGTGTTACGCAATCCACCTGTTGTACGCCCGCGTGCGAGGCCTCGACTCGACCTCGAACAACACGATGTGCTTTTTGCCGTCAATCCGACTAAAGCTCGACAAACACGACCGGACGCTGGCGGCGACGATGGAGCGAACGATGAGGATGTGTTGGACGACGACGACGGTCAGTGGCGGATCCTGAGCTCTGTCGTAAGAGACTCGACACCGGTGAGCCTGCCTGACGCACGACTTGCAGTCCCTCGACAGCGCGCAGGCGGTGAGCCACGCCAGCCACCTTCGTTGACCACGGTGGGCGATATTGCTCCTTCGCCACTACGCGGTCCTCACGCATCTCCTTCAGTGTCTTCGACTTCAGCCCGCCTGGTGGGGATCAACGCGGTCAACGATCAAAGTCCCGGCACAGCGTCACGCACAAGATTGGACGCGTTTCCACGCAAGGCTCAGGCATTCTCCAATGCTGGTCAAACCTTGCCTTCACACGCCGCATCTGATCTCGACGGGAGCGACGCCTGGGACGATTTCAGAGGCATCAGCTTGGATTTCGGCATGGTTCCGCTTGTCGAAGGAAAGCGTCTCGATGTGACGGGATCTCCGCTGCTGGCTCGCCTTCCCGACTTGATCGCGTTGCCAGACCGTCTGCTGGGTCACGAGCACATACCTCGAACGTGGTCAGGGGAGGTGCTGCGCCTGGAAGATACAGTGCTCGATACTCATATGGACCACGAATCGCTCGCTCACAAGCTACCCTTCTTCGTAGACAGTCTCCGACTCAAGATCAGCCGATCGCTCGGTCAACACGAGGGAGAAGCATCGACTGTCGATGAAAGACGACACGTGCGGAACCTTGTTGTTGACACTGGCGCTTTCCTAGGTTGCTGGATGGTACGGCAAGCTCAGGGTGCTGCGGAAGGAAGTACGGATCCTGCGTCGATCTTTCGCAACTATCGAACGATTCTCGAAAGAATTGAGCTACTACAGACCTCCGTTCTCTCGCTGCACGATACGGCGCATTCCGCAAAAGCTATTCGAGAAGACCACAAATTGATCTTCCTGCAGCTGGCTTGGATGCGCTTCGAGCTCTGTTGGAGGGCCATTGCGATCTGTGATGCAGACGCCAACTATGCTCTTGAACCTGATGCGCCGACGGTGGAAAGCCTGCTTGCTTTCAGCCGTACACTCATGGCTCTGTTGCTTCATCACGGACTTCATCGGTCTGTTCGCAATCTGCGAAAGGCAGCAGAAGGAAGCAACACAAGTGTCAATCTCGACATTTCGGCGATGGATGTGGACCAAGACCAAGAGACAAGCGTCACTGTCGATGAGGCTACTGGAATGTGGCTCAGTGTGATCCATCTTCTTGGCTCATTCGAACAGAGCCGCGGGATCACGGACGGACGACTCTTCTGGACGCAATTCGAGATTACATATCAACGATGGGACGAATCGATGCCCAAAAGAGCGCCCTTGCTACGCGCTGAAAGTCTTTGGTACTGCGTTTTTGCGCTCAGCACCTTGTCCCAAGTCTCGCCAGATGGGACGACACAGGCTGCGCCTTCGCTCCGCGATTGGTGGCCTTTGGTGGCCAGAGCGTTGGTGTTGGTCAAGTTCCGATCGGAGGAGAGCAAAGAGATGGCCCTGGGCTGGCACATGCTCGCGAAACGAGACGCTTACGTGCGCATCGTGCTGCAGCGCTGTTCTCTGCTGGCGTCGGAATGGCGGTGGACTATGGATGGTGCAGAGATTACTCTTGCACGCCTCTTCGACATCTTCAACAGTCACAAGTTGGCCGACTTGCCCACCGAGACGGAGCACGACTTTTCAGCTTTCCTTCGCGACTTTGACGTCAACAAGCTGTCTACAGCCGATGTGGTCGACGGAGAAGCGATGCAGGATCCGAGCTTCCACCTCTTTGTCAGGCTCCTTGCACGAGCAGGTCAAGAACTGCGTGAACATGCAATCGAGGGTAAGGAAGGCGATCGGCGTATCTCTCGACTATTCTCGCGCATGACACCGGTCCGAGTGATGCCATTCACCCGCGCTGATGTGCCAACGAGCTCGCAGCGTTCTGTACTCTTCAATCACTATACGGTCGTCATGCTGTTCCTGTACCTCGTGCCGACATCTTCGCCTCAAAGGCTCCGACAGATACAGAGCTTCTTGCCAGCCTTCAAGGACGCTGACTTTGTCAGCCAAGTCACCTGCATCCGAGCCATGATGTACGTGGCCATAATTTTCCGGCATCATCGACTCGATCTAGACCCGGTTGTCAGGTGGTTCAGCGACACCATAACCGTGCTGCGTCGCGAGTACGAAGAGATCGATACAAGCACGAAAAGGTACGAACGACAGCAATTGCAGCAATCGCTTCAAGAACGAGGCGTCATGGGTGCAGCTCGATCAGATGCTTTGCGAATGGCAGACATTTTCGAGAATGCGCCAGCTCGGCAGGCCGCTCTAAGGAGGAAGGAGGAGGTTGCTAGACTGCTGGTTGTCGCGCTGCGATCCATTCAGCACGTCATTCGCCACAGCGATCTTCAAGGGGGAGCAAGCGAGGTTGAGGCCCCAAACCAAAGGCTGCCGGATCAACTCCTCCTGTGTCCAGCTTGGACGCAGCAGATGCTCGAAGCGCAGATCTCGCTTGAGCCGCGCGTTGGTCAGGAGGTGCTGAAATGCATTCAGACTTTCCTGCTGGCTCGCATTCGAGTCCTGCAGCCTGACGCGGCGAGGGCGGATGCGGCAAAGCCTGTGGAGGGGGAGGGCCAGCGGACGACTACTCACCAGCAGCAGCCGAATCGAGACGAGGAAAGTCAAGAAAGCTTTGCAGAATTGTTTGAAGCAGACGACGATTTCGATTTCGAGGATCCTCTTCTGGCACGACTGCTGGATGGCGCAGATACGAGCACAGCAAGCGACAATGCAGCAGCGGAGCGTCAGAAGGAAGTTGACAAAGCGCAAACCGCTGCCGCTTTGGCTGCAGAGAAGAAGCGCTGGGATCGTGAGTTTGGAGAGCGCGTCAAGAATACGATCTCGCCTTCGCTGTTCCAGCTCTTGTCCAACATCTATCATCCGGATCGGAGAATGGAAGCGGCTGCCATGGGCTCAGTTGTTATGAGTCTGGGAGTTACCCAGCGTCTAAACGAGGTTTCGATCGACGCAAACGATGGCGCTGGTCATGTTTCAGCGGCTCGCAGTCGAATGGACCGATTGATGAAGGAGGCCGAAGCTCGACAGTACCTTGAGCTGGTAGTGGACTGCTGGGCAGGATGTGCACATGTTTTGGTGACAAACGGCTTGAGGGAATGGAGTTCGTACCTTGGTTTCGGTAACGAGTCGTGGAAGCGAATTGACGATGCGATTGGAAGGAGGGATGTTGCGTTGAGGTTCTTGCAGAATGTGATCAGCTTGGATGCGACTGCGGTCCAAAAGCGGGAGTACGAGGTGGAATTCTTGGCGGTGTGGATCCAAACGGCTGTCGCACGTGTGCTTTCAGTGCAGGATGTGTATACACGATCGTTGATCGAAGCGGCGACTTACAGCGACGGCAAGAACCCACCTTGGCTGCTGGGGTCTGTAACAGCACAGTGGCAGACGATCATCGCCAGCACAGCGACCGAGGAGGTCGACGCTATTGCAACGCAGTCTCGGCCTGACACACCTGCGTTGGACCTAGACTCCTTCACCCAGCACCGCACCGCCCTCCTCCAAGCCACATACGCAACCCTCGCATCCGCACTCGCCAACACCACCGCCAGCATGGGGATCGCCTACTCGATCCTCTCCGCTCTACTCTCGTCGCTACGAGCTTATGTCGAAGATACGCCGGTCAAAGCGCAATCCAGCAGCAGCCATGCTGTCATCCAAGAGTATCTCTCGTTCTGCAAGACAACGCTATCGGACGTGGAGAGCAGTCTGGTGGGTGCCTCGGTGATGACTTCGTTGCGCTCGGAGTACAATGCTGCGCTGCAGATGGTGAACAGAAGGCTGGATGGATTTGTGAAGACTTGAACAAGGTTGTTTGCGAAAAGCCAGTGATGTGGCGGATAGTAAGACAATCTTTTTAGTACGAAAATCGAATCGTTGATCATCTGTGTAGGTTTTCTTTTCCTCTTCCCATCAACTTTCTCTTTGGTCGCTAGACTGGTCATCGCCTAGCGTTCACGAACTCCTCGCCCTCCCTGTAACTCATCTCCCTACCTACGAACTTCCTCGCCACCTTCGGGTGGAGAGCGCCCCACTCAAGCTGAGCGTCGCAACTGCAACTTTTTTGTCTTCTATTACCCCAGTTGGGGCAGAAAAAAAGCGGGCCTTTTCCTGTGTCTGTTTGTCGTTCGTCTGTCGTCGATCTCTGTGCGTAAGCGGATGTGAATGAGTCGGTTGGGTGTTCTGACGGGTCAACATCCCTTAGCTTGTTAACCACCATCTTGTCGGTCCTTCGTCTTTCCCGCAACTCGCCCCCTTCTCGCTCTCGACATTTGCGCATATAGGCACCTCCTCTTTGGTCCGTGTTTTTACAGCCGGGCTCAGCACTCCTCATCCTTCGTCGCGCCATCTCCGTCGAACTGCTTCCCCAACTCACCCAGCCGAGCTCTCGCTCTCGCCTAATTCCTCAAAACTTTTTTTTCGTCAAATCCATTGGCGCTCTCCCCCGCTCGTCGTCGGCCTTTGCCGCCGCCGCCGCCGCCGCTCTGGTTCCGAGATGCAAAGCTGGCTCGTTTGTGCGTGAAACTCGTTTGTTGGCGTTTTGAGCGCAGCAAGTCTGCCAAAAATCTCAATGGGGTCGAAAAGCGAATGAGAACGCTTGAGGTCCGCTCTTGACTCACAACACATACGCTTGAGCTCTAGGCTGCGACACTGACTTGCACACACCACGAGGGCCAACTTCGAAAAACGCAGACTTCGAATTCGAAACTGACACGAAAGAGATCTTTGCTCGCACCTCAGCTGCACATGCGTCTTGCCCATTCTCGATCATACGCTTTGCTTCCCTTCTCTACACCCGCCGCACCACATCTTCCACTACCCCCTCCAACACCCCCCTCACCTTCCCTACCAGCCCCTCCACCACCCTTACCTCCGCCTCCACCCCCGCCACCAGCGCCAGCAACCCGCTCACCAACGCCGCAAACGTCGGAGCGGGCGGACTATTCAAATGCCTCACCAACACCTTCCCCGTCTGTTGACATCTTTTCCGCAAAACTCGCAACACCGCCTGCACCGCCTGTATCTGCGCTAGTGTAGCTTGTACGTGCGCCGATCCGACCGGTGAGGCGAGAAAAGTTCCAAGTGTATGGGTGGACGGTTTGGTGTCGAACTTTGCCAGTGCGTGGTCGGTTGAGGCTCGGTGGAAAGCCACTTCTCCACCACCCAATCCTGCGTACAGAGCGATTAGGTTGGTCGTACATCCATCTGCCAAACCAATCTCGACATCTCCACCATCCACTTCCGTCACCCCCTCCCCATCAACCCCAACTCTCCTGACCACCAACAACCGCCGCATCCCCCTCCTCACCCCATCAACCCCACCCCACCAAAGCGCACCCCGAAACTGCCACCCGTTTTTGTACCAGATCCGCTCCACCAGCACTAGTTCGTTGCGAAGCTTTTCTAGGCACATCATGAGGCTCTTCAGGTGGCTGCGGAGCGACTTGAGGAGGGAAGGGGCGTCCAGGGTCGATGTTGGGTTGGATGGAGAGGTGGCGGAAGAAATCGAGTGGAGATCGGAGGAGACGGGGTTGATGGGGTTGGTGGGGAGAGTAGAGAATGGGAAAGGGGGGACTGAGGGTACGGAAGTAGCGCAGGTGACGGGAAGCGAGCGCGAAGGATCAGCTGGTGCGGGTGTCGAGGTGTTCGATGCCGTAGCGACTTGAGTTGAAGAGATGGACGCGGAAGCAAATCCGTGAGTCGGTGTGTCGTCTGTCTGCAACCGACTCTGCTGCTCTTCATACGCATCAGAGACAGCTGTTGACAAATGCTTGGACTTGCGACTGCAAACCGCGTCGGAGAGAGCGTGCTCGAGCTTGCGTTTCTTCGATGAGTCGTCGTTGCTCGTTGCGCTGCTGCGGCTGCTCTTGGATGCGTTGCCGCTATTTGCTGTGTTGCTGCTTGTTGCGCTGCTCTCCACTTCAAAGCCTTTCGCACCGCTGCTCTTGGGTTTGTTCCCATTTATTGTATCGCTGTTTGACGATATGATGTCCTTTGTCGTGTCACTCTTCGACGTCTTGCTGTCCTTTACGCTACTGCTGCTCGGTCCGCTACCCTTCTTCGTGTCGCTACTTGATCCATGAACCTTTGAGCTGTTCGCTCCACCGTTGCTCTTCACTGCCCTGCTACTCTCTCCACCGAGACCCAACAACAGCTCCAGCGCGGACACATTCCCTTTTACCTTGTTCAACTCTCCCAACGTGTTTTTCTTAACCTTCTTCCTCTCCCTTTCCTTGCCCTTTTCTCTCGTCGTCCCGGCACTCAACCCACCCAAAATGGCCTCCAGCTGCATACCCAACCCCAACACGCCAGCCTCCGTTTTCGTCGCAGCAGGTGTCGCTGCTGCAGTCAGAGATGCATGCTTACGTTTCTTTTCACCCTTTCGAACGGTGTTTGACGCAGAGGTGGTGTGATGGTTGGATGGAGGTCGGTGGTTTGGCATCGTCGAACGCTGTGGTGGTGTGGGAAAAAAAAAAACGTCCTGCAAGGGTCCGGCTGAAAAAAGTTTGCCGTGTGGAGGCGAGGAAGGATCCGATTTCCGAAAACCTTTTCGTCTCCTCCTCACCATTATATCCTTCCATGCTCTCATCCTCACACTCACACTCTCACCGATCTCAACCATTACAACCGACACATACAATCCACACGCACTTCGAACGAATCCAGCGTCTAGAAAAAAATCAATTACATCCGGCGTTTACCCCTTACAACTGCCGACTTATCCGATTATACACAGACTCCTGACCACCCGCCCCCGCCGGCGATCTCCCACCTTTCACAACCGGCTGTCTCGAACTCCTCCGCGTCGGTGTATCCGGTTGACTCGCACCGTACATCGAATTTCTCTGTCCCTCCATCACCGGTATCGCAGCTTGCGACGGCATTGGATCATCTCTCAACTGATATCCTTTGAGCGTCACTGGCTCTGCCAACCCCGCTTGTGGCATAGGAGGTAATTGACTCTCCCTCCTCCCACCCATCGACGCCCTCGGCGTGCCTCTCGCAGGACTTCCCCCCACAGCAGCCAACGATAACGCGTTCATCGTGGCCATCTGTTGTTGCAGGAAATCCCCCGTCCCCGGCCGCATCCGCAACAACTTCATCGCCATATCCAACGACCCGTTCGCCGCCGCTTCCGAATCCTCTTCCCTTTTCTCCTGCTTCCTCTTCTTGATAGTCCCCAGCGAGCGTTGATTCAACACCGACTTATCCTTAGCACGCCTCTGCGTGCCTCCCGACGCACGCCGCATCTTCGCCTGCATCCCGCGCACGCACTCCATCATGAGTTCGTCCGTCGACTGGTCATGCAGCAAAAGGTAAGAAAGGATGTCGCGATACTTGGCACCCTGCAGCACGTCGAGGGGTACACCGTGCGTGACGCCCGTTTCCGCATCGTAGGCGTTGAAATAGTTTTTGAGGAAGCCGAGCCATTTGAATACGATGTCGACCTCTTTGTCGGATAACTGGTTCATGTTGGATGGCGAGTCGGATAGCGGTGGGACCAGGATGGATTCGATAATGTTGAGAACTTCTTTCCACACTTTGGTCAGCACAAGGAGCGCTTCGCTTTCCGACAGGCTGCCTTTGAGTGTTGCGAGACACTCGTCTAGATAGTCGAGCAGTGGGATGATGGCTGCTTCGATCTCGTGATCCGTCAGTTGGGCTGGTCGGTTCTTCGGCTTGACCTCCGGCTCGACAGGTGGGATCATCGATGCGTTGACGTTGGTACTGGCCAACGCTGAAGCATAGAGGGCCTTGACATTGCCAATCGCCTTATCGAGGTTGATACCGCTCGTCTTGACTAGCGTCTTGAGCAACGATCTTGATAGACACTGTCGAATGAAGACAGACATCTTGTCCACAATGATACGCACCATATCGCTCTCTGCCCGCTTCAACGAACGGAAGCCTCGTCCGAAATGATACAAGATATCATCGCGTTCGCCCTCCATGCTCACCCGCATCAGCAGTCGACCTTGCGTATCCAGATCCAACCACATTTCATGCGACAGGAAATCGCCAAAGTATCTCGGATCGAGACGCATATACGCCCGTCCGCAAAGGTTGTGATCTCCAACCAACTTGCGATCCCAAACCGTCGCAGCCAGCCACATCGGTTGCTCGACGTGCACGTCAAACACTTCGTCCCATCTCGGCTCCGACGTCTCGTAGATCGTTCGAGTCTTGGCAATCTTCTGGCCCCTCTCGTCACTGAGCGTGACAAACGAGTCGATGCGGGCATTCACGCCCGTATCTCGGATAGGCTGCAGGTTCTCTCCGAGAACAATCTTGATGGAAAACACAAAGCGATTGTTGCTCCGCTTGGACGGCACTTCCGGCGCATGCCTCTTGACGATCTCCGCTTGCTTATCTGCATCAATCTTCTGATAAAGCTTGTCGAGCAGCACTCGCGCCGCCTCGATATTGTTGAGACGGACGCACGACATTGCTTGAAAGTGGAATGGCTCGACCCTCTTCTCTCCAGAAAGCGTCTGCTTGGCTTTGACCATCCAGGCCGACTGCTTCTGTGCCATGTCCTGATCCTCAGCTGTGCGGGGATACATCTCCTCCATAAACATCTCTTCCACACGGCTGCAGTACTGCTCGACCGCCCGACTGACGATCTTGGCTAGAGTGGTGAGGAAGCGTGCGTTCTGATACGTATCGGGCCATTTGAGACCAAGGATGAAGTCGACAGGCTGCTGCAAGGCTCCGAAGAGGTCGTCGATACTGCTGCTGTGAACCGCACCTTCGCTCTCGATGGGAGTAAAAGCGTCGTTGGCGATGGCATTGTGCACCCATTCGGCCGTCTTCTTTTCCGAGTTGATGAGCCAGTGGCGGATGTGTGGCTCGAACCAGTCTGTCAGGCTGAAAGCGACGTCGGCGTCGGGACAAAAGGCAGTGTACATGCGTAGAAGCGCCTTGACGCGGTTGTACAGCGTAAAGATGTCGTCGAACGACAGCGGCTCGTGCTCACGTGTGGTATGGTCGATGACCTGTTGCTTCATCGAGTCGAGGTCGTCCAGGAAAAGTGGGACTTGCTTTTCGAGCAGCAGAGAGACGGGATCGACCGAACCCAGTAGCGGTTCTGGATACCTCTTGTCGAGCCGTTTGGCACCCTTTTCGAGCCAGTCGAGCAACTGCACAAGAGGCACGACCTCGTTGACCACGACCTGCGAGAAGAGCTCGGTCGTCTTGGCGGTATACTCGTGAATAGCCATGATACGAACCGCATCCTTGAGCTCCTCGACGTGAGACTCGAGCGCAACTGCCTCGGCTTCGAGACGTCTGTCCTTGCGAACAAAGCCTGTAGCATGTAGATCCTGAACCATGACCAGATAAGGCTGAATCTCTTCTGTCTCGACATTGTGAATGTCCTGAAAGGTCTCGTACAGATACCGTAGAAATGACTCGAAGAGCGACGTGTAAAGTCTGACCAGCTTGATCTGTTCCAACTGCATCCAATACGCAAAGTCGATCTCGGACAAGATATGCGTCACCGAACCAAGAGATTCAGAGACGCAATCGAGCGGCACCTCGCCATTATCATATTTGGTCTTGATGACTTCCAAGTTGGATACGGCAAGGAACGGAGACGCGAGACGCCAACGCTGCGCACACTCTGCGAGCAGCTCGACGTGGCTTTTGGAGAGGATGCTTAGCGAGACCTCTTCCTCTTCTGGCTGATGCTTGATCATTTCGAGATCGTAGTCGATGCAGATCTCGAACGCTCTGTGGTAGTAGGCGCGAGGATCAGGAGGGATGTATACGAAAGAGGTGAAGGCGTCGTCGTCGGCAGAGTCTATCGAGAGACCTGCAAATTCTGCATCTGGTGTTGTTGTTTCCGAAGTTTTCTCGTTGGAAGGCGTACCGCCTGCTGCACCACTACCGTTGTACGATTCCGGTCTCGACGCTGTAGGCCTCGAAGGCGACATAGCAGAAACATCGTTGGAGGTGCTCTTGAGGAGCTCCGGATTGTTTTGACACATCTCCATCATGATCTGAGAGAGAGACGAGAGCTCTTGTGTCCTCCAATGCTGGTAGGCCTCTTCCGATGCAAAGTCCTCCCTGCGCCCTGGCCATGGTTGTTGGAGATTGACGTTCTTGACGCAGCGTTTGAGATCGGTCATGGCGGCGTGCTCTGTGCACGTCTTTTTGACAAACTCGACATCCTGAGCGAGTTGGGCGAGATCGACAGAGAAGAGAGCACCGACAGTGCGCACCATGCTGGACTCGGCAAGTAGACTCGATGACAGAGTGGGGATAGTGCTCGCGGAGCTCGTTCGACGACTGGCGCTGGCGCTGGTAGACGCAGGGCTCTTGTACTCCTTGGCGGCGGCATACCCATTCGAGCCCGACGATACGGCTGCTGATGCTGATGAAGATGCGGCTGCCAAAGAAGCGGTAGGCGCAAGCTTTGCCGCATAGCCTTCGAGACGTTCTGTAAGTTCCTTGGGTACACCGCTGACGGTCTTGAGACACTCGCGGATGATGTTGACAAAATGGCCGACCTGATTGTTGAGCTCCTGCTTCCATTCGTCGCCCACAGAGCGCTTCTTCAAGCTAGCTTGTGCGGTGGTGACAAAGATGAGGATGAGCTCTTCGATCTTGCGATTCTCCTTCATCTGTTTTTGAAAGGACGCCTCTTTGAAGGTGCCGTAGAAGCCGCCGATGGTCTGTCTTAAGCTCTGATCCTTGTAGTTGGTATCACGTCCCATGGCGATCAGTTCGAGCCGGTCGTTGAGCCGCTTGATGAGCTTTTCTGGAAAGCGGGCAGATTTGGAGGAGCCGCCGACCATGTCTGCTAGCCCCGCAAAACCCATCCAACTGTCACCTTTGGACGCCGAATCGGAAGCTTTCTTTGATGCAGACGCACCGGTGACACCTGATAGCGGTCCTGTTGGGTTGGCAGTCAGACTCTCCCTCGCTTTTGCCTTTGCCTCTCTACGCGCTTGGGAGAGGTGCGCATGATACGCGACCTGGAGGAGAAAGACATAGACATCTCCATCGGTCATGACCTCGCGGGCGTAGCCGCTGCGATTGCTTTTGGTGCTGCGGGTGGTCATTGTTTCGGCAGATCGATGGTTCTGTTGAGTGAAAAGGGTCTATTGCCGGTGGGCGGCCGACTAGAGTTGTACCGCAGGGTTGGAGAGACGAGGTTCACATGCACGACCTCGTGCTGGATGACATGACGATACGCGGAATGAGCTCTTCAACGATATTGAAAGCTATCCGTGGCGGTCAGAAGAGGAGCTGCTGTTTGTGTTTGGTTCCAAATGAGGTGGCTTATCGGCTTTGCCAAAAACCAAAAAAGATGCGCCGAAGAGGTCGGGGGTATATGGGCGGTGCTGCGACCTCTCTTGTTGCGATAGTGGGTGGTGACGGTAAGGGTGCGATGGTTGTGGTAGCAAAGATGGTGAAGGGTTGTCGGTGAGGACGATGTTGTGGGGTGAATCTCAGTTCCGGTGGGTGTGTGAGTGTTGCTGAAACAGAGAAAGAGCATTTTGATATGTGTCACTTGTGCTCCGACGACGGCACACACACACACACACACAGGCTCAGCCGCGTCGATCCAAAAGCAGCGTCCGTGCATGCGTCATAGAGCGGAGGGCCAAAAATTGCGTTTTTGTTAGGTTGCAAACTGCTTTCGCTTACATAAGCTTTGCTGCAGCCTTGGACCTTTTTTTTGTTCGAGATCTTCTCGAAAGCAAGAAGAAGGCAACCACCGCATCGCTTCATCCGAATCCTTCTGACTCAGGGTGCTTTTTTCTCTTTCACCGTCACATCCCTCCCACACCCTATTTCGACAGTCACGTACTTCGGAAGCCAATATGGCCGTTGGAGCTGCATCGCTCGCTCAGCGGGCTCGTCTGCACAGCACACCGCTGTTCGCCTCGGCTGCTCGATGTGCCACCTCGCGGAGCTTCTCCGTTGCTGCTTCGGCAACTCCGAGAACAGCAAGCTTGAGGACGACGCTCAACTACGACTCTGCCACTTTCACACGCGCCAGCATTGCTTTCTCTGCTCAGTCGACCTTGGTGGCTGGCAAGCCATTCGGTTCTGCAATCGCGCATCGAAGCTTGTCGCTCTGGGGCTGGTCTTCCAACAAGTCTGCACCCCAATCCAACGACGCATCGCCATTCTCTTCCGAACTGCACTCCAAGGAACAAGAGGTGCTCAATGCAGCTGACGAGCTCAAACAGTCAGCCGAAAGCGCAGCCCACGATGCCTCTTCGTTCGTCTCCGACAGCCTGCAATCCACCCAGCACTCTGCATCCGACGCAATTTCCACTCTGCAATCCAAAGCATCCGAACTCAACTCGACCCTCACCGAGCAATTCAGCAACGTCGACCCCGCCGCAGCATCCACCGTCACCGAAGCTTTCACCGGTGCCATGGGTGTCAAAACAGGAGAGCTCACCGAACTCGGTCTCAACCACTGGGGTTCCCCACCTGGGTGGATCACCAACCTCCTCGAGACCGTCGGAACCACAACCGGTCTTCCGTGGTGGGAACCATCGCGCTCACCACCGTAGCACTCCGACTTTTGATCGCACCCGTCGGCGTAGCCGGTCAGAAAAACGCCATCCGTCTAGGAAACATCCAACCTCAACTCAAGAGAAACATGGACGACATTAAACACTACAAAGCTGCGGGCGATCAGATGCAGATGCAAAAAGCGGTCATGGCTACGCAAAAGCTGCTCAGAGATAGCAAGGCTAATCCGCTCAAGAGCTTCGTCCCGATGCTGGTGCAGTTCCCGTTGATGTTCTGCTTCTTCTTGGCGTTGGAGAGGATTGCTAAATCTGGTGCGGATAGCTTTGCTCATGGAGGACCCTTTTGGACACCCGACTTGACGGTTCCGGATCCGACGTGGATTTTGCCCGCCGTCTCCACCTTGGCCACTTTTGCGGTGGCTGAGTTGGGTTTCAAAGTGGGAACTACTGCACAGTCCGATCCAGCGCAGAGCCAGATGATCAAGTATATTTTCAGAGGACTTATGCCTTTCATAGCGTGGTTTTCGACGACGTTCCCTTCGGGCGTATTGGTTTATTGGGCGACTACCAACTTGTACTCGTTGGCTCAGTTGGCAGTGTTGCAAGTGCCGATCGTCAGGCAGTGGGTCAAGTTCCCAAAGAGGATCAATCATCCCAAGAACCCGTATCAGGAGGAAGGAAAAAGTTTCATGGACAAGCTCAGGGCGACTAGGGATCAGCTGTCCGACTCTTCCAGCGCCAAGACGGTCAAACCGGTGGTGGGAAAGAACGCAGTAGAGAAGATCGTGTCCAGGTCGGATGCGCTCAAGGAGATTTTGGATGACAAGGCGGCGTACGAGGCGACTGGGCCAGGTGCGGAGACCGAGTCGGCCGCGGCCAAGAGGAATAGGGAGAGGGTGTTGAAGGCTCGTCAACGTCGGGCTCGTCGATAGAATCTCCACGCTTTTCGTGATCGTTCAACACCTCTCACTGTTTCCGTTCATTCTCCTGTATTCTACCACAAATTTGCTTTTCACTCTGCACAGACGCAAGTGTTCCACTTGAAATCGCCATAAGACATTTTGCGACTGTACCAGATTCTTGTAAGCGCTAAGCAGTGAGTGATTGAATCCAGCTTCAAACTTCAGAATCGTTCCGAAGCGGGTTACTCGACCGCTCCTCCTCCTCCCCAATCACCACCTCCACCCCATTCGCATTCGCATTCGCATTCGCATTCGCATTCGCATCCGCCTCCTCCTCATCATCACGAATCGGATCCTCCTCATCCTCACCCCCCTCCAGCGGTACCTCGCTACCCTCCCCAACCTCCGGCACATCCTCCGTCTCCTCCCTTTCCCTCCTCCCCACCTCCACCACCGGTTTAGCCTTCCATATATTAGGATGCAACAACCTCTTCCAATACGGAATCCTCACACCCTCCCTCTTCATCCGCATCAGTTCGTTTCTACTCTTATCTTTCAACTGAACATTGTTCCACCTCGCTAGCACCCTCGACTGGGTACCGTGGACTCCATGACGTTTGAGAATCTCGGCGTAGACTTTGAATTTGGGTGCTACCTTCTTGTACCGTGCTAGCTCGTGCAGAGAGTCGAGTAGGCATTCTGTTTCGGCGGAAGTCCAGCGTGAACGACCGGTCATGTTGTGGCCGGTGATGTAGAGGTTCGATCGCTTGTACGGTTCTACTCGGATGGCTTGCCCGAGCGGTTCGGCGTGCGTATTGGCGCGTCGACGTCGACGAGCGTTGTTGGGCTCGCCGTCGGATGGGTCTTCTGCGAGCTCGTCTATTTCTGATGACGGCTGTCGACCGACGGCAGGGTCCGGTTCGACTTGAGGCGAACGGTTGCGTGCGTTGCCTGGTCGATACGGTCCGATGCGACGCGATGGACGAACATTGCTCAAGCGGAGAATCTCGGCAACCGCATCGCCGTTGCGCATTGCAATCGCATCGACGTTTTGTTCCTCTGCTGGCGGTCCGTCTTCTAACCCTGCAGGCGGGATTGCGTCGTCGTCTGCTTCGGGTCGATAAAAGTGAAGCGTACCAGGTCGAGTTTTCTTTGCGGCAATAGCTGCGTCCCTGACCGCTCTGCGGTTGAGGATGGCTTCATCATCGTCACCGATAAAGTTCTCATCTGGTGTAGCGCGCCTCACGCCGAGCTCTGCTTGAACACCGTCGACCCTACTCATAGCAGTGGGATCGTCGGCTTCCTCGTGATCGTCGTCATTGCTCTCGCGGTCCTCATGCAGTCGTCCTGATGCGGTTGACAGAATCCGAGCTTGTGACCGTGCATCTTCACCGTCAGGAAGTCCTCGGCCAAGACCAGTAGCATCACCAGCGTTGACTTTGTTGCCCTTTGTTACTCGCGAGCGCGTCACCCTCGAGGGTTCTGCTGGCTGTTCTGCTATTGCCACCATCTGTCCAGCGACTTGCTGAGCTTGACGCTTGGCAGGACTCAGAGATTCTTGCTTGAGCTGCAACTGCCTAGTCGCACTACGAGTGCCTCTCCTTCTTGCAGTCTGGCGTTCTTCTTCGCTGCTTTCAGCTCCGTGCTCTTCCGCTGCTGGATTTGGAGGCCATTGCGCTGCATTCGATCGTAGGGTGCGTCTAGGTCTTGGTGTCGCCTGTGCTGCAGCCTCGACTTCAGCTGCTGAAACGGGTGCGGTCGCTTTTCCTTTGCCTTTTCTCCTCCTACGCTTTCCACCGCGCACAGCATTGTCAAGGAAAACATCCTCCTCTTCCTCACCCTGCGAATCGAAGCGAGATTCCCGCACTGCTGCAGCCGACCCATCAAGAAGCCTCTGATTTTTGCGGTTACCGTCGGAAGTGCGTCGTACCAGACGATTCTGGCTGTCAAAGCCAAGTCTGCTTGCCTTTTCCTTGGCTGGTGAGTCCAAGGGTCCATCGCGATTTTGGAGTGGCTCTGCCGTTCCTGTGGCATCGCTGCTTTCAGACACTCCGGCATCATGTGGCTGGATTTGATCCCGCGCCGAATTGCGTCCGGAGCTGTTGAGCGCAGCAGATAGACGCGCGCCGAGTCGATTTGCGCGCGGAGGACTGGATGCGATGTTGAGGTCGACACTAGCTCTCCCCTCGTCAGTCGAAGCTTGCTGTAGCATATCCTCGAGTTCGTGGCGTTTCTGTGTCTCTGTCAGGTCCAGCTCGGCCGCCTGGTCTCGAGTCTCGTCCGCAAGGCTTGCTCGTTGGGGTACGGCTTGCGACTCGTCATCTTCTAGCATCTCGTCCAGCCAATTGGCATACTGAGAGGCGAACGGCTGTGATGGCTGCGCCGCTTGCACCATCGCTTTCGGAGTCGATTGACTCGGTGGCGTAATCACGCTGGACGAGTCGTCGTTCCTGCTGCCAATGACCGAGCTCGAACCCAGAAGGACATCAGGAACGTCTGAAGCACTGAACACGCTCGATTCGCGTGCGAGTCGATCCATGATGAGCGGAAGTGTAGTCGAGTGCATCCCCGCATCGACCTCCCGCACCACATCCCGCACGTAGCCGGTGAGATCGGCTGACATGTTTTGAAACGAAAATTCCTCGCGCATGGCCTCGTAGTTGTACTGCATTTGCTGTAGCTTGATCTGCTGCACGTTAGCAAACGTCTCGTAGCGCTGCACTATGCGCTCAATCTCGAGTCGTGAGATTTTACGCTGCATCTTGACGCGTCGCAATGAATGCCGCACAATGTCGCCGCTCATCAAGTCGATGAGGTGATCCGAGATGGTGGTGCGGCCAACCTCTTCGGCCATCTCTCCTCGACGGACAGCTTCGACGATGCGTTCGAGACGATTGATGTAGATCTGAATGCTGATGTCGAGAAGCATGGTGAGCACTTCGTCGGTGATGTTCCAGTCGAAAGGCAGGATCCACCGCAGAAAGATGCGGCGGGCATCGTTGAGTTCGCCGATGTTGCGCAATGGTGCACGAAGCACATCGGCTCCAGTGATCTGGTGACCACTCCTTCGGCCATATTGTGCGGGATCGGTGGGCAGCTGGTGGATGTAGTGAACAAAAGTGGCGCAATTGGCCATCTTCATCGCCTCTTCAAATCCATCGGGAGGAGTTTGTTCCGAGGCGCTCAGCGAGCGGATCACTTCGTCGATGTCGATGAAATGATGCATGTACTGACCTTCATCGAGCAGCTGATTGGTCTTGTATGATTCGAAGGGCACCCAGTTGCGGAGCATGTCGTCAAAGGACTCGGGTTGCCAGAGATTGTCGTAGAGGCTCATGTAGAAATGTAAAACACCCTTTGCGTTGATGACGAGGGCAGCACATCGCTCTTCGATGGTGGGTATGTCGAGTCGTCCATCTGGATTCGCAAGGGAGGGACGCAGCCGCTGCCCTAGTCGTGCCATGGTGATGTTAGCTCTCGACTCATCCTCGGACGTTTCTGCAAAGCCGAGGACGTTGTCATTCGAGCGCCGACGGCGGCGGGACATGGCGGGCGCTGCGGAAATCTCGCTGCGTGCTGTATACATGCTTCGCGAGCCCGATGCAGAGTCGGCAGTGCGAGCAAGCGGATCGCTCTGTCTGGAGCGGTTCAAGGCTTGCGAGCGGGTCGTAGTGGCGCGACTAGTCGGTGGTGGCCCTGCAATTGAAGCTCTGGTCGGCCTACTACCTCGCTGTTCCCGCAAGCGGAAACGATCGAGCGCTGTCTGAGTAGTATCGAGGTCGACAGACTGGAGGCGGATGCGACGATTTGGATGAGGTGTGAGTTGCTCTAGGACCAGCAGCTCATCCAAAGCTTCCTGGTCTACATCCTCTTCGCTGATGATATCGTCTGCATCTTCGTCAAGAGGACGTGGTGGTTGGAAAGATCGACGCGTATTCCGCGTGTCTCTGTAGTCGATGTCGGAAGAGTCAGTCGGTGGGTCAATGCGCGATCGCGAGAGGGTTGCAGTGGACCGCCGCCTCAAGTCGCGATTACGGGAGGAGGAAGCTTGTGGTACTGCAATGGAGGCACGCGTCCTCCACGAGCTCGAGGCAATGCTTGACATCGTGTCTTGCTACGATCGAAGTCGGGTGAATGGCGGAGCTGAACTGCTTCCTCCGTGCCGCTACGGACTTTGGTGTCGATGGGGGAGTCAGGTCAGAGATGCGGCATGGCTTTGCTAGGCAGTTCGTGATCGGGATGAATGCGCGCCTTGATATCTACGGAGGAGGAAAGCCAGTTGCACTTGTCGTCCGATCGAAAGCGGATGGCGATGAGGAGCGGATGGTTGCGAATGGACAACCGCTCGACATGCGTGTTAGAAGGTTCAAGTGGAGAGCTCTGACCCAAACGAAACGCAAAAAGTGACACCTCGCCTCGGAACACGCGCTCCTTCAGACGCGTCTCTGTTTCACTCAGCTCTTAACCCTAACATTTCTGACACTCAACCCTATAATCATCCTCTCTCGAAGCATCTTCATTTCAAACAGCCAAGAAGTTCTCGTCAATGAAGGGGGGGGGGGGGTGTCCTGATGTTACAAATGACACGGAAGCAGTCACAGCTAGAAGAGCATTGTCAAGGCGGCCAAGGCGAAGGGAATCATCCATTGGATTGGAGCGCAAGATTGTTCGACAAGGTTAAACGCAGAGTCCTTCTAGGACACAGAGGTACATGAGAAGGGCCTTCCGACCGATCCCTCGTTGTACGAATCACGGATAGAAACGGCACTAGCCCAGACACCTGCGACGCAGATGACTGCCGAGATGGCGATGATAAGCAGAGCGATCGAAAGACCAACCACTTTTCGCCACGACTCGACCCATCGACCCTGGTTGAGGTATAGCCACATGACAGCGCTGAGACCTGTGAACAGCGACCAGAACAAAGCAGCCTCTAGGCCGAGAAAGCTACCAAAGAATCTGGTTTATCAATGAGTAGTTGAGCAGTGATTTTTATTGATAAAACCGACATGGAAAAGATTGTCAGCATCTACTAGATCACTAGGGAAATCCACTGTTGTAAACTTACGGAATGAGAAGAGCGAGGATGAAGCCAAGGACCCAAGTGAGAGCGTTAATGAGAGTCCAGACGATCCATCCGAGGGTGGTCGAGTTGTGAATGTGCTGCGGTCGCGAGCGGAAAACGAGCACGTAGAGATGTTTGTTTGTGACCTGTCCACTCTCGCAGCCAGCAATCAGAATTGTCGGGAGTGCGAGGCCGTAAGCGATTTTGCTCATCGTAGGGGACAAGCTGTTGAGACTTGGCGAAGTGGTGTACTGGCCGAGGTTGTTGTAGATAACACCTCCGACGAGAAGGTAGAGGACCAACTGGACGGCAACCAGGACAAAGAGACTCTTGCGGAAGTCGGCGGGTTTGCGCATCTCTGACATAACGGGCAGGTAGCTGGGAATAGCACCAAAGCTGACAAAGAGATTGAGGACGTAGAGAAAGCCGCCGAGGAAATTGACCTTAACGCCAGGAGCGGGACCGAAGGCAACCACCTTGATCGGTGGGGCATTGGCTGGCGCGTTTTGGGGACCTGTGACACCACTTGCGATCATCGCAAAGATAACAACGACGACAATGGAAGTGAAGGAAACGAATGCAGAGATCGAGAAGAGCTTGTACGAACGCGGAAGCGTGAAGATGAACGAGATGACTGCAAAGACAAAGGCGAGCACAATAGCGCACGAGTGCGAGCCAAGAACGTGGAACGCCTGTCCACCAAGCAAGACGTGGTTGCCTTGCAGGAAGATGGAGAAGATGAGCTGAGCGGATCCAAGGAATCGTCCACCCCATGGACCAAACATGAGGTAGCCAGCATCTTGAAGATTGTGGACGCCTGGGAAACGCATCCTGAGCTTGAAGTATTGGTCGCCAGTGTAGAAGCAGATGTAGGCGAACATGAAGGTGAGCAGCACAAAGGGCACGACGCCGAGGGCCACAGCTACTTTGGGGATACTGAGGATACCGAGAGCGATTGCGTAGGCGACTTGATTGAAGAAGGCTCCCTTCCAGCCGAGCGTCTTGGGAATTGCGGCATGATCGTGAGCGCGTTGCTCCCCCTCCTGGACCTTGGTCACTTCCTCAATGTCGCTGACTTGAACATTTTGGCCTTTCTCGGAAACCTCGTGCATCTGAGCGCCTCGCTCTCCAAGCAGTTCGAAAAGGTAGATCTCTTGCCACGACTTGGCTCGCTCGCCTGAGGGGAAGAGGAAGGAACTGCCAACGGGACGCAAGGATTCTGCTTTCCTCTCTGGTGATGGCGAGTCGCTTCTGCGAGATGCTGCGTTCGGTGCGGGAGTGGCAGCGTTGGAAGTGGTTATGCTGTCGCTGCTCTGGCGAGCAGGTGTTTCTTGACTGGATGTGGTCATCTTGAAGAAGGAGCTAGCCAGTGGCCCGCTTGGCTACTTATGAGAAACTGAAAGTGCGGAACGGTTATGTGAAGCGGCTTTCCGAAAGAGTATTCCAGCGCGAGCTAGTTGTTTGAGTTACACTTGAAGCTTCCGCACCTAATATATCGACTCTAGTGAAAGCTTGAAGAAGATTTGCGGAAGATCCGATAGTAGTAGAATTCCGGTTGCAACTTTGCTGTTGAGGCGACAAAGTCGATGAGATTTGCGCGGAGGTGGGACTAACCGGCGTACGTCGGGATTGAATCGAATGACGTGCTCGCAGAAGAGGTGGGGCAAAGTTAGGGAGATGTGATGGTTGAGAGGAAGGATGGGGTGAGGTGACAAAAGGTGATAGAATTGAAGATGCGAGAGCTAAGCGTCGGATAGGCTTTGATCAACCTCGTGACTCCGCAAAAAGAAGACTTCGTACAATAAAACGTTGAGCGCACCGAGCGCAGAACAGAACGCACTCCCAAGCAAGCGGGAATCGACTCACGACTCGACCTCCCACTCCTCTACTGGATTCTGTACAAGAAACGTTGCGCTGAACGGAGGGCGCGATCCATTGTCTCACGAGGAGTTGCGTGGCAAAGGGTCTCTCCATGTCTTTCAAGTTGATTGGATAGCGGGGTTTGGCAGAGCCTCTCGCAGTCTTCGTCGCCCTGACATGCCTCGCTCCTCAAAGAAGCCTGCGAAGCGGACTCGCCATCCTCATCCACATGACCTCGAGCAGTGGGTCAAAACTTCTAGGCCCACGTTGATACTGAGTTCTTACGGTTGGTAGCAGCTCCTCCTCCCTTTTCTCCTGCTGTGAAGCTTGAGCTTTCTCCAACTGTGTAGACTGCGGAACACTGGCTCTGTCTCCTTTCCCCAATCACTAACTCCGTAAGAGGGGAATTCTCACGACTCAGGAATGCGTCAGCTTCCGCCCCACGCTTTTTCCGGAGAGCGAAGAAGAGAGTGTTGCAGCTGAGATTCAACCGCCCTCTTCTTCTTGGACACACACGGCTTCGGGAAATAATCCGATCTGCAACTGGACACACACGCACACTCTCTCTCTCGGCAATGCGCACTGAAGGAAAAAAAAAAACAAATTCGAGATGCAACGTCACCTGTTTCATTTCTTGTTTTCCGGCGCTTCGAAAAAAGTTTGTGGCTTGACTGACTTTCTGTACCGGCGTCTTGATGCACGGTGAAGATCAGTCGCTTTTACTCATCGGCTTGTCCGCGCAATCTTCCCTTGAAAGGATTCTTCTATCTTTGCGAATGCCTTGCTGCTATGATTGTTGTCTATGGAGGACGGACTACTGCGGACAGCGAAGGCTGCGGTCTTTGTTTGAGTTTCAATGTTGCGAGGAAGCGAACACCAAGGGAACAAATTATTACTGTACGTCGTTTCAATTGGTCGACTGCAGAAGAGACGGGCCGTCTCTCTTATTCATGCAAGTGTGATGGTGGGCGTCTTCTCATTGGGCGTCGTCTCCTCAGTCAACTGACTCGAGCATGTTCACAGAATCGCTGCGCCGCAACAGATCAACAAGCAACGGTGCTGAATCAAGAGCATTGTGAACAAACCTTCTTTCCGACTGAGCGAGCATGTCGCGATCCAGCGCAGAGACTTCAAGGTTATCCCTCGTCTTAGCGGGTGAGTAGCTAGCTGACCGAAACGGCGGCAAAGGTCACACGGCAATTTGAGCGGTTTGGCTGTGCCAAGAGAAAGCAGCTCTCAATTTGGACAAGCGGGAAAGCAAAGCGCGAATCGCTGCTCTGTATTTTCGGAAACCATTCCGATAAGAAGAATTTTAGACGAGAGGTGGAAGGAATGGACATGCATGACCCACAGCGCAGTCTTATGAAATGTGAGAAGCAACAAGTCGTGCCGGTCGCTCCCAACTTTTGCTCAGTCTGCGAACAGAAGGTGGATCGGGTCATATTCGGATCTCGATCAGATCGGTGGCTCAGATGTTTGAGAAGGCCGGTCATGAGCTTGAACCCTCTCATTCAGATTGGAGGAGATGCAATACGCTTTATCGAACAAGTCGCTCGTAACTCCATCCTATCTACCCCAGTGCGGGGTAGATGAACATATGCATACCCCATCATTTCATCAGATAGCGCCATGTGCGTGGCATTTGCATCCAAGGGTGGCACGATGGCACCGCTTGATGAGTGTGGAACAAGGACCAAGGACCAGTAGGATTGGTGAGAGCGTCGTCGAAGCCGTTTAGTCCGACCGAAGCGTGTCGATTCCAAAATTGAGACCCGATTTCCCTGCCAAATCCTCCCTCCCGATAAGTCTGTCTCCTCGATGTGCTAATCAGAAGCCGTCAAGACCTTCTCAGCCGAAAACATGAGCCTGGTCAGCCCGAACCCTATATCAATCATCTCGGTTACTTGCACGGTCCCGGACGACCTTGCTCACCTGTGCAGCTCCAGCATCGCTGTCACTGGGCTCAAACACTTGAATGCGGGGAAATGACAATAACACAGTACGACAACCCCGCATCATGCGTAGATGCAGGTAAGGAGATTTGCGGGGGTTCAACGACATCAAGGAAACAAAGAAATGCTGCAATTCCGCTCCGAACATCAAAGAGCCGACATCATACACCGATCAGCTTCTTAGCAATCGAAATCTTGTACATCGGCTGCCACCAAATCTGCATCTCGTCGATCGAAGAGATGCACGCCAGCGCAGTTGCCCATCCAGGCCCCACAAATCCTTCTCCTGCTACACGTCCGTGGGCGGGTAGCACGAGCCCTGGAGATCTCTCGTTTTGACTGCTCACGGCGTGCGGAGGACGCAATGGCCACGGCGTATGTCTGCGGAACCCATCGGGAGGCGGCCGCCATGCGACCCCGCTTCTGCCTGGATCGTCGATGAAAGCACGCCAAGTGACTTGCCCACGAGGAATGTTGGGGTCGCCAAGCACCTTGATCGCCTCGAGCACACGGGCACCGACCCGTGCTGCACTACGCCGGTTGATACGCGTCTGCTCGTACATGTCATCGCTCGACAGAAGCGGCTCCGCAGGCCAAGCAGGAAGCTGGTCGTCGGGTTCAAAATCGAGCGACGTGAGCTCTCGTGCACGGATGTAGAGCAACTCGATGCCATGTGGACCGTACGTCATGCTGTAAAGGCCTTCTACGGCACTCCAGTCGAAGTCGACGTGTGCTGGATCATGTTGTGGTGACGGTGGAACGTGTTTATATACTATCGCATCCGTCGAAGCCGATGCTGTCGATCCTCCGTTCATGCCGGATGGGAACGAAGGGGAGGAAGGTGATGTAGCCATCTCGGACGGCGAGCGTGGCCGCTCAATATAAGGCTTGGGCTGCGCGGATTTGCGCTTTGGGTTGCATATCGGAAAGAAGCGGGGCCCACCTTCGAGTGCATGAGCTTGAATTGGCCAGGGTCGATACGGTGGCGGCGGAGTCATGGTGAGAGAATCGATCGTCAGCTTCTCACCTTCAATCAGCCACCTGCGCTGGCAAGACATGGTCTCCCAGATGTTCGACATGCCGATTTGCACCTTGCCGAGACGACTCCATGGTGGCGAGCGGATCGCAGGAAGCAGTGCAGGAGGAGGGAAGATGGCAGGAGGCAGCGGCATGACGACGGACGGAGGCCGCGCGAATGCGGCGTTCCGCTCATCTGCGTCGATGTATGGCTGCCATGCGTTCAACGACACCTGCACTGCGCTGGTCTCTTCATCATCATCGTTCGAATGCGGCCTTACTGCATCCGAAACAGGCATGGCATGACGTTGGGTGTGGTTGATGTGAGGGCCAAGCAGGAATCGCCGCAAATTACCGTGTAGCGGACCATCCTCTTCCAGATCGAAGCCAAGGTTGAAAAAGGCAGGTGCTTCCGCAGCTTGTCTCAATACTCGGTCGATTTCTTCCGCCTCATCTTCGAACATATCTGGATGATCTCCGTCTTCATCTTCGTCGTCGTCGTCGTCGTCGTCGTCGTCGAACGGGGCGCCTCTGCGGGCTCGTCTGAATGGCGCCAGGGGTGCATCCTGTGGACCCAAACTTCGCAGCCAAGACTGACTGGAGATTTGTGCCTGAATATCGGTTGTTGCTTTCCCTTGATTGTCCGTTCCAGAGACAGGCGACGACGACGATGACGACGACGGTATCGACGAGTGTCGGGAGGCGATGTCGGCGGGCGGGATGCCACCACGTTGTGCGTCATCCCAGCTGTAATGCCAGAGATTCTCGGTTCGAATTCCAGGCTCGCAGAGGTCGGTGCGGATCTGGGTTAAGCTGCGACGAAGGATGGTGCCTTGAGCTATGACAGCCGAGTTGCTGGGCATCGGAAAGCCAGTCACCTCGGACCACCGCTCCATATCGCTATCCAAACCCTGAAAACGGTTGGTGAGATAGACACGCTGGCAGACCACGGAGGGCGACTGTCGCTTCGCATCAACAGGGCCAGCGAAAGCCTGACGAGGACCTTGATCGCTGGATGAGGATCCAGCTGAGGCCGAAACAGCAGCATCCTCGACCTCGTAGCTGAAATGTATGTCGAGCACGATGCGGATGACCATGCCGTAGAATGGCACATCAGAGGCCCACCATCCGAGGAGGGACTCTGCAGCTCGTATGAAGGAGACGTAAACCTGATGCCAGGATGTGGCACCAGGGAAGAGCTCCAGTCCGCAATCATCTTCGCTGTGATTTGCATCGGCTGTCGACGCTTGGTCGATGTATTCGTTCCGGGTAGGCCAAGAGGGTGGATGTATGACGTCTGCTTGAAGGCCAAAGTCGGGATGCCAGAGAGGCAGCACGGACTCGAGCGGGTGGATGTGAGGGCCATGGACGGGCGGGCTTAATGAGCGGATGGCATGGTCGATGAAGGGTTTCCAGAGGATGTCTTGTAGGGCTACGCTACGGATTCGTGAGCTGGCGGCGGCTAGCTGCGCTAGAGAAGCGACGTCAAGATAAGCAAAGATGTCGAGGAGCACCTCGTGCGGTAGCTGCTCCATCGCGCTGAACTCAACGTTCTCCGCTGACCGGCGATCTTTTTGCCAGCCATGATCCATGCTGGGCTTTTCATTCGGATGATGTTGAAGAGTTTGCAGAAAAGTGCTGACGGCGTTCTGAAATGCGTGCTTGCTGAAGCGTCTGTCGAGCTGAAAGGTGCTAGCAGTAGCAGCGCTGGCTGTGCAGGATCAACCCCTCATCGGCATCGTTGCAGCCTATGCAAAGATGTTCTGCTGTGTTGTGCTCCCCAAACGGATCTTTGTCATGTAACTGGATGGTAGTCGTTAAGAATGGCGCCTCGGTGACTCTGTGGCAATCGATATCGACCGGAAGCAGCCCCGAAGGATGTTTGTGAATGGATGTAGAGACGCTACATAAGCAAGCTCTTTCACAAACGCCTTTGCAGCAGAGGTTGCCGATCCGGACAGGTACAGGCAGTGTGCATGGATGACACTACAAAACGTGAATAAATGTGGAGAAGTTGACGTGCTTCGCCGGCGTGGCTACTGTATTCGCACATTTCGCAGTCATCATCGTCGGCCACCTGACAGGGTCCTGTGTGGGAATCTCAACAGGTTAAGCTGCTGTAAGACGCAGATCGGATGAGACCGACGGATTGCGTTGCTTTGCAGATCGAGCCACTTGGTAGAACCGGTCTCCCGATCGAGAGGGAGATAAAGTAGGAGGACCCTGAAGCTTGACAGAGTGAGCGCGTTGGAAAGAGGCGACAGCAGGCGGATGTCTCCGCACGCTCTCTGCTTTTGTCGGATTCGGATTCGACCGCCGTGTCTCTTCTAACGGAGAGGGTCGGTAAAAATAAAAATAAAAATAAAAATAAAAATAAAAATAAAAATAAAAAAGAAATAAAAGGAAATTGTTGGGAGAGCGTGTAGTGTTAGAATGGCAGGTCTATCGAACACTGCGCTGTGCAAGCTTGTTTTTTTTTTTTTTTTCCCTACGACTGCACCCTGAAGAGATACTGTAATTGCGAAGCGAGACGAACGAAAGAAAATCGATAATTTTGAAGAGCTTCCAGCGCGCGACTTGCTCAGCATCGGGCTCATTTCACTGCAAGGCCATCAGCAGCTTCGGCCTGACCGTGCCACACCCTCAAGCCTTGCTGTGATTTTCTGAGAGTGTTCGCTGTGGTCGAGGCTCAAGCTTCTTCGCAATTTGACCGACGTTGTGTGTTGCTTTTTAAGTCAACCTATTGCCACCATCATCATCGCCATCCCTTTCCCCCTTTCGTCTCTGGCTTTTCTGCTTGGAGATCCCGATCATCCTACCACCTCTTCAGCACAATGATCTCTGGTCTCTTGTCACGATCGTCGGCTGTCCCGGCTCGGGCTTTCCAGGCCTCGACCCTTCCTCGCGTCGCCTCGGCATTGCCCCGTGTTCAGAGCCGTGGACTCGCTACGGGCGCTGACCCATACGATGTCGTCGTCATCGGCGGCGGTCCCGGTGGCTACGTCGCTGCCATCAAGGCCGCTCAGCTCGGTCTCAAGACCGCCTGCGTCGAAAAGCGTGGAGCGCTCGGAGGCACCTGCCTCAACGTCGGCTGCATTCCTTCCAAGGCCATGCTCAACAACTCGCACCTCTACCACCAGGCTCAGCACGACTTCAAGAACCGCGGTATCGATGTCGGATCCATCTCGCTCAACCTAGAGACCATGCTCAAGGCCAAGTCCAGCGCCGTCACCGGCCTCACCAAGGGTATCGAGGGTCTTTTCAAGAAGAACAAGGTCGACTACCTCAAGGGAGCCGGTAGCTTCAGCAGCCCTACCACCGTCAAGGTCGCCCTCAACGATGGCGGCGAGACCGAGGTCGAAGCCAAGAACATCATCATTGCCACCGGTTCCGAAGTCACCCCCTTCCCCGGCATTGAGATCGACGAAAAGCAGATTGTCTCGTCCACCGGCGCGCTCGAGCTGCAGAAGGTGCCCGAGAAGATGATCGTCATCGGTGCCGGTGTCATCGGTCTCGAGATGGGAAGTGTCTGGAGCCGCCTCGGTGCTAAGGTCGAGGTCGTCGAGTTCCTTTCCACCGTTGGCGGTGCCGGTATCGACGGCGAGATCGCCAAGAGCTTCAAGAAGACGCTCGAGAAGCAGGGTCTCAAGTTCCGTCTCGGAACCAAGGTCGTCGATGCCGAGAAGAAGGACGGCAAGGTCTACTTGAACGTTGAGGATGCCAAGACTGGCGACAAGACGCAGCTCGATGCCGATGTCGTTCTCGTCGCCATCGGCCGACGACCCGTCACGAGTGGCCTCAACCTCGAGGCTGTCGGAATCGAGAAGGACGAGCGTGGACGCATCATTGTCGATGACCAGTACAACACCACCTGCAAGGGCGTCAAGTGCATCGGTGACGCCACTTTCGGACCCATGCTTGCGCACAAGGCCGAGGAGGAGGGTATCGCCGCTGTCGAGATTATCAAGGCCGGTCACGGCCACGTTAATTACGCCGCCATTCCTGCCGTCGTCTACACCCACCCCGAGGTGGCTTGGGTCGGCAAGAACGAGGAGGAGCTCAAGAAAGAAGGCGTCGAGTACAAGGTGGGCAAGTTCCCCTTCCTTGCTAACTCGCGTGCCAAGACCAACGCCGATGCTGAGGGAACCGTCAAGTTTCTCGTCGAGAAGGAGACCGACAAGGTTCTCGGTGTTCACATTATCGGCCCCAACGCCGGTGAGATGATTGCCTCGGCGGTGCTCGCCATCGAGTACCAGGCCTCTGCGGAGGACATTGCGCGAACCTGCCACGCCCACCCTACCCTTTCGGAAGCCTTCAAGGAGGCTGCCATGGCTTCGTACTCCAAGGCCATCCACTTCTAAGGTATCTAAGGTATCATTCGGATCCATTTCCGGTCGTGCTTCACAGCACGGACGACCTCGCGTTTCGCTACGAATGTTCACCTAGCGATGCATGTACTGTATAGATCGACGGCTCGTTCCTGTCGTAAAATCAATCAAGATTATCATTCTTTGTGCATATGCTGTGTGTCGATAACGCAACGATTGTGGTCGCTTTGCAGCCTTGATTGATTGTTACGGAGAAAGTCCTGCATTGGTCAGATCGCACAACATCACATTGATCTCGAGTGGAGCTGAGCCACGCTTTCGGTGTATCGATGTGGATCCAGTGACCTGAAGCGGGCAGAAGAGTACAAGCGCGCCCTTGAATCATGTTCTGCCGGCGCAAAAGCGCGCGTCAGTTCCTTATTGTGTTCCTGTTGTCTCGCTAGTTCCTGCCGTTCTCCAACCTTGAATTCGAAGCCGGCTTGCACTCTTTTCTAGTGTAATACAACGAGCCTGTCTGGTGGATTTCGAGCTCGCTCCAAAGGGGTTTGTATGACTATCATCAGCATTTGGTGGGTCGAACTGGAATCAATCGACGTTTTCGAAAAGAGAGAGGAACGGCCAAAACCGAATTTGTCGTCTGTCTGTGCCTGTGTCTCCCTCTGCAGGGTCACTTTTTTTTTTTTTCTTTTTTTCGCTCGCGTCTCGCGTAAGTTTGAGATGGCCGCTCGTCGCCCCCATTTCTGACAAATTGTGCAACGGGCGAATCAGAGCTCTGTCGCCGGTGTGTGGTCTGCCTGTCACCGCTAAGTTAATTTTGGCTTCTTTTTCCCTTTTCTGCTTGTTCGCGTGTTCTCTGTACCGCTTCTTCCTTTGTGCTGTGCCTCAATTTCTTGACTGCTAACGAACCGCCGCCGCTCAACCAGGTCAGTCAAGCAAAAAAAAAAGAATGAGAAAATACCCCGGCTTCGAAGGCTCCCCGCCCGCAGTTGGCCGTTCGCGTGTCAATCTCGCAGCTCTGTGTGTGTGAGAGTGAGGACGGTTGCTGTTGGAGGGGATGCTGCTGCTGCTGCTGCTGGTTGAAGCGAGCAACGGGGACGTTTTTTTGGCCTTTGCACCTCTTTTGTCGCCGCTAAATGGGCGAAATGGCGTCTTGTCTCGAAAGTCGATCTTTCAGCTCCGGTCTGCCTCGAAGGATTCATCTCTTTCTAGCTCTCTCTACACCTCTCTTTCTTCTCTTCCAACGCTTTCCTCGCTCAACACGCTTCCTACACTCATCTTACACGCACAGCTTCATCTCTATGACTCTCAACTAAGCTTTCTCGATCGAACACGCCTGTGTTACTTTGCTGTCTCCTCCATCACGGCCTGGTAGCGAATAAGGGTTTCCCGCAGCATCCGTGTTGGCATCGCATCTCGGAAGCTGCACCCACGTTAAGGCTGCAAAGCCCCTCTCATCACCTATTCGGTGAACACCGCGCCGAGCGACAAACCAATCGTAACGACACCCTCTACCCGCATTTCATTTCGCCAGCTGCCAATGAAGAACTCGACGCGCAACTGAGGGGCAGAGCCTTGCATCACGCATCGACAAGGTTTTGCGTGTGTCCGCACGGTGGGATCACAAGCTATTCACACTCGGCGCCTCAGGACTTGCGCTTCACTTGCTCCTTTTGTCTCACGACTCGAAACCCCCACACCAACGCCCCTGCATCGGTGCGCGAGTTTTCGATCAACGCAACGCATCAAGCTGATTGTGGCTGCTGCTTCGCCGCGCGCTCCGTCCATTCTCAGCCCGATCTCATTCCCAGGCCCACCAACTGTGACACGGCAAAAGCGTACTGAACCGTGCGGCAACTTTATCGTGCCACCCATTTTGACGTCGGTCTTCTTTCGGAGCTTGAGCTCTCTGTGCTCGTAACCTGGACTTGAGCTTCGGCATTCAGCAATTGTGGTCCCAAAAACGGAGCAACAAAAACATTCAAGACATACAGTAGCTTTCCTGCTCCTTGACCGGCTTGCTTGGCGTTTAACATGGTATCATCCGAATCGCCAGGTTCACCGCCTGCGGACATGGACCAAGACGACAAGCCTCGCGTTTTCGTTGATGGGCCCGGAGGCGCCGATACTAAGCAAGGTGCAAAGATTGCCTGTCTCGAATGCCGCTCAGCCAAGATCAAGTGCTCAGCACCTACCGACGGTCAGGTTCCATGCAAACGCTGCGTAAAGCATCACAGAGAGTGCTTGTTTGAAAAGCACAAGCGCGGTCGAAAGCCAAACAAGCGCTTCTCGGTGCCTTCCGATCTGCGAGCAGCCGTACGCAATGGCAGCGAGACCTACGAGAACCGTCCAAATTCTTCAGGCGGAAGATCCGACACGCATCATGCTCCATCACATCACAAGCAGCAAAACTCACGCAACGGTGGCGCTACATCCGATACGGCACAGCGCAAGCACGATCCCAGCTTCGGTGCTGGTGAAGCAGCTGTGAATCGTCACGCTTACGCAGACAACAGCTGGAAGCAAAGCGGCAACTTCGGCCCCGCTTCAGCTCACTATGCTGATGATCGCTTCCATGCTTCGTCAGAGCCGTATCCAAAATCAGGCATGACGACATCCGTATCGGCTCCTTCCGGTCTCGCCCAATCAGGCATGCAATTCGCATATGCCCAGCCTCACCATCATCCGCCATCGCTTCATCCACCTCCACCACCACCACCACCACCACCACCACCACATCAACATCATCAGCAGCAGCAGCACCAATTCTCGCATTCGCACCCGCTTCAACAGCAGCAGCCGCAACCGCAGCATCCGCTCCAACAGCAACCACAGCAACAGCAGCAATCCTCCTATTCTCCTCACGTCCGACACGGCTCTGATCACCCAAGTCCTGGCCGCTGGCGAGATCACCCACAGCCGCAAGCCGCCTCGTCACCTCACAGCTCTCACTCCGGCGCTGCTGCTGCTGCTGCTGCTGCCAAACAGCATGATGGCTACGCTCACGGTCGAAACAGGCCATACGCTCACAACGCGCCAGCTCCAAGCCACAGCTATGCGCATTGGAATAGTCAGCTCGGGTCGGAAAGGATGAACAAAGGCAGATTGGAGTTGTCACCATCCAGGCGCACCAATTCCATCACGTCGCAGGGTCAGCAGCCGTACAAGACCACCTCCTCACATCATCCAACCAGCACCGACACCAACAACACGCACAAGCACAAGTCGTCGCAGGACCATCGCAGCACTTCCAAGGGTCGAGTGCAACGTCGCGATGGCGCAGCATCTCATCATCACCGTTCCTCTAGTCGCGGCGGCGCATACGACCAAGACGCAGACGAGGAGTACGAGGATGAGCAGGACGAACTCGAGGACGACGCCGATGCAACGCGCGAGGAGCATGACTATGTGCTCTCCAATCCGCTCAAGTTGCTCGCACAAGCCTCGGATGCAGCTGCTGCCCGCATCGAGGGCGGTCGTGTCGACCCCGGCAACCGAAGCTCTCTGGCGGCCGTCGAGACCATGGGTCTGCTGCATCCTTTGTTGCCTTCCAACCGCATGGCTGTGAGCGCCGCTGTCAACCTGACCGGCCTTGGCCGTCCGCTCTATGGACGAAGAGATGATGACTTTGCCCGCAGTCAGCGCGGGTGGCCCTCCAACCGCTTGCTGCCTCCTCTCCTCAACACCAGCCGAGGCGCACCGTTGGAACAGGAGAGCAATCTCGATGGGTCCAGTCGAGGCCCACCTCCGTTCCTCAAGGAGAGCATGCGATCCAAGTCGTTCCCCGAGAACGAGCTTCCCAGGGCCGATCCCTCGATTGTCCTTGACGAGTCCGAGCCCAACACCGCAGCTGCGCCAGATTCTGCCAGCAGTCAGATCTCTCATGCCAAAACCGTCTCTGGCGCCCCTCTAGGCCGTTCGAATGTCCTCACACCTTCCACCCTGGATCACGATGCATGGGAATACCGCGAAGGAAAGGCACAAGCACGTCGCGGCTACGGTTCCAGTCCAGGCGGAATCAGCGCTGACGCTGTAACTACGGGCAGCAGTGTCTCTGCAGGCGCTGCCAACGCCCAGAAGCAGGGAGCTGTCTCGGCCATCAACGGAGCTTCGCCAGGCGAGATCATCGAGTCGCCAGCCGACGAAGTCACTACAGCCATGTTGGGCAAGCGCAAGCGAGGCCGCTCTCGTGCAGCTAGGGGCGGAGGTCTACCTCCCCGCCGACGAAAGATCGCAGAATGGGATACGGATGCAGAGAACGGCGAAGGGATGGATGAAGATGGAGCCACAGACACTGTCAAGGCCAAACAAGTGACCATTGCCATGGTGTCGAAGCCCAAAGAGGCGAACGGCGTCAACTCCGGCGGTGAAAGCGAAGCAGGTGCGTCGCGCAAAGGCTACTTCAATTTGAGCCTGTTTCACAGCAAGAACGACGACACAGAAGGCTTGGACCCAGTCGAGCTCGGCTTGGTGGAGATCAAGGAACTCGAGAGGCTTTTCGACATCTTCTTTGCGCGCATCAATCCGGTGTTGGACCTCTTCGATCCCTTCCTCCACAGCGTTGCATTCGTCCGCATGCGATCCGCTTTCCTCACCACAGTGATCTCCAGCATGGCTGCACGCTTCTCGGACACGCCTCAGGACGCTAAGCTCGCCTCGACACTCGACAAGCACTGGCAAGAAAAGCTGCTTCCCATGATCCTGCTTGGCGGCTACAAAAGCGTCGAGATTAGTCAGGCGTTCCTTATCCTGACCACGTACAGCCGGCCCACAAATCGACTTGTCGATGATCGCTCATGGCAATATCTTGGATTTGCCATCCGAACGGCCACCGAGGTGGGTGTCAACCGGAAAGTCACGCCTAGCGAAAACCTGCTCGGAAATGAGCAGGTTGCCCGTCGTGTTCGAAACCGAGAGAGGCTCTGGTTCAACCTCTTCTTATACGATCGAACCTTGAGCGCGCAGACGGGTCGACCTTGGACCATCTCGGAGGATCGCATGATTGTGCAGAGTTCCATGTGGCATCGACAGGACTTTGCTCTGCCCGAGGATGTATCGCTCGTCAGCTTGATCAAGTTGCGTCGCATCACGGCTCAGCATACCGAGGCTTTCGACACGTACCTCACAAGCCCAGACCGCTTTGACGAGACACAGACGGCTACAGCACTCGGCGTTGGGGGACAGAGCATGTTTGACCGCCGTCTCGCTGGTCTCGAGTTCTTCCGCAAGAATGCCAACGCCGACCTCGAAAAGTGGAAGGAGACGTGGTGCATCAACACCGAGGATAAGATCAAGGAAGTGGATACCAGCACAGCAGCTGGCAAGTATCTGGTTCGATGGGCACCGACCGCCAAACTCTTCTACTATCATTCGCGACTGCTCATCAACTCGCTGGTGCTTGGCGCCACGGAGCAGTACGAAGGCTTCCTCTCTGGTTCGTCTGTGTCGGTGGATTGTTGGACATCTGCTATCTCGCTCATCGATACTGTGCTCAACGATTTTACAGAGGAGGCCTTGGTGACGTGGTCCAACGATCGGGTGGTGATGGCAGTGTATGCTGCTGTATCAGCCGTACGCATGACCAACCTGCAGCACAAGTATGCGTTTGCTGATAAGGAGACGCTTCTCGCGCTGGTTCGACGACTTGCGACGAGCATGACGAGTGCAGGCAAGACACCGCGACATCGCAATGGGTCGGCTACTCCTTACGGTCGCTACCTCAGGTCCGTCTTGGCCGCGTTTGAGCCGGAGAACCCTGCTGTTACGGTAACGGCGACGGGACAGACGCTGGGCAAGGACAGTGAACAGGCTATATCGATCACAACGAGCAGTCTTGCGCCTGGAGATAGTCGGTCTGCGGCTGCTACTCCGCCTACTGGTGCGGCTGGGGCTGGGGCTGGGGCTGCGGTTGCGACAGCTGCGACGGATGGTGTTGGCGCTGAGAGTGCGGAAAAGGCACTCGGTGGAGCGGCTTCACAGGGTGGTTTGGTTGCAGCTGCAGGCTCAAGTGAGGGCGTCGCAGCTCCGGATGTGGCCAAAGCTAGTGACGGTGCTGAGACTGGTATGAAGACGGAAGGTCTTGTCGACGCCACAGATGGTGTCAAGTCATTGGCTCAGGCTCAGGTACCGTTGATTGTTGCTGATGGGTCTAGCATGGATCTCGATATTTCAGCGGCTGCTTCGCAACTAGCTGCTGCTGATACGAGTCTTGAAGCTCAGACTAGCATGGAGAAGTTGCTGTCAATGCCTGTGGATGGCAGCGCGACAGGAATGCTCCCACCTTCCGACGCAGCTGCAGCGAACGACGTAGCTTGGCCCACCGCTGCTGTGCCAGGTGGAGTTACTAGGCCATCTTCGTCGTCTCACTCCTCCTCAGCCGGTGGTGCCGACGCCAACGGTCTTCTCACCACCCCAAGCTCCAACCTGCTTCTTGCCACGCCAATCTCACCTGCAGCAGCGATGGAAGCTAATGATGCCACTGGAGCAGCAGCATCAGCAGCAGCAGCAGTTGACCCTGTGGCAGCCGCCGCTGCAGCTGCAGCTGTCACAATGCCAGACGTAGTTGATGATCCGGAATCTCTGGAACGAATGTGGAACTACATGACCGCTTTCGAGCATACGTCGTTCTGGCAGCCTCAGTCTACGTGGAATTTGGGGGGTGGCAATGGTGGTGCTAGTCAGCATCATCATAGTTGATTGCGCTCCGGTGGCAAAGGGGAGAATGGATTGGAGTTTGGAGTGGTGGGGATAATGCAGCGAGATGGCAATTGGTCGCTTTCTGTTTTAATGTAATGTCGCATCCCTCACTCGGTGGAAGTGAGTCAACGCCGCCGGAAGGCTGGTGGACAAACGGAACTTATCTTGTTGAGAGGCAGCCTCGGTCGAGTTGGACTTTGGGTTGGTGGCAAGTTTTTGCGCTTTCGTTTCCAAATTGTAATGGGATTTCATCGTCACTCTTAGCGTTTTGGTGTGAAGTGTCTTTTAGATTGGGTCGAGCTTTACATGGTGTCGGAAAAGAAATCAAGCCGAAAGAACGGCAGAAATCTCGGGCTCGGGGCTTGCAGGCACTGGCGCCTCTACGAGCAAATCGTAATGACCCGGCCTCAAGAGCATGGTACCGATCTCAGTGATCTGTCCGCCTTGGACCTCGAAGCGGACTATATCGCATCGCTCCGGCTCCTTCGCGAGGGAGGGTATTGGCTGCGTGGGGTCGCTCGATTCGAGCTGGTGGGCGGAAAAGTCTTCGTCCAACGGTGTTGCGGGGGAGCGTGTTGCGGGCTCAAATAGGCGACGTCGAGGGAAACTTTGAGCGCACGCGATAGCGCAGTGATCTGTACATGATCTGCTTCCTTCCCAATGGCCTCTACCTGATTCGCACAGAACTCGGACATCGTCGGCGGCGGACTGTCCAGCGAAAACAAAAACGGCGTATACTCTTCGGCGTTCAACTTGAGAAACGCCGAGGTCAACAACCTCAAATACACCACGATAGCGTTACTCGTCTCCGCATCGTTCATGGCCTGCACCAACGCCTGCTCGTTCAACTCCTTTGTCTCTGGATCCGTACTATACATCCTACTCAACAACTGCCTCAACGGCTGATAAAAATCCCCCACCACCTCCTCATCAAATCCAGCCTGTTTCAACAGCCCCAACGTCGACTCGACGTGCTTGACGGTGAAATGGTGCATCGGTCGATCTTTCATGGTCAAAAGTTTAAAGATAAAGGCGAAAGCGAAAGCACGATAAAAGCAATCACCGTCACCTTTTGCTCGTCGAATACCGATGAATCCAAGTTGGTCTTTGAGGAACTTGATCTTGCCGAGGAAAGCCGGGTTGTCGGCGTATTCTTTCTCCAACAGCTCGATAGGCTCGACCGAAGAGATCAGGGGTTGGTGGGAAGTGGATTCAGCGCGCAGCTTTTCGGCAAGCTCGAGTCGCTGTGCGTCGGTGAGCGTGGAGAGCTCGGTGTCTGCGTTGATGCCTTCCATTTTGAACGGAGAGCAAAAGAGGTGTACGTTGGAGAGGGTTGGAGTGATGGATGCCGTGCGTCAGGTTCCAAGAAGTGTGTGAGAGGGAGCGGATGCAACGGATGGATCTGTCGTGTGTCCTTGAATGTGTAAAACGTGTCTCGACGGATCCTGAATCCAAGTGATGCAGTAGTGATGATGGTGAGGAACGAAAATCCAACTTGCGCTTTGGACCTTCCCACACACTGATTTCAGGATCGGCAAGCTGAAACGTCAGAGTTGCGTTGCGTGGCCAATTTTTTTCGCTCAGCAAGAGAACACAGACCGCCGCGCTGCATTAGTCGAATTTCGTCGAAAACCAAAAAAGAGCGTGTGGTCCGTCCGCGCTCTCTGCCTAAATGCATCATCAGGCATAAAAACGGTGCGCATCTCACGGATCTAGATGGAGAAAAACAATCTGACACCCGATCCTCACTCTATCGCCGCAACAGAGTAACGAATGGCGACAACCACGTTCTACTGTAACTCACAAAGCTTGCTCCTGCTCACCCTTGTCCCTCTCACTCCGCTTCAACTTCCTCTCCATCTCTAAAAATGCCTTCATCGTCGGATCCAAATCACTAATCACACGATCCACCTCCCTCTGCGCCCTTTCTCGCACATCTTCCTCCGTCCCCGCTCCATCTTCCGTCGGATAGTCACCCAACAGGTCCGTACGCCACTCTTCCCGCGTCACTGGCGGCGAGAGCTGTGCGAGCTGAGTTCGAACGGCGGAAAGTCGCGAGTGGAAATCTTCCAAATCTTCAGCATAGATGTCGTACGCGCAGTGTGCGCAGCCGGACATGCAGCATTCCTCGGGGCCGGGAGGACGAGGTTTGAGCGGGAGCATGATGTTGCGGATCTTGGTGGGGCCCATGCTGGAAGGTGGTGGTGGAGAGGGGCTAGTGGGAGATGTTGGGTTGACTTCGGCTGGTGTAGCTGCGCGTGTGAGGTTGATTCCGGTTTTAGGTTCGGTGTCGATAGAGTTGGAAGGAGTTTCTTGGATCGACGTCGAGCCGGTGGGTGGTGAGGAAAGCGATTCGACCTTGTCTCCTACTTCGGGGGAGCCTGTGGAGGAAGCCTGCTCGTTGGAAATGACGATTTTGGAGCGCGGGAAACGATCTGTGAGGTTTCGTCCGTGTCTGCGGTTTGATCGGTCTGATTGCAATTGAGCTGCTCGAAAGGCGCTGTGAAACTGCCGGCGTTGTTCGGGTGAGTTGAACGGACTGTTCGCCTTGAACACCGTCGTCGTTTCAGCCTTCTCCAAAACATTCGCAACCTCTGCGCCAAACCGATAGTCTTTCTCCACAGCTTCAAACAGCGAGCGGCAATTGACATGCGCCTTCAAACGGGCACACAGCAGGAAAGCGCCGCTCAGCTTACGATTCAAGCTGTACGTCTCCTGAGGTGGCGGCGTCAGACGTTCGCGAAGCATGAGAGGGATCTGTGCCTTGACACGATCCGTGATCGTCTGATGCTCAAAAGGATACGGATTGGGTGCATCCGGTCGGAACGGCTCGCCCAACGCAATCATCGACTCGACATGCGCTCGTTTCATCGCTGCACTTTCCTCTCCCGTCAGGTATCCTACTTTCCTTGACCACGTTAGACACTCGTCGTAGTCGCCTGCAATCGCAGCCTGCAACATCTGCAGCCAGTTGTCCATAAACTCTTTCGAATATTCGCGCGTAGCACCGAAATCGATCAACTGGATCTTGGCCGTTCTTTCGTTGTACAGCAAGTTGGACCAGTTCGGGTCGGTCTGCATGAGACGGAAACGAAAGAGTTCGGAAAGCGAGAGATTGAGGATCGATTGGGCGATACGATCGCGTGTAGATTGTGGGTAGCGAGATGCCTGGCTCAGCGGTCGACCGCGCATCATTTCGGTTGTGAGCACTTTGCCCGTGCAAAGGCTGTCGACTACCTTTGGCACCTCAAACTCGTCCGAGTTTTGTAGAATGGTTCGAAACCGACGGCCCATCTCGGCTTCGCGTTGGTAATCGCATTCGTCCTTGAGCTCTCTACCGAGCACTCTCAGAGTATTTTCGAGGAAAAGACCTCTGGGAAGCAATGCCGATGCGGAAACAAGCCATCGCAGATACGACAAGTCGGAATCGATTGACTCGAGCACGCCAGGAAACTGCACCTTGACCGCTACCTTCTGTCCGGCCATTCGCGGATCGGGGAAATCATCGCGCAGCACCGCAGAGTGCACCTGTCCGATCGAAGCGCTGGCAAAGGGGACATCTTGGAATTCTTTGAAATGGCGTTGGCGCCAGTCTGATCCACCCAGTTCCTGGCTCATGACCTTGTTCATCTGCCACACGGGCATGTAATTGGCGCTGTTCTGGACACGCAGCAGCACCTGCTCGATCTGGGGTGGTAGCAGTTTGGTCTCTTGAATCGAAAGGAACTGGCCGAGCTTGAGAGCAGCGCCTCTCATGGTGGAGAGCTTGTCGACCAATCGAGCGACGTTTTGTTCCGACATGAAAAGGTTGCTTGGATCTGATCCGGTGGAGGAAGCGCCGCGAAGGAGTGATCCAGCGGCACCGAATGCCAGACCTGCACCGAGACCTCCATAGTGGAAGAGACGGCCTAAACGTGATGAAGGGACTTTGGCTGCTCGTAGCGGTACTTGCTTGGATTCCTTAACAGCATCGTACTCTTCAAAGTCGCTTGACGAGGCGAGAGTATCTGCGATGGGTGGTGAATCGGCAACGCTGATGGACGCCGGCGCTGCATCGAGGCTGGATGGGTCGACTTGTGGGGGTGAGGGAGATGAAACCGATATGGACTGTTGACCCAAGGGCTGCGCATCATCTGCCTTTACATCTACTGCTTGCAGCTTTGCTTTGGGGAGTGGTGGCTCTGGTCGGGGGTCTGACTTCTGTGGAGTGGCTTCGATTTTGTCTTGGGAAGCCTGGGTGACAGGCGGCCTCGGTATTGGCGTCGGCGGCGGTGGCTGAAAAGGGATGGTAGGGGCTGGAAAATCGTCTCGAGTCTGTACAAGCGGGGACACAGTGTCTACTTGAGAGATGGGAGGCACCTCTACTGTTGGCTTCTCTTGTACACCGACACTCTTGCTCGGCCATGGTCGGCTCGTCGAAGGGACTGCATCTGGTGTCGGAGTGGCAAATGCGTCCGCAGCTGGAGAGTTCGAAGCGTGCGAATCTATACTGGTAGCAAAAGCACCATCTTGCGCCGAAGTAGCGTTGAAAACCGCTTGCGTAGGCCATGGACGAGGAGGACCTCGAGTCGCTGCTGGCTGAGCACCATTAGGCGACAGTATCACACCTTTGGCAATTTGGCAGATGGTTGATGCTATCGCCGCAGCATCCTTGAGCGAGGACCGGCTCATAGATTTGGCGTCCTAACAGCGCTCCGGCTGACTTTGCTCTAAGCTTTGTGAGATGGTGATTGCCATTGACAGCTGAGCTTTTCGTCGACGTTTGAGAAGAAATCGGGTTTTAAACCTCGACAAAATCGATCAAAATTTGATTTTATTCTGCTAAGAGCAACAATTGGGAAGGGCTTGCTTGGCTCCTTGAGTGTCTCGTCTTGTCGTATATCTTGCCATTCGAAGGCTGAGTGAAGCTCGGACCATTTGGAAAGGACATAGTGGTCAAGATGACAGCTTGATCCAGAAGATTTTCGGTCAAGTGAAGCCTTGTGTAAAGCTATTGAAGACGGTGCTGCCATGTTCCAGGGTCTAGGGAAAAGGCAATTTAATCTCGAAGCGCTGCACGACCTCCAACCATCATCTCTGCAAGGCTCAGACATTAATCCACCTTGCTTCCACGACGACGAAAGGGATCGACCCAGGATACCGCCACAATACTTTGTCTCGATGCAGTAAACTTCCGACAGCATCTCGCACAGCGACGTTTCAACGCGCAGCGCAGAGGATGGCGACCATGACTGCGTCAAGTCGCGGACAGGCTCGTCTCGTCATATCAGCCTTATCAATATTGCTTGGGTTGCTTCTTCTCCCTCTCGCATCTGCACAACAACTCTCACAAGCTCCAACGTCTTCTACTGCTTCTGCGAGCATCCCGCTAGTGCCTTCATCTACAAGATCAGCGATTCCAGGCCGAGCGACAACCATCTACAATGCTACTGCCAACACTGTAGCGCTCAACGATTCCATCATTGCACGATCAAGAATCGACCTCAACGCCACTCAAGGCGCTTTCTTCAACTTCACCATCCCATCCACTGCCTTTTCTGAAGACGTGAAAACAGTCAAAGTATGGACATCAATATCGTTATGTAGTGGACCAGCTATTCCACCCTACAACACTTCCAACTCCACCCTTCTAGAAAGCTTGGATATGTCAGCGACAGATGCGCGCAGGTCGACGCTTGCTTCGCTCTACGTTTCCGACAACGACATGTTTCGAACACCGGGACCGGCCAATGCAAGCGTGCTCAACGCGAAACACATTGGATTTGCGCTCGGTGGATCGACTTCGATAGAGGTCGACCTTCAGCAGCAGAGCGAGAACAGTTCCGAGACTTTGTGGATCGGTGTATGGCCGCCAGCGGATAGTCGCAACGTCACTCCGGGCACGTATCAGTTCCAGATCGTTGCCAGCACACGCGCCAAGATGGAGTCGGTCGACGATACGCGCAGACCCAGGTTGGACGACACGGATCAATCACATGCCTTGATCTCTTCTTTCAACTATACTACATCCTCACCACCAAATCTCAACGTCATCGTCTTGCCGACTTTTGGTACCGGCTCACTGTCCGACGCCGACTACTACAACTCGTCGTTCTGCGCCATTGCAGATGCCTGGGCGGATGTGCTCGAGCGCAACCAGCAGGTCTCGATCAATGCCAGCGATACCAAACGTGGTACGGAAGCGAACAAGCTCGACGATACCCGTCGTCAGTTTGAAATTTCGGGTTTGCATGCAGGCACCAATTATACTGTCTGGCTCTTTGAGACTAACACCACCGCTCAAGACGTGGCCCAGAGCGTATCAACCACCCTCTTCCCGGCCATCAAGATGCTCACCAAACGCAGTGATAACTGTCGGCTTGTGTATGATGTACCCTTCTGTCCGAATCTGGCTTACTCGATCCCCGTCAACCCGTCCGTCTCTACATCTACGGCGCTCTCGGTTATCGAACGAGTCGTCGATCCGCAGTATTCCAACTTCAGCTCGACCATCGACACCTTCCCATGTGGCAGTCGCCAATTCGGAATGTACTCCTACGTCCAGACCTGCGATACCTGCAAAAAGTCATACCAGGACTGGCTATGTGCTGTCGCCATGCCTCGATGCACCGATCCTCTGCAAGATCCGGAAACGCAATCGCGCGCCACTCAGAACGGCACAGAACTCACAGGCGCCCCTACAGGTCTCAACACGAACTTGCTTCCGTACATCGTCAACCGCAACGGTAACGGTACAAGCGCATTGAAATCTCGCCTGCCTTTTATCGACCAGCAACTCCGTCCAGGCTTCTATGGCGAGCTGCTACCCTGCATTTACACGTGCTACTTTGTCGAGCGAACCTGTCCACCGTTGATTCAATGGGCGTGTCCGATTTGGGACATTACGGCACAGCGCGATTACGGGACGTTTGCAGATAGCGGTGCAGAGGGGATTGGTGCAGCAGAGAATGGAGGTGCGGGTAAAGATGGGATGCGTTGGGGCGGGTATCAGCGGTATATTGCGACGGATGCGTTTGGTAATGCGTATTGTAACTCGATGGGTGTTGATTTCCTGTTGAGGGAGTCGAATGGTGCGATAGGACGGTTGGGAGGAGCGGTGTGGACGATGACGAGTGCGATCGTTGTATCGCTGTTGGTTAGTTTTGTGCTTTGATCAGGTGATTTTTCTTCTCATGGACATTCTCATAGACTCGTTTTACTTTTTTGTTACGCATTCGATTCACTCGCATTCCTCGCATCTTTCTTTCAGGTTCACATGTTGAAATGTCACTCTGGTATCTATAAGAGAAGGAGCTTGTGCGACTGTGGATCAAGTGCAGTTCAGAGACTCTAAGGAGGGTTGGAGAAAGGTCAAAAGTGAATGCGAAGTGGATTTTACTAGCTACCGAACCTGGTCGGTCTACCTCTGTAGTAAGATGCCTGACCCGGCTTCGGTTTCGTCTGGAAAGCGGATCTAAATCTACCATTCTTCCTCTGCCTCGACGGATACGTCGGACGAATGTAATCCCGAGACGTCGGATCTCTATACTTGTTAACCACAGACCGATACTGTTTATCCACAACTTTGAGCCCCTTTTCACCGTACCAGAACTTCGTCCACCGATCCTTCATCCTCTGCCACCAACCCATAGGCCTCATATGTTGAACAATCCTCTCCCTGGCTGTAGGCAACGTTTTGACCCCGTCAACAAGCGCAGGATCTATACTGCGTTTAAAGATCTTGAAACGGTCAACTAGATTGTTGTAGACTTCCCAAACGCGATCCCACGGTCCCGTTTGCCAGTGCGGAAGCTGGATAGGGGTGTCGGACTGCGGCGATCGGATGGGACGGTAGGTGAATGTGGGTAGGTAAGACTGGACGGGTTGGGGTTCGATGATGGTTCGTGAATAGGTGGCGGAGATGAAGGGTGCTAGTGATTGGGGTTGGATGGCAGCTATAGGGCGATCGCTGTTGATGGCTATGGGGTCGAGTGGTAGAGCGGAGAGGGAGAGGGAGAGCTGGAACAGCGCCAAGTACAGCAGGACGATTGGCACCATGCTGTCTATCAACCGTTCCAAAAGGGCTATGTGAATTGGGGTGAAGATTGGGAGAAGAACCTTGGATCAAGCTTGTTATACATTTTCGATCCTAGGGAAGCTCTCACTTCATATACGGTCCAGTCGGTTGTTCGGATGCTTGATGCAGGGGGAAGCTTAGATGAATTCTCGCATCGCAAATCAGGATTGTCGGGCAGAGCGCATCATCGGCGTACACCGCCAAGACAGACTTGCACAGCACATCTCACGGTTGTCCCATCCCGGTCGTGACAACGCAATTGGACCCTGAGACGTGTTGCTCGAGCAACAAACCCCCACCGCTGAAAGATATGAAGGTAAACCACATACACAGGCGCGCCTAGACCCGTTGTACCTGGAAGTCAAAGTAAGAGTCTAGACTGTGCACAGGCTTGTGGGAGATCAAACCCCTGATCCCATTGCTGCAATGAAAAAGCATGTTTGACCTCCATCAACAGCTTCTTCACCTCTCTCCTCGACGACACTTGGCGATGTGAGTTCCGGTCAGGCTGGACGGTTGAAAAGCAGGTAAGAGTTGCGTTCTGTAGCAGCTGCGAACTGGAGGATTTCTTCTGGCTTCGCTGCAAGGCCTGCAAGGCTCTTTCTGTGAGCCGCATTTGGCTTGACTCCTTTGTTACTGCTGCTTCTTGCGCAAGAGCACAATTTTTTGAATTCGGGCTTGCGATGATCGAAAATTGAATTTGTAATCCGGCAGCAACGCGACCTAACAAAGACATTTTCAAGAAGTTCTCTGGAATTCAAGTCTCAGCGGTAACCAAGATTAATTTTCTGGTATTGGCAATTGATTTGCGTCTACAACCTCGAATACACTTGCTTTCAATGTGACTTGAACCGATGCGAAGATCGATCAAAAGCTTGATTACAAAAGGTTCTGTTCGTGGAATTCAAGGACTCGATGCCGATCAGGCAAGGGAGAATTTTTTTGCGGCAGCCGACAGGCAGAGCAAGGGCGAGTCAATAGAAACAGCTGCGCAGCGCTGTCCTTTTTTCTAGTGCGAGTGAGCAAGAAGCTCTGTGCGGTGTGCAGCGAAAATAAAGTCACAGTTGGCTCTGAACGAGAGAGGAATTCCAACCTGGTTTCTTTCGCATTCAGTCAGAGTGGCAGAGAGCGTCGAATGAAGAAAGTGGAAAGTGTGAGCCTGCGAGCCTGCAAGCCTGTGAGTGTGGACGAGTGAGTGACAGATGAGGCCAACAGCGTGTGTGTCCTGCGCTGCTGACCCTGTCGGTGGGTGAGTGAGTGAGTGAGTGGCTCGCTGGCTCGCTCGCTCAGCCATTCATTATTCGAGTTGGTCAGTGAGGCAGCAGCAAAGTCAAGGCAGTTCGTCAAGTCTTGACACACTTGCAAGCAAGTCAGTCTAGCGCTGGGGTCCAGCAGCGTTTTGATTGCAAAAAGACTCTTTCTTCGCCTTCAACACCCTTTTGCTACTCTTCACCTTCATCCCAAGCTCGACCGACAGCTTACTCTGTTCTGTTTGTCGACATATCCAGCATTGCTCTGTTCCAAGTCTGCTCTTCGAATCGTTCTTGTGATTCCTTCAGGCAGCGAGTCGACAGTAAAGCAGCATCAGCATCAGCATCAGCTTCAGCTAAGCCAGCATTCGACTTGCTTCGCTGAACCAGTGACACTGCTGCTGTCGCTCTCGCCGACATCGCCTGCTAGCATTCGACAATTCGCATCCGACTCTGACAAAGCGCACCTCCGCCTACAGCCAGGGCTCGATCAGATTCCACGCATCACATCGCATCAATCACTCATCGGTCGATTCACCATCGGAGAATCCGTGTCTCGACACTCAAGGAAAGAAGAGAGCACTGCGCATTTGCTCTCATCTTCTTGCATGACTCATCGAGCTCTGTGGCCATTTCATCGATCTTGATTCTCTGTCGTCTTTTCGTTGCCCATACGACATTTTCGGCAACTGGCGCACCTCTGTAGCCACTCCCTTCTCTGGCATTCATCGGCACCCTACGACTTGTACTGATACCGACAGCAAAGCTTTCCAGGTCTTTGCGTCTCCTTTCGGCCTTTGCCTAACTGACCTCGCAACAGGTCCGTCAAGCAGACAATGGCCAAATTCAAGCTGCCTCGCTCCACGCCAGCAGCGCGCGGTACAGCTGTGCCACCTCCCAAGCTCGCCGCCGCTGCTACTCAGCATCAACAACCATCTCTCCCAACACCACCGCCCTCCATGCAGCAGAACAAAGCCCCCGTGGCTGGCGCATCCACGCCTCCGCGTTCTGCTTCGCCCGTCTCCAATCATGACGCAGACAGCGCGGCGCTCTCTTCAGCCAAGAAGAAGAAGAAAAAGTCCAAGTCCAAAGCCAAGGACGCCGACTACATTGACGATCACGACTACGATCTTCAATCCGCCGCTGCGCTGGGTCAGCGTCCTCGATCTCCCGCATCGCTCGCTGCGAGGGCGCAGGCGCAGGCGCAGCTCCTGGCTGCTGCAAGTGAACTGTATCGAAGGATCGAAGGTGATGCCCAAGGCATCCCAGACGACGATGCCTATTGGACATCGCTTCCTGCTCATCTGCGAACCTTCATCCGAAATGCTCTCCCACTCGGTCAGTTCCCTCCAGCAGCACGGGCTGCGCTCAACGAAAATGCCAACGATCCAGCCAACCGTCATGCTTCCACCCAAGCCATGATCGCCGTCGCTCAGCAGTTGGCGCAAGCAGCGCATGCATCCCAACGCCACCTCCAGCAGTATCCGCCGGGCACTCATCCCTATCCACCACTGCCCTTCGACGCCTCCATCTTTGCCGACCTAGCTCTGCATCCCGACCAGCCGCTGCCTCTTCATCCTCACCCCAACGCTGCCGCCACCAATGCGCATCCCGCCAACACCAACGGCACGTACGCTCCGTACTCGTCCAGTCCCAATCCGCCTCCTACCCAGCCACCAGTCGAGCCCTTGCCCCCTCCCGTGGTGCTCTACGACAACTTTGACGACGAAATGGACAGGTTCGAGGACGATGGCGTCGACGATGGCCAGTACTATGACGACGGCGAGCTCGATGAAGACGACGAGGTGCTTGACGCCCACGGTGGCCTTCTTCGTGCCCGCGAGCCTGTCTGGATGCAGGACGGCCAAGATCACGCTCTTGGGCCCAACGGGCTCGTCGCTCATCCAGACGGCGCGCGTTCAGCGAGCAAAAACAAGAAGAAGAAGAAAAAGAAGAAGGGCGCATCAGGAGCTGCAGCCGGACACGGCCAAGACGAAGCTCACGAAATCGAAGTCGAGGTGCCGCCTCCGCCCAAGCCCGTTGCCAACCATCCGCCACCTTCGACCAACGTCTCTTCCGTCGCTCGCAACTCGAATCCGCCTCCTCCGAGCTCGCGAGCCGCTGGCAAACAGCCTATGACCTTCAATTCGACAGGCAAGACGCCAGCTAGACCCGCCAACGGCGTGCCGCCTTCATCGAATTCGGGCAAACGCTCCGTCTCGTCCTCGACGCATGGACAGCAGCCCGCCGCAAACGCTTCAGCCAACAATGCCAAGATCTGGTCCACCAGCTCAGCAGAAGAGCGTGAGCGTATCAAGGAGTTCTGGCTCGGCCTCTCGATGAAGGACAGGCAGAAGCTCGTCCAAGTGGAAAAGGAGACCGTTCTCAAAAAGATGAAGGAACAGCAAAAGTTTCTTTGCAGCTGCGCCGTCTGTGGTCGCAAGCGCTCTGCCATCGAGGAAGAGCTCGAGGTCCTCTACGATGCGTACTACGACGAGCTCGAAGAGTACGCCAACCACCAGCAACGATGGGCTAGCAGTGGCGGCACCATTCCTCCACCGCCAGGTCCTGGTCCCTTTCCAGGTAGTGTCGCGCTCGATGCTTCTGGTGCTGTGATTGGCGGCGACCCCTTGTCTCGAACCAGGGCAGCGCATGGCGGTCGCGATGCAAGGCACACGCACCCTCATCCTCATCCACACGGCCGGAAAGCACCTCTGCATCCCGAATCCTCGGACGGTTATGACGACGACGAGCTCGATGACGAAGCCGAATACGAGGACGAGGACGAGGACGATGACGCCGAGTACGACGATGAAGAGGAGGAGGACGACATCGAGCTCGACAAAGAACGTGCCCGTGACGATTACGACAAGCGCCATCCAGCTCCTCCTGCGCGACGACGCGGTACCAACGACTCCAACGACCTCTTTGGCCTCGGCAGCAGTCTCACTGTCAAAGGCGGCATTCTCACTGTCGCCGATGACATGCTCAAGAACGACGGTCGCAAGTTTCTCGAAATGATGGAGCAGCTCGCCGAGCGAAGGATGCACCGCGAGGAGATCACCAATGCCGAACTTGCTGCCAGCGACGACGAGGATGACGCCGACAGACCTGACGACGTTGATGATGAGGACATTGATGAGGAAGAAGACAACGACGAGGACGACATTCTCACCGAAGAGCAGCGCATGGAGGAGGGCCGCAAGATGTTCCAAATCTTTGCAGCCCGTATGTTCGAACAGCGTGTGCTCGCGGCTTACCGAGAGCGCGTCGCCCAGGAACGTCAGCTGCAGTTGCTCCGTGAGCTTGAGGAGGAGGACAGCAACGAAAAGGCCCGAGAAGCTCGTCGCGTCAAAGAATCGCAAAAGAAGAAGGACAAGAAGAAGGCACAGCGAGAGGCCAAGGAAGCGGAGAAGATGCGCAAGGACCAAGAGCGAGCCGCTGCTGAAGCCGAGGCGCGTGCACAGCAACAAGCACAGCGCGACGCCGAGCTCAAGAAGCAAGAGGAGATCCGCCTCAAGAGGGAAGCCGAGCGCAAGGCACGCGAAGACGAGAAGGCCAAGAAGGAGGAGGAACGTCGCCGCCGCCAAGCCGAAGAGCGCGAGCGTCAACTCGAAGTTGAACGCAAGCGCCGCGAAAAGGAGGAAAAGCTTCGACTGGAGCGCGAGGCTCAAGAAAAGGCCAAGCTCGACCGTGAGGAGGCTCAACGCAAGGCCAAAGAGGAACAGCAACGGGCACAACGCGAAAAGGCCGAAAGGGAGGCTAAGGCCAAACAAGAGCAAGCGCGCAAGGTCGAGACTGCTGCCAAGGAGAAAGAGGCTCGCGCACAGGCTCAGCGTGAGGCCAAGCAAGCAGCTGCCTCGCAGGCTCGGGGAACGTCTTCTGCTCAAGCCGTCCCCAGCTCGCCCGCGACGGGTCCCAAGGCTGGCTCCAACAAGGCTGCCAATGTGTCTGCTCCTGGAACACCTGCACGCGGCGCCAAGAACGGCTCGATTCCTGGCTCACCAGCTGTGGCGTCAGATCAGGTTCAAGCTCGTGGTGGGAGAGACTCCAGGAACGCGGCAGGTCCCAAGCATGCTCAGACAAATGCAGCCGCCGGTACTGCTGCTGCTGCCGCTGCTGCTGCCGCTGCTGTTGGCTCGTCTGCTGGATCGGGAGGATCTTCGGTCACCCCTGGAGGATCGACTTTGCCCGCCCCACCACAAGGCTTGCCTCCTCGTCCTGCCACTAATGTCTTGACGCCAACTGGATCCTCATCGCAAACCTCTTCGCTCTCGGTTGCTGCCAATGCCGGATTGCCTCGTCCCCCGGTCAATGTCGCCAGCAGCGGATCCTCGTCTGCCGCGCCTCCAGCCCTCGGCTTTGGCTCCATTGGCCCCAACGCTACTGTGAACGTGCCGATTGCATCGTCCAAGGCCCCCGGTTCCAGCATCTCGCCCAAGCCCGCTCAGCCTTACGTTCAGACGCAGGACAAGCAGCCCTCGCAGCCCGGTTTCAACTCACCTCAAGCTCCCATCGGAGCCGCTTACGGTCAGCAGCCTGGTCTCGAAGGGCTTCGATCGCCTACTCTTCCCAACGGATTGCAGAGCAGCGGTGTTTTCAGCAGCAATGGTGGTATGAGCTCGAGCCTGCAATCGCCCAGTCTCGGTGGTCCTGGAATGGGTGGCGTGACGAACAACCTCGCTTCACTCAACTTGAACGCTGCTCCACTCTCTTCTTCGAGCCTCAACATGGCCAACACGCTGGTTGGCAGCAAGGCACCCATACCTGGTATGGAGTCGAGTTCTGCCATTGGTCACGGCCTTCCACACATGCAGAGCCCAACGCAGACGCCCTTCTCGCCTATGGGTGGAAGCAATTCGACCGACGCCATGCGCAGCCGCACTGCTTCGCTTGCCGATGCGGATCCCATGTCCTTTGCGGGCATCCGACCCGGCTCGTCTCTGTCGCAGCGCGTGCCCGCCTACCGCTCCGGTGCTCCGACGCCCATTGGCCCCATTGGTCGACCCAAAGCGATGGACTCGATTCAGCAGCACATGCACGACGACCACGCAGGCGCTATCGGTAACGGCAGATCCTCGAGCAATGCCAGTGGATCTGGAGCCACGAGTCCCAAGCTTCCCGAGGGCATTTTGGGCAGCTCGGCTCTTGGAGGAGACGATGACATTATCGATCCCAAGCCCCGTAGGGTCAGTCACACCATTCCGATTGGTGGCGGCGCAAGTGGAAGCAGCATGGGTAGTGCAGGGTCCTTCTTTGGCGGTGGAGGTCTGGCAAGTGCCGGCGCGGTGGGTGGTGGCTTTGGTGTGAGCTCTTCTTCACCCTGGAGCTCGTTCTCAGGCAGCAACCAGATTGCGCCTGGCCCTCTGTCTCCTGGATTCAACGGCGGTGCTGCAGGACCTGGCTCGATTGGGTCTGGTCTTGCGGCAGGCAACTTTGGCTTGAACCAGAACGCTGGCACACCTGGTGCATCCGGCATATCGGGTGGCACACCATCTGATCCTTGGGCTCGTGTGTCGAACAACTCGTGGGATCGCGCTCGTTTCGCCTTTGAAGCGCCCGGAAGCAACAATAATGTGATTGGTGGATCAAACGGTGGAGCCGCCTCGGCCCTTGCAGGTATGGGTGCACACACACTTGGAGGAGGAGGAGGAGGAGGAGGAGGAGGAGGAGGAGGACATTCGGGCGGCCATCTCCACCACCATCAGATAGGCGCTGGCAACGGCAATGCTGCAGCCAGTGGCATGTTGAGTCCTTTCAACCTTGGTGCGCCTGGCAGTGGATCGAGGAACCTGTTCGGTGCTCCTGGCAGCAACGTTTTGCATCCTGGAGCCATCGGATCCGCACTCTCGCCTACTTCGCCAGGTGCCCGACACATTTGCGGTAGTCACGAGTGATAGATGGTAGGCGAATTCTACTTGTCATGTCGCATGTCGCATCTCGAAGGTCTTTGAATCTTAAGCATCAATTTGGTTTTTCTTTCAGTCGCATTGAGTCAGACAGTGAGCAAGCAGATCCGGTTTTGTGAATGTTTTGTTGCATTGTGTGTGCGTTGTATCGCTGAAGAATGCGGCTTAGAATCCAAGAGAGGCGCGCAACTCTTCTTCCAGGCTGCCATCTGCTTGCTGCTCCTTCTCGTCCGCACCCGTCTTTCTCGCTACGCTGTCCAAAAAGCCCTTGACGCCGTGCTTTGCTGGATCGTAGACCAAACCCATCGCTTCGAGTTCGGTTTTACACTTTTCACACGTACATGGACCGAAGCAGTAATCTCTGTACAACAGCAACTGGCGTCTTCCCAGACGGGTATTGGGGTCGATATAGCTAATGACTAGCTCTTCGTCTTTTGCTATCGGACGGAGTGCGAGAGCGGCGATACGCATGGAGGAGAGAATTCCGCGTTCGGGAACGTGTCGGATAGCGACGTTGGGAGAGCAAGAGTGGTTGAGGAAGGAATGGAGGCTGTAGAGGCCGCCGAATTTTTCCATGTTGATGTTGGAGCGGCCGAGGAGTTTGAGGAATGTGGGGTGGGTGAAGAGGTCTTTGAGGTGTGCTTTGTGGGGGTCGAGGTGGTGGTAGGTGAGGTTGGAGGAAGGATGGTAGGGGTCGAGTGCGAGACGAAGGGTGGTGTGGGCGGTGGTGAGGATGGATTCGAAGGAGGATTTTTCCGTTGTCCATCCTGGATTGCGAGAGCGCCGTTCGAGTTCCGAAACCGTCGCAAAGGAGGATAACCTGTTGAAGACCGTTTCAAAAGACCCGTACGTGGATGATTGATCTCCATCCTTCCCAACAACACCGTTATACGTCGGCGTCAAGGTAGTCATCAACCTCGCCAACGATCTCGCAACGCTATGCAGACTCTGCCACTTTTGCTCCTGAACCAACGCCATCAACTCCCTCGCTCCCGGATTATGCCCCACGCACAACAGCGCGTGATACGTAGCCATCGCAACTTTATAACAATTCGTCGTACAAAACCTATACTTGCACTTGGAGCAATCCTTCACCGCCAACTTAACCGGTGCAGACGAGATCGGCAGGAAACACTGCGCACACAGCTCTCCGCTCACCACCTGGTCCAGCGCCTCCGGTGGCGGTGTAGCAATGTATGCAGATTCGGTGAAGATCACTTCCCCCTCGACGATGGATCGCGTAGAGACTAAACCTTTGCCCTTGACGCTGTCAAAGTAGACGGTCCGGATTCCCTCGGGGATATCAAGACTCGGGTCGATGTAGGATTTGGGTACCGAAGTGTCGGTTTTTGGCTTTTTCTTCTTCTTCCCGCTAGAAGCTGCTGCAGCAGGAGGAGCAGAAGCAGCGTTTGACGAGGAAGCGGTAAGTAGCTTATGCTGCCCAAGAACAGACCGGAACTTCTTAGCTGAAATATCGACCCAGTCATTTTCCAACTCCAAAGTCGCCAGGAGACGCGGAAGTTCGGATTCGGATACGCCGGTATCGCTACCAAGATGCGAGCGCACCGCAGAGACGATCGCAGCTTCGGTCGGTGCCACCATCGTTTGATGTTGCCGGAAAAAGTGTTGTTGGCGGGGAGTGCAAGGTGTGTCGTGTGGGGTTGGATAAAAAAGGCTTTGAAATTCCTTCTAAACACACTTTTTTTCCAAGTCCGAATCCCGGGGTTTTTGGACGTCGCTGCTCTCTGAACTGCAGTCTCGGTTTCAGCAAGGACTTGCATCGGACGCGGAAGAATCATAATCGTCACAGGTCAAAGCAGATCACAGATTCTAGCATTTCGCATGGGAATACAACTACACAAGAAGACGCGGGAAGGAGACATTTGATGGACTGGAGCTTTTTTTTTTTTTTTTTTTTGGGGATAAAGCCATTGAGGTGAGGGCCATTTTGGCGATGCGATCAGTCCTGCGTGTTGATGATGAGATGCGGTATTGAAGAAATGGCGCAAGTTGGAGGTCAGTCTTACACCGCTTGAGAGAACACACCGCACGGCCCTCATTGACTACTTACCTAGCCAGCTATAGCATCAGCCTCTTCGGGCTTCTTCTGGTCGGCGGCGGCAGCGCCAGCGCCAGCAGCAGCGCCACCGTTAGCAGCGTCGTCCTTGACATCGTCCTTGGGCTGGTCAGCCTCCGCACCGTTGCCATTAGCTCCGCTGTCGCCGTTATCCCGTCGCTCGTCCCTGTCGACATCATCATCACGGCGAGATTCGCTCCTCCTACGGTCCTCGGGGTAATCAGCATCGGCGTCACGACGAGACTCAGGAGAGCGCTCCCTCTGTCGGCGCAGCTCAGCACGCTTGCGAGCGCGCTCCTCGGCTGCACGGTCAGCCTCCTCCTCTTCCTCCTTGCTGAGCTTGGGACGCTGCGGCGGAGGGGGGATATCGGAACGAGCGCGGTCACGGTCGTCGCGCGAGTCACGGCCGCCACGACCACCGTACGAAGGAGGCGGAGGACCGCGCGAGGGCCCATCAAATCTCCAGCTGGCGGAAGGAGCATTCTTGGCAAACTGAATCGAAATCTCGTTGCGTCCGAATCGCATGCCGTGCATGTCGCGGAAAGCTGCATCGGCATCACGGGGGTCTTCGTACTCGATGAAAGCGTAGGGAGTGGCGGTGGCCGATTTGAGAGCGGGGATGTCGCACCGGATCAGTGGACCCATGCGCTCGAACTCGTAAGCCAGGTCCTTGGCTCGCATGTTGGGAGGGAAGCCTGCAACAAAGAGAGTGGTAGGGGGAGCACGTTCTCTTCCACCACCTCGTCCGCCGCGACCACCTCGTCCGCCGCGGTCATCGCGATCGTCGCGGTCGTAGCCTCGGTCGTATCCTCGTCCGGACATCGTATGAGATGAGCAAATCGAATGAAGGATTGCTCGAGCAAAGGATTTTCCGAAGTGATGAACCAGTCAAGGGATGAAACGAGCAAGTGTGTTGGGTAGAAAAGACAAGCTCGAGCGGTGTGTGTGGTGATGGATGGATGGAAGGCAAGTGAGTTGTAGAAGCAGGCAAAAGCAGGTGGACAATTTCTCGCGTTTCAGAAGATTTCTCCACAGGTGTGTCTGAGAAAGCTTTGGCGGCAAGGCAGGAGTCTCAATCAATTGACAACTCAAGCCTTTGGAGGGCTGTTCTTCTAAGGATGCAATGACACTGGCGCAATGTAGAAACAAGTTGTGTGGGCACGGGCGTCGGGTTGAAGTTGAAATTATTTTTTTTACACACGTTCAGAGGGCAGCACTTTAGCTGTGATCGATCTTGATGCGGAAAGAGCGGAAGCAGAACTGTGGCGCAGCTGCCACTTTCTTTTGTCCGCAAGTCGCAGCTCGCTGGCCTAACAGACTGCGATTTTGCGAAAAAGTCGGGCTGTCCGAAGTTCGCTCTCCCGCACCTTCCCTCTCGCGAAACTCTCTCCACCTGCGCAAGCGCGAAGGAAAAGCCTTTCTTTCTTCAACATCACCACCGACCCTCTCTGTTCCAAGCTCAGTCAACCAGCTCGAAACAGCATCGGTCACATTCACCCTCTTATCGGACCAGCCTGCTTCTTGCCTACAGCTGACGGTCGTCTCTTGACAACAAGTCACTTACACACACAACTCGACGCGGCACTTTGCTCCGACTCCCAGCAACAGCCCAACATGGCGGACACCGATGGTACGTGTTTCGACAAGGTCACCCTCACCCTCACTCTTGCTCTCACCCTCGCCTTGTTACCAGCTGCGCCCCTTTTGCTTCCAACATGATTGTGCCTTTCGTTGCCGCATCTCGCCTGTATCTTTCAGTTCGCTACTCCTTGATCGGCAGCTTTGTATCAGTACACGCCACATCAGCTCGACAGATCTTGCACTCGCCTTCACTCTGCCACACACACACACACTCTCTCTCTCTCTTCATTTCTGGCGCCTTCAGGATTCGGGACATTTCCGATGATTCGTTGCGCAGCACTGTCATCGCCAGCATGATGCTCAGCCAGATGTAGTCGCTCCGTCCGCTCTGCCCTTCTCCGCAGTTCTGCATTTGCGGCGACGCGGAGCCAGTCGTCGATGCGGTGGGCATTGTATCGGCGACACCGCGCTCGCTCCCCCCTTAGGGTGGTGACTACAAGCTCAGCCAAATGGTCGCCTGTCAGCACGCCGAGTCTCGCTCGTTTACTTGCAGCCGCACCATCACATCCTGTCACCCTCCCTCCCATCTCGGCCTGTCCCGCATTCTCAGTCTCGTCGCCAACCGCTCTTGTTTACGACCACATCACTAACGCCTAATCCGCATGCTCTCTTTGCCGTGCCGACCGCCCAACATCCAACAGCACAGCAATGGAACGGCGACGCTGCCCGAGACGCCGCCCGTGAAACCGACAACGCTGCCTGGAATGGCGGTCGGAGCCCTTCTCCAAGAGGTGCTGTTACTCCTCCTCGCCGTGAGCGCGAGCGATCCCGCTCTCCTATACGCACCGGCGAGGACGACCATTCACGGTACGTCGACGCCACTCGTGTCATTCAAGCCTGACTGTAGCTTCCATACTGACATTATTCTCGCTTGCAACTGAATCAACAGTGCTGATCGCGGCAATGGCAACAATGGAGACAACAATCCCGGTAACAACCTTCACGTTTCCGGTCTGAGCAAGACCGCCACCGATCGCGACCTTGAAGAGGCTTTCGGCAAATACGGAGCTGTACGTATACTGTCCGGTCACACTCACTTCAACCAGATTTAGTTGCGCAGCCTAGCATCTGACACAAAATGACTAACTCCTATTCATCTTGTTTCTTTTCTGCCTTGTGCTCCAACAGATCCAAAAGGCGCAGGTCATGTACGATCCTCACACTCGCGAGCCCAGAGGTTTCGCTTTCGTCACTTTCGAAAAAGCCGAAGACGCAGAGGCTGCCATCACTGCCATGAACAACACCGAGTTTCTCGGACGCAGAATCACTGTCGACAAGGCACGTCGTGGACGCGCACGCACCCCGACTCCTGGTCGCTACTATGGCCCTCCCAAGGAAGGACGCCGAGGTGGTCCTCCCGGCCACTTTGGCGGTGGTGGTGGATACGGTCGTGGCCCCCCTCGCGGCGGATACGGTGACGACCGATATGGTGGCATGCCTCCACGCGGTGGCGGATACCCTCTCGCATACCCGCCTCGCGACCCATACGACCGCTACGGCCCTCCTCCTGGTGGTCGACCCTTCTCGCCCCCTCCCATACGTGGCGACCCTTACGACCGATACGGACGAGGCCCTCCTCCTGGCCGCGACTACCCTCCTCGTGACCGCGACTACCTCCCTCCTCCTCCTCGTGGTGGTCCGGGCATGGACTACCCTCCTCGCGACTTCCCTCCTCGTGGTCCTCCCGGTGACTACCCGCCACCTCGTGGATACCGTGACATGTCGCCACCCCCTCCTCGCGGTGGAAGGTACGACGACTTGCCTCCCCCTCCTCCTCGTGCAGGCGGTCCAGGCGGAAGATATCCCGATGGCCCGCCTCGTCCTCGTTATGACGATGCTGGTCCCCCGCCTCGTCGTTACTGAGAGAAGGATGAGTGAAGGTCACCGCGAAAAACATGTTATACTAAGACCTGTCTATTGAAATTTCAGAATTGTTGAATGAGAGCTTTTGAGATTGTGGTGGCGATTATGTTGAAAGATCTATTGCAGTGCAGTGGCGGATGGTGACAAAGTGACAAAGTTGCTGATAATGCCTAACGAACGCGGATTTGACCTCTCCACCTCTTCAACTTGATCTTGGACTCGTGGATCCAGTCGGCGTCGTTCTGGCCTTCTGGACCCAACGCTGACTCTATCAGCTCTCTCGCAGCGCTTCGGAACGCTTGTTTACTCTCCACCCCTTCTTCTGCTTTACTCACGGCGCTACCTAGATCCGTCGCTCGTGCTACCTTGATCAGCCACAGCAGTGCGAACAGACTCGTCCAGAAGAGCGTCGAATCGAGTGGTTCTGCCAGAACCAACTTCAACACCGAAGCCAAGCAGGCGTGCAACGCTGCGACTAGTTGAGGTGTAAGTGGCGAACTCGAGACCACTTTGCAGAAAGCGACAATCGACTCTAGCCCCAACTGTGCGGTTTCCACCTCGTCCATCTTGATGCACAACGAGAGCGATTGTACGGCTTTCTGCAACAACCCTCCATCCTCGGTCGAAACGCTGATGAGCCGTCTGGCAAACAACCCAAACACGGCCGAAGTCAACCTCCCCAACCCCTGCCTCACCCTCGGCACACTCAGAGGCTCCGGTGTGAGCAGACCCAACACATGTTCAAATCCTACCAAACATACGTCGCTCGTCTTACCAGATTGCAACTGTAAGTTGTCCGACCCACCATCGTCAACGCCTGCCCTTGCGGATCCGGACAACTCCACAAGCAGCTCGATAAGCAGGTTCAACCCTTCGTACGGTACATCCTCGTCCAAGGGCGACCCGGCTTCAGATGCAAGCAACAGATGAGTCTTCTTCTTGCCCCTCGCAGACTCTCCTTGCAGCGCCTGCATCAACTCCCAAACCGCCGAGTTGAGACCAATGACTATAAATGGTTCGGCACCAAAGTCCAACTCTAGCGAGACTGAAAGCGTATGCAATAGCCGCAAGATCGAAACCGCGATTTCCGGACGCGTATCGTACACCCTACACAGCTGTGCAAACGCGGCGAAAAATTGAGCGATGAACTTGTATACGATCTCCGCCGAGTTGGGTTGAATCGACGATGCCAAGCCTTCCAACATGTCGAGGGAAGTTTGGACTGCTGAAATCACATCCGAGCGCTGTGAGATGCTCGCAAAATCAGGTTGTGACAGCAGAGCTCCGAAACGAGACTCGATGGAACTGGTGATCTGTTTGAAATAGAACTCGGCCGATCTTTCGGACGGTGCATCTGGGTGTGAAGCGCCCGAGTAGATGCAGCTGACGACGGAGGCGATGAGCGCACCGTGTGTGTTGGCTGGGAGGTGGTCGAGTCGTGTCACGATGCCAGAGACCAGGTGTTCCATCTCCGGAAGTTGGAGAAGACAGATCATGATGCCGCTGGAGCGGGTGAATGCCGAAAGCACTTGTGCGAGTTGTAGGAGGACGTCGGAGTCGGACATCCACAGCGAAAGGTTTTCCGAAAGACGCTGGAGTAGGAAAGTCAAGACCTGTCGACCGGCTTGGTCGCCAAACCCGCGCTGGATGGCCGTGTTGGTCGCAAAGCCCGAACACTCGTCAATGAGCAGGTAGGAAGACGTCCATCGACCAGTAAACCAGAGGAGCGTCTCGGTTACTTGCGGGCTGGTGGCCTCGATCGATGCGGGTCCGAATGAAGACAGATGCTGTAGAAGATGCATACCGAGCTGCATGATGAGGGCTACGGCTGGATCTTCAGGTTCTGCGCTGGCTGCAATCTCGCTAGGAACCTCGGGTGTCTCGCCACGTGCGTCGTCTGCGAGGACGTGACCTGCGATCAATGTGAGCCAGTGAATCTGTTCCCACGTCTGGCCCATTTCGACATGGGTAAAGTTGGCCTGACCCTGCGATTTGGCGATGAGCTTGTCGCATAGAGGCTGAGCGAGTTGGTGCAAGGCTCGAAGGTTGTCGGCTGCCGAGGTTCGAGCCAAGTTGGCGATGGTGATGAGCTGGTCCGAGTAGACGTCTCGGTCCTTTGCTGTGACCTCTTCGACTTCTGACATTTCGTCTTCGCCACTGACGATGGAAGCGGCCTCGAGGCGACCCGTGAGGTAAGGACCGAAGACTTGATTGCGAATGCTGCCGTAGACAGTCTTGGCAAAGACCTGCACGTGGGTATCTGGAGCGTGCAGAGCGTTTTGCTGTCGCAGCGACGAAGTCAGAGCTTGCCAGCAAGCCAGCAGGACGTCGACTGTGTCTTCGGTGAGGACGGCGAGATCATCTTCTTCGTCAGTGTCTTTGGGTCGGTGGAAGGCTAGACCGAAAATCGCCTTGCCGAGCGAAGAGAGGGACGAGATGAAAGCGAACGAGCCTTGAGCACCGCCGTCGCCGGAATAGAGAGATGCGGCCAAGATCTGGAGTGGTACCACCGAGACAATGATCTGGAACGCCTGGGCCAAGAAGAGCATCGAGTTGCCTCGGGCAGACAAGACGTTGGAAGGAGAGGCGCATTCGTCATCGACCAAAGACTGCAAGGTGGCGCAAAGATGCTTGGTGCGGGAGACCAGCATGGGGACGTGCTGAGGCTTATGCGCTTGTGGTGTGAAGCTGCAAGTAGACAAGATGCACTGTCGGAGGCGATGGACTGAGAACGAGATATCCCGACTGGAGGTGGCTGATGCTTGCAATCGAACCCCGAAGCGGTAGGCTGTGCTCAGTAGCGAGACGACATCGTCAGAGAGCAGCACTGGAATGAAAGTATCGGGAACGTGTTGCGGTCGAAGCGTCTTTTTGCCCTGCAGAGATGCTAAAGCAGCATTTGGTTGGTCGTCTTGGTCTACACCGGTGGCCAGTACCGAGTCTTCGCCCTGCGAGCGTGACTGCTGTTGCCATGCGCTCGAGGTGAATGGATCGAAGCGGGTAAAGGTCCAGCCCAAGAGCTTCTCGGTGGTGGATGCAGCTTGGAAAAAGAGGGTATGATGCCACGAGTCGGAGCTGGTGGAAGCGCTATCATGCGAGATGGTGTTGTAGAGAAGCTGAAAGACGGCAGTCATGAGACCAGCAAGGACGTGGTTCTGGATGAGTGACTTGCATTGACGATGCTGGAGCAAGTTGAGGCCAACTGCTGATCCTGGAACTACAGGCTTCGAAGTGGACTGTGCAGGTTGTGATCGACGACCCTGATCCGCAGAAGAGTCAAAAACGTCGTTGGCGCTGGTCAAGATAAACTCGTCGACAACAGCACGAACGAGGCCAAGACCGGTGACGATTCTCGCCAGTGCGGCCGCTGACTCGGCAGCATCGACGGGCCATGGTGATGGAAGTGAGAGCAGACTTGAGAGCTGTGTGTTGAGCAGACCGACGTGAGACTCGACGACCGCATCGAGGGCCGAGTTGGTGCCTGTGAGCTGGCCAGGACCAGCATGCTGAGCCAGCTCGAGACCAAGCAGACGCTTTTCGACCGCAATGGCAGTCTGATAGACACGCGAGCGGAGATACTGTGGCCAGGAAGCTGCGGCGTCGGGTGATTGCGAAGACTGCTGACTATGCGAGACGCAGAAGTGCAGAAGGAAATCTCGCAATAATGAGAGAGAAGCGACGCCCTGACTTGGTTGCTGAGTCGCTAGAGTGGGAAGCACGAAGAGCACCGCATTGAGTGATTGGAATAGGACGAGCGGATCGTGGGAATGTTGCAAAGCGAAACAGGCATAGTCGAGAGCGCCTTCGGATTGTCGGAGAGCGAGGAAAGTGGCTTCACCTTTGGCTCTGAGCTGCGGATCAGGATTGGTGAATTCGGCCGAAGCTTGAGTGATGGAAGCCAACGCCTCTTGCAAGTGCCGAGTCGCAGCAACGAGCGACATGACGGCGTGCTCGGATGACCCGCACCGCACTCACTTCCGGTTTGTTTTTTTGTTTTTTTTTTTTTTTTTGTTTTTTTGCAAAATCGAGTGAAAGAGGCAAAAGCCAGGTGAAAGTTTTCTGACCGAGTCAATGGAATGGGCCGGAGGAGGGTGAGGGCAGTGGTGGTGATGAGGGTTGTGAGTGATAGCGGATGATCCGAATCCTTGCTCAGTTTGCGGAAATGTCAATTGTGACTTTCTGGAAGGTGAGAATTCCAAAAAAGTGCTTCTGACGTGCGGCTTTCAAGCCGGAATAATGCAATCGTAAGATCACACAGCCCCGATCCCAAAAGATCCGCCCAGTTTGTCCCGTGGTGTGCGGATTATTTCATCTCAACGTCGGGCCACGTTTTCATTTGTCTTAATTCCACCATCACCTTGGCGCACTTCTCGTGGTCCTTCCTTCTCTCTTTCCTCTTCTCTCTTATCACCGGACCTACGTGCAATCGCATCCATCTATCCAATCATCAATCCCTTCCGCCTCTCTCTCTCTTTCTTGCGATTATCGAGCTCAGTCTCCCATACTCTGAGCAACGGCCTCTTTTGCGCTTGAGAAACAGCACATCCTTTCCCTTCAAGATTTCGGACTCGTCTGGCCGCCGTTCGACGTTGCGCTTGCTGCACACGACACTCTCTTGAGACCCCGTCAGTTCTCTTGAGACACGACGATTGAACGAGCCTTCGACTCTCTGACTCTGTCAGGTGAGCTTATGAGCCTTTGAGCTGCAGTTCGCCCTTGAGCTCAACAACGCCACTCCTTTGAACCTCGGGACAACAGAACACGGACTCGATCTTTTCTCGGAATCCTCTTATTTGTCCCTGAATCATGAATCGCCATCATCCTTACGGTGGATACGATGAGAGGCCCACTCGCGGTGGTCGCGGCGGTGGCAACCCTTCCATGCGCAGCCGTCCGCCTCACCACGGTGGCATGAGCCCTCCTCCCTCTTCCGGCTACCCATCCGCTCAATCAGCCTACGGACCCAACGACCCTTCAGCCCCTTACCCGCCTCAGAATGCCTACGGCGGTTCCAGTGAATTTTCCGGTGGCCCAGACCGTCATTACGCAATGCCTATGAGTGACGATCCTCGTCGTCCACCGAGGGGTGGCATGGGCGCTCGTGGTGGTCCCCCTGCCTCTCGTCCTCCGCCTCCCGGTTCCAACTATGATGCTCCTCCTCCTCCTCCTCCCTCTGCCTACGGATACACCCCAGCCTCGTTTGAAAGTGCTTCTTACGGTGCGCCTGGCCCCTATGATCAACCTTCTGCGCCGCCCGCTCCCTACGGACGCCCGCCTCAGCAAACACCTGGATATGGACAAGACTTCAATGCGCCTGGCCCTCACTCCGGCCCTCCACCTGCCGGCTTCGACGGTCTAGGTTACGGTGATGCACCTCCCTGTAGCCAGGACTTCCGTGGTGGTCCACCAGGCGGCTCGTACGGCCGTCCACCTTCTTCCTTTGATGGCGAGCCTGGCTTCGGGGGCGGCCGTGAGGGTCGTGGTGGCCGTGGTGGTCGCGGTGGTCGTGGCGGAGGTCGTGGCGGACGCGGTGGCAGAGGAGGCGGTGGTGGCGGCAGAGGCTCTGATGAAGACGAGAAGCCTTGCCGTACCCTCTTTGTCCGCAGCATCAACTTCGAGACCGAGTCCGAATACGTTCAGCAACAGTTTGAGCAATTTGGCCAGATCAAGACCTTCTTCGACATGGTCAACAAGCGTGGTATCGCCTTCATCACCTATTACGACCTTCGATCTGCTCGAGACGCCATGCTAGCCATGAAGGGTGCTCTCTTTGGTGGCCGTCCCATCAACATTCACTATTCGCTTCCTCGTGAGGAAGACAAGGCGCACCGCTGCGATCGCGATAAGAACCAAGGCACTCTCTTTACCGTGCTCAAAGGTGCGAGTCAAGATCTCGACGAGGAGGCCGTCCGCAAAGTCTTTGCAGAGTTTGGCGATCTCAAAAAGATTCGCAATTATCCTGGAGGCAAGAATAGCCGCTTCATTGAGTACTTTGACAGCCGTGCCTGCCAGCTGGCGCACGATCAGCTCAACGGTCAGCCGTATCTTGATGGTCAGTGGGATCTCAAATTCGCTTGGGACGTGGTCACCGACGAAGATATGGAATGGGCCAGGATTCCGCAGCAAGCCGGCGGCTCAGACTTCCAAGCCGGTCCTCCCGCCTCGCAGTCTGGTTGGGGTAGACACGGACCTCCCGGTTCCGATCGAGCCCCACCGTCTTCCGACTATTCCAGCTACGACAATGCAGCCCCACCCGGCGGAGGTGCAGGAGGCATGGGATACGGCCGTCCGCCCATCCCTTCCACGGGCGCACCCGTCGACAACGGTTGGGGTCGACGTGCAGGCTCCGGTTCCGTCGCTGCTGCTCCAGCAAGCGCAGCTCCCGGTGCTGATGCTAGCGAAGCCAATCGCCTTGAACAGGCTCAAAAGGTGCAGCAGTTGCTCGCCTCTCTTGGCGCCGCATCTAAGCCACCAGCAACAGCAGGAGCAGCTTCCACCCCTCCAGCTCCTTCTGTTGCGAGCCCACCAGCGCGCAGCCCATCAACCGCCCACGCGTCTGCAGCTGCACCGGCGGCGGGTCTCCCTCCCAACATCGCAGCCTTGCTCCAATCCGCCGCTGGTGCACCTAAACCCATGCAGCCACCCAAGCCCCAATCGCCTCCCACTTCCAACCCTTCCGCTTCGGGGCCGGACAACGGTCAGCAATCGATGCAGCAGCTCCTGTCTATGCTCAGCCAGAACCGTCCTCCTCGACCGTCCTAAGGGCCTTTACGTCTTTGTACCTTCCTTTTGTAGTTGAATATAGATTGGAATTAAGATCAGTCGTGAGTGAGAGCTTGAGCCTGTTTGATATGCTTTGATGAGATGACCGAGTGTGGAGCCTTGTGAGATATGCACGGAGTTGACAATGGCGTATGGTGGGTGCGGTTATCCCACACTTCTCGCTGGCATGTCGGGGACTCAACCTTGACTCGAGTGGGCCAAAGAATAGCGTTCTGCAGCCCACAAACGTTTCATCTGGTGGCATCTCATCTCGTTAAAGGACGGTCCATGCTTTTGAAGTTTGCAATGCTCACTTCTCCATGGCATCCTTGTGCAGACACAAAACTTGTCTCATCTCTTTCGCTATCCCTCCTGGTTTGTGGGTTGGGTTCTTGACCTTGCTAGGAGATCCGTGCCCACCAAATTGAGTTTGCAAATGTTCCGAGATTACTCGTAAAGCACAAAGTCTCAAGGTCGTCGATGCGGGCAGCAACTGTCATCAGATTTGACTCTACACAGCCTTGTCCGGATGAGGTTTACGCCCATAGCGACCCACATCACAAGATTATGAGTTTCCGAGCCTGCTTCGGCGTGTGGGTCCGCTCGCTCGTCCTTCTCTGGAACCAGCAGCCTTGCCTGAGCCCCCGTCCTCCTCTTGGGTAGGATATAAGAGGATCGACTTTTTCGATCTGAGCCTCTCCTCCCTCTAAACAAACCGTCCACTGATATCTCAACCATGCAAGTTCTCAAGACTCTCCCTGCTCTCCTGGTGATTGGTAGCGTTTATGCTGTACGTTCTTGAACCCCTCTTCCCAACTTTGTGCGCTCTTTTGTACATACTAACCTCTGTGGCTACCTCCTTTCAGAATCCAACGCTGATCAAACGGGAAGACAGAGCCGAATGCCTTCAAAAGACAGTGGCGCGTCTCACCGAGGAAAGTCCCGAAGGCCTTTTTACAGACGTTTCCATCTGTTACCACGGTGACAGCACGGCTACGAATGAGGACGGGTATACCAAAAAAACCAAGGATTACTTTGGTTCTCTCGGCTATCACAAGTGTCGCCACATTGGGTAAGTTTCGTTTTTTTTTCTCCCTTGCTCAAATGGTTGAAAGTGAAGCAGTCAAGCTGATTAAAGAGAGACCTTGCGATATGGACGACAGACTGGATTGCTTCTGGATGAAAGCCCCGAACAAGTGGCAGGGTAAAGGCGATGCTGGCTCGGACAACATTGCTATGCTGATCAACAATAAGTGCACCTACAACCCTGATGACATTACGGTTAAGTGCGATGTAAACTAATGTGGCACTGTTCAGTAGCTACCCCAGTCTGTGTTCGTTCTTCACTTGTAACGTCAAAGTTTCCGTGACGAAGTTCATCCCTGATCACCACGGCAGTCGACAGTGATACATCTCTGTTGTACATAGCAAGGCGATGTTTTCGTCGCCAGCGTCTTCATGATGTCTCGAGGAATCGTCTTTTCATCCAGAAAGAACCCAAGCTGGATCGAACCGCTTGACATCAGTCAAACTGGCTTGAAAACGTCAGACCGGAGCAAGGGAAAACTTGACTGATTTCACATCATGACTGACACGGTGGGAAGCGAAGGCTCAGGAGTCAAGTTGCAGATTGCTTGGGTGGCAATCGTTGGCTTGGTGCAGCGCCGGATTATGAACTAGTGGGAGTTCTCTCCCACATCCAGATAATGAACAGCTAAATCATCACGTTGTCAGCGTAACTACTGTAAAGTCACATTTCACAGCTGAGACTAGAGGCTGCTGTTCAGAACGGCAAAGCTCAACTTTTGACAACTGCATTTGATTGCAAAGATGTGGCGGCAGGGAGGAAAGCCAAAACTTGCTCTCCATAATTCATAGCTTAAACAGGCTGGACAGTTGACAACGCTCTACGAACATCCTACTTCTTGCCTTACAGCAGTGGATCCTCCCCTTTCACACAACGGCACCACCTTTCTGACACTTCTGACACTTCTCAAGCACGTTCGAATATCGCCGCGATGAAGCTACACATAACGAACATCGACGCTCTAGCTTTGCTCGGACTAGCCAGAAGCTGCATTGGTGTAACAACCGGCACTCCCGGAGAAAGCATACCCTTCTTCAGCGACGTTGACCACGGCATGACCATGCAACCCCATTTAGACGCAGCGATCCAAACGGCAAATGATCACTTTTACGTTCCCAATGGCCGATTCACCGGTTTCCAACTCTGGTCGCCTGTACTCAGAGAAGCTCTCCATGCGCATCTTCAACATCCTCTAACACGACTAGTCGAATTAGGCCGAGATGGCAAACGAACCCTGTTTTGGATCCCTTGGAGACTGCAAATACCTCACAGTCCGGCTCATCATGATGTGGTGATGATGTTCTGGCTGGCCCGAGCGCGTATCGGTCCGGTCGGATTTGCGGACTTTGTTCATTTCACTGTGCCCCATAAAGCGAAAGCTTTCTGGCACGCAACACAAGAGCGAGGAGAGCTTCTAACGCTTGCTCAGGCAGGACAGAGGATGAGGGCTCATCCGTAGAGAATTTTGTAGCTGCACTACGCACTGTTGCAGGGGTTTCGTTAACAATCATGGTTTTACACGGCGTCACGATATAAGCTCGGGTGGGACTCTCTCTGCAGTAATGTTAATCACAGCATCACACTCTGATGCTGAAATGCAAGAAGCACGCACCACCTTTTTGTATCAGCGTCGCCTCCCAGACAGAATTACAGTATGTGCGTTCGTCCCGCAGAGTTCTACCTCTTGCAATGAATCTCGATTGCAAAGTTTTGGAGGCAGGAGAAAAAAAATAAATCTGAGAGCGTCTGTGCAGTCCATATGTCACTACGACAGGCTCGAAAGTCGACAATGCTCTTCCACCTCGTAGCTTTACCCTCTCTCTGTGAAGTCCTCTCCTTAGCACCGCTTTGCACTTCCACGACCTTACTTGTTACTACCTCTTTAGGCGAGATGAAGCTACACGTAACGGGCCTCTTCCTCGCTGTTCTGATCTTGGCCTCTGGTTTGACAGCTTTTGCCCGAGTTTACGTAAGCCATGCAGCTTCCGCTACGTCCATGACGTCGAACCTGGAACGTGCGGTCGAAACAGCCAACCGGTACTTCCCGGTGCCCTTTGGTCAGCTTACACCTTTCCAGCATCACACGCCTGCAATGGAAGACTTTCTCGGGGCACTTCTTCGACATCCACGTGCGAGACTACTCGAACTGGATCAAGACGGCGAATATACGCTCTTCGGTGCACCTTGGAGACTGCATGATCCCCGGGAACCCCGGAATCCGAAGCCGGCGCAACATGATCAGATGGTGATCTTAAGACTTCACCCTACTCGTGCTTTTGAGCCGATCGGAATCGTAGAATTCCAATAGCGCGATGTGCAAGACCATTCAATGGGGGAGTTTTGGTGGAAGTTCGGACGGCGATCTGCTCTCGTGACGCCTGAACAGGTGAGGCAAAGATTTGACTTTAACCCTTAAAGATTTTTGTGGTTGCACCATGTGCCCTTGGCAGCTTCATATCACGGCTGTTGTCCCTTCTGCTGGAAAGCAAGCCGACGTTGCGTGTGTGTCAGCGTCCCTGACAGACATGGCGGTGTGGGCTTGACGCTTGAAACTCAAGCTCCTGCAAATGGACCTCGAAGGACCGCTCGAACTTAAATAGCGAGCGCGAGAGCTTTGTCGCCAATCAGCCCCCCAGACCTTCATCGTTAAACAAAGCCCTCTCAGAACCCTACTGAAGAGCACCAACATGAAGCTAAACATAACGTTCCTCATCCTCCCTCTTCTCTTCCTAGTCTTCGGCAGCAATGCTGGATTTTCCACCGGTCCCGGACACATTGTACCTGCCGAGAGCGATATTGGCACCGCTATCCCCATGATCGGACGTTTGGAAAGGGCAGTCGAGCTAGCCAATGAGCACTTTCCTGTACAGTCCGGTGCCCTCATTCCCTTGGACCTCTGGCATGCTGAACGTGATGACGGTAACCTTCTCGAAGCAGGACTTCGACATCCAGAAGCGCGAGTAGTCGAAATAGGTCAAGACGGCCGATACACCCTCTTCGGACTCCCTTGGAGGCTCCAATGGCCGGGCAGCCCAAGTGGATATCGTGAAGCGATATTAGTCATCAGGATGCACAAAACGAGTGGCACGTGGCCGATTGGGTTTGCAGACTTTCGACACCACACTTCGTTGGATAAAACGCGTGCCTTTTGGGACGAGGCTCATCGCCGAGGTGCGGGCTTGACGGTTCCGCAGATGCGCCAAATACTCGAGGAACGTCCGTAAAGATCCCCAAGCTGCCAAGAAGCAAGTTTGGGTATCGTTCTGACGCTCCCGTGGTCATCTCTGCTCAAAGGACTGCAGCGAGAAGATCATCATCGGCTTCTGTTTGATCCGCTTCATTCAGACATCATCGTATCAAACATAGACTCGCAAGCAATTCTATCTTTCCATTCATTTCTTGCTCTCCTTCCCTGTCGATGAACAACTGAAACACCATATACTGTACTGAGCCGTGCAGTAAACAAGACTGAGAAGTGGTAGAACTCTGAAAAGCTTCTTATTGACATCCTGCGTTTCGTCACGGCTCTGAGATGTCTACTTAGGGACGAAAGAGCTATCACCGAAGCCAAAAGTCGAACAAGAACGAAACATCATCGAGCCCCCTCCTAAGGGGACGAGAGTACAGTAAGCAACATACTGAACCGAACCACATCCGATGGGTACATTGCGTTGCGTGAAAAAAGCTTCGTCGCCAAGCACGACACCTGAAAGTGACCGGCATTACAGGGCTCGAGACACGCACTCGTGAGCTTTCTTGTCAGACGGCGATCCCTCAAAGATCGACTCGAGTCGCACGAAAAAGAAATCACCCCACCTCCCGAGTGTGGGGACGATACAGTACCGCCCGGCCACTGCGTCACTTCATCTGACCAAATGAAGCCAGAAGTCTTGTTCACGATCGGTGGGTCTACGATGGCAACGTTGGGCAACGGACCCACACACTCGGGTGCACCAGACCAAATGAAGTTTGCTCTGGGGAGTGGTCCGACTTCCTCGTTGCTTAAAAGCATGATGTGGCCGCAGTTGTCTCATCACTCCCTCCTTTCTCCCCTCGTTTTCTTCTCCCCTCCATATAACTTCGTCATCGCAATTTTCGATCGGAAGCAAAGATGAAGACCATACTTTCACTCAACATGACCAAGCTGCTAGCCTTGCTGCTCGTAGTCCTACCTTTCCTCCTCACCGTCGAGGCATACGGCTCTTCGCCGGGTATGGTGCACGCCAACCATCGTATGATTCGGTACGTTCCTCCTGCCTTTTCCCTCCCTTTCCCCGCTTCTACCAACATCTCACTAACATCGTCCTCTTTTCTCACAGTCGTCGTCTTGAACAACGCTCCGTAGCATCCTGGCTCACCAAGATCTCGTCCAAGACCTCGGATTGGATCTTTGGATCGGTTCCCAACCCGAACAAGGATCCGAACAAGGTCCCCAAGTCTGAAGTTGGCGGTGTTCCGGTGATGCCCAAGATGCCGTATCCTTATGCTACGGGCATGATCCCGAGGTTGGCGAGCGAGACGCTGAGTGGTGGGGGTTTGCCGGGTGGATGGATGTGCCTGCATGTTACGCCGCCGGTGGAGCATGAAAAGCAGGAGCAGGCGGGTGGTGGAGCTGGAGCTGGCGGCCTTGGCGGTGCCGGTGCTGGTGCTGGATACTCTGGCGGTGCCGGTGCTGGTGCTGGATACCCTGGCGGTGCCGGTGCTGGTGCTGGATACCCTGGCGGTGCCGGTGCTGGTGCTGATACTCTGGCGGTGCCGGTGCTGGTGCTGGATACTCTGGCGGTGCCGGTGCTGGTGCTGGATACTCTGGCGGTGCCGGTGCTGGTGCTGGATACTCTGGCGGTGCCGGTGCTGGTGCTGGATACTCTGGCGGTGCCGGTGCTGGTGCTGGATACCCTGGCGGTGCCGGTGCTGGTGCTGGATACTCTGGCGGTGCCGGTGCTGGTGCTGGATACCCTGGCGGTGCCGGTGCTGGTGCTGGATACTCTGGCGGTGCCGGTGCTGGTGCTGGATACTCTGGCGGTGCCGGTGCTGGTGCTGGATACTCTGGCGGTGCCGGTGCTGGTGCTGGATACTCTGGCGGTGCCGGTGCTGGTGCTGGATACTCTGGCGGTGCCGGTGCTGGAGGTCTCGGGGGAGGCGTCGGAGGAGGCTACGCAGGTGGTTCAGTGGGTGGTGTTGGAGCTGGTTCTGGATATGCTGGCGGTGCTGGTGCTGGCGGTCAGCAGGGTCTTGGTACCGGTGGTTACGCCGGTAATGGTGCTGGAGCTGACACTGGCGTCGGTGGTGGACTCGGTGGTGCTGGTGCCGGATCAGCCCCCCCTGGCTACATCCGCTACAACGGACAACTGCTCACCATCGCTCAATACCAACAAGCCATCGCTGGCTCTGGTGCCGGTAGTGGTTCCACCCTCTCGCGTCGCGACATGTTGCAACCCGAAACCGCCGACTTCCTTGTCGACACTCTCCTCCAAAAGCGACAGGCTGTTGACAATCCTGACGGTGGTGCTGGAGACGGTGGTGCTGGTGCTGGTGCTGGTGCTGGTGATGGTGCTGGTGCTGGTACTGGTGCTGGTACTGGTGCTGGTGGAGACGGTGGTGCTGGAGACGGTGGTGCTGGTGGAGACGCCACCGATCCAGCACCTGCCAAGAAGAAAACACCCGCTAAAGTTCTCATGTGCATCAACGGCGATCCCGCTGTGCCGCCTATCAAATTCGACACCATGACAGGCCTACGCATCCGAGAAGCTTCGGACAAACAGGACGGTGTCGTAGCCATCACCAACTTGCCGCGTTACAACACTCCTTGGATGCCCTTCTTGCCCACCGCCGAGATGTGGGCAGAACAGCAAGATCTGATGATCGCTCAGGAGGATGTTATTGAGAAGAACGTGACTACTGGTCCTCCTCCCACCGCTGCTGTCGAGTAGTGCAGACGTTTGCTTCCCTCAGTTCTTGTCTGGCCTTGCTTTCGTTAGCTTTCTTTGTCGTTTAAAATCCTTCTTGTCAAATTATCAGTCTCGTTTCGTCTATGCTGTCCTTCCGAACGATGCCATTGGGAGTCCAGGTATGTGTCCACACGTGTGACCCGCATCTCTTCTCGTCATGAAAGGTTCTCTGCTCTCTGGAAAAACAAATCCTCAAAGAAAAGCAGTCTGGTGGCTTGTCTCATAGCAACTAAGTCGGCGGCGGCGTGGACACTGCTTGAATTTGTGGAAGGAGGCGGCAGCGCTGCGACAGGCAGAGCACCAAGGGAGACGGCCAACGTAGGCTAGCTCGCATTCGACCCCGCCAATCTGGATGTAACCGGGAATGGCGTGCACTTTGCCAGGGTCGATGCCTCCATCGGTGCCGGCAGCAGAGGAGACCAACACAAACATGCGGCTAGTGTCTTCAGGAGGTGTGGGGCTGTTGGCGTAAGAAATTTGGGTCACCCAAACATCGTGTACGCGTGCGAACGGCTGGAGACATAAAGCGATGTAACGAGCCGTCTCGTGGCGAGCGTTGGCAGAGGGAATGCCCAAGACTTCGATAACCATGGCAGTCTTGGGGAGGACAGGGCCAATAAGGAGCCGCTGAAGAGGTGAGCCGTTGAAAACAAGCTGCACCTCTGCAAGGGCAGCAAGACTTTCGGGTGCAACAGTGACTTCGACAAATCGACCTCTGCCGACGCCACGAGGGAAGTTGACTGTGCAGTTGACGCTAGCTGCACCCTTAGCAGTAAGGAAACGTCGAACTTGCACACGGAAGGAGCCACGTGCAATGTCTTCTTCGCGGTTAATGCTGAACCTGCCAGTGAACTGCCAACGGACAGTGCACGGAGGCAGCTGAGCGCGGTCGCTCTTGGGGAAGGGGAGCTCCTCGTAGGCCACAAGCGGGGGTGAGATGTCGGCAGGGGGGTTGGGCCGAATAGCAGACCAGAGGTGACGACCGGTGTAGATGAGCAACTTTGGCGACTCCGAAATCAAAAATAGATCTACAGTCCACTCGCGCGAAACGAATAATCGCGGGACCAGCCCAATCCTATCCACTAAGTGAGTTATTCAACTAAAGAAATTCAATTTAGCACCATTAATTTATTGATTTCAAATTTATTTCGAAACTAAATGTAAGTCTAACAGCAGAGGTCTAAAATCTAACATTTCTTCCTCAAATGAATCATTCATTATGCGGGAAGCGAATTTGGTGAATAATTTGGCTCAGCCCTTTTCTGGAAACCCAAAATCCTATTCAGTGAGTGAGATATTCACGTAACGTGTGATTCGTTTCGCGCGAGTGTACTGTACACTGAGAGATCACATGACAATTTGCCAAGAAGAGGCTGACAAGCCACACGGACAGAGTCAAGCGAGAAAAGTGTCTAGAGCCTCGGTACTGCGAGCACGATTGCGGAAGCCGAAAATAGCCAAGCCCGTTGTAACAACATAGACCGGCGAGGGTTCTTATGATCTTGCAGTGATAAGCGGGAGAAAAGGGACACCTGCGTGTGGCACGCATGGGCCGCTGGGCGAGAACGTTGCTTGCGCTAACTGACGTGAGGCAGGAAACCATCATCGCAAAAACCTGTTTTGGACCATAGCTCCTCCATTTTCTGATCGATCTTGCTCGAAATTTGATGAGGGGATTCCCCTCGCTTGCCTGCGTTCGTGGGTGCCCAAAAAAAGGGGCAAAAAATTCGAGATCGAAGTCTCAACCCGGAATCGAACCGGGGGCTCGCCCGTTTTTGAATATTTTTAGTACGTTTGTGAAGGGCGTGATTTAACCGTTAATCGATTGAGACTTTTACTGTATTGTATATCTTCGCTGAGGTTGGTGTGCATTTATATACCGTTGCAGTTTGGGTGTGGAGTTTTTAACAGCAGACTTGGGCTTGGTGCACAGCTCGATTTCCAGGCGTAATCTTCGAGGAAAGCTCCTCTTCACACTGAAACGTCAAAGACGAGCTCACGATACCCCTTGCTCACTCCAAATTGACACAGCACACACAAAGAGCCTCAGAAAGCAACGGGGAAAAGGGTGTGTGGGTGTGTGTGGGGGTGTGTGTGTGTGTGCATTGTCAAAAAAAAAAAAAAAAAATCACACTACGATGACATCAATTAATAACATAATTATCAGCACTCAACACCGACTGCTGCGAGAAGGTGGCAGGTGCACTGGTATCGGTCAAGACGACGTTTGCTACAGAGACGTTGCAGAGCGTCTTTTCGCAGACAAAGTCGACGACGACGGGAAAGAAGACATCCACATTCTCGGCTCCCTCGGTGACAGAAAACTCCAAGCTGCCGGACTTGTTGGCGCTCGAGATGCTCTCCAGACTCCACTCCAAGTTGTTGGTCTCTTCGTTGACCGCCCATGAGCCATCGGGGCATTCGACCGAGGGTATAGATCCTTCGGGCAACGGGATGGCAATGATGACGCTGCGCAACTCGCCCAACTCTTCGTTCTCGAGCTCGTACTCGATGCTGACATCGCATCCGCCTGAACCATTAGGCGAAGGCCAGCAGTTGATCGACAAGGGCAGTGCCGTCTCGTCCTTGGTGACCATGCGCCATCGCAAGACGCCGAGCGACTGGTTGACGGGGAAGGGCTTCCTCGCATCGCGTGGTGCAATGATGCGGTCGGACGACCAGGCGGCCTTGTCGACCTGTGGGTTGGTCTTGAACTGAAGGTCGCCAGCAGAGAGAACAATGTTGTCGGCCTCTGGTGGTGCAAGTTGAACCCGAACTTTGGCGAGGGCGGGATCGGTGATCTTGAGCAAAAGATCGCCCTTGATTTCGAGCGACTCGAGACCGCCATCGCGATTGCCGGTGATGGAGATGCGCTCCTTGATGACGACGTGGACAGGTTCTTGATGGACAGGGTCGAGCAGATCAAGCGGATCGATGGCAGCCGCTGTGGTTGCCGGTGCAGCGCGGGCAGCAGCAGCAGATGGAGCAGCAGCAGCACCGCTGGCAGCGGCAGCGAGGGAGGCGGAAGCGGCGTTGGCAGCAGCGGCCAGATCGCCACCCATAGCACCGAGAAGGTCGGCACCTTTCGATTTCTTGCCGAGCTGCATACCTTTGCCCTTGAACGGCTTGGCGGCAGGTGTGGAGCTGGACGAGAAGCCGGTCTGAACGGGCGCTTGCGTAGGTGGTGGTTCGAATCGTTGCTGGACGGAGCTGTATCCACCCGAGGTCCCAAATCCGCCCGAGTTGGCGCCCATCTGTCCCCGACGAGCCGCGTCCCTGCGCTGCATCTCGAGCTGCTTTGCACGACGCTTGAGCTCCTCCTTGGCCTCCATCTCCTTGTTTCGCTCGATGATCTCTTGGATCTTTTCCTCATGTGACTCCATCTCGAGGATGGATCTGACCTGGGTCAAGTTGACATTCTCCCTGTATCCAAGCGAGACAATTTCGTCAAACGCACCGAGGAGCTCAAAGCTGTACCGAAGCACCGAGCTCTCGTCGAGGGATCTGCAAATGTCGGAAGTGACGCGGGTAAAGAGGTGGAGTGTGTCAATGTCTTGGAGGATGTTGGAGTTTTTGTTGGTGATGAGGATCATGTAGAGATCTTCGAGGGGTTGATAGACGAATCGGACGGCATCGGTCTCGACGGAAGTGTGTTGGGACCCTGCAGAGATGAGCTTGGGGAAAGAGGCGAGAAGACCTTCGATTCGAGATCTTGGCATATCGCGGAACTGACGGCTGATGACGGGCTTGCCGCCTCGTGTCGAGACGGAAGCTGCTAGGATGACCATGGCTCGTCGTCTCTATGTATGCTGTTCTACGATGGGTGAAGGCGAGGCAACGCCAAGTGTGGTGGATGCTATGCACACGAGTTGCGTGCAGTACTGATCACTCGCTGCGCTGCGATTCAGTCAAAGTAGTCCCGCGCGTGTGAGAGCCTGATGGATTGCTGCTGGCAGAGGTGACAGAACAATAGGATGGCGCGAGGGGGAAGATGTTAGAGGACGATGGCGACGAGGATGATGAGAAGAATGTGTCGAAAGTGTCGATCTGGGCCAGCGCGCGGTTTTGAGTGAGCGAGTGTGAGTGTGTGTGTGTTTCGCTGTTCGAGGTGCACGCGGGACTTTGGGATCGCTAGCCAGCCTTCTAAGCTCTCTCGCAAAAAGAGGCTGGTTCGAGCGCAAGAGCCAAGCTCAGCTCAAGCCAAGCCAAAAGGCTCCACGTCTGTTCTTTGCTGTCAGTCCTTCGAACGCGTTTTGCCCTTCTTCTAACAGTCACAGAGTCAAGGGAAAAGATCCAAGCTCGAGAATCACAGAATATTGATCGACTTGCCCGCGTGCTTCTTCCGTGCGATATTTTTGACACGGCACTTATGGATTTCAAATCCGAAATCGGAGCAACGGAAGAGTCAGGGAAGACTCTTCTGCCTGTCTGCAACTGCGAATAAATTCAAACCAAAAAAAAAAAAATGTGGAAATTTCGCGTGGTTCGTCGTCGCTTCCGATGCGTTTCGAGAGACAAAACGAGGCAGCAGACGGCGATGTTTGATGAGACGGGCAGAGGAGAGAGAGAGGCAAAATCAATAATCGCTCCACGCTTTACCAATCCTTCTCAAGACGGCGCAGAACCGAATTTGTGACTTTCTACAATCCTCGTCATTATCACACTCAACCACCACCATCTCGTCACTTTCACATCACATTCCCTCTCGATTCGCCATGTCCTTCCTTACCGGAGCTATCCGCACCGCCGCCGTCAGCACCTCGGCCCGTGCTGCCCTTGGCCGTGCCGCCCCTGTTGCCGTTGCTCAGCAGGGTAAGTTTTTGTTGTCGCCTCACTTCGTCCGATCAGGCTTTCAATAAGGGATTGCATCCAACATCATCGATCGAATCTGCATTCCGTCGATCGGGTTTCAGTGTTGATGTCGGTCATCGCAGTTTAGCAGCAGCAGCAGCATCAGCATCCAAATCAGTCACAGCACCGGAACCTGTCGGCAGATATCGCCTCCCGACATTCAATTCAGTCTCTCCATGTCGAAACAGCTCGGTTTCTTTTCACGCCCATTGGAAGCACGTTTCCGCGTCCGTCGCTGAAGCATGGGTTCGGTCATTGATCGTTAGGCTCGGAGCGGGCTTGGAGCGGTTCCGCAGACGATTACCTCTGCAACCATCATAGATGGCATGGTATATTCGATGGGCGAGCCGCGCATCACTTCTGCATCTCGTAGACACGGTCACATGGATCACAAGTATGCTTTGCGATAATGCACCTTCGCTAGATCTGATCGAACACGCCAATGTCTATTGATACAGCAGCATCGTCAATCCGCTGCCACGCATCAGTCAAACGCAGCGACAACCATATGCGCTCAACGCTGCTCGACCTGCACCCACTACCAAATGCTGAAGTTTTCCCTGCTGTTGCTATGCTGTCGATGATCAACCTTTCCGTTACAACAAGTTCGCCTGATCCGACGACAGCTAATCCAGAGTTTGCATCCATCACGAATCTCTCGCGCTAACCTCTTTTCCTTCTCCCTCCCTCTTTATCCCCTTCCCTCCCGCACAGTCCGCAACTACGCCGCCCACCACGAAGAAGAGTCGTTCGACGCCTTCAACACGCGCTATGTTGGATTCTTTGACGCCGTGGAGGATCTGTTTGAATTGCAGCGTGGACTCAACAACTGCTTCGCTTACGACCTTGTCCCTTCACCCGAGGTCATCGAGTCGGCTCTGCGTGCAAGCCGTCGCGTCAACGACTACTCGACCGCCGTGAGGATCTTTGAAGGCATCAAGCAAAAAGTCGAAAACGAAAACCAATACAAGCAGTACGTCGACGCCCTCAAGGGTGTTCGTGAGGAGTTGGGAATTCAGCTCAAGGAGGAGTTGTATGCATAAAGCACCCTAGCGGGCACACCTGGCTGCTGGGCGTAGTTTCCAAGTTGGATTCACTGAATGCAAACACACATAGTTGATATAAACACTTTGTGCAGAGAAGCCTGATCTGGTCGCTCTTGGGGATTGTGCACGACGGGATGAGACGTTGTGCGTGATTGCACGCAACAGTTATGCGAGGTTCTGAGTGAGTATCCAGACACGTGTGCACCGTTCGTATGGTCAATGACGCACAGGCACACAAGCAAAAGGTTAGGATCAGAAGAAAAATCAGCTGGCCTATCAAAGAGCCAGAGGGCCCTCGCCTCGACGTCCATGTCGTGAGGGAGGACCGCAAGAAGAGTGAGAGATCAAATTGCGACCTTGTCCCAGCAAAGGTCCAACGAGAAACATGCAAGGAGCCAAGGTATTACAGCATCTTCATCGTCAGCACAGGCGATCAGCGCTTCCAACTCGAATCCCGATCATCATCGTACTCTTCCTCCCCACCCTCATTTGCCGTCGTTGCTGTCGCCTGTTCATCCGAGCCAACCGTTGTCGCAGCACCCACAGCCGCCGTGGCAGCCACCGGAGGAGGCTGAATCCACGAAAGCTTCACAGCTCCCACCTCAGGGATCTCCGCACCACCCCTCAACGCCTGTTCAGCACTCGTTCTCGCCTTGTACACCACCGTCGCTGATTCAGCGTCGAATGATTCCAGTTCGCCAAACCCAGCAAAATGAGACTTGACCTTCTCCGCATCGACGCCCTGAGGTAGGTCTTCGATCTTGAGCTTGGTCGTTCGATTGTCGATGCGAAAGGATCGGTTGGCTCCCATGGCTCCACCGCGTGCTGCGTAAGGCGCGTAGCCACCACGACCGCGTGGAATGTATCCGCCTCGACCTCTGCCTCGTGGGTTGAAGCCGTACGATCCTGCAGCGCCAGCAGCGGCACCATCAATGCCAAGAGATGCGGCTTCAGCTTTGAGCGACTCGAGCTTCTTTTTAAGCTCTTCGGTGGTCGACGAGGGTGAAGAGCCTTGAGCGTGCATATCAAGCTCTCGGTCAAGCTGCTCCTTCTCCCTCTTCTCCTTTTGCTCTTTCCAGCTGCCTCCTTCTGCGACCGCTGCTGCGGCAGGGATTTCTTTGGGTGCAGCCTGCAACGCTTCAACGGCAGCCTTGACCGCTTCGGTGGAAGCCTTGATCTCGTCGCCGAGCTTCTTGAGCTGCGTCATGGTCTGCTTCTTGTCTTCGGCCGACAGATCCTTGTCGCCAAACTTGGCGAGGAGACTCTTTTGCTCGGCCAGCTGTGCATCGAGCGCAGCTTGCTTGGTTCGCTGGTCTTCGAGCAGCTTCTTGCGCTCCTCGGACATGCCACCAGCTCCTCCGGCAGCGGGCGCACTACCTCCGGCGACAGGTGGACGAGCGTGGTAGACGTTGGACGTCTTGCCGGGCACAAAGTTGTTCCTAGGCGTCATGGCTGCTGCTGCGGACGGAGGCGGTCTCGGCGTAGGCGATGCTCCAGCAGCAGCAGCAGCAGCAGCAGCAGCAGCAGGACCACCGGCGGCTTCATCGAGACGCTGGAAGTAGACCTTGACGAAACGATTGCCAAAGATGACGTCGGGGCTCTCGTGAGCTGCTTTGGCTTCGGAAGGCTGCGAGTAGCTGACGAGCGCTTTGGAGCCAGGCTTGTCGATGCTGATGTTAGTGATGGTGCCAAACTTTTTAAAGTACTCGTTGACCTTGATAAGGTCAAGGTGTTCGGCTGGCACATTCTCGATGACGAGGGTCGTGTTGGATCGTCGTGACGATTGGAACGTGCCAGGAGGACCTCCTCCACGTCCTCGACCTCGACCGCCCATTGCTCCACCTCGGCCTCCTGGACCCATGCCGCCGCCGTTGAATGGACCTGGCTGATTTGCAAAAGGCATAGCATCGGCCGCTTGTGGTGGTAGCTGACCGCCCATGCGGTTGGCCAATGCGTGTGCGTCGCCGTTGTGGGATAGAGATGCACCGGGAGCTGCACTGTTGGAAGGCATGCCGGGTGGTGAACCCATGCTCGGATGCCAGCCCTGTGGAGGCATGCCAAAGGGTGCACCTGGGAACATGATGGGTGGACCGTGCATGCCGTTGGGGCCACGGGGACCCATCATGTGGAAAGGCGGCTGCTGCTGTTGTTGCTGCTGCTGTGGATGGTTGCGAGCGTTTGGATTGCCCGGCTGCACATCTGCCGAGTGCTCGAACTTGCAGCTGGCACCGCGAGAGCAGAAGCCTTTGTTGTGGTAGTCTCTGCAGAGCTGCTTAGGACGAGCTTCTCGACGTGCAGCTTCATTCTGCGATCCATTGGCGTCGGCTCTCTCTCTAGAGTCGCGCTCACGGGCTCGACCAGCGCGTGAGTCATCCGAGCCAGCTGTAGCGGGGGAGTCTTGCTGCAATCGTCGGGTCTGTCTAGGTGGAGAGCGTGTCGAGTCGTGGTCAGCTCTTCGCTTTCTAGATGATGTCGAAGTGTCTGCGGCGGCGTCGGATGTGGATGCAAGCGCGTGGGTATCGTTGGATGCGTCAGAGGTGGCGGGATGCGATTGTGATGATGGGAGGTAGGACTTGTCGGCTATCGCCTGGAAAGTCTTGGTGACAAAAGGTTCGGTCTCTGAGGCCAAGAAGTCTTCGAGCTGTTCTGTGAGGAGGGTCCACAATTCTGCTTCGGGGCCTTCGTGCTTGAGCAGGGCGAGAACGTAGTCGGCAAGTACTTCTGGATCAGCGTCGCATATTGGGCCGAGCTCGGAGGTGAGCCAGGACTTGAGGTCGTCGATATGAGCTTCGTCAAACAGCATAATAGGCGATGCAAATAGGCGTGATCGACTTGAAGAGGCTCGTTAGCCGCTGACGAAGAGCGTGAGGTAGCCTAGCCTGCGTCAGTGCGAGAACAAGCTGCTGAATGCTGAATTGGGCGAACGCGAGACGGAGCAGCGTTTCGTTCCCTCGCTGAATGAGCACTTGCGATTGACGGTGCTGGTCGCTTTTTTTAACTGTGAGTCTTTTTGCGATAAGACGATGAATGAGAGTGCAGGTGTCGAATGCGAAGACGTGTGACGGTAAAGAACGTTGAACGACGCAAATGAACACGACCGACACACCGACGAAATGGTGCGAATGGAAGAAGCGCGTTTCTGCAAAAAATGTCACTCAACAGCGAGAGGCTCATGCGAATTGGCTGCCAAAGTGCCCTGTCCATCCGCCCAAAAGTCTCGAAATGTGCGATCACAAAGCGGGCACAACGGCCAAAAAAAGAAGAAAAAAAAAAAACGTGCGAGCCTCCACTTTGTGTTAGAGCGTTTGTATCCATATTGAGCCAGCCCTCACAAACCTGTTCGCTGTTGATAATTGTCGGCTATCAGGGCATACCGTGTCCACTCAAAGTGGCAGCTATATGCCTTGGTTGAGCCTACAGTGACTTGAGAGAGGCTGGCGGTATCTTATCGGTGAAAGGACGGTCAAAAAGTCGTCGAGGAAGCGTTGAGGAACGCAACATCATGCTGAAGCCATCGCCGATTCGACGGATCGTGTCTCTGATCAGCCCGACCAGACAGCCGTTCTCATACACTAACAGCAATATTGATTGCGAAAATCAATCTGAGGTCACGAGATCAACAGAGCATATCACGTGCATAGCTATACTTTTTGGAAGTTGAAACCGAAAGTCGTCAGGTTGATTGTATTTCTCAATTCAAAATTTGAATTCTATCGCATCAACTTGGCCGAGCTACGAATCTTTGGAAATATTGAACAGGCAGCTCAACGCAGTCTTGGACAACTTGCTCCAATGAGAGACTGCGGCTGAGACCACGAATGAATGGCTCAAGCCGGTGCCGTCTTGGAGATTCCAAGCAGGGAGAGAGTTGCTGCAAGCTGCCAGTCTCAAGAGAGTGGGAACTCGAGAAGCGAGCGAGGCAGCAGCTCCAGTATCCGTCTGCCGCTCAGTCAGTCGCGCCGCCTCCGCAGGCAGTCATTGCATTCGAGATCGTTTGTCGCCATCCTTCCCGCTTCTACCTACGACCACCCTTTACCCCTCCCTCGTCGACAAATAACGTAAGTCATCTACAACAACTTTGGTCGCATCAGCACAAAGGCATATCACCAACCAGAGAGCACCATCCGCCATCTCAGAGCAATCTTCCATCACCAGCCACCAGCCGAACCTCGAATTGCAACTCGATTGGAATGACACAAAGAAGCCAGTTTCAGCATTCAACTATCATCTCTATCCACACTACGCACACTACACGCAAACGCCAGCACGTACGTCTTCTTTGAATCCCACCTCACACGTCAGGATAGATCAGCAGCAGTATCAGGTCTGATTGGCATTGGAGAGCAGGTGGATGCATGGGTGGAACCAAGTGGACACAGCGTATCGGCACGTCGGTCCATAGTGTAGGGCAGAATGCATCGGGCCAGACGTTGCTGTCATGCTTGTCCTCAAGCCTTAGTTAGGAAAGCACAGCCCAAGACTCAGCTTGAACCAGGGGGGGCATCTACAGTGACAACTTTCAATAGTGACATGATAAGACGATGGAATGATGCATAAGAGGACTCACAACTAGCACACCGTCGTCCCACCGCTCGAGACGTTGCTGCTGTCTTCTCACCGCCAACGCTGATGCGATCAAATCATCTTTCCACCTGCATCTTGCCCGAATTGTTCGAGACTGACCTTTCTCCCCTCACCAACACCATTCGCTCAACCACCACAGTCCTCAAGATGACTCGCCTCACTGAGTACATGGTGATTGGACGCCACCTTCCCACCGAGAAGGAGCCCTCTCCTAAGCTCTACCGCATGAGGATCTTTGCCGTCAACAAGTCGGTCGCCGAGTCTCGTTTTTGGTACTTCGTTCGCCAGCTCCGAAAGATGAAGAAGGCCACCGGTGAGATTGTTGCCATCCACGCCGTAAGTATTTTGCATCGCGCACACAGCATCATCATCGAAGAAGCAGGGCCAGATTTGCCTCGAGTCAAAGAAAGGACTGCACAGCAGGAACGAGGATCCGCAGCAAACAGCACAAGGAAGGGTGAATCAAAGAATGCAAGTTGGAATACCTCCAATCAGTCGATCGCATCGACACCGTTCAACTAACGCTTTACAGATGGAGATCAGTGCCGGCATCGCAGAGCACAGCAACATCGGATTCGGAACTGCAGGACATCATCTGGAACATGGCTAGGCAACGACCGTATGAAACGGCAGCATGGATCAGCAGGACGGACGCTCTTCGGATATATCCTTGTTTTGGCGCCAGCGACCAGATGCAACCTGGCCCTTGCTCGAATTCCATAGCCCATCCCATCACCCACGAAGACCACCTCATACTGACCTATTCTCTACCACCTATCTTGCTTGCCCCTCACCAGATCCACGAGAAGAAGCCCCTCAAGGTCAAGAACTTCGCCGTCTGGCTGCGATACAACTCGCGATCGGGCACTCACAACATGTACAAGGAGTTCCGTGCTCTTTCGCGTGCCGAGGCCGCCGAGTCGCTGTACCAGGACATGGCCGCTCGTCATCGTGCCCGTTTCGCCTCGATCCACATTCTCAAGATTGCCGAGATTGAGAAGACCGAGGACGTCAAGCGCCCTTACATCAAGCAGCTCATGGCTCCTGGCCTCAAGTTCCCGCTCCCCCACCGTCGCCCCCGTCACGTTGGAACTTTCGCTGGTCAGCGTCCCAACACCTTCTACTAATCGCATTTGCCCTCGATCCACATCATCACTTTTGTACTATCGGTGCGTTTAAAAGTCGGGTTGGAACCACGCTTTGATTCAATTTGGAGCTGATTGACGACTCGACTGCACACACACTACCACTGCACACATACACATTCACACTCGCACCTTCAGGTTTCGATACGATCCATCGATCAAATCTGTAACTTGCATATCTCTTGCCTCGTTGACTCGGTGGAGCGGGTCCAACCAAAAATCTCTGATTGGCAATTCTCATTTGCTTTCGACCTGTTGCTTTTTTTTGTTTTTTTTTTTTTCGTTGTTTTGTTGCGAGCTGTGTGGATTATGAGTCCAAGGTATGTTGAATGGGTATGAGCGACGTGAGATACATGTGGCGTTGATGCTACAGCAGTTAAGATTAGAGTCGTCGGAGGCCGCGTTTTGGAGCGGTGGTGGGGACTGCAGGTCTTGTAGACTTGAGTGCAGATTGTGGCTTGACTGTTGATGCTGATGCTGACGCTGCACAGGAAGTAGGAACAAGAGTTGCTGTGGTGTCGAGGTGACACTCGACCCACTCTCCATGCACCTCGAAACACTCCGGCACCTTTGCCGCATGCACACTGGTCCACAACCTCGCCGTCTCGACATACGCCTCCCAATCCTCTTGCATCAATCTCGACGCTTCGGCATCCAACGCACTATCTGCATTCGGCTCGATCAACAAACACTTGATCGTCGTCAATATCCTCTCGACTCCATACTCTCTCTTCCAATCCTTTTTGAGACTCGAAACACAAATCTCGCCGGCCTTGGAAACGTTGGGGTGGAAAATCGGCGTTGCAAACCGACAAAGCGGTGGGTTGGTGGGAAAATCGATATCGGTAAAGTCAAAGGTGATTCGAAAAAAGCCGCCTGCATACGGTGTACCTGAAGGACCACGAATCCAACCGTTGAACGAGAGAATGTCGGTTTCGGAAAGTGCTACACGGATGTCTTCCGGTGGACTACGTTGGAGTTGAGTAAGCTCTCGGAGGAGAGACTTGATCGTTGTTGGTGAGACCATTGTGTTGATTATGCGATCGAGTTGTGCGTAAGATTGATAGTGTAAAGCGTATACTTTATACTCTTTGTATCCGGGTGCGTTGGATGTGAGTTGAGCCAGCCGAGTAGATCTCAATGACGTAGACCGTAGCAATACCGAGGGAAAGAGAGCATGAGGCTGTTGAACTTCTCAGCTGCAGAGAAAGAGTAGCCGAGCGTGGATATCTCGATTTGTCACCGATCCCGATATGCCACTAGATCGGGACATTCGAAACCCCTTTTTTAATAGCCTTGATTTTCAGGCAGCATTTCGGCGCTTTGATTTAAGCGCTGAAAACATGTCTAGGCTGCCGTTGAACCTCTTGGCCCTATGTTCTACTCAAGTCAACCCTTGCTTATTGGGCGGAAAGAGCACTCTAGCACTCTCTATGACTGGAAGCAAGAGATGCTTACCCCACAGTACGACACGATACGATGCCAAACTAGAACAACTCCTTTGGACTAGGATATCTGGCTGACGAGGATCCACCGGACTTGACAATCCGGTGCACACACACACACACGCGACAAAAAAAAAAAAAGAAAACTCGCAACTCCGACCTCTTTTTTTTTTTCTTCCATCTGCAAGCTGCGTCATTTCGACCTTTCATAGTCGGCTTCACGGATCGCCCGTTCCGGCTGGGTTCTACAGCTCTGCGACTCGCACTTTTTGACTTTGCCGCCGGCGATACAAAGCGGGACCGACAAAGACGTGACGGCTTTCGGAGTAAAGCATTGCTAAAGCCGGCAAAGATGCAAATCACCATAATTGGCTGTTCGGACGCTTATTCGGCACCACCGCAATTACCGCCTCAAGGTGTTTGTTGTCGCCTATTTTTCAACAGACAGAGTGTGGTTGTAGGCGAGCAGATGCTAGAACATGCGGTTCAATCGAGACAGGCCCTCGTACGCGGCGCACGCTCAGACGCATACTCACACGAGGGATCGTCACTTTGTCGCTGACCACCGATATCCCAAACCTTGTCGGTTGCTCCGCGTGGTTGCTTGATTCGTGACGTGGGTTGAGCGGATGCACCGCAAACTAAAGGCTGTGGCCTCGGCTGTTGACTCTCGTGTGTGTGTGTGTGTTGCAGTTAAAAAGTCAAGCTTGGTGCCCTGCGTGTGACCGTGACCAGTGTGACACTGTCTGACTGTCTGACTGTGAATGTGACGGAAGCGCCCTTTTTCAACGGCATTTTTCCCTTTTCGTATTCGGACTGAGCTTACCGAGTCGGATGATGAATTCCCCTCGTCAGCTGCTTCAACGCCTTGGCACCCACAGACTGTAATGCTCTTTCTTGCTCTTTTGATTCACAACTGCTCTTCTGTCCACCATCATCTCCTTTCAAATTCGTTTGGCCTCGTTCATCCCCCGTTCGTCGCTCGTTTGTTTGCTGCGTCGCTTCGATACTTGGCTTCGACTGTAGCATATACCGCTCTCTACCGTCTACCCCGATAGCAGTAAACCACCTTTCGATCGTCTCTCCGACCTCACGCAAGGGACTACCTAGCCTGGACCCCCGTCATTCAACCAAACATCTATCAGCATTCAGCATCATCTCGAATTCCTTCGTATGCGGTCTCTCAGGCACCACTCCCACGCATGATCCCGCGGCAAAGCTCAAGCTCGATTTCATCTTCATCTAGGAACCCGCTATAGTAACGTGCCTTCGACTCGCAACCCACCCGGCCCCAAGCACGTCCACAGTATCTGCAATCTTATATCGACTCAACAATAAACAGTACAGCTATTGGCAGATGCCGTGATCCACCATCTCTGAATCCCTCTACGCAATCAGCTGTCAGCGCATACATTACGCTTCCACCCTTCTACGCACCCTAGCTAGTAGCTATTCAAAGCTGGTCAAGACTCTGCAGTATCGTGCAAGCCTCTTTCTCTCACTATGACCAGCATCTTCACCAGCTGGATCGGCTCCAACAAGCTCAGCGGCGATGTCGAGCAACCACCCACCGACCCTGCCCGATCACGAGCCTTGAGCTCCGCATCCACTCCAATGGCGCCCATCGATCGAGCTACTTCCATGACCCCCAAGGCACCTTTCCAATTCAACTCGCAGCCAGATCACGGATCGACGCCACGCGACCATCACCGCGAGGCTTCCGAGGCCACACTCAATGGCCGTGCCAGCCAAGTCGATGCAGCACCAGCAGAACGTGCTCCTCCTTCGCAGGCTTTTGCACACGACGTTCCTTTGCTCAAGCCTAGCACCAGCAGGCCGACCTCGGCGGCCAACTCGCCCAGAATAGAGCAAGATCGACTCACTACGCTCAGCTCCACCCTCGGCGGCGTCGATAGTGAAGCTGCCTGGAGCGCTACACCTGCTTCTGAAGCAGCACGAGGCTCCGCACCACGACGTCGCAAGAAGCTAGCTCCTCCCGAGCTGCTCGTCATTGTCAAGCCTCCACCCGGCAAACAGGCCAACCCGCTCAACTTGCAGATTCAGCTCGTCATGCCACAACAGCTCCAGTCTCGTCGCGATGGCTCTCAGCGTCGTTCCTCCATGGACTCGTCCGTCGCACCCGCCGAGCTTGCCTCTGCCCCCAATCACGAGCTACGAAGGAGCGAATCCATCGCGTCCAACCGCTCAGGCGGCTCGGACATCTCGGCATCCAGCTCGGTTGCGTCCACAAGCTCAGGTCGCCGTGTGACACCGCTCTACAATCTCAACTTCCATCAGATCCTCTCCACCACCGTCAGCGATGCAGGCACCGACCAGAAGGTAGCAAAGTATGTCAAGAAGGGCATCGACCTCGACGGATTCGGCATTCTCGAACCTGCCGAGCTCGTCAACGGTGTCAATGATCTGGCTACCCTCCATAACATTGCGGCAGCGGATCAGGCATCTTCCACAGTGCAGGCTGGCAACGTGACCACGATCTCGCCAAGAAGCGAGACGGATTCATCGGGTGGAAACGTGGACGATGCCTCCGCCTTTTCGGCTCCTGCACGAGACGCAACTAGCTCCACGGTGGCCTCGTCGACAACGGAGCCGCCTACATCCTTTGAAGCCATGACACCAGAAGCTCGTGGTGTAGAGGGCAATCTGGGAGGAAAGCTTTTGGGCAAATTCAAACGATTCTCGCTTGGCGTACGTCCGAACAGTGCTTCAGGAACCAACAGCTTTTTCGACCGCGATGGCATATCCACACGCGACCGCACAACGACAGCAGCTCAGTCGTCTGTCGCGCCCAGCTTGTTCAACAAGGCTCCCAGCGGCACTGAGATCCCTCAGATGCAGCCTGGCGCTGGTGTTGTGGACGGCAAGCGCACCGAAGGATACGTTTGGACGGTGAGAAAGTGGAATCGCAAGCCGCATGACGGGGCATCTCCCAATTTGGCGGGCAGGAATTCGACTTCAGCGGTTCCAGTGCACGATGCTCCGGGCTCGAATCCGGTGCTGACGAATGTGTGGGCGCGCTTCAACCTGATCAACCGTATGGGTGGCAATGTGCCCCATCCACCGCCCTCGCAGATCCCGGTGCGCTTCGAGTGGTCGCGAAACTCCAAAAAGGCCTCGCAGCGTCGACGGGCCGAAGACGCTCAAGCAAGACTTCGAGCTAGCATGTCGCTCAACGCGTCGGCTACTAGCATTGACCGCCACAGTGGAATGGAAGCGAGTCGAAGCAATGCCTCCTTGGCTCGTCAGTCGCACTTGGCGACTACGTCGGCGTCGGCACAGTCGCTCGGAGTGGAGGCGGCGGCGGCTGTTCCGCGCCTGAGTACGGGTGACGCTGTGCGATCCACCTCGCGGCCGTCGTCGTTCATTTCGGGTACTGGACATCGTTCGCCCCGGCGATCCGTTGATACTTCGGCGGCTGGCTCATCAGCTCCCCACGGCGACGAGGATTCGGGAGACGAGTCGGATCCGGAAGACAGCGAGACGCCTTGGAACTGTCATCTCGTGCTCGGTCCGACGACACGGATTCCGTTGGGGACGCTTTCGCCCGCTCCCCACCATCCTAAGCTGGTAGGCCAGCTTGCCGTGCCCTTCCCCCTACCCGATCTTAGCAGCACAGGTCTAGGACCGGACGGAGCAGGGTTGACGCGCGAAGAGCTCAAGGATGTGATTATCGTAACGTGTCTGCATCTGATTGTGCGCGAGAATTTTGGCGGGTTGGCGAGGAGGCGGAGCACTGCGAGTACGGATACGGGGGCGGCGGGTGCTCTGTCGGCGAGTATGGCGGGTGTGAATGGGTGGAGGTTGGCGAATCTTCCCAAGAAGCAGTGAGCGGTGTTTGTACTAGTTTGGGTGCTGTGTATGTTCAGGTTCTATATTGTGTTTGTCACCTCCGGTTTTTATGGAATTGCATATCTGTTCTGGACCTCTCATACTGCCTTCTCTTCGTGATGACTTTCGTGTGTATGGGTTTGAGTTGACGAGTTCTGAGTTGACGGTTTTGGCGAGAGGAGAAATCCTCCACAAACCAAGGCTTCGGAAGTCGGCCATTTTCTTTGGAGGTGCTTTTTGATAGTTTGGCAACTCAGTCTCGAACACTTTTTGTCTTTACATACCATCATCATTCTCGTCACTCTCGACAGGTTCCCTCAAATCTTAGGTTGTTAAAGCGAGGGAAGTCAAGATGGACGAAGCGGCGTTGCGAGCAATGATGCCGACTTCGTTTGGCAAGCGGGGTGGTGGCGGGGGGAAGGGCCGGGTGGTTGCGTCGATAGCAAGGGAGGCGGATGGGGGGAGTTCGAGTCTTTCTTCCACAGTGTTGGGTAAGCGGACGTCGAAGCAGCAATCAGAGCAAGTGGAAGAAGTGGAAGAGGAAGGAGAAGAAGACGACGGGCTGACGGCAGAGGAGCGAGCTGCAAACCGCGAAGCTGAACGGAAGGAGCGAGAGAGGCGTGCGTTGGGGTTGGTTTCGTCGGACGAAGACGACTCTTCCGACGACGAAGACAATATCGGTCCTCCTCCTCCACCACCACCACCACCTCCTGCTGCAGCACCTTCCTCTCACATCCCTCCGCTCTCTCTTCCACCCTGTGCCAACACAGCTCGGTTCACCGGAACGCACACCAAAACCCTCTCGGCGCTCTCGGTCGATCCCTCCGGCTCGCGCTTCGCCCTGGGCTCGTACGACTTCAGCCTCTCACTCTACGACTTCGGCGGCATGTCTTCCACCCTCTCACCCTTCCGCCTCTTCTCGCCGTTCGAATCGTACCCGCTCCTCGATCTCAGCTTCAACCGCGGTGGATCGCACCTGCTCGTCGTATCCGGAACCAGCCAGGCGAAAGTTTTCACACGCGATGGAGCAGAGGTGGCTACGTGTGCTAAAGGAGATCCGTATCTGCGCGATATGCGGAACACGCGCGGACATGTGGGAGGGTTGACGTGTGGGGTATATGGGGCAGAGGGGTTTTTGACGGGGGGTGAGGATGGGACGGTGAGGGTGTGGCGTGAGGAAGGGTGTGAGAGGGGACAGGAGCGGGTGGTTGTGCTGAAGAGTAGGGAGAGGGGTGGGAGGACCAAGGTGTCTGCGTTGCGGGTGGGAGGGGAAACGGATCTGTGGGTGTGCGGGGAGGATGGAACGTTGGGGTTGTGGGATTTGAGGGGGAGTTTGAACCGCGAGAGAGCTGGGGTGGTTGCGCATAAGAGTGGCACTTGGACGAGTGGGATAGCGGTCAACGGTGAACATGTGGTGACGAGGGGTGGAGATGGGATGGTCAAGTTATGGGATCGAAGGAGTATCAAGTTACCCGTGGTCGAGAGATCCGGCCTCAAGAACGGTTCCATCCACACCGGCATCATCTTTGACCCTTTCGCCGCTCGCAGCATCCTCACCTGCGTCGCTGACACAGAAAAAGCCGGCCATGTGGCAGTGATGGACGCTCTCACACTCACCACCCTCACCACCATTCCATGCGACAGCACTCCCATACGTCTTGACTGGTCTTGCCACACCGACCAACTCTTCACAACCCATCGCGACGGCTCCCTCTCGCTCTTTTACGACCCTAAACGCTCTACCAACGGTATCACCCTCGCCCTCTCGCGCAGCTCGACCTCGAACAGTTCGCTCTACACCTCCACCGCCTCGGTTGTCGATTCGTACCCCGTCGACGTGCAACGCCGGCAGAGCGAAGCGGCAAAGCGTCGGAAACTCGCCAAGCAGCGCGCGGATTCGCAGGCGACGAGGAAACCACAGATGCCGTTGACGGGAAGAGGCGTGGGTGGTAGGATCGGCGCGGCTGCGACGCAGCATGTGGTGCAGAGCGTGTGGCAGGGGAGGCAGGATTTGGAGGAGGATTCGAGGGAGGCGCTGTTGAGGTATGCGAGTAGAAAGGAGGGCGAATAGACGATTTGCGACTGGCAGAGATTTCAATTGACTCTGTGTGTGTGGTCTGAAATCAAGTGTGAATTCGTTCAAGGGGATAGGAGACGTCGTGCGAGCTCACTCGCTCGGTCAACGCTTTTCAGAGCGTCTTCAAAGTGATCGCAGAGCCGAACACACACTCGCGAAAAGCACACAGAACCAGACCGACAATTAACCAAACGTTGCTCGAGTTGTATCATGGATTCTTATTGCGAGCAACCATCACTGCAACCGCATCCCCGCAACGCCATTCACCAACCCCCCTCTCGGCGGTAACGGCGGCACCTTTTCCCCCTCTACTCCCTCTACCCCATCCGCCGGTGGTGTCGGATACCTCACACTCACAGCCCTCCGCTTACCCAACGCTTTTGCACTGGGCACTACTGGCGTTTGCAAGTCCTCCTCCTCCTCTCCCTCCTTGTTCACATCCGTATTCAACTGCGGTGTCTGCGGGAGCGGCGATCGTCCTTTAGAATGCGTCAATGTGAGTGAAGCGTGCGGGTAGGAATGGGTGCTGTTCGAGTCTGAAGATTGTTCCGACCTCGGTACTGGTAGGGGACGCGAGATGCGTGGTGCCGAGCCGTTGGTCGGTGCTGGAAAGGCATTTGGGCTCAACACTGGTGCTGCCGTGCTGGGCGAAGGCGACCTCGAACCCGAAGCCTGCGCACTCCCCCTACCTCTGTACACCTCTTCGACCGCAAGCATGCTTCTATCCAGCCTAACCTCCACCTTGCTCCGCTCAGTAACCCTCCTGTCTTCCGCCTCTTCTTCCAACCTTCTTCTCGCATCTTCGACCAGTTTCATCGCTTCACTTGTCCTCCCGTGTGCCTCTAGTAGATCCGCTAACAACGCCTCCTCCCTCGTCTCTCCTCCTGCACCGCCACGCGATCGATCAGCTTGAGCAGAAGCCCACCCGATCTGCGAAGCGATAACGTCCATCGATCGCCCTACTTTGACGTAGAACTCGTCGACCAGCTCCGCGGTATCGGCATGCAACCCTTCGTGTAAAATCGTATCCATCAGGACGGATGCATTGCTCCGCGCTATCTGACATTCCTCGTGCAGGCGACGGACGTCTTCGTCGAACGTGAGGAGGTCGCGGTTCGGGGTGAACGAGTCGCCGGAAGAAGATTGGAATGAGGCAGAGCGCGAATCAATGGATGCGGCTGCTGCTTCGAGCGTGGAGATTACGTCGGTGGCTGAGCTGGTGGTGGGAGGGTCGATGGGTGGTGGGATTAGGGAAGCATTGCTGCGAGGTTGAGGGTCGAGTTCCGGCGGAGAGAAGGTCGGCCGTGGCCAGGTGTCTTGCTGTTGCGTCTGCTGCTGCTGGCGCGGTGGTGGCGGTCTCGCTTGAGGCTGGAGAGAGGCAGGTACTGGTGGTGGCTGTGACGGTGGTGCAAACGTCGCTGAATGTCTCTGCACCTGGACAGCGGGATCAGCACCGAAAGCTTGCTGCTGTTGCTGCTGCGACTTTCTAAGCGACGCAACCTCGTCATAAGAAACACCTCCATCAGGCTGCTGCGAATACCTCTGCGTCGTACGATGCCAAGATGGCTGTTGTCCTCGTTGCTGCTGCTGTTGTTGTTGTTGTTGCCCCGCTGATCCCCTCGCCTGAGGCTGCGGCAACCTAAACTCGAACAAATCGGCTTCCAGCGGCTCGCCATCCTTCGGACGATCGCTAGGCTTGACCTTATTCCAGCACTTGGTCACCGAAGCCAACTCGGCATCGCCCTTGAACTCGAACGCTAGCACCCCTAACACCCTCAACATCGTCTCCTTGACACTCAACGGTGTCTTTGACGAAGCCACAGTATCCTCGATCGCCTCCAGAAACCGCTTGCTCGCAATCTGCAGTCTGAAACGGTTGCTAGCGTTGAGCGTCAACAGCGCCCAGATGCGAACGGCACGACGTTGCGTTTCCACAGTTCCGTACTTGAACTCTTTGCGCAATGCACGCGCCGCCTCCTTGCTCGCAGCTTCGGATTGACTGACCATGTCAATAAGCGGCAAAATCTGCATCCAGTCATGCTCATCGTAGGCGTGTGCAGACAACCAGCCAATGCGCGAAGCGACGATCTCCTCGAGCTCCTTGTCCTGCATGCGCGCCGCTTGTTGCTGATGCGTACGTTTGCTCCAGCGATCCATCCAGCCGCCTTCCTTGTGACGCTCCTGTGTAGAGTGACTGCGCGAATCCATGGGCGGAGACATGAGTCGAGCGTCGTCGCGATCGCGGCTGGGTCTGGGGATGGGCGATGACGCAGCAGCCCTATCTCGGTCTTGCTTTGCTTTCTTATCCTTGCTGCTACCCGTTGCGAATCCGAAAAGCTTTTTACCTCTACTCTTGTCTTTACTATCGAGATCGCGTAGGGTGGTTTCCTCGTATCGGCCTTGAGAGATGAGCACTTCACCGCCGACATCTTCATCGCCATCTGCGCCTGAGTAGACTGGGTAGGCAGCCGACCGCGGTGCGCCAGTTGCTGTGGGTGTACGTCCCTCATCCTCATCATCATCGTCATCGTAGGCGCCATTGTCCAAATCATCTGACTCGCCGGATCTGCGATGGCGCGGCGCTGCGCAAGCAGCATCCATAGATGAAGGAGGCTTTATTGGTGGGAGATGTGAATAATGATGATCGACGCTGCCGTTCTGACTTTGGGTTTGGCTCTGGAACGCAGCACCAGATGCGACGCCCATACTCTGGGAGCCATTTCGACGATGACCAGCTGGCGGCTGTGCGGGTCGAAGAGAGTTAGGCGGTGAAAAGGCGGTCATAGACGGCATCGTACCTGCTCCATGCGGCGGTGTTGGAGGTGGAGGCTGCGATGGTCGAGCATCATAGTCTGTGGTATTGCTGCGATCGTAAGGCGGACGCAGAGGTTGCGGCGGCTGTGAATGGGCCGAGGTTGGATCTGAATACGATTCGTGGGCCGTGTCTAAGGCATGAGTAGCGTGAATCTGATTCGAAAAGCGGTTCTTGTGAGGCGACCCATTGCCGAATTGCTGACTACGACGCTGCTGCTGCTGGGGCGAGATAGTCGGCGGATAGCCAACTTCGTCGGAAGAGTCGCGAGCGGATCGTGATGATCTAGGAGGAGCTTGAAGCGAGAGTGGTCGATTTGATTCAGAAATGGTTTGTTGTGACGCGACTCTGGCCTGATACTCGTCGAAGGGGCGAGGCGTGGCGAAAGAAGAGCTTGGCGATGGAGCAGCTGGATCTGTAGGAGGCAAAGGGGTGATGGCCCCTGCCTCCTTTGATTTGAAGAACTTTTTCATTCTATGTAAGCTGTGTGGGTGCTGCTTCTGTCGCCATCGCCATTTCCGAAATAGCGTCAATTGGAGTGATTATGCTGAGCTCAGAGAACGGTAAAGTTGTCGCGAAGGGAAGGCTCCAAATGAAGTTGCGACGGAAAGAAGCCGAAATTGGTTTCTGGCAAGTTCTCAGTGCAGCTTCATATCCGTGTTTCTGATCACCCGTCGACAACGCGCTTGGCTGGGCTGAGACAGATACGTTCGTTCGTTGCTGCTCCGTATCAGCAATGTGAAAGAAATAGGAGTCGAAACAGAGCCTTGGTCGGGAGTACCGCTACAAGAGCCCAAGAGACGCTTACTCCCCAAGTCGATGTTGCGAAGAATGCTTGTTGGGTTTTGGTGCTGAGCCTGCGTCGTATGCTTCGGCTTTTCCACGAATCGAGAGCTGCTTGGGTCGGGCTGTCCGCGACAGGATAGTGGTGATGGTGAAAAGGAAGGAAGGAAGAAGCGAAACCTCGAAATGCGGGGCTGCAACGGATGACAGTGATGAATGATTGAAAGCAAGGGAAGGGAAAAAAAAAAAAAAAAAAAAAGACAGCAGTCGGTGCGGCATGGCCTTCTCAGCTTTTCCGGCTTTGCCAATTTTTCTTTGCGAGTGAGTGTCTCAGCGCAGGACCGCTCCTCGCCGCCGCTTTTCCATCGACATGCAGGTCCAAACAGTCACTTGACACAACAAAAAGCAACACACCAATTTAATATTTTTCTAAAAAAAAAAAGCCGAAACAGCACACAGCACAGCAACAGCAACAGCAACAGCAGCATCACCACCACCACTTTCCACCACTTTCCAACGGCACGGCAAAGCAAAATTTCGCCGTTTCAGCTCGGATATTCCGTCACTTGGCTGAGCTGAATGGCAGATCCGCTGGATATAATGAATTGATTGATGATGAGGCTGCTACTGATCCTATTCATGCTATCGCCGTCTTCTTCGGCAGCTACACAATGAGCCCAGAACGGCATCAAGCCAGAGAGAGAGATGCCTCCAACAGCCGTGGCAAACAAGCCAATATTGGTGCAGTTCCAAAGTGTCGGGATTGAACCCTAATTTGCGTCTCTTTTGCGATTTGAGTTACTGTAAACACAAGGCATGGAAATCAAGGCTGTGCCCGGCACGACCTTGTGCTCAACGCTTTCAATTTTGGCCTTTCAGACCACGTCGACCATTCGAAAGCTTCGATCTCGAGACTCAGTCAGCCATTCTGAATGACCACGAAGTGAGCAAGAGCAGATCGATGCTGAACTGGTCATTGAACGTTGAGCAAACGCCGGTTGATGTTCTGGCTCAGGAGATATAGAGTCTAAGCGTTGCGGTTGGACTCGGAGTACCGTGGTACACTACCAATTTACTAATCAGCTACGGCAACAGCTTTTGTGGTACAGTATAACATGTGTAGCCATTGCTGCCTCATTGTCTTCTCGACCTCACAAACCACAATACCGACTCTGACGCATGATTCTCACACTTCTCCCCATCATCTGCCCTGGCTTCAGATGATCGCTTCAGCTATGATGCGGCACAGTGTTCAGGCTATATACAACGTAACGGGCAAACAAATGGTATGAGGATTGGTACATGAGAGCGTAAAAGTGTTCGTCAAAGAAGCAAGCGCCGAGGTGGATGGGAAGGCGGAGGATTGGGCGGCAACACACCAAGTGGTAACAAGATCATTCAGCAAGGGACACATCAACAGTTGCAGGCGTCCTGCTGTTGACCTCCCTGCTGCCCTCTCAGATCCACTCCTGGCCTTGCGCCTCCAACACCCGCCGCAGCCGCACCAGCACGTCCACCAGCACCACCACGCTGCGAGTCAGCCGCCTGCTCCAAGGGCAGCTTGCGTGCAATCATAGTAAACAGCTCCGAGACGTTCGAAGAGTCCTTGGCTGAGGTTTCGAGGAACAAAAGCCCTTCGTCTTGAGCGTACTTTTCCGCCTCTTCGGTGGGGATGGCGCGACGTGTGCTTGCCAAATCAGCCTTGTTGCCTGCCAAAGCGATGATGATGTTGGGGTCGGCCTGACGCTGCAGTTCGCGAATCCATGCTTTGGCCTTGTCCAGCGATGAAGGTTGCGTAATGTCATAGACAACGACTGCGCAGTTGGCATTGCGGTAGTACATGGGTGCGAGCGACTTGTATCGCTCCTGTCCCGCAGTGTCCCAGATCTCAAACTTGACTGTAGTCTGCGCATCCAAGCTCACCGTCTGTGTGAGGAAAGCCGCTCCGATGGTGCTCTCGCGGTAATCATCAAACTGATCTTTGACGAATCTGAGCACAAGACTCGATTTGCCGACAGCCGACTCGCCGAGCAAGACGAGCTTGAATTGGAGCATGCGTGGGTTTCTTTGGGGTGCGGCCATTGCTGATGTTCGATGAAAGGGACGGGTGTAAAGGCGTAGGAGAGGTTTCGAGACCTTGACAGTCTGTGATTAGTCAATGCAACTGATACGGACGCGTGCACCAGTTCGATTCGCCCTTTGCTTGGTCGTGGTGTGATGACGCGGACCTCTTACAGGGTTTGTGATAGCAAGCTGCGTTGGCTGGAAAAGTCGCACGTTGTGAAGGCGCTGGAGGTTGTGCGCTGTGACTGATCAAGGACGATACTACTGCGATGCCTGTGCAGCCTCCGTTGCGGTATTGTCGAAGTTGGTGACGATGGTAGCCGATGGTTTCGGTGAGTAGGAGATGATGGTGGAGGAGAAGCGATAGTTAGGGGGCCAACACAGCGCGCCTGATCCCAAAAAAAAAAAAAAAAGCAAAAAAAAAAAAAGAAAAAAGGAAAAGAGCCAAGCGCAGATGCACACTCTGCCTCATTTCACACGGATAAGATACGTGCTGCAATTTCGTCACGCTCGGAGCACAAAGCACAGCAGCAGCGCTGAGTTTTTCAGGCGAAATCATCTTTTACAGTATCAAGGTAGGTCGCTGTTGAAACTCCTCTCGGACTAAAAATAATTTTTATTTATTTAATTTATATTTTGTTTTCGGCCTCCACCTTGTCGAGAGGCAAAGTTGGAAGCAACTCGCATCCAGCTCTCCTCGCACGACATCGTTGCCCTTTGACCTACTGTACACTAGTCCGCTTCGATTGATGTACCATCTCATTCGACTTCCAGCTCCAAGGTCTACGCTTGCAGGCTGCTTCGGTACATTTTCACTCAACTCGAGAGTTGCGACTTCTCGACCGACTTCCTTCCCCAAGATCGTGACTACCTCGCCCATCCCCATTCGATCAATCATGTCGCAGCCCAACTGGGAGATCACCGACTCGGTCAAACAGAATCCGATCTTGGCAAGAACTATGGAGGCCATGCATCGCATTGCGCCTCTTCCACTCGCCGAGACGTCATTCGACAATGTCGGTCTCCTTTTGCAAGCTCCATCACCACCCACGCAATCCGATGCAAAGCAAGGCATCATGCTTGCCATCGATCTCACTACCGACGTATGCGAAGAGATACTCTCCTCTCCCGACAACATCAAGGTTGCGCTCGTATACCACCCCATCATCTTTCGAGGTTTCAAGTCGCTCACTTTCGCCGATCCTCAGCAGACCAGCTTGTTGCGACTCGCAGCGGCTGGCGTAAGCGTCTATTGTCCTCACACTAGCTTGGATGCGACACCAGGAGGTATAAACGACTGGCTGGGCAAAGTGATCTTGTCGAAAGATGCATTTGCTCAACTCGAGTCCGGAGAAGCACTCGAAAGCTTCCGATCAAACGCTTTCCCCGCTCTCAGTGCGTCCAAGAATGTCCCTAAGGGCTACGAGGCTGCGGGGCTTGGTAGGCTGATCGAGCTGGATTCGCCTCAGTCGTTCGAAGAGATTGTGAGGAGGGTCAAGCAGAACCTCGATCTACTCTATGTTCAGGGCTGTAAAGCATCCGACAAGCCCATCTCGAGTATCGCCGTTTGTGCTGGTTCAGGATCTAGCGTTTTCTCTGGCGTCAAGGCGGATCTTTGTGAGTGTTGCTAGCCTCTTTTCACACTTTATCGCTCGACTTACTGACACACCTTCTGACTGCCAACATCTTCTCGCTCCTTTGTCAGACCTCACTGGCGAACTCTCTCATGTATGTTGGACCCACACATGCGTTTAGCTTCACTTGATTGAGGCTCCGAACTGACGCCTTTTTCCACTTTGATTGCTGACTTTGTCCCCACCACAGCACGAGATCCTGGCATACAAGGCTGCAGGTGCTTCTGTCATTGTCACAAACCACACCAACACCGAGAGGTAAGTTGTCGATCCTCGCCCTTGCTCAATCAGCATCCCGAGCTAACCAGTCCCTAACCCGATCTCTCCACAGGAAATACCTGCGAGACGTCTTGCAGCACTGGCTTCGAAAGGAACTCGTCAGTCGATATACCATCTCCGTCAGCAAGACGGATCGAGACCCATTGACTGTTCTCTAGAGTAACAATATCCCGATTTCAGAGAGAGTGGACACGCCCGATTTGGTGACGCGTGGAGGCAAAGTGGGGTCAAAATGGCAGAGTGGCGCTGTTGCTGGCGTTTGAGGCGTTTGAAGCGGCGAAATTGAGAAGATCCGAACCCAATTTTAGGGCGGCGTCCCGTGCAGCTGCCAACCCGCAACCCGCCACCCGCCCGAGCCTTGTTTTGACACGTCCAACTGTTGGTTGGACCACTTCCTAGCTATATACTGTACATCCATCCCATCATCACCTCTTATCACCTTTACGCAGCTCGTCCGTCATCACTACCTGACTCAGGCGTCGTCAGCACATCTGGAGAAAGCTACCTTCTGGGCCTTGCTCACAGCGGACCCCTTTGACCGCAAAACATGACCGACCTATTGGATAACTTGGACAAGTTGCCCAAGATCCGACAATTCGATGCTTTCCCAAAGACCCAATCGATCTACACACAACGCTCGTCCAAGGGTGGTATCTTGACCATCATCTCTACAGTGACGCTGTTGGCGTTGTTATGGACCGAGCTATCCTCGTATCTCTATGGCGAACGCGGATACTCTTTCGCAGTAGACCAGCAGCTGCAGTCAACCATGCAGATCAACATGGACATGACCGTAGCCATGAAGTGTCACTATCTCACCGTCGATGTTCGTGATGCTGTAGGTGATCGGTTGCACGTATCCGACTCGGAGTTTACCAAGGATGGCACAACTTTTCAGATTGGACATGCGGATCGACTCGATGCGATGCCGAGAGAACAACTGTCCGTTCAAAAGACGATCAACCAAGCACGCAAGAAACCACGCTACCGTAAAAAACCCAAGAACAAAAAGTTCAGCCGTCAAGTAGCTTTCCAAAAAACAGCTCATATCGTACCCGATGGTCCGGCGTGTAGAATCTACGGCAGTATGGAGGTCAAACGTGTCACCGGTAACTTGCATATCACCACCCTCGGCCATGGATATCTCAGCATGGAACACACGGATCACAAGTTGATGAACTTGAGTCACGTCATTCACGAGTTCAGTTTCGGACCGTACTTTCCAGAGATCAGCCAACCGTTGGATTCGTCGGTGGAAACAACGGATAAGCATTTCACCGTGTTTCAGTACTTTGTTTCTGCCGTACCGACCTTGTTTGTCGATGCGAGGGGTAGGAAGTTGCATACCCATCAGTATTCGGTGACGGATTATACGAGGCAGATCGAGCATGGTAAAGGTGTGCCTGGGATTTTCATCAAGTATGACATTGAGCCGTTGCAGATGACGATTCGAGAACGGTCGACTTCTTTGCTCCAGTTTTTGGTCAGGCTGGCGGGTGTACTGGGTGGCGTTTGGGTGTGTGTCGGGTATGCGTTTAGGATTGCGAACCGCATCACTTCCTTCGCGTCCAACGTGGGAGCCGAGAGGGATAGTCCAGAGTCGTACGCTGCGAGTTATGGGTATTCTAGACCGAATTTGGAAAAGTCCAACAGCTGGGTGAGGAGCAACGATGCGGTGGATAAGTTGAAGGACAAGTGGGCTGGGTTTGGTGGTGCGAGAGGTGTGGGGCATAAGAAGGTGGATAGTGTTCAGCAGAGGATTTTGTCGGAGGAGGGGAGGGCGTATTGATGCGAGGCGACCGATGTAGATATTTGCTTTCCTTGCTTGATGTGCTGCCGGTTCCGCAAAGACGCAAACCAAAACCGTTTTTCCCAGATCAACCAGCCTCAATCTCTAGACACTGAACAAGCTCGATGAAAGATCAAAAAGTATTACAATTGCAACCAAAAAGACCACATGCAGCCAGTCTAAGCGGCCATCGAAGTATCCAACCCTCTCGTCTCCAAATGATCCAGACTCTTCCTCAACGTCGAGATCTTGGCCCTCAGTGTCTTGATCGCTTCCGGCAGCAACTTCTCTGGAGGGATGATCCCCGTACTCTCGAGATCGAACAAAAAGTGATCCCTGACCCGACCCAACTTGACCTTGTCTTGAAACTCTGCATGTCTAAACACCTCTCTTGAGACGGTATCTTTGCGTGCGTCTTGCACCACCACTTTACGCGACGATCCGATTCCCTCTACACCGATGACACCGGGTGGGAAGCACTTGACGAACTTATCAATCGACTCGTCGGGGATGGGTTGGAGCAGTTGGATGTGTGGCAACAAACGGTACGTCGCGGTGGCAACGGGCGAGAATTTAGCATGATCTTTCCCGATGCCCTTTTCGCAGTGCAGCTCCAAATCGAGTTCCTGACCCGGTCGCAACTTTGCGATCAAGATCTTGTCGTGAACAGGACGAGGTGGAGCATCTGCAAAGTCTTCATCCTGACCTCCCTTGGGATCCCACTGCAGCTGTTCCGAGTAGACATTGTGACCGATGTACAGCTTATCCGGGTCAGTTTCGCCACGTGCTGCTGACCTGTTCCGCTCGCATTTGGCCTTCAAGTGGAATACGACCGTATTACTATCATCAGCGTCATCACCAGGGTTGCGCATCAACACTTTATCCGGATTAATCGCCAACGGTACCAAGCCCAAACGATGCGAAAGTACCTCATCCTGGATGATCGACGTGTTGTTCCAGATGTACACATGCTCAATGGCTACTGTAGGCACTTCGGCCATCAACACTCGACGAACCGCGTTGGCGATCGATGCATCGACACCGATAAGATCGAACTCGCACGATGCATCGGACAAACGGGTCACGATGACTTTGAGCTTCTCGTTGACTGCAGCGAGGGAGAATGCGTGGTTCTCACCGGGATGGTGGTGGGGGAAATCGGTGTTGGCGACGGAACCGACACGTTCGGGTAGAATCTCGACGAGGCGACGCTGGTCTACTGCGGCGGAGGTTTTGGAGTCCTGGATGATGCTCGAGGCGACAGGGTCGTTGGCGATGCTGCCGCTGGGCTGTTGCGAGGTGGATGGCTCGTCAATGTCCATCGGCTGTTCGACGGGGGCCGCCTTGGCCGCCTTTTTGGAACCTTTGGGCGGCATTGTGAGATGTGAAAGTGAAGCTGGGTTTCGCTTTGGTTCGACTGCGTCCGGCTTAGATGCTTGGGGATGCGCGTCACGAGAGAGGCTTTGAAGCGCCGAAAGTCGGATTGAAACCTTTCGAAGGATGTCCGCACGATAGAGATACTGGAGCGTGATCCTAAATCCTCCTGAGTCAAGGTTTTGAAGGTGAGTAAGGGGACGACAGAAGGTATCGACAGAGTTAGGTAGGTGATGAACAAGAACCAAGGCTGCTGCGACTCTCCACTTTGAGCGACTCTGACCAGAAAGCTCGAATCAATCGAAAAAATCAAAACCAATTTTTCTTCCCGCGCTCCGTGTCAGTTCCGACTTCCTTGAAATTTCACGTTTTTTATCGCACGAGCTTCAGACAACTGGATCTAACAATATACAGATTTTGGCTTTGTGCTCGCTTCATCGTGGACAGGATCAAGGTTAGGCGATGCCGACTTTCGACTTGGATCTCAAAGATGTGCGAATCATCCGCCGAAGCTTCGAAGCTTTAGCCCTTAGCGGAAGCAAAGGGTGTGACTGTGCTGCCGTGACAGTGGTGCTGCCAGCCTTGTTAGCCGCGACTGAGCCTGAGCCTGTCAACTACCTTTACCTTTAACAGAGGCTTTGAAGCTGACCGAGCTTGCATTGTCCAAAGATGCTCGTGATACAGTGACTGGCACGGCGACTCCGATCCTCTTCTCACACCTCATCTCGGGACCAGAGCGACACTGTTGTCAAGATGCCACAAGTCAAGCCGATGTGCGCAATGAAAGCAAGAAGAATCTGCAACTCCAGTCCCGCGTTGATCTTGCATGGCCACTTTTTCCGGCGCTTCAGAAGAAGACCCTTTGTGAAGCGAAATAAGGTTAGGTGAGAACAGATAGCGGTTTGGGCGTGCGAAGCAACAGAGAATGAAAGCAAAGGGTCCAAGGAGGCTAAGTCAACTTACTGTCGGCGAGTCCGGAGCGCAAAGAGCAACAAACTCTTGACTTACCTTTTTGCAGAGCAATGTTCGAGGCGGCAGAGTCACAGAGTGGAAACATAGCATCACTGACCCGTCCTTCTTCTCACGTCTTGCCGCTGACGCCTCTTTTTCATGCGACTCACTTCGCTTCGAGGAGAGAAGAGCGAAGTTGCCCTCGCAAATCAGTTGCTTGAAGAAGAAGCTACTGGACCGTATGCGACGCTTCTTGACTTTGGAGGCGCTTTTGTGGACACTATCTTTCATCTTCAGTTGAAACTCCGCATGGAAGCATGCCGACTGACGGGCAAGATCGAAGCTGACACGGGATCTTTCGCCTGCTTCCTTCTTCCCACGCAAGCCAAGTTCAGAGACGCTCGCTCATTCATACTTACATCTTGGCTGCCTTCGTCTGTTTTGCCGACACACTGCGATTGTGCCTCTTCCACGCGGTGCTGACACTCGTGGCGGCGGTTGGCGTGTGAACTTCTTTCGTCTTACTCCGACACTGCGGAACGGTACACTCGAGGCGACGATCGAGTGAAAACAACAAAGGTGATAGGCCGACCCTTCCTCCCTTCCTAAAGTCACAAGCAAGCCTCAACAGACCGTCGTCGTATCAGCCGACTTGGCTCGTTCGCTTGCACGGTCTCGAGCATCTTGCTTCCATCTTGCTTCTCTACGGTCACCTTGTCAAATAAGCATTGACTAGTTTCAAAGGGGCGTCGGCTGGCCAACCTTCATCCTGTTGTCACATGGACCTTCCGATCGGCACATCTGCTGTCTGGCTCAGTCATTGCGCCATCTGACGCTGTCTCACACAGTCGAGAGCACTCAGCAGCTCAGCTCAACTGAGCATTTGGAACGGAGCCCAGATCAGCCTTTCCGGCATTTATAAGGACCTCCTTCTCGCTTTCTCGCATCCCTTCCTTCAACCATCTCTTGACACACCCCTTTCATATTGTCGCTCATAATGATGACACCCACCCAAACTGCGTCGTCATCGACTGACGTTCGAAAGCGTCCAGCCGCCAAACCGCAGGCGCTCATCGGCCCTGGCCACGCCGACAAGCATGCTGAGCTCTGCACGCATTTGCGCAAGAAGCAGGTCGCCGACTTGGCCCACGTCTCGGGAAGAGGCACCGGCGTCCTCCCTTGGTTCGTCGCTACGCTGTCAGACCTGGCCTACTACCTCTTCACCTGGATGCCTCGAACGTGGTGGATCACCTTCACCAGCCTGCCGCAACTCGTGCTGGACCCGATCGGCTTCTGGTCAACCCTCGTGTTTGCATCCGTTACCACCGTCGTGCTCTTCGGCAGTCTGATCGTCAGGTAAGTAGTCCCGCACATGCTTTCGCTGCAGCAATACGAGAAGACGTGACCAAGGCCCCGCTGACATTGACATTCTTTCGTTTTGCACCTTACAGCGCCGTCTGGCGCCTCCCTTGGGTTCAGGATAAATGGCAGCCTTACTCAGCCCGCAAGAATGTTGGTCTCGGCAACTTGGGTAAGTCACTCCTTTATGCTGCTACGGCTCACTTGCTCTTTTCGGCATACTGACATCCCAAAACACCCCACTTTCAGCCTACCCGCTTATCTTCGAGTTTGGCGCCAGTCCGCAGAACAGACAGATCCGCGACGCTGCGTTCGCAGTCATGTCGAATCCTACAAGCACCTTTGCTAAACCCTCGACGTCGCAGGAACGCAACTTTGACCTCGAGGTCTCGAAGCTTCTCATGATGCTCTCAGCGCTCGTCTATGAGCGTAACGTGGGCGCATACTACAAAGCTGCTCGCACGGCCCACAAAGCGAAGAAGATGAACAAGCAATTCTCATATGGCGCCAATTCGCTGACGGAGACTGGCAGGGCCGTCAGTCAACAGCTTGCTGTTGCCGATCAAAAGATCAAACAGGTCGCCAACGAGTGGGGGCTCAACTATGCCAGCGTTTCGGAGCTTGCCACCAATACCTCGCCACTCTGCGGTGCATTCTGGCATCCCGACTACAATTTCGTCATCCTTGCCTTCAAGGGCACCGATCCGGTCGAGTTCAAGGAGTGGGCCATCGACTTTACCTTTGACTACACTGATGGTCGTGGCTGGCTGCCCGGATTCGACAAGGTGCATGCCGGTTTCTACAACCAGCTCTTCCCACAAAAGCTCAACCATGCCACCGGCGCTTTCCCGTACACCGAGATCCGCACCTCGCTCGACGAGATTGCCGCCCAGATCCGAGCTACCTCGTACAGCGACCACGTCAACCTCTACGTCACCGGACACAGTTTGGGAGCCGCGCTGGCCAGCGTCTTTTACTCGCGCGCTATTGCCTCGCCCAAGGACTTTGGTCAGACGGAGGAAGGTCAAAACCAGATCTATGTTCGCGACGCCTACTGCTTTGGAACGCCCATCATTGGCGACCCGGACTGCATCTCGGCTTTCAACCAGTCTATCCACGACAGGGATCTCGACCATCCGCAGTCGCTGTGGCGAGTCACGAACCGACGTGACGCCGTGGCCACGATGCTACCGGATGCCGGAGACAACAAGACGCTGGCGCACATCAGTCCCACGAGTCAGCTGCACTTTGCCCACGTCGGCCAGGAGATCCAGATCACCAACGATATCAAGAAGGTTTACACCGGTCCCGGCACATTGCTTCCCACTCAGACGCCTGTCAACATTATCACGCACTTGGAGCGTGGCGGCGAGGGGCCCGACGTGACTCTTCCGGCCGTGTTCAACTTTCTCGAGTGGGTTCCTCTTGTTCGTCGCCTGGTTGCTCACATGCCGTCGTCGTACTGGGATCGTCTCACCAAGGTGCACGCCGAGTACGAGGTTAAGTGGGCCAGGAGGCACTGATTGTCTGTTTCGCATGTCTGTCTGTTCTTTGTTCTGCATGTACGTTTGTCAGTGTTTGCAATTCTGTCATTGTCGTCTTTTGTGAATTTCTACACGTCCTGATGTTGTGCAGACCAGTGAGCGTGGGACAGCATCAAGTCTTCAAGTCAATCGCTTCAATGGAAAGCTACTCACTGGATCAGCTCGATCAAGGGCAAACTTTGAGACGCACGTTTTGAAAGCGATACATTTGACATCGAAAAGCTCTAAACACTACAATATTATTAACTGGGAGTGAAGATCTAGTTGGAGCTGCTTTGCTTCTCCTCCTTCTCGCTTGAACCACCTGCGCTAGGATCCTTGGCATACTTGGACATCTTTCGCAGCTTCGGCCCAAACTTGAACAGCAACAACGGAATGGGACCCATCAAGATCGAGATGCATCCGATCAACACGCAACCCCAAGCCACGGGGAACTCCTTGGGTCCATTCGCCTGCAAATTGTTGAACATCGCCCTTGCCACCAACGGTAGCGCAGCGCCGATACTTGCCCTAAAGAAATCATTGCCAGCATACACACTCGCAATGTACTCCGGGTAACAATCACCCAGATACGCCAGACCGGATTGGAAGAGCAAAAAGGTACCCACGGAGAAAAACGCCGACAGAATAATCGGAACGATCCAGTGGATCGAAACGTTGGCGGTCCACCCAAATCCAAACATGCAGATGGGGATAGCCCAAGCTCCCAAGATAGCCGGTTCGAGCCACTTCTCCGGTGCTACTTTGCCGTTGGTCCGATCAAAGAGCGGACAGTAGGAGTACTTGTGCCAGTAGTAGAAGGGGATATAGATGCCAATGGCGCCGACAAAGATGCTCATAAAGGCCAGGCCTAGCTCGCCCAGATTGAAGCCGTACGTCTGAACGAAAACGATTGGAAAGGCTTCGAACCAGAGATATAATATGCCATACACCAAACCTGATTTTTTTGGATTTGTAGATGACGGCGACGACGAGGAAGTGATTGCAAGGATCGAAAGGCGATGGTATGAGGAGGATTGAGAAGAAAAGCGGAGAAGAAACGGTCAGCCACGTGAGAACACTAAAACAAACGCTATTGGACGTGGGGATGAAACGTCAAAGCGCAAGGTCAAAGCGCAATGCACAGAACTTACCGATATGCAAGTTGATCCCCAACACAATAGGCTCGGTAAAAGACAGCACAAAGGGCCTTACAAAGGTCATCAGTGCGATCTCTTTACCCGTCAGATGCGCCGAGAAAATCTCTCCTTTCGTCCTCAAGTTCGGGTTTCCGGTAACCTTTCTCAACCTCTTTGCCCTTCGATACAAGATGTTGGAAGACGACGTTTCCGGCAACGTCAAGATCAATACCACCAGTGTAAATCCACTCAGCATCAACAGCGGCCAAATCGTCCATCTCCAACCTTCCCTACCAAAACTCTGCGCAGCAAATCCACCGATCAAAGGTCCCAACACGGGACCGCAGACCGCCGACAACCCCCAAACACCGATCGCCAACGGTCTGTTTCTCGGGGCATACAGGTCACCAATACTCGCACCACCTGTCGCGAGCGGAGGAGAGCCGAACAATCCCGCTAGGAAACGCAAAATCATGAAACCCGCCACGTTCGTCACCAACGCCGTTGGGACTTGCAAAATCACAAAGATCAACAGCGTGAAGAGGTACGGTGCTGAACGACCAATCGCCGGAATTTCGGAAGCGGCAGAAAACCCGATCATCGGACCGATACCGTAGCCTAGAACGAACAGGGTCAAGCCGAGAGTAGCGGGGACGGTACCGATGCGAAAGTATTCGGCAAAGAGTTCGACTCCGGGAGTATAGATCGCGGAACCCATGTAGACCGAGAATGTCAGCAGACACAGGAGGGCCGTGACAAAGGCTTTGCGTGGCATGGACCAATTGAGTGGGTTGTCCGGGTCAGAGTCGCCGTTCCAGTCGATCAGGTATGGGTCGGTGTCATTTTCGAGTGAGTCCGGAGCTGTCTCGAGGTTTTTCTCGTCGTCGCTGTTGGAGTTGGAGCGATTCGACGTTTCGGCCTGCTGCTGCTGCGCAGTGTCGGATCCAGCTTCGACTATATCTGTCTTTGTCTTTACAGCATCGTTGCCGATATGAGTTGCCTCAGACGCACCAGCTGACGAGGCTGCTGAAGAAGAGTTGGATCGTGCACCAGTAGCGTTCCTCTTACCAGCCGCAGCCTGTCTAGTTTTGTACCCGGGCAGGTACTCTTCGGGCGGCACAAAGTCGGGTCGTTCTTCAGGGTATGGTAGGGCTTTGCCTTTGGAAAGCTTGTTGACGAGCAGGCCCCAGGCGGTATCTTGATACCAGGCGAGCTTGTATGGACGCGCATGGTGGGGTGCAGGTCGGTGCGTGGGTGAGTTTGGGTTAGGTTGATGATGCAGGTTGGGCGTGTTGCCGTGGTCGTTGCCGTAGTCGACCAGCATTGTATAAGAGCTATCCCTGGAAGACAAGTGAAGGGGAATGGTCGTCGTAGATGGTACCAAGAGGATGAGGGTGAGATACGAAGGAAGAGGGGCTTGTCTTATAATCTTACCCTGAACCGTCGAAGGGCCCGGGTTTAGGAACTCAGCGAGCTTTTTTCTTTTCGCTTACCGAGTTGACAAATGTCTATCTCACTCAAATCTCGTTTGACTTGGGCTGGATCTCTCTCTCCCGCGGGTTGACGACGGAAGAGGAAGCATGACAGGGTCAACGTTTGAAAAGAATTCTCCGGGACGCCAAGACAGTCATCTACACCTGACAGAAACAGGCCGCGGGTATCCTCTCATTGCACACGAGCTTCCTTTCCGGAGGAGCAGCGGCGAAACAGAGTCAAGATACGTCACAAACACCACGCGGCACATCTTTGAACTTTTGTGTTGGCCGCCGATGTCGTTGGTGTGGTAAGCTGTCTGTCGACCTTGCTCCAGCGCGCGCGCGCGGAAATTGACAGCTTTGCCGAAAGTGGGTGAATCATCTTGCCGCGGATCGCGGAATTTCTTTTTCCCCTCCCACTCTCCGAGGCATCGGTGACAATTTCGACGGTTGAGCTACGGATCGACACGAACAACGTCATTCAAGGAACGACGCAGATCGAATTGAACTTTTTCTCTGCAGCGCAGGGCGGGCGTTTGAGGTAAGCTGAGATCTCGTTGTAGAGTGACGCTGTGGAGTCTTTCCCGCGGGTCACAGGGGTTTTCCTCGGCAGGGTGTGATCTTCCGCGGTGTTGGCTCGCGTTTCCGCTGTGTTGAATTCTCCCTATGGTTTTGATACGTTGTGATTCGCTAACAAAGACCCTCGTCACGCAGGCAACGCATCGATATAGCCGCTGGAGCATGGCTTGAATGGAATCCAGCAATCTCGTGTTTGGCGTGAAACAGGTCTGGGAACCACTCAACTCAGCCGTTTATGACCTATAACGATAGCCGAGTTCCCACCTCCCACCTGAGCAATTTGCGCTGGACAAAAAAGAGGTTCAACGAACAGTTGGGATCTCCTTTGTTCGAAGTCGGTCAGCATGTCGGTTGCACAACCGAAGCTTCTGGATGTCTGTTCTGAGAAGAAAGCAGGTCCTTTTTCGAGCCTTAATTTCCTGGTCCCTTTTTTTTTTCTTTGAATTTGGCCTGGAACCGGTTTCCGCAATCATTGCACCGAGACAAAGTAGTGCGCTCATTGATGTGTTGAAATGCAATCTGTACGCCTACACCGCACACTCTCGTCAGCCTCGAGGGTGGTAGACCAGATCGTGACGAAGCGAAGTTGTTGTTCTGATTGGTCTCTCATCGAGCAACAATCGCGGAGGAGTTCGGAGAGCAAAAACAAAGATCCATCAAAGATGACCGGTAGAGATGGTCGTTCTGTTCGCCTCTCTCACATCGTGTTTTCTTTTCTTTACATTCACCACCAAAACACCTCACATCACCGACCATTCGCACATGCCCGTCGCTGCCCACACCATACCACCACCGACCTTCGGTGGGTCATCCTGGCCCCATAGCATTGCACCCGACATTAGCAATGCGGGATACTACGTGTTTGCTTCTTTTCTCGGGTTCAACCTACGCTGCTAGAGCGATCGAGTTGCACGGTGTCAAGGGCTACGCTGGTGCGGGTAGAGTCGGTGTAGTGAGGTTCTGCTTGGGTAGCTGGGCCGGGTTATGGCGATCGAATATGCCGCTCACAAACGGCGGGAGAAGGGATGAGGGTGGGAAAGACGTCGTTAGATGCACGTCTTAGCTCTTCCGCCACTCGTTCAGATGAAGACTCTCGACAATCGTCGTTCGCAAGCTTCTACACTTCTCAAGTCAAAAGATCATGCGCATCTCACTCTTCTTGCGTGACACATCCTGGCTTCACCTCCTCGCCTCTTTCACACCTTCACATCTTTCCACATCGTGCACACTTCATTCTACCCTCTGTAACAATCTACGATACCCAATTAACATCATCATTCTTGACAGCGAACAAAGTCATCCTACATCTCGACACACTCTTTCAACTCACAACCTCGAAGCACCACCTCTGCACATCAGAAAACACATGAAGGAACAACGTCAGTCAAGACGGATCGAAATTGAAAGGGTTTTTTATCATTGAAAGAACAATGCGAGAGATTCGTTTTTGCTTGGGCAACCAAGAGATCACAGCAATCCCGATTGGGCGGGGAAAAAGAAAAAGGGTAAGAAGCATTCCCTCAGTACAGAGAGGGCTTACTTTACTTACTTACGCGCTGTCCTTCTGGGCCATAAAGACGAGGAGGTCAAGGCATCGGTTCGAGTAACCCCACTCGTTGTCGTACCACGAGACGAGCTTGACAAAGTTGTTGTTGAGCGAGATACCGGCAGCAGCGTCAAAGATGGACGAGTGCGAGTTGCCGATAAAGTCCTGCGACACAACGGCGTCCTCAGTGTAGCCGAGGATGCCCTTGAGCTCGTTCTCCGAGGCACGCTTGATCTCGGCCTTGATCTCGTCGTAGCTGGCACCCTTCTCGAGGCGGGCAGTCAGGTCAACAACCGAGACGTTGGTGGTGGGCACACGGAAAGCCATACCGGTAAGCTTGCCGTTGAGCGAAGGGATGACCTTGCCGACGGCCTTGGCGGCACCGGTGGACGAGGGGATGATGTTGGCCGCAGCGGCACGGCCACCACGCCAGTCCTTGGCGGAAGGACCGTCGACGGTCTTCTGGGTGGCGGTGGTGGCGTGGACGGTGGTCATGAGACCCTCGACGATACCAAACTTGTCGTGGATGACCTTGGCGAGGGGAGCAAGGCAGTTGGTGGTGCACGAGGCGTTGGAAACGACCTGAGCCTTGGGGTCGTACGAGTCAAGGTTGACACCGCAGACGTACATGGGAGCGTCAGCCGAGGGAGCCGAGATGACGACCTTCTTGGCACCACCCTTGATGTGGGCGGAGGCCTTGTCGATGGTGGTGAAGACACCGGTGGACTCGACGACGTAGTGGGCGCCGGCCTGACCCCAGGGGATGTTGGAGGGGTCCTTCTCGGCGAAGACGGCGATGGACTTGCCGTTGACAACGAGCTTGCCGTCCTTGGTGGAGATGTCACCGTTGAAGACACCGTGGGTGGAGTCATCTGAAGAAGTGGAAGGGATGAAAGAAAAGGAGCTCAAAGAGTCAGATTTGCAATCCTTTTCACATATGGAAAGTTCCATCAATTCCCGCTACTGCGACTCTCCGAGAAAATACGCTAGTCGTGGATTTTTGCTGCAAGCCAAGAAGGCGAGAAAACGGAGCTACTCACACTTGAGCATGTAGACCATGTACTCGAGGTCAATGAAGGGGTCGTTGATGGCAACAACGTTGGCGTTGTTGTGCACGACCGAGTTACGGAAGACGATACGTCCGATACGACCGAAGCTGCGAGGAGGAAATGGCAAGGAGAGACAGAAAATTGAGTCAGCTTCTTCGTTCAAGCGGCGTTCATGATTCTCGCGACAGCTAGTGAAGCTGGGACCATCAGGAAGCAAACGTCGGGTGAAACCGCTCCACGCCATCACCATCCAAAGTGACAGCGACGACGACCATCAACAACGCCAGCAGACGCTCGCCAAGGCTGTCTACCACCGCGACGGGAAGCCGTGTGGAGATGGCCGTGCGTGGTGCATCGGCAGTGCCCGCGATCGTCAATGACGAACGTTGCCTGATGACCTCCAACGAGCTGTCACTGGAGCAAACAGAGCCAGCAACTGAGCTGAGGAATAAAGATGCTTACCCGTTGATACCGATGTTGACCTGAGACATTTTTAAAAGTGTTTTGTGAAGGGGGATTGGATACGAAGAAGATTCGATGGTGGAGCGGAAGGGAGATGACGACGACGGATGAACTCGTATTTGTCTCTCTCTTCTTTCTTTTGCGAGCAAGGAGGACTGAGCAGCGCGCAAGTGCCACATTCGTCTTTCCGGACCAAGCCTTGTAGCAGCTCAAAAGAGTCTCGGCGCACTCCGTCCGTCAGTGAATAATAATCGATCCTGCGCAGACACACACACACACCTTAGATCTTCTGAGAGCAACCCAAAAAAAAAAAAAAAAAAAAACAAGCTTGAACCGCGCAGAGAAGGAAGCTGCTGGAAAACGCACACGCTCGGTTGTGTGTGATCTGAGCGTTTTGTTCTGCTTTCCGGCTTTAAAATCAAGATCGGGCTGATGTATTCAAATCGTCGCCTGCTGAATACAAAATCTATTGCGCGTCCTCCACTCCACATGTGGTGCCTGCAAGCAGTGTCCCTTTTCTCCCGCTTATCACTGCAAGATCTCTCGCTCTTTTTCGCTGTTTCTTCGGCCAGACTTTTCTTTCTTTTCCTCCTGTTGCGTCTAATCGGTGACAATCTGATTTGTTGGGCTCAGTTGGCTGCGGATCGAGTCACTCTATCCTGTTCCTTTTAACAACGGCCGAGAGAGGGACAGCGGAGAAATCGGGCGAGATGCCGTCGTTACTTGTTTGTATTGGCGGAGCATTCAGGATCGACGGATTCAACTACAGTCTGTTAGCATCATAAGGGCGTAACGGGCGGCGGCGGCAGCAGCAGCTTAGCGTCACCGTGCTCGCTCTTTCTCCACAAACATTGAACCACATAGTAACCGGACTGACGGCTATTGACGCTGTTACTGCACCGAAATGGCGGGTGAAAGTGCTTGCGCAAGTGTGCGAGGTTACGGGTGCGGGGCCAGGCGGATACCGGACATGCTGAAAAGGATCTTTCCGAAGAGGGCGGAAAGCGGAGCGCAGTTCGCATTCACGGATCCTTGCCCGTAAGACTCCCACTCCCACCTAGGCTACAGTAGCTCTATGGCGCAGCGATCGGCAATGGCAGCATTGGCACTGAAGCAAACTGTCATTCGAACCCTCATGCATAACGATTTGCACCCTGCAGACCATCAGGCGGAAGCCAGCAAGCTTGCTTCGTGAAGTTCGATCGGAATGGTGCGGGAGAGCTTGTTCGGAAGAACGCGGCTTTGCTGGACAAATTACTTGTGACCCGGCTCGGTCTAACATGGCGATTCATAACCATCGACTAGATCGGCTCGTTTGTGCGGCGATACCGATAACCGCACAAGATGACAGCCGCGCCTGCATCTTCTTTGGTTTTGCTGAGCGTCTTGGGCTATGGCGTGCTTCGAAGCTCGATTTCAGTTCATGCTGTTCAGCATTTGACCGGTCAAGACACCTTGATGTTGCGTGCTCTGTTGCCTGCTTCGAATGTCGCCTGGTTCCATTTGCACTCGAGGTCGAGCTGAGTCCGTCCCAGCACTGACCATGAGGTTGGAAGGCTGAACCTCTAGCCTCTGGGTTGATATAGAGCTACTCATCAGCGGTCTTCCATCTCTATCTCCTGCACAGAACGACGTACGCAACGATGGCTCCAGCCGCTGTCAGTCATACTTCGGCAGCAGTGCCTGCTCCTAGCTCGAAGCAGCCTGCTTCATCCAATATCGTGCATTTGCCTGGCTCCGATGTCGCTTTTGCTCCTACTACAGAGCCGTACCAGCGTCGACTCAAGCTTGTAGAGAGCGACCCCGATGAACGCGAAGTTACGTTTCCGCTCATTCTGAGACCAGCTCTCCATGCCAGTCGCAGCGCTGATCAGCTCACCACAACACAACTCATCGAGGCAGTCACGTCATTCGCTCCAACCCCATCCACCGAGTATCAGCCTTCGAAACTGCAACAGCTCATGGACGCACACGGTGGAGCAGTCCATTTCAAAGGGCTGCCTATCCGCGATGCTGACGACTTCAGCAAGTTCATGCATGCTCTCGCTGGTACTTCGACTGGCGGCGACAATGCAGGCAAATACAACCTCTGGCAGCATCACGTCGACAAAGGTCTCATGGTCATCCGCCACACCATGGCTCCCAACGTAGCAACCGCCAACGAAGGCCCACCTCACCAATCCATCGAATCGCACAATGAGTACGGGCTATCCATGCACTACCCTTCCGTCATCGCATTCTGCTGTCTCTCAGCGCCCACGTCTGGAGGCCAGACACCCATCGTCAACAGTCTAGCGCTGTACGACCGGCTCAAAACGTCCGTCCCTGGCTACACTGAAAAGATCCAAAGACGCGGGTTGACGTTTATTATCCATCATCCGATAGCAAAGGTGCAAGGTAGCGTGCAGGGGAACAGCGTGTACAATGCGGACTCATTCGGACCCACAGCAGATGCAAAAGTGGATTTGGCAACTTTGACTGAGGAGCAGAAGAGGAGGCTCGTCGAGGACAACATCTTGGAGCTTGCACGTGAAGGTGGTTGGTCCGATGCCGCCGCTGATGGTGAAGGACGAGATGATGGAAAGCTGGGAGCATGGCATCAAAGAGGCTTCTCATGGACATGGCTACCCGATGGATCGATCAACGTCTTTCAACGCGTTCCCGGCATTCGTATTCATCCAACTCTTCAAAAGCCTGCCTACTTTAACAACGTCGGTAACCGTTATGCGTATTCGAAGGAGCACGGGTGTCTGCAACCTCCTCACTACTCGGAGGAGAAGAAAGACTACTTCCCACCTCCGTCCTTCCCAAGACCTTTGGGCGAAGAGGAAGGAGGACAAGAGGATGAACCGATCCCTCTCGAATGGCTTGAGTCGGCACATCGCTGGACAAAAGAGCTACAGGCTCACGTTGAATGGGAACAGGGCGACATTCTTGTCATCGACAATCTCGCCGTTCAGCATGCGAGGACTCCTTGGGAAGGACCACGAAAGCTCGTTGCTAGTCTGTGGGATCAGCGCTCCTATCTCGACAAGAATGTGCCCATCCGAAGCTAGGATACGCCCTACTGTTCTTTCAAGCATTTTATGGCGTGGCTGTATCAGCCCTGTGCCTGTTGGCGTTGCGCCCTTACTGTGTATCCATGAATGAGACAATCTTCGCAATGCATCCCTGCTAGAAGCCTTGCGCTTCGACACTGTCTTGTTCGCTTCTGTAACAAAGATTGGCATCTGGAAGCGGCGTTTGACAGAAGACCCCGATCTCGGTGAACGTAGGGTCCTCGTGACAGGTTGGTACAACGGTGCAGCCATGGCTGAAGTGTACGCTGCCAACACGGACGGCATTGCTTCCGCCTCCATCTACTCGGCTCCTGATCCGTATCGCGACACGCTGGGCCCATGCACTCAGGTGCCCTATCCTCAGTTTGCAACGCCGGTGAGAGACATTCGCAACTACTGCGACCTTGAAGGAGACTGTACTACGGGCAATCCTATCGCGAAAATCAGCTTCCGCAGAGTCTGATTGTTCTCGATGTGGTGACAGCGGAAGTCAGGGGCAAAGAGGACGATGCGAATTGCAATCTAGCTTGCCAAGGCGTCTGCGATCTTAGTACTGGAACTCTCGCCCATGTTCGTTGGCGGACGGCACGTAACAGCGATACCATTTTCTCGCTCTTGCGCGACAATCCTTTGCCGGCGTTCGGCACTTGCTACGTTCCGCACTAAGGCATGCACACATGATCGAATTAGATATCGGGGTTTGCTTGGCCTCACCCACCACTAAGTGCTTGAGCTTCGTGAGTTGACTGCCGAGTTGAGTGGATGTAGTCAGTGGCTAAGATCAAGACAGAAGGCGTAAGGCTGGTGAAGCTGCCAGCTTCGGTGCTGATTGAACGAAGCGAGATGCTCTGACTGTCTGTCTACATACGTATTCGTTGTTGTCTAGCATCGGGTGAAACGGGTCATTCCGGTCACTGCGCTCCTGGGTAAGTTAGCGGAAGACAATATCAAGAGTGGACCGATGCATCCGTCTCAGTGCCTCGGCTAGACCCTTGGCGTTGCAATCGTTTAGCTGATTAAACAACTTTGTGCGCCCTTTCGATCACCGAAGCTGCGACTTCAAATGTGCCTCAGATCGGGTGAAGGTCTCGCCTGTACGAGCTTGGCAAAATGGTCTAGAACGTTACTAGCGCGTTCTGAAGCCCAGTGAGCTCGACCACGCATCATAACGAATGGTTTTGTGCTTGTTACGGCATTCTTCGACTGCCTGGATCGTCAATGCGCCTCGAAGTTTGCGCTACATAATGCTTAAAATGTTGTTCGGTCATCTCCGAAGGGAAAAAACCGGCCAAAAGCACAGGAAGTCCATTCTCTGCTCACAAGGTCCCCTTTCCTTGTCTGCATCAAGGACGCTGTTCAACAAGCACAGATAAAATACAGCTCGAATGAAGCCAACACTGGCTTGAAAGGTTCTACCGCATAGCGTCAGAAGGGAGAAGGGTCACTCACGCGTAGCGATGGAACGGGGAATTCCTGTCACCTGTCGCAACTGTAGCGATGGAGGGGGAAAGCCTGTCTGGGAAGCAGTGGCATTGCGAGGCTGGATGTCAAACTTAGCCGAGGAGGCGCAAGAAACATTTTTGAGAGGCGAGAAGTTGTTGACAGCAAGCCCGAGACAGGGTAGCGAAGTCGATCAAACAGGATTTCCGGTGAAGGTGCAATTTTTAGTAACACAAACGACGAGGATGGAAACCTTGACGTGCTCAGCCGAGACAATAAAGGAGAGCTTTCAGACCCTGTCGATTGGTTAGCAATTGCACTACAGCTGCGTTGCGGAAGAAGCATTGCTCAACAAGAACTGTGTTCCCGAATGACAGCTGTCATCGTGATCAATCTTCAAGTTGCGTCGGCTCCCAGCTGCTTCCCATGGGATCCGGTAAATTTAATTTCCTGCAAGACTACGCCTTTCCGCCGCCTACCGCCAGCCTTGAGCCCTCTTCCAGCCTTTTTTTTTTTTTTTTTTTTGTTCGTAATGAATTTATTTTGTTTTAATTTATTTTTCAGATGGGTTTCTTTCGCCAAACGAGGCGTGGTGACCAATACGCCCAAGGTGAATGATGTTTGCTTTGGTCAAGATTCAGAAAGAACCAATCTCTTGGGCTCTTGCTTTTGTATTGGCTGATCCTAGTAAGACCTTTGCTCAATCTCGTCAATCTGCGAGAGGCTTAATTTTAGATCTGTATACCGAAGGTGTAGAACCGATGCTGGTGCCTGTATTAGTCGTTTATGATGATCCAAAACTGTGCCCGCGCCAATCAAGCCGTCAGAGGGGTCCAGTGTTCGTGAGTAAGTCTCGGTACAATGTATCATATCAAATACAAGTGTGCTGACCCTTAGGTCGTAGGTCAAACATTGCGAACAACGCCTCCGACGCTAACCAGAGCTTGGATGTCAATGGAAACTGTCAATGGAAACTGTCATCGATGTCGCCGACACCAAGCCAATCAGAGTGCGCAGATGACACATCCCTTTCCTAGATTTCCAAGGCTCAATGTATCTTTGCCCGAAGCGTTGCGAGATCCCGCAAGATCCCGCTGTGTTGTCAACCTTGCGGCTGCAAATGACAACGCTGTTCCAAGAGTAAGGATGCAATGGTATAAAAAGCGGGCCCATTCACTACCTACGACATCCCTTCCTCCCTCATCTTCCAGAATCCTCATTTCACCAAACTTTCCCACTCCTATATCTTCTCTTCAATGAAGTTCTCCTTTAGTCTGCCGCTGGTGGCATTGGCCGCCTTCATGGCGGCTCCCTCCTTTGCTCTGCCCAACATCGGCGCCATGCTCGCTCCCGGACCAAATGGAGAGCCATCGTTCCTCGAGAAGCGTCTGGCTTTGGCTGACCCCTTGGCCTTGAACACCTTATTCAACGACCTCAAGTCGAAAGCTGCGGAGCTAAACGCAAAAGCCAACCTTCCCGATGGCTCGGCTCTGAGGGGCACCAAGATCACGGACCTGACCCCTGAAAAGATCTACTCTGCTTTCGGAGTGCGCAGGGATGGAGGTCTTCTCCCTCCTGGTGAGGATGCCGCTCATCCCTGGAAGGCACCCGGGAAGAACGACAAACGTAGACCTTGCCCCGGTCTCAACACCATCGCTAACCATGGCTACCTCCCTCGCAGTGGTATCGTGACCCCCATCGAGCTTTTGGTGGGTACCTTTGAGGGTCTCAACCTTGGACCCGATCTGGCTGCCATCGCCGGTGGTATCGCTTTCGTCGGTATGGGTGAACTGACGACGATGACGCTCTCCATTGGTGACCGACACGGTCTCGGCGATGGTCTCAACCACCACGGTATTTTGGAAGGCGATGGTTCCGTCACCCGTCAGGACCACTACTTCGGCAACAGCTGGGATGCTCGACCCAAGCTCGTTGAGCAGTTAATCAACGAGACCAACTACTACGGTAAAGGCAACGTAGACATCGTGTCCCTCGCACACTCCCGATACCGCGCTTGGGACTATGGACGCAAGAACAACCCCATCTTCGACTTCAACCCTTGGCGCATGCTGGTCGCCTACACCGAGAGTGGATTCACTCACGAAGTTCTTCGCGGATCGTTTGTCAAGTTCGACGAGCAAATGATTAGGGACTGGTTCATCACCCAGCGATTCCCTAAGGGTTGGAGCAAGCGTCTCGTTCCCATGACCACTTTCGAGCTTCTTGGCTGGGCTGGTATCATCAACCTTGTCAAGCCCACGATCCCCGGCTGGAACCTCGGTACCCGCGGCGCATTCTTGCCCGCTCCCACCACCAGTGGCGTCGGCAAGCTGCTCAACGCTTTGATCAACCCTAAGACCTCGGGAGCCACTATTGACAACTTCCTCTGCAACGCTCGTAATGTTGCTCTCAGCAACGTTCCTACCCAGCTGGTCAACCTTGTTGGAGCCACTGGCGAAGTGCGCTGCAACTAATTGTTCACGTACAAGGATGTCACTTTCGATCTGCCATCTTTCTGCACGTAAGGTGATGTCTTGCTATCGCTGTTTGACAGCAACACCATTCCGCGTCCCTAGCCTGGTGCGCTGTCACTGTTCACTTCCCCTTCTTGTTCTTCGCTCCTTATCATTCGTATTCTTTCTCCCTAAAGTGTGAAGGTCGTTTGCATCGGGCTGTGCCAGGCTGCACGATTCCAACGCTCTTGTCACCCTTTTTCCGCTTTCCTCTCATCGGTCCTGCTGTGCGTTCGCTTCCAAGAAGTAGGCGTTTAGTTTGACACCTGTCGATCGTGCTCTTCCGAAGAAGATCAAATTAGGCGTGTAGATTGACACCTGTCAAATTCAATTTGCAAGCCTTTTTCTTTTTCCCGAACTTTTCCACTTCTCTGAAAAGAGACGCTAAACTAGACCGATCTTCTGCAGCCCACCAAGCCTCGCGGGAATTTGAGCCAGATCCTGGACGTGAAGAGCAAGCGAGATGGAGCGCGCGAAGACCATCATCATCTTATTTGAATTCGCATGAAGAATGTGCGGGCGATCAATGTACGTAATCGACAAATGCTCGTCAAAGGAGCACAGGCACAGCAATCAAGTGCAGCAGGGACAGGAAGCAAAGCGGTGCCATCGAAGCACGCTCAACCATTGGTTGCAACTCTTTCCAGAATAACCTGATGCTCAGCCTAGCGAAACAACCGAATCGGGGCGAAATCTGTTCTGAGCTTTGTGTGTCTTGTGACAGATGCATTGCTGTGTACAGTACGGAAAGGTGTGTGATGAGATGAAAAGGCGAGTTGACATTGTAGTGGTGATATTACAGAGAATCCATGTTGTATTGATGCATGCACGAAAGGGAAGGGGGGAAGCCTAAGAGAAAAAGTACAACGAGCCCTTAATCTCGTTGACGTCGAACGAACCTTTGGCGGGGATGGGAGGCAAGATGTCGGCGAGGTCGACGAATTTAGCCTTGAATTTGGTCTCCCATTCCGCGTCCTTGTCCTTTTTGGTTTTGCGTGTGCTCTTCTTCTGTGTCGTCTTTGCTTCGACTTCCGCTTCGCCCAGCTCGGGTTCTTCAGCGAGCTCTTCTTCGCCCGCGGCAAGCTCGTCCAAACCCTCATCTGCATCATTCTCGGCCGCACAAGACTTGGTGGGCTTGGCAAGCACCACATCGCCTATCTCGCCTTGCAGCTTGGCGAGCTGATCTTCGGGCATAGCGAGCAGAGCCTCTGAGGGAGAGGACGAGTCGGAAGCAGTGGCTACGTCCTGAACCTCGGCATCGCCAGCCTTGGAGCGCGATCTCTTGCGAGTAGCACCCTGAAGCGAGACGACCGGCACCTTGTATCCGGCATAGCGCTGAAGGAACTCTTCGCGCAATCGATGCAAGATGTCCTGCGAGTGAAGGCGCACAAAGGTCTCGCGGATCATGTCAGACATGGTGTCGATGTCGGCTGCGTGCGTCCAGTAGGAGTCGTGCACCGAGGCGAATGTGAGACCAGCCGCGTGACACTCGAGGGCGGTGAGGATCATGTGGGTCGCATCGAGACTGTGGATGAAGTTGGGTGGGAAGGCAGAGGCTTGCTTGGCAGGCGACACTTCAGAGTTGGAAAGCGGATCGTGGATGAAGACGGTCTGCATAGCCGTGGAGACTTGCTTCTTCTTGCTCTTGCGGTAAGGTTGAACCACTGGCAAACCCAGAGCGGTGGTCCAAATGACTGAAGTCATTTGCTCCTTGACGATTCGGTCGGCCTTGGCAGGGTCACGCGAGAAGCCGCGAGCGTCCGCGCGCCTCAAGGACGACTCGTTTGGAGTGTAGGGTCGCGTTGCCTCCTCCAATCTCTGTGCAGGGATCGACTTGGCGATCACCTTGGCAGAGAAGCTCAACCAGTCCTGAATCTTTTGCGCTCCGGAGAAGAGATTGCCGATACACGACATGATGACCTTGGCGAGGTAGCTGGCGGCTGCAAACAGGTCTTCGGCGGGTACATCGCCTCGATCCGCGAGCTGTCGCATGACCTGGTTCTTAGCACCGATGAACGTGACACCATAGACAGTGGTCATGACGGTTTGCTTGACCACTTTACGGGTAACTTTGCCACGAAGAATGCTGGCGAGACGCTCGCCTTTCGCTGCCTCCTCGCCGAGCACCTTGATAACCAGATCGGCGACACCCGAATAGACATCTGCGGGTCTCTCACCACGCGACAGGTTGACCTGCTTGGCACCTGCCAGGTCACCACCGAGCGCTGCGTAGTGCTGCAAACCGTTGCAGGTACCGTCCTGGTGGACTGGAAGGCACGACTCGTACGCCTCGGGTCCCTCGGGGTGTTCGAGGGCTGCCTTGAGCTCCATGCAGGCAGCAAGGCACTGCCAGGGATCGTCTGCCTTGAGCCACCATCGGTTGCCGTCAAGTGGTCGCTCCACACTGTCACGGATATCGGCCTCATGGTCGATGGCAAACTGCTCTCGCTCGCCAAAGCTGGCCTTATCGTAACCAAACACGTTGGAGATGTGGATTCTCAACCAGCATAGACCGGCCTTGCCCAATGGCTTGCTGTCAGCAAACATGAGCAGACCACGGCAAAGATCGTTGCCAATGTGGTTGAGATGCGGTGGCATAGGGTAGGCACGGCCTCGGAAATCCATGTTGTGCGGGAAGTAGAAACGCTCGCCGACGTAAGCACGTGCGATCTCGAGCTTGTAGTTGACATCGCAGCGCTGCGAGTGGTTCGAGGCGCGCTGCTGGTTCCACTGCTTGAGTCGTTGCAAGTAAACCGAACGGGCTTTGATGTCGTGATCGTAGTTGTCGGGCTTCTGCGGTTCGGGTGCCTCCATCTCGATGGGTGGCATGTCGGCAATGTCCTTGCCCGAGTTCCACACCTCGAGCATCACGTCAAAGATGGGTTTGTTGATCTTCCACGAGGTGTTGCCAAGAACGTCGAGCGCGGCGAGAACAGTGTCGAGATCGCCATTGTCCGAGGCAGCACGCAGGTACGAACCCTGCTCTGCGCTGTCCTTGAAACGCATGGCGCTCTGACGCACCGAGTAGTATCCGCCCGAGTCGTGGGAGGTCCACGGCTTGGGAGGCACCAGCATGGGAAGGTGGCGAGGATGCAAAGTTTCCTGGATCGAGTCCTTGTCGAGGCGCTTTGCGATAACCTCGTTGAGCTTGATGACACCGAGCTTCTTGCCGCCGAGGTACTGGTAGGTCGAGTAGAATGCGGGCTGGTCCTCTTCCCACAGAACACCGTCGCGGTCCGTGGCTTTGCGGTTGACGGTAGCAACGTGCATGAGGTGCTGGACGAGGTAGCTTCCTACACGTGCTCGGACTGGCTGTGTCCACCTCGGAATGGACGAGAGGACACCCTCTTCCTCCTGCTGTTTCTGCCAAGCTTTGATCTCGCGACGAGCTGCAAGATCGATCAAGCCACGCTTCCGCAAGGTGGTCTGTGCAGCATGGGCGTTGGAGAAGATCTTGGGGTTCTTGCGGACGACTTCAGAATGGTATTCCATCTCGATAGCGCGACCGACCGCGAGCAATGCACGCGTGGTCTTCATGCCGTCCGAAACACCGCCATTGCCGCTCATGCGCATGAGCTCGAGGATAGTGATAAGAGCGAGCTTGGAAGGGGACAACAGGCGCAGGAAGGGAAGGATTTGCTGTTCCATGGGGAGCACCGTCTTCTTGTCGTGCTTGGCGGAGAGGGCGTCGTGATCGAGGCGCTCCAGATCTTGTTTGAGAACGACTTGGAGCTTGTTGTACCATTCCCACATCCACCTCTGGAGGGGTTTGGATTGCAATGCACCGGTGGTTTGCAGTCCGAGTTCTTCGAGCTTCTCGGCAGAGTGCTCGAGACGCTTCCGGGCTGACTCGAGGGCGCTGTGTTCGAGCCACTTCTGGCGCTCGTATGGGTCGGCGATGGTTCGGCGAGCCTCCTGAACGATGGAGAGGTTCTCTTTCAACGAAGCGAGATTGAATGGCATCTCGCCAGCCTTGTTCTCTGGATCCTTGCCGAGACGACTGGCCTTGGAAGTGGTCTTGACAGGGACGAGCTCGGGAATGCTAGCAACCAAGTCTTGATGCGACGCCTGGTCGCTACTCTGGGCTTCAGAGAGGACTCTGCGACCGTCGAGTATGCTCTGTGCGGTTTCGAGCTCCTTGAGCATTCCGCTCTCTCCCATCTGGTTGGCGACATTGGTCAAACTGCGCAGAACCGATTCGGCGTCGACTTCGCCCTCACGCGATTGATCCATGCTGTTAGAGCCAAGAGGGCCGTGGACGTCGAGATCTTCTGCCTTGTCCGGGTTGAAGACGGATGAAGTGAGGATGCTGTCGAGACCGTACTCGGCGCGCTTGATGGAGAGGACAAGGTCGTCGAGAGCGGGAGCCGAGGATGGATAGCGCCCTGAGCGTTGCAATGCTACAATGCCACGAGCCATGGTAGCAAACGTGGCTGGATTGGGAGCCGGATCCGGTGAGGGTGGCTGATCGTTCTGTGCTGAAGCTGCCGAGCTCTCCATATCGCGCCAGAGCTGCCATGCTCGGTTGAGCCACTCTGCAGTACCTTCCAAGGACTCGGCCTGATAGGCTTTGCGAAAGTAGGCCTGGAGCATTGAGTTGTACGTCCACACCTCGATCGGGGATTGATACTGGCCGAGCTCGCCGAGGTCCTGCTGCCAATCGATCTGATCGATGATGCCTTGGGCGAGACGCTTTCGAAGTTCCCACAACTCACGCGAGCGAGCAGCAGCTTGACTGCGAAGGTCGGTGAAGACCTTGTGTGCACGACTGATGAGACCGGTGCCAAGACAAGCTTTGAGAATGCTGACGTACTCGACGGACTTTGCTGCCGGGTAGAAGGTCTCGTCTGTGCTGCTCATTGTGAGACCAGAGAGGTCGCCAAAGGAGAGGCCGGACATGGATGAGTCGAGGAGTGTGGATGAAGTGGTTGCGACGGGTGTGCCGTGCTTGTTCTTGGGTGCGAATTGTCTGCGCAATAGGTAGGAGCGTTCTGCGACGTCGGGTGGCAATGGTGTAGGCAACCGTGTGAGCGGAGAGCCAGTCGCAAATGCGTAGGGCAGGAATCTGCTGCGACGTTCATTGCGCTGAGATGATGTTGATGATGACGAGGACGCAGTCGATGCTGATGGTGATGTTGAGGATGCTGAGGCAGAGCTGCTGGTGGCGTGCTGTTGATGCTGCTGGGAGGATGAAACGGATGGATTTTGATCTTGATGATCGCGATGTGGCGCTGCAGCTGGACTTGCCTGGCTGCGAGGACCTTTTGTGCTGAATGGAAGAGCTGTGACGGTTCTAGGGCGCCGAAGAGACGAGGAGGCAGACGTCCATGCTGTTAATGTAGGGATGACTCGTGTCCGTCTTGATGATGATAGAAGGGATGATGATGATGACGAGGCAGAGACGGAGGCGGAGGCGAAAGAAGCCATCGACGACCTGCGCACGAGGGAAGCTTGCTTTGCAATCATCTTGGTCGTAGCTTGCGAGCAGGGCGAACCGGGACCTAGAGGGACAGCCCAAGTAACGAGACGATCCTGAACCGTTGCTGGTCGGAGGCAGCCCGAAGAAAAGATGATTCAGGGTCGGAATGCAACCGACGTCGAACGGACCCTATGCCGATGGCAACTCGCCTTGAATGGGGCGTTACTTGTCCGGAGCTGTATCACTCGTGTGTGATAGCCTTGACCGTGAGAAAGAGCGGGGTGATCCGAAGAAGAGGTTTGATGGTTGGTGGAAGAAGGCACCGACGGAAGAGCAGATTCCATCTTGGCAAACAGGCTTTGCTAACCTTGTTTGTGCCACACGACCAAAAATTTCCTGTTTTCTTCTTTCTTTGCAGCTTCCAAGCTGGGAAAAATTCCGTCCCTCCGCAACGGAACTGAGCGAATTTTTTCGGTTTTCTCCTCCACAGCTGAGCGCTTTCCTCATAAAAAAATTTCAAATTTCAGCAAGGCCATGCAGAGTCTGCAAAACCGAATCTGGCAGCGATCGGGTTGAGAGACACGCCGATTTTGTCTAGCATAGCAAATCTGACATTCCAAAAAAATAATTCAATGCCTCCACACACAGCTGCAGCTTCACGTCAACCACGCAACCTTGGCCGGATCAAGCTGGAATCTGTGGGCGCTGGGAGGAGCGTGCGCACGAAAGGGACAGCGAGCGTCACTTTTTTTCTTCTTCTTCTCGAATTTGCTCATGCAGACTGCGCGCGTGCGTCAACGGGCTGTGCAACTTTGCCGAATCGAGGACAGGAGACAGACACCTCGTCTAGAACCTGCAGGTTTGAACCGACTTTTGTTAGCAATGCGGTCCGGTGGAGACAATCAGTTAACTTAAAGCTCGAATGGGGGTGAGGCATGAGGTGAATTCTGAACATGGTCATCTGCGACTACGGCGACTCTTGGCAAGCTTTCTCACCTCGTCGTCTTTGGGCTGTACATATGGGATCGACAATGCTGTTCGTTCAGGCTGCGGTTCAACTCTTGCAATTTGAGTCTTCCAAGCTCTGATGTCAACCCAAGATGGGCACAATGAATTTCCACTATGCAGCACAGCCCGTCGCTGTGACCGACATCTGACTCGATTGTGACTGTCAAAAGAGAGTCTGTGACAACTGAGGAGGAGAAGTTGCTTGTCTCTCTCTCTCTCTCTCTCTCTCTCTCTCTCTCTCTCTCTCTCTCTCTCTCTCTGACTTTTGGCTGTCACCTGAGCTTGCAAAAAAGCCAAGCGCTTGCGCCCCTTTACAATTCAAATGATAAAATAAAATACTGTAACATAAAATCATTCAGGTTCGAGATCGAGCAAAGCAGCAGGTGTGTGTGTATATGTGTGGATGTGCCCCGCCTTGAAGTGAGTCCACATCTTTCAAATCAGCCTCGATTCATTTCAGCTCGACGTTTGCTCTCCCATCTCCATCCACCGGCTCATTCTGCTTCAGGGTCATCGGCCCTCAATCTCATTTCACTGCTCTGCTTTTAATCCAGGCGAACGAATAATAGCCGGATCGAACCTTCCGACGGGTTTAAAGAGCTGCAGCCGCCGCCTTTCGGCATCTCCTTGCTGGTCATCGATATCTAGTCTGCCTGCTTTCATCAACGATCGACCATCACATCACAAATTAGAGCTTCAAAGCACTGGCTCGATTCTGGCATAGCTGCGTACTCCAAGCTGGATCTCGAGCACTTTCTGCCGACTAGATTCAACCCAGTCCTTCTGCACCGCTCCCACTTTTAACACACACCAGCATCGTCATCACTGGCATCACACATCATGGCACCCGCACCAATCCGTAGAAAACTCGTCATCGTCGGCGATGGTGCTTGCGGTAAAACGAGTCTGCTCTGCGTCTTTGCCATCGGAGAGTTCCCGCAAGAGTACGAACCCACCATCTTCGAAAACTATGTCGCCGAGATCCGTCTGGATGGCAAACCCGTTCAGCTGGCATTATGGGATACTGCTGGTCAGGAAGAATACGAACGCTTGCGTCCCCTCTCATATTCGCAAGCCCACGTCATCTTGATTGCCTTTGCCATCGACACACCGGATTCGCTCGAAAACGTACAGGTGAAATGGATGGAGGAAGTGCGTCAAATATGCGGTCCTGCTGTCCCGGTGTTGTTGGTTGGATGTAAAAAGGATCTCCGAGAAGACGCTATAGCAAAAGGCAAACTAGTTCAAGGTCACTATGTAGAGAGACAACAAGCTAAACAGGTAGCAGCACAGATCGGCGCACGGTCGTATCACGAATGCTCGTCGCTCAACAATCAGGGCGTAGACGCCGTCTTTGAAGCAGCTACACGTGCAGCCATGCTGGTACGCACCACTGGTGCTTCGACAGGAGGCGCCATCTCGCAGAGCAAGACCAAAGAGGCATTACACAACGACGCTGGCTCGTGCAAGTGTGTCGTCCTCTAAGTTTTTCGATCTTCGTTTTCTTTCTGTTCATCTCATGTCCTTTTCAGTCGTACTCTGTCGTTCCTTTGCATATTGATCCGATGTTCCCGCCCTTTGTACATTACTATTTCACGCGCCGTTGCCGCTCGTTTCTCGCAATCAGAAGCATACCTCAGAACTCATCCCATAGGCAAAGACAGCCAAGCGCGGCAACAGTGGCCATGTGGATAGCATCTTGTGACATTGCAAATGTTGAAAGGAGAAGGTGACAGAGAGAGCATATGGGACACCTTGCTTTATGCTGAGATGAACAGCTCAGGAGTCTGATTCTTCACGTACTCGCTAACCTCCTCGACCTTGGTACACCAGTTGTTGAGTCGTGTCTGAAGCGCCTGGATCTGTCGGTGGTCCAACACCCTCGGTTGCACCCATGTGATCCTCGCCAGTTGATCCACCTGATCCAGCGTTCCCCTAATCAGCTTGAGGCTCAACGCCTTCATCACCAAATGCTCCACCTCGTCCACTGGCAACTTGGTCTCAGCAGCGATGGTCGAGAAGGCAATCGTACGGTCGTCAGAAGCGCGCTTGAACACGCTTTCGATGAGCGACATGAGGCAGATCTTTTGTCGCAGGAATGGTTGGTTTTCGGCCAAGATGGGTTCTTTCCCAAGATGAGGAGCCAGCGCTTCGAAACGGCCAATGTCACCAGCGTTGAAGGCAAAGAGCAAGTCAGAGAGCCAAGAGTGCTGCTGGCTTTTGCCAAGCGATGCGAGGATGGGGTGAAGCAACAGCTCGCCAAAGTTGTAAATTGTGTCGCCAAGCAAAGCCGAGATGCTGAGGTCGTGTGCACGTTGTACGCGGGCATCATCGGTCAGATCCACATCCACGTTGACGCATGCGAGGTAGAGCAGCGAGTTCTTGTAGTAGTTGGCATACTCGGCTTTTGCCTTGTAGTAGTCACCGCACACGCGGTAGAAGCTAGCATGCACTGCCGTCTCTACCGCATCGAAGCCATCCAAGATCTTCCCGCACTTGTCCATTGTCGCTTTGGTCCCATCCGCATCTCCTAGCAACAACTTGAAGTGCGCCGCCTCCATGAGCGCATATACGTACGCATCTTGCGATTCAGGTGAGTCGACTTTTGTCGCGAGCTGTTCGAGGAATTCGAGCGCTTTTGCTGGGTCTGGGTATTGGCGTGCTACTTTCACACCGATGGCTGCGAGCTGGAGCTGGTTGATCTTGGATGAGAAGCGGCTGACAAAGTTGTTGTACAGCTCAATTTGAATTGGTGGCGTTTGCGAATCGGGATGGTTGAGGAACTCCTCGACGGTCAAAGTGAGCTGGTACCATAGCTTTCGGTCGTGCAGTTGATGAAGCTTGGGGTAGTATGGTTTGAGAGAAGCAGGTGTTGATGAGGATACCGCAGCGTGTTCGAGGTAGTGCTCGTCGACGTGATCCACGTCCATGCCTGTTGACGATGCCATGGTTCCACTGTATCGAGGATGCGTTCGCCCGAAATCTGATACCGCGAGTGTTGGTGGAGATGAAGCTGAACTGGTCCGAGTGATTGGCGGCACTGATTGAAGATGGTGGTCAAAGCAGAAGGAAGGTGTTGGTCCAGGCTTCGTTACGCGTATTCCGATCACCGTGCGTTCGCCTCCACTTTTGATATGCTAGCAAAGCGCGATGTAACAAATACAAAAAATGAGGTTTAGATAGCCGGGATTTTCGCCGGGGCCTTGAGCTTGACGTTACCCTAGTCCTGAGAACAACACCATCACCAAGAACGCTACCCATCGTCTATCGTACTGTCCGGGCCACAGACCGGCTCTCGAGCGCTTTTGTCGACCATAATGGCATCAAAGGGGAGGGCGGCTGCCTCATACGCCAAGGACAAGCACCCTACGGAAAGGGTGCTGCAGGCAACCAAGGCATCGAGCAAGCGCGCTCGTCATCCCGGTCGGCGGTTCTTCGTCGTCATTGCAGCTGCCTCACTGCTCTTCAGTGTATGGACCCTGACAACGTCGCAAAATACAGCCCTTCAGTCATTTCAATTTGCGTCGCTACCCGAACGATACGTACTCTGCTCAGCCAACGAGCGTGGTCAGCTTCATCTTCCCGCTTCCACGTCCCCCGCAAGGTCGATCTACACCGGTGACGAGCAGAGTTTTAACGAACAGCAAGGCTTCACACAATGTAGCAGTAGATCGCGGGGTCATCGCCCATGTCGGAGCAGAGGAAGATGTCCTGTCAAGCTTCTGCGGTCAAAACAACGAGTCTACCTCCACCTACCAGCAACGACGTGGTCCTCACAGCAACAAAGCGGCGCGGCTCAACCGTCATGCGGGCAATAACAAGGTAGCGCGCTGCGAAAGAAAGCCAGCTGTGATGTGCGCAGGCTCAAGTCAGGTCAGATGCTGTTTCCTGGCCTCCACGATGCTCACGGTCACATTCTCGACTACGGCTGGTCTCGCACCGTGGCGAATCTCGTCGGGTCTACTTCTGTTCAAGATGTCATCGACAGACTCGAAGCGTATGTTCGATCCAAGCCCCACCTCATGGCGTTCGCTCTTGCAGATGACACACCGACTGCTGCAAATGCTGCCTCGATACCCTGGATCGAAGGAATAGGTTGGGATCAGACCAAGTGGACGCCAGACGAGTTCCCAACCGCCGCGGACCTCTCTCGATCGACACTTTTGCGACGCTTTCCCATCGTTCTGCGCCGTGTTGACGTTCATGCGCTGTGGCTCAGTGAGAAAGGTCTAGACATGGTCATGCGTGGAGCCAAAGGGTTCCCATCATCGCCGAAAGAGGATCACAAAGTGGAAGGTGGGCTTGTCGTCCGGGATGCGCACGGCAAACCGACAGGTATCCTCATCGACAACGCCATGAACTTTGCATACCAGGTGGTGCCAGAATGGACCGATGACCAGCGCAAGACCTTCTTGGATGCAGCTACCGAAGGTCTCGTACGTGTCGGTATCACTGCTGTGGGTGATGCTGCGACGGATCTCAAAGCTGCCGCTTTCTACAAGAGGATGGATGCAGAGGGACAGCTACGCTTCCGCATCTACTCGATGCTTGCCTGTCCGCCTGACGAGAAGCGCTGTGCTCATCGAGTGGAGCAGATTTTGCCCAGAGGCGATGCAGGGGACCGCAGCAAATTCACGTTGCGCGCAGTCAAACTCTTCAACGATGGTGCGCTGGGTTCGTGGGGGTCTGCAATGTGGGACGACTATTCGGATAAGCCTGGCGAGCGAGGCTTACTGCTGATTCCGGAGCAGGAGCTTCCGTCCTTGGTCGAGTATTGGATGGACAAAGGCTGGCAGGTGTGCACGCATGCTATTGGCGATCGAGCCAATACTCTTACTCTCGATGCGTATGAACAGTACCTGCGATCACATCCACATGTCGATTGCTCCTCATCAAGGCCCCGGGTCGAGCATGCTCAGCTCATCAAGTCGTTTAATATCGATCGCTTTGCCCAGCTCGGCGTGATCGCTTCGATGCAGCCCACGCACTGTACATCCGATATGGGCTACGTCGAATCTCGTATCGGCAAAGATCGTGCTTCTCATGGCGCTTACGCCTGGAAGTCGCTTCTCAATGCCAATGCTAGCCTGGCACTGGGGTCAGATTTCCCTGTTGAGCTGCCCGATGTTCTGCACGGCATCTACTCGTCCATCACGAGGCTCGACGCGGAGGGCAACTCCCCTCACGGCTCAGACGGCTGGTTCCCTCACGAAAGGCTTACACGCAGAGAAGCGCTCAGAGGATTTACGCAAGATGCTGCTTTTGCTCAATTTGAAGAAGACGCCGCAGGCAGTATCGCTGTGGGCAAACGGGCAGACTTTACATTGCTTGATAGGAACATTTTGGACGAAGACAATGTCACTCCAGCGATGGTGAGAAGTGCAAAGGTGGATGCGACGATTGTCGGAGGTAAAGTCGTGTTTGACAGGTTCGCCGCTACTGCGCTCAGATCGACTCAACGAGGCGCGAGCTCGATGGGTGCTCGACTACGGGAACACGTTCAAAAGCTCGGCACTGCGACTCTTGAGTTCCTCCGCAAACTCTCTTTGGATTCCACAACAGCCATTTGGATAGCACTGCTGCTCAGCATCCTCTTCCTCTTACTGCTCTCCAACGAAAGAGAGCCGTACCAAACCATGTCGTGCCTCGCACTCAACACGCAACCCCCAACAACGGCTTGGATGAACATGGGATTCTGGACGCCACAGCTTGGTCGTGCTCAACTCGATTTCCCGCTCGCTTGTCAGACGCTAGCCGAACAGTTGTATGCAGCGGCTGGAGTCAAGCCAGGGATGAATGTGCTGGATGTAGGATGTGGAGCTGGCCAGTCGACGTTGTACTTGCTGGACAAGTTCAAGCCCAAGGTGTTGCATGCGGTGACGAGTCTGCCGGACGAAGCTACGTTCGGCGCTGAACGCTTGCAGCAACGATTGCGAGAGGATGAAAAGGTTGGACAGGAGCCGACGAAGGTCAAAGTGTGGGCGCAAGACGTGCTCGAATGGCTGAGGAGCGAAGAAGGGGACGGAGAAACGTATGATGCAATCCTTGCCCTCGACTGCGCATTCCACTTCAGCGACAGGGCGGAGTACATACGGTTGGCAACCAAGAGGCTGAAACCAGGAGGCAGTCTTGCATTCGTTGATTTGCTCTCGGCGTATCCATGTCCTGCATCAATGCCGTCGTCAAAGGTGGTACTGGACAACCCGGGGTATCCAAGCCAAGCTCCATCGCTGATACGCCGATTCAAGCACAGCTTCGCATGTCTCTTAGCATCTGTCAAGCCGGCGAATCTGTGGTCGATCGAGCGCTACTTTGAAATTCTCCGTACCGAAGGCGGTTTCAGAGCAGAAAGCATTGGGATGCGTGACATTACAGGGAACGTCTTCCCTGGATTCGCTCGATTCTTGCAGTCGTTCGCGACAGAAGGCGCTGCTTGGAGAGGCGGTGGATGGGCGATGCGGAAAGGTCTGGGAGCTTTCAGTGATGTGGTCAAGGGATGGAGCGAGGAAGGTGGCTTGGTGCGTATGTTTATCGTTATTGCGCAGAAGGACACTGCGAAGGGTGTCCAAGTTCGTGCTTAATTGCGTGGCGAAAATGAAAATGTCTCGTACCCGCCTATGCCTTGTGTAGACCTTGTGAGTTGACACTGATGCTCGAAAGAGGGCGAATGTTTAAAAACGACACCTTGCGTGCGTAGCTTGACATAGACGTCGATGAAAGGGCTCACTGCGGCTGGCTGTTGGCTTTCAAGGTCTCCATTCTAGCATTGTTTCTCTTGGCAAGCAACCTTAGCGACCTTTCCCTTTCGATGTCGCTCAAGTTTTGCCAGTTTGCGATTCTCGAAATGGTGCCGTCCGAGTTGACGATCATAGGGCCGAGATGGTCGAGCTTGATGACGTTGTTGGGCTCGGATGAGGCTGGCGCATCAGAAGGCGCAGGAAGGCCGAGCGGCGCAGAAGGTTGGGTGGTGTTGTCTTTCGAGTCGTTTGGGCTGGACATATTGGCAGGAATGTGTTGGTGGTTTGAGGAGAAGAGGCGAGCGAAGGTGGAGCGGCAATTTAAGCGGTGAAATTTGTTTCGAGAAAATCGCTAGAAGCTTCGCTAAGGCTTGAACCCTGAAAGCATCACAACACAAGCTCACGTCTCTCACAGATGCTTAGAAAGGAACGCCATGTTATTACTATGTCTACTCTACTGATGATGAGCATTAATGTGAAAGCTCTCCCTTCACTTGAGCTTCTGCGACCTTGGCAAGAATGTGAACCTGATCTGCTACCTTTTTGAGCGTGGTCAGTACACGGCCGTTACCCTTTGCAAAGCCGTACTCGTGATACTCGAGCCCCCACTCTTTCGCGAAAGGCACCACGAAGCGATCACGTAGCTCGCGAAGGTTGTGACGCGGGACTCGCGGGAATAAGTGGTGCGAGACTTGCATGTGCAGCCCACCGTGGATAAAGTCGAGCCAAGGTGGGCAGTCGACGTCCATTGTGGTTCGAATTTGGCGGGATGCAAAGCTCTCGCTCAAGCCGAGATCGTCGCAAGACTGAGCAAAGTGGGAGAGAACGATCTGAACATGCAGGGGTGAAGTGACGATGTGCGAGATGAGCAAGTAGGCGATGCGGATAGGCCAAGTGGGCAGAGAGCCGAGCAGTCCGTAGCCGTACCAGGTCCAAAAGGTGAGCAAACCCACCAACTCGAGCACCCACCAACGGTCACGACGTGCTTTCATGGCGAGGAAACCGTACGAGTTTGCGTAGAGATTGAAGCGTCCAAAAGCCATGACAATGTAGTAGAGCTTGTGCTGATGCTTGAGAAGGAAGCGGCTGGGTGCGTCGTATTCGAGCACGCGGCGGTAGTAGGATGACCATAGACCCAAGGGTTTTGTCGACTTTGGAGATGAAGATGTCTCGATGATTTCGTTGCCATTGATGATGGTGGTCTGCCCGGCCAAGACGAATTGAGGCGAAATGGCAAAGAAGGGCATGTGTTGAATGTCGGGGTCATGCTCCGGATGGTTGGTGACAAGATGGTGAACATCGTGGTTGTCGCACCACCAGCCGATGCTGAGTCCACCGATGAAGTCGGCAATGGTAGTGCCGATGATACGATCCCATTGCCACGAATGAGTGATGCCGCTGTGTCCCGAGTCGTGGGCTGAGAAAGTGAGCTGGTGCCAGAAGAGGCCAAGGAAGAGACTCGAAAGGAGGAACGAAATGGTCGATGCTTTCAATGTCGATGCTGCGGAAGGTGCCATTTCTTCGAGGTGCAATTGAGATTGTCCGCGTGACCAGAAAGCGTAGGCGATGGAGCCGAGAACAACGTATCGTGCCATCTCGCGGACATATCCGATGGGGCGCAAAGTGTAGAGACCGGCATCCTTGATTTGCTTGTGTAATTGCTGATAAGCTTGTGAGATCTTGTGTTCGCGAATCGGATCGATCGAGTCAGGATTGGGAGGTGGTTCCAACAGTTCAACTGGCAGAGGAAATCGTTCCGGCCTTTCCACTGTGAGAACCGAGCATGTGACAGCGCTGGCAGAAGACTGCTGACGTGGCTTGGATGCTAACTTGACTGACTGCGATCGGCTTGCTTCCGTGGCGGCTGTAACAATGTCTTCGACCACGGCCTCGTCGGAGCTATCCGAAGATGATTCAGGCTCTTGGCTTGTTCGGTTGGAGGCGGCTGCAGTAGTGGATTGTGTGTTCCGATGGCGCCACATTGATACCTGAGCATGAGGATGGTCGAGCTTGCCCTTTCGGTAGCCCAATTGGACTGGAGGCACAAGTGGCTTGTAGTGGTGCCAATCTGCTTCATCGAGGTGGCCGATGACGAAGCGCGACATGAGGCTTGAGATGGTGTCGTCTGAATGGTAGGCTTCAATCTCGTCGGTGGCATCACGCCCAACGAAATGAAGGATAGCAAGCTCGCCCCCTGGATGGTTTGCGAGCCACCTGTCCAGCTTGTAGATCTTTCGTCGATGCAATACCAGTGTCTCTCCCTGTGCGATGCGCTCTGCCAGCTGAGCTCGAGTCAACGTCTTGGGCTGGCGTACTTGGCGCATGGCCACCCTCGGCAATGCCGTCGCAGCCATAGCGGTGCTCATCCCTATGTCCTTGACCATGTCAAGATCAAAGAACGGGACCGTCTGTATAGGTCGGTGTAAGATGGTGATGAGTGAAGAGAGGGTCGGACGGTTCCCCTTCAGGAAACATGCAAAGGGTCCTTTGCCACGTCAAGAGGAGTCTTAATTTCGTGTGGTGTGCCGCCAGCGTGAGGCACTGCTGCTGCACGTTTCGAATCCACCAACGACTCCTTTTCTTCTCGCAAGACATAAAATATTTTAGAGAAAAATAAGAAAGGTGCACCCGCTACAAAGGCTTTGTGGCTCGGATGCGCCGACGCTCCGTTTTGCTCCACGCGTCTGCGCTGAATTGCAGATTCCACGCACAAGCCAAGTTAGCGGCAGAGGAGATATCGATGATAGCATGCTTCCATCTTGTCCTTTACTATCATCACTTCTCGACTGCGTCAAAGTCACTCCACAATCGATCAATCACGCGCGACAAACAGACATCCGAGCACTTCGGTTTCAGACTCAACCACTGCTCTCCCATTCTTGGCACAGCCACGCTAGAGGCTGCAAATCACACCATGGCAAGGACTCAGCACTTTCCAGTGCAGGCAAAGATCCCGATCTACTCGGTTGGTTTCGTGGACGACAATGTGATCGTCTATTCGGGAGGAGGTGGTGCTGGTCGATCTGGTGTCACCAATGCAGTCGTAGCAGCGCGCGTAGACCTATCGGCGCAGACCCTGCATCAGCTCGACGAACTAAAGCTCTCGAGAGATGAAGATGCTCCGATGGCCATGTCGGTCAACACGGCCAAATCACAGCTCGTCTGCGGAATCAACAACACTGCTGATGACGTCAAGAAGGGAAACAATCAACCCATCCGCATCTTCAGCTACTCCTCATCAAACATCGCTCCAGCAGAGAAATCGGATCTGACAACCGATGAAAAAGCTGCCTCTTCTTCGGACAAGGGAAAAGCCAAGCAGCAAGACATCAAGGTCGGGCTTCATTTCGAAAAAGCTGTTCAGTCGATGCATATCCGAGATCCAGAACAGTATGTCAAGGTCGCCGCTTTCAGTCCCAATGGTCGCCTGCTAGCCGTCGCCACTACAGACGGCCAGGTCGCGCTCCATCGATACCCATCCTCTCACCCATTTGGAACGATGATGGCGAGCCGTCTTCTTCCGCGCTTGCTGCTGCTGAAGCCAAAGACACCTCCATCTCGATCCCTTCTCAAGACTTCGACAAGAGCGAAATCTACGACGCCGACTTTTCACATTCCAACACTCATGTCGTATTCACCTCGTCCTCCAAACTCGTCGTCTACGCCACGAACCCCTTCTCTGAAGCGGCTGCAGATGATGCAGCGATCAACGGGGACACCTCCGCTCAAGTCGCTGAAGGATATGCGCAGACCATTCAGACCATCAAGAACCCGGCTCTTGGAGGCAAGGGCCCTTGCTCCTTCCGTGCTGCACGCTTCGGGCGAGGCGACGCCAGCAAAGAGAAGCTGTTCACCGTTGTCAATGCGGCTCCAGCAGGTGGCAAGGGTCCCAAAGCCAAGATCCGCAAGAGCTTCGTCACAGCATGGGATGCTGATTCATGGGATCTTATCGAAACACGTCACGTCTCGGATCGACCCGTCACTGTCTTTGACGTCTCTCCCGACGGCAAGTTCCTCGCATACGGCTCGTCGGACTTGTCGATCGGCGTATTGGACGCAAAGACGTTGCGTCCCGTCCTCAAGATCTTGCACGCACACGACTTCCCACCGACATGCCTCAAGTTCAACCCGGCCTCCAGCTTGCTCATCTCTGCCAGTGCCGACAATACCCTTCGCGTCATCCCCATCCCAGCAAAGGCGCTCTTGGATTCTGCCGCCAGCGCGGGAGGCGCGCTCGCTTTCATCTCCGAAACCAGAATGGGCTTCTATACCACTATCTTCCTTTCCCTTCTCATTGCTGCGCTCGCGTTGTGGTTTCAACGTCGTTATCTGATCAGCTAGACGGTTTATCGCCCGTTTTCAGATTTGATCTTGAATCCACCCTTTTACACCATCCCTCATCACAGACGTGTTTCGAAAGGAAAGACCCTTTTAAGAATACATTTTGAGTGTTGCACAGAGGAACAATACAGATGAAAATTTGGAATGCTTGGATCATGAGACGCTGCCGTTGTTGCCGCTGCTGACGACATTGCTCGAGCTAGCTTCGTTGTTGGACGGTGTAGTAGATCCTTTACCCTTTCCCTTTCTGGCAAGCAGCTTGTCGATGTACTCTTTGGCGAAAGCTTTGATCTTTGCCTTTTTATCGCTGGAGAGCTCCGTCAATGCTGCACCGCGAGCAGGGGGCCAGGATTTGGGATTGCGCATCTCTTTGCTCACGATGGCGTTGGTCAGCTCCTTGGCGTGGCGTTTGAAACTCTCCCGTTCCAGCTCGTCCTTGTGCTTGGACATTTGACGCACCACAAGCTCGCCCACAAGCTTGCGTAGACGGCGCTCGTTGCTGGCTGCGAGATCGGCTGCGCTCGAGTTGGTGGCTGAATCTGCGGTCGAGCGGCTGCTGGAGTCAACGCCGTTGGACGACAAGTGTCTCGATGCCGAATGGCTCGATGAAGAGTGCTTGGCTCGCTTGTCCGAGTGTCGAGAAGAAGACGAAGGACGTTTGCGGGAAGAGCTGCTGTGAAGACCGCCGTTGAGCTCGAGCTCGCGTGTTGCTTTGGCGGCGGCTTCCGCTTCCTTGCGTACACGCTCCTCAGCCTCATTTGCCTCGCGAATGATGTCTTCAATCGACTTTGTCGGCGGTGCGACAGGCTGTGCTGGAGACAAGTGTTGCTGCTGCTGCTGCTGTAGATGAAGTTGCTGTTGCTTGAGCGACGAGACCAAGCCTGGAAGAGATTTGGCAAGCGACGACGACAGAGCAGAGGTGAGCTGATCGGGTGTGAGCGGGCTCTGGCCCGATGACTGGAGCCGACCTGGAGAGAAGGTGCCTGGCGAAGCCTTCAGATGGCCAAACCCGTTTAACCGCTTTGCAGGTCCGTTGTTCGCCGCCGGAGGAGGCACAGGTGGCGGTTGCCACGTCGGTCTACTCTCGCGCATGTCCTGATCACCAGAGAGAGCAGAGCCGAGCTCCGAGGAGACAGCATTCGGAGCCTGAGCGTGATCCATATCGAGCGGATCGTCAAGATCCTGCATTCGTCTGCGGTCGAACCAGGTAGTGACCGTTGCTGCGTCTTTGTTGTCATCGCCGTCTTCTTTGATAGCATCCTTTCGGGCAATACGGTACGTCATGTCGAGCTTCTTCCACGCGTCGAGTAGATGCTCTGCGCGAGAAGACACCTCGGCGTTCTCTGCTGGCGGAGCACCGATCAGCGTGGATGTTTGCGGTGCCTCTGCTTGTACGTCACCGTTTCCATTCAGGCTGGTATCCACCGCAGTGACGGAATCTTCTTCCTTCTTGACATCCACCGGACCGTCTGGGCTTGACTTTACATCGTCTTGCGAGACCTCCTGCTTGGTTGATGCTTTGGGACGATACGTTTCGGCAACGATGCGGACCTGATCTTCGACGCCGCAGTCGATGACCTTGTTGCGTGCAATGAGCGGCCATCGAGCTAGCACGTTGATGATGAGGAGCACAATGTCGCGATCGTTCCACCACTGCTCGAGCAAGAATTGCATGAGGATGAAACCGTGAAGCTTGACGAGCGACTTTTGCACATTGACATCGGTAGTCATCTCCATTCTACGCAAGAGCTTTTCGAGGATCTCGCGTTTGGGACCCGCTTGTCGAGCTGCGGTCATGACACGTGTAGCTTCGTGCTCCTGAATGGAACGCATCTGCGGGATGAAGTCGAGATCGAGCCGTTTGCCTCGCTTGCGACGCGAGCCTTTTGCTTCGGTCTGCTCGACCTCGTCGGAGATGCCCAGAGCATCGAGGAATAGGTCGTCCATACCGCTCAAGTCGGTCTGTGTCTTGCCACCGAGTGTGCCGACGCAATTTGGCTCGCCGCAGAAGCACTCCTGAGCATCGTTGCCGTATCGGTCGACGTTGTAGTTGAAGGTGAGCTCCTCTCCCTTGAGGATGTTGCGTTTGGCAAAGATGCCCATGCGAAGATGCTTGCCGACTTGCCATTTGGATACAGAGCAGTTGGGGTTGCAACTGTGGTTGATGAAGCGACCCTTACCTCCTTTCTTTGTGGCGTCGAGGTACTCGTTTGGCTGCAACATCATAAAGTAGAAGTGACGGATGCCTTCGACGCGGTACTGCTGCATACGCTTCAGGAAGGTGGGCTGGTTCATGACTTCGCCAACGTACTCGTAGACGAAGGCCTCTTTGGGAATGTCTTGAGCCGCACGCAGACCGAAGCCCTTCGTTTCGGTCTGGACAATGTCAACGTTGACGTACTGTCTGCGGTGAAAGCGCTGGTTGCGACACTGCTTGCCCCATCGACACTTGGACGCGGAGCATTCGATCTGGGTCATGCGGTTGATGCAGCCCGAGTAGTCTGTGCAGGCTAGGTCTGTGTTGTCTGTGTTTGGGTTGCAGTCGCAGATCATGTAATCGTCAAACTTGCCTGGAGGTCTGCCGAGCTTCTTGTCGTGGTAGTCGTTGAACGTGATCTCTTGGAATGTAGCCATGGCGTCATCTTCTGCGAGCGGAAGGTGTGTGATGAGCTGAGGTTGTGGCTTTGGTTTTGGTTTGCGTGCGGAGGAGGTGAATGCAAAGACGGAAGAAGTGACATCGTCTTGGTCAAGAGCACTGTCGTCGTCGAGTGCCGAGGGTGTCCTTGAGGCTGCCGAGTTGCTTCGAGCCAAATCTGATGGAGAGCGGCCTGAGCCAGTGCGACCTAGATTGTCGGAAAGCGGAGAGCCGAGCGAGCGTTTTGGCGATGCGGCGCCGTCATTGTGAGGAGGTGCACTGGTGTATGCGGATGCGGACTGAGGTGGCGGTGAGGGCGAGGGCGTAAAGGCTGGTGGCGGCGGTGGATGCGGCGATGGTGGTGGTAAGGATGCAGAGGAATGTGGCGAGGAGTCTTGCTTGATCTGTGTGGAGTTGGAAGCCACAGCGGCATCGTTCAGACCAAGGCTGACCACGTCTTCTGCATCAGCAGCGGCAACGACAGCTATTGGTGATTTCGCTGCTGCTGAAGCGGCGTGGTCGTCGGGATTGAGCGCCATATCTGTATCGATACGGTTTAGAAAGGCTAGTATGCTGTGTTGATGGAGGACGAAGCCAGACTCAGCAATCCGACTGGCTCAGTTGTATGCACCTGAGTTGCAGTTGCCAGCCGTGGGAAAAGGGTCGGATCGGTGCTGTTGTTGAGGTGCGGGAAGCGGTCACAAAGAGCGGAGGAAGCGATGCATATCCTATCTCGGAGGCTGCCGAAGAATAGCTGAAGCGATGGCGGTCGACAGGAATGCAGTCGCAATCAGAGATGCCAGTGTTGTAACCTTATACCGACAAGCCGCGGAGGTGTGTGACCATAGAGAGGTAGGAGAAGGAGAGCGGGTTCGGAAATGGAAATACGATGTGGCCAGCAGGCGAGTTGCTTGAGCGACAGGGCCCGACTTTAATAAGAATGTGAGGCCAGCGGATGTTCGTTAGAGGATGTTGTCGGAGGAGAAGGTCGAGGAGCGACGAGCGTCCCACCGATTATAGACTTCCAAGTCGGAATGCTAAATTACTGTAGCATGGTTTACCTGGTTGAACAGTGGCGGAACCAACTCAGCGAATTCCGTCCGTCCGTCCGCCGCAAAACGGGCGAAAGCATTAATAGATTCGCGCGCCTGAGAAGGGTTTGTTTGCCTCTCTTCCCGCAAGAGGGTCTCTCAATTCTTGACCTGCAAATCACAGACACAGCCAACGCAAAATCGCGTCGGGCGACGGAGCAACGATTGCAGGCCAGCAACCAAAGCAAACAGAACGCCAGTTTTAGCCTGTGGTCCCTCCTCAAGGCCAATTTTTCGTTTTTCTTGCTTCTGTTAAGCTGCTATAGCTTTCCTTTGGTGGTTGGAAGGCGAATCGCGCTAATTTTACCTCTACTTTGACGCTTGAACTCGAGACAGCCCTTGAGCCAGAAGAAAGAGAGAGACGGAGCAGCCGACAGCGGTGAATGAGCCAAAGCCAACTCACGGGCACAAGACCGACAGAATTAAAATGGACACACACAAAGCACGACAGCAGCAGGCAAAAAGCAATCACAGCAAATCACATGGGCAACGGCACATCCTTCAAGCATTCAACCGTCACAATCTTTCACTCTCGCTCTCGCCCCTGCCGTGCTGTTCTTCTGTCACCATTCAGCCCTCCCTTGCTTTTGACTCTCGGACAAGCCGACACGGACGCTGTTATCTTCGATTGGCGATGTAATGTCGGGCAAAGCAACAAACCCGAATCGACCTTGAACACAATCCCGAGACTACTTCCACCACCGCCATCACCATCACCACCACCAACGACCCTCTTCCACCCGCACTCGCTATCCTCACAAAGCCTGGATAAATGTCGATCATCAGAGATGTATCACTACTCACAGTCTCAACAACCACCTTACCACCACCAGCATAAGCAGCAAACACAACCTCCACCCCACTTCAGCCACGCACTTCATCCTTCCGGACCTCCTCACCTCCAACAGCAGCAACAACAACAGCAGCAGCAACATCAGCCGTACCAGCAGCAGCAGCAGCAGCAGCAGCATCAGCCGCCCTCATCCTCCTCTCACAATAGGCCTGGCATGCAGCAACATCACCACTCCCAACAGCAGCAGATCCCGCCTGCGTTCAACGGTGCTTTGCCTCCAAGACCTACCCGCAGCTCCGCCATCCCGATCGTAGCACCGGCATCAACTCCTCCGCCCGGAGTAAAACCTGGCTTGCCCTATGGTGCGACCACAGCTGCAGGCGCCCCGTCGCAGCCCGAAGCATCCAAATCTCCCGTAGGTGCTAATGCTTCGGCTTCAGCCCGAAAGCCGTGTCGCAATGTTGCAATCTACGGCCATTGCAAGTATCAGAACGACGGCTGCCCCTTCGACCACGCTTCCGCTTCGACTGGCAATGCTAGCGGCGCCAATGCTCAGACGCCCAAATCGCCTGTAGCACAGTTTGCATCCGGACTCTCGGCTGCTTCTGGCTCTCCTGCCACCTCACCCAACAAGGTAAGAGGCGCCAACAATGCTCCCAACAGCCCGCTCCAAAGGTGCGCTCAGCGCTCGCAATGTTGCATTGGTCGTCTTTGTGCCCAAGATCGGCGGCAGCTCGTCTCCTTCCCTTTCGACCGCTTCTCCAGCTCCAACGCTACTCGATCAGCGGTCGGACAGTTGTCATATCAGCGTCAACGAGATAGGGATCGAATTCCGCAAACTCCAAAGTTTACCCCAAGCGCATACACTCAAAATGGTCCAGGGACTCCCAACATGTACACTTCCAGCTACGACGTCGATCCCATGAACAGCTCCTTTGACCCGTCTCAGACCGCAGATTCTCAAATGGCCGCCTCGACGCCTTCCGCAGCTCAGGGCCAAGCATCGCGTCCGTACAACCCCTACGAGCATATGAACGAGTTTGGCGACCCTGCTCCTCCTCAAGGTCCGCCTGGCCTCGGTCTGGGCGGAGGAATGGACTTTTACTCTGCAGCCGCAAATGGAGCCGCCAAGATCCGACAACCGCTCCACTACCACCTGTACGCCCCGCCGCTTCCTCACGTGTCCAACTTGCATCCCCACCACCTCACTGCCAATGCTTTCTTCCTCAACCCGAATCAACGCGAGGAACTTCAACGCAAACAAGAGGCCATGCTCGCTAGTGTTCCCCCACCTGAGCTCGGCGGCCCCAATCTGCCCGAGGAGCTGCACGTCTACCATTCGCTCGTACCTCTTGAGCATCCCGGTCCCGGCGCGCCCTCGTCCATGGGTATGCCTCCTGGGCTCATTGATCTTCGCATGGGTGCGCCTGGCGCCAACGGAGCAATGGGCGCTTCAGGTGACCACAGCAAAGTGTTTGGCTACCGAAGCCACTCGTACAAAGCCACTTGCACGCTCGACGGCAAACGATACGTGCTACGCAGGCTCGAAGGCTTTCGCCTGCAACATGAAGCTGCCATCTCGCTCGTGGAGCGATGGCGTCGCATTCGACACCCTAGCATCGTCAGCGTTCGTGAGGCTTTCACCACACGCGCCTTTGGCGACCAGTCGATTGTGTTTGTCTACGACTACCATCCGTTGGCTACCACGCTCTATGCGGAACACATGACCATCAAGGCAGCTCAGCCAGATCGCCGCACGGGTCGTTTGCAGCCTGTATCGATGCAGGTGCCCGAACGTACACTTTGGAGCTACCTCTGCCAACTCACGTCGGCGCTGCGTTCGATTCACTCGAGCAACCTCGCAGCTCGATGCATCGAAGCGAGCAAAGTGCTGCGCACCGGCAAGAACCGCGTCCGCATCAACTGCTGCTCGGCCTTTGACGTGATCGCCTACAATCCGGAGGAGAATGGAAATGACGCGCTCAAAGCTCAGCAGCTCGAAGATATGGTCAACCTGGGTGCGCTCATCGTCGGCATCGGCCTCAACAACATCTCTGCCACCAACGACATTGCTTCGAGCCTCGCCACCTTTGCTGGGCGGTACTCTGCTGAGCTCAAGAACGTTGTAGCCTGGCTCGTGGGTCAGTCGGCTGCTCCTTACGAGTCTGGCGAAGACACTGCCGAGGTGACACGCAACGTCACCGAGCTCGTCAAGGTGCTTGGCACCCACTGTGCCGACGAGATGGACTCTACCCTCAACTATACGGACCTGATGGAAAACTCGCTGATGAAGGAGCTCGAGAATGGACGTCTGGTGCGGCTGCTTTGCAAGTTTGGATTCATCAACGAACGACCCGAATTCGACCACGATCCACGATGGGCCGAGACGGGTGACCGGTACGTAATCAAGCTATTCCGCGACCACGTCTTCCACTCTGTCGACGAGGCAGGTCGGCCCGTGGTGGATCTGAGCCACATCTTGACCAACCTGAACAAGCTGGATGCCGGGACGGATGAAAAGATCATGCTCACCTCGCGCGACGAACACAGCTGTCTGGTGGTCAGCTATCGAGAGATTAAGAATTGTATCGAGAGCGCTTTCCAGGATCTGTCCCGAACGCGGTGATGGAGAACGTGGCTCCCTAACTTCCTATATATGTATAATGATACTCAGCACGTAAACGCACAAAAGATTTTGAAACTCGAACGGCGGTCAAGCAGAAGATCGTCAGGGTCCGACGCGGGACGAAAGACGAGAGAACGGTGACATTGAAACAACCCGACGAAACAGCAAAAGGATACAACGGTGAGATGATCCAAGCAGAACAGAGACAGGAGAAAGAGACATGCGACGCCTGATCGACCATCAAAGTTTGGCGGCTCTCTGCAAGCGCTCGTTCTCCGCCGGATGGAAGCTAGGAGGCATGTGCAGATAAGGCTGATGAGCCTGCTGGTGAACCGTTGGCGTGTTTGCAAAATAGGGATGCGAAGAAGTACTAAAAGGGTTCTGTCCCGATCCTGGCTCGGACGAACCTGGTGCTGCTAAATACGAGGACGCTGGCGGGTAGTTTCCAAACGGCGCTGTCGGTGTGGGCAATGACGCCGAGGGCAGCACCTGGGGTTGCAGGTTGGAGTGGTCAATGTCCAAAAAGTGGTTGATATCCCTGGCCGCACGCTCAGGATATTGCCAGATGAATCCTGCGCCCGAGTCTTCGTACAAATTTATAGTGGGTTTGGGTAGCCTGCACATGAGCTCCCAACTTCTGCTGGCAGGGATGAGCGTGTTGTTGACGCCGTTCATCACGAGCACAGGCACATTGATCTTGGCCATTGGGTCGGTATAGGTGCCGCCACGTTGCTGTGGAAGCGTCTCCCAGCTTCTCCATGCGAGTCGCTGACATTGAAGTGGACCGAGCTCGCGACGGTCTTCCAAGAGGCCGATGAAGGGCGCCTCGAATGGCAGTTTGGATCGGTACTGCGCGAAACTGTTGATGCACGTTCCCAATGCTGTTCGAGTGCCCGTTGGCCGGCTGGCGATTCGGTGAAGAAGGTGTGCTTGAGTGCCTGTTTGACCTCTTCGGGTTTGGTGCCGTCATTCAACGAGACGGGATGCATTCATCAGGTTCCAATCGTCACGAGGCCATGCGATCGACATGGAACTTCGCGAACATTCTTCGTAGAGTCGTGCCGAGATGGCTGGACCTGTGGTTGCTGCTGCGACAATCTTGCGAACGCGTGTGGTGGCCGGACTCGGGTACAGCGCAGTCAGCAGAGCAGCTGCACCGCCCATGGCTAATCCGAGAACGTCGTATTCGGCCATTCCGAGCGCGTCGGCGATTGCGACGGCGTGTTTGGCCCACTTGTAGAACGAGCCCATGTAGGGACGCGTATCGCGGTTCGAGACGGATCTTCCGCAGTGACACGGATCAAAGATGACCAGAGGACGTGATATGAGCAGATACGCGAGGAAGAGCGGATCCCACATATCCATGCCTGCACGGAAATCGCAGTGAAGCAGCAGAGGAACCTCGGCTCGTCTTGGTGGCTGTGCGAATGCTGCAGAAGATGTGCCTGCTCCAGTCTCGGCAGCGATCTGATGGAAAACGTCGTCCTCGACATTGAGCCAGCGATACGCAATCTTGGCGCCAGATCCGATGTAGATGAACGTGGTCGGTGTCGTTTGAATAATCTTGAGGCAGTGACGCAGAAAGGGGTCTGCTACCTCTGCGAAGAGCTCCGTCATCGTGCCGTGCTCTGCGGAAACAAGGTTGTGACGAATTGATGTGATCTAGCTGGAAGGGTGAAGAGTGTGACTGAAGATGATGGTCGAAAAGGAGCAATTGTGTGATGTACTTGAAGAGAAGAAAAGCATCCGAAGCATTCGAGGGATGCACGGCAGCTGAGCGCCGGTTAGAGGGAATGAAATAAAGTAGCCGAAAGTACAGGAAAAAGTCGAAAGAGATCCAAGCGATCAAGCGCCAAGGGTTAAAGCTCAAAAGAGTCTTGGAGGCTTCTAGGCCATTGCGAGCGGTTGGAGAGAATCACACGCGGGGACAGCAGCGAAGCAACAAGCAGCAGCAGGAGGAACAAGCAGCAGCAGCAGCAGCACGGGCACACACTGGCCTGCATGGATTGGTTCGATTTCTGGTCGAGTTTTTCCGGAGAGATCAAGTTCCTAGACCCTTGTCGGTCCCAAATATTGTTTCTCCATGCTGTTCATCCGGCCTCTTCTCTCTGGGCAACGTGTCAGGAAAACCTCATTAACGCGGAGGGATTGGCCGCTTTTGAGCATCTGCTGCCACCTCCTTGGTTCTCTTCCTATTGTCGTGCTTACCCCATACGCCGATGAGGTCTGGTTTCTCGCATCTGTGGCGAGCATTGTCAATCAATGGGGGTATCAAACGTTTCCCCGAATTTTGAGTAAATCTGCTCCTGGGTTTATTTTGGGTTGAGTTACTCAAAAATAATTGAACACCCCTTCATGGATTTGGGGAAATAAAAACTCAATGCCATTATGTGTGTGTGAGTATTAGGATCTAACAGCATACATCACCAAGTATCAACATTTGTCATTGCTCCTCCTGCTACCTCCTCCTGCTTTCAGCATTAGATATTCAATACACATTTGTGCACAGTAACTGTGGAAAGTGCTATGGTATTGCAAACATCTCAAGTAGCTGCATGAAAAGGCTATGACTGCAACTGCAACTGTGACTGCAACTGCATGTTGGTGGTTGACAAAGATACACAAGATTGCTCAGTACACCTTCTTGTAGCAGTGCTGGAAGAGCCTTGACTAGAGCTATTGAGCTCTTCAATGGTTTGCTCAAATCACCTTGAGGCAGCATTTGTATCTTCTTCAGGTCAACCTGTGGAGTGAAAGAGGGCCTGGAACAAGCTCTTGTGTAAGTCATGTGCTTGTGAACTTTGCCAATGAGCAATGGCATATGGCAGCATACCTTGTGTGGCAGCTGTAGTCTCCTGTTCATACTGCTTTGTTAGGCAGCTTGTCAGGCTCTTTGAACTTCTCTTTCTTGCTCTGGATTGGGTTGATGTGATTGTAAGATATCTTGAAGCTCCTCATCAGAACAATCATGTGCAAACAGTTCCAAAGCTCTTCAGCTCCATTGTATTGGCTGGCAAATGTATGTGTGATGATGCAGGCTTGTATTGTTTCAGAGGCTGTGTGGTGATCCTTAGTATGGTAGATGTTTCTGTGATAGTCCTTGAGACATTGAAAGCAATTCTTGAGGTAATCAATCACATGTTCAACACAAACCCTAATGCATGAAAGCATGTAGTTGAAATGGTGTAAATCTTGACTCCTTTTGGCACTGACATGCTTGAATGGCCCTACAGTGAAGCAAGAGTGACCATAACCACCATCAACCCAGATGAACTTGCCTTCATTGAGATAGAGATGGGGTTTCTTTAGGTTGTTGCTGCCAGTAGTCCAAACTTTGGAATCCTGAATGCTTCCAGGTATGCCAACAATGGATTCTACAATCCTCAGTGAGTATGGCAGAATGACAAGTGCAATGTTGATGCTGTGCATTTGTTTGTAGCTTTGGTATTCCTTGTTTAGGACTGCTGGTGCCCACACAAGCCTTACATGGCTACCATCAACAATCAACCATCCTTTCCCCCATTCAGGAATGCCAGACCTCCTTCTAACCCATGCAGAAACTGCCCATCTCTCTGCCTCTGATGCAAATGTTATGATATCCCTGTTGAGCTCCATTAACCCAGCCACAGTTCACTCTGTCATACCAATCAAGCTCCCAACACTACATCCACATTGTAGAGCTGCATCGCACTTGCCACCTGCATTGCCTGAATGGCCAAGCCTATAAAGAGCAACAGCAGCAATCTCCTGGACTTTACAGATTGGTGTGCAGCCTTGCTGAAATGCTGCTGTTTGTCGAAGTTTTACAGTCAGACCGTCGAAAGCTGTTGGCATCATTCAAACCATACCACAGAATTGGTAGTCATTGGTGGCCCTGAAGTGATCAAGAAGATCAAGGAGAGACTCAGTGCGTGCAGGCTGATAGACTCTATTGCTGACATAGCGCTGCTTGTCAATATAAACTTATGAGGAGAACAGATTGTCAATTGGAGAGGAGTCATCTGAATCACTGTCTGAAAGATGAAAATGGTTCTTCTTCAGGAGACTCATTGGAGCTGATGTAGATATCGCTGCTGTTGCTGTCGTCGAGGGTGTTGTTGCTACTGCAGCTGGCAGAGTCATTGGTGTCAGAGTCATTGGTGGAAGCAACTATAGAGTTGTGGTTGGAGTTGTTGCCTGTTTCCTGCTCTTTGACTTCATCTTGCATTGCCACCTGTATTGTATATGCAAATTCATTCAGAAGGATTGTTCTGCGCTTTGTTCTGCACAACCTCATTTCAAATGAACCTCAAAGTTTTATTCACTGTCTCAAACACTCGAAGCTCTCACAGAATAGGCAAACAGGACTAGTGACAGCTTGAGACATTGAATTCTGATGGTAAAATTGATGATACAAGAACAGGGGTATGAAAGGGGTATGATGAGCAGTATGGCAAGTGAAGCAAGAGAAAAATTGCCTGTGCAAAAACAAAGAACAATAGCCTCAAAGCATCTACTGATGATTGACAGCATTACTGACCATCAAAAGCATTGCTGGGACCTGGAGCAGGCAAAGATCCTCCACCAGAACCTTGAGGTTGGACACCAGTGAGCATACAAACCATCTCCATGAGCATGTGCTTTTCCTCCTTCTTCTGCTGTGCATCAAACTTCCTCCTCTTGTGAGACTCTTTCACTCACAACTCCATGCACTTTGTGCACTCCTGCTTGCTAACCTCCACCTGTCTCCTTTGCTCTTGCTCCAACTGCAGCTTGAGCTTTGATTTCTCAACTGTTGAATTGTAATAGGCTTTGACCAGGACATCACACTTTTCATTGGCACCACATTTGTGCTTTGAAGCAGGAGAGGCAAGAGTAGATGAAGGCAAGTCACTTGTTTGCAGGACTCTGTGCCATTGACTGACCAGAGTTACAACCAGGTGTGAGCTGGGAGGCAGGAAAAGGGTTGGCACTGGCAGAGACAGAGTCATTGTTGTTGATGCTGAGTGGTGGCCAAAGCAGGGGGCTGATTGTTGCTGATCATCATGAGAAGAGGCAGAAAACCAAGGCCATGTGGAGCATGGTCAACTCCATTGTCAGATGATTCATCCATCACAACAATGCCATTGTTGGAGTTGTCAGGGTGATCCAGACCAGGTGAGGTGATGAGAGCAGCAGAGTCAGCCAAGTACCAGTCAGCATCATTTTGTGCATCTGCTCAAACCAAGGAAAATGCTGAGCAAGACCAGCACAAGAGACATAAGCCTGAAAGACAGTGCAGCAGAAGACAGTTAGCCAAGGACCACATGTTGAGAATTGCAAGAGAATACTTACAGGATCACTGGTACCCATGTCAGCTAGAAGGGTGCCAGCTCCAGTATGCAAGAGCTTTGCCTTCTCCTTCTGGTAGGTGCTGATGAGGTTCCTGAGCTTTGATTTGATGCAATCACCTTCAACCCTTACACCAGGGAAGAGCTGCCTGAAGAGCTCATTGTGAATGGTCTGCTTGCTGAGTTTTGGGAGTGTGCTGGAAAATTTGCCCTCATGTGAGGGAAGAAGAACCTGTTGGAAGCTTTTGTTGCTGTAGATGAGGGAGATGAGGTGTGTCACATTGTCAGGCTGCCAGGTGACATTCTTCTTTGCTGGCAAGGACTGCAAAGGCTGGGAAATGGAAGTCAATTCTGAATCTGTGTTGGCAGTTACTGGAGAATGTGTTGGTGTGGCCAAGGTAGTAGCAGGGTGAGAAGAACAGCTGGGAGAATGAGAGGTTGTATGAACAGATGGCTGAGTTGACAGTGCAGACTCAGAGGCTCCAACTGAGCCCAGACCAGCACTGAGCTGCTCGAGCTGAGCTGCATCATTGCTGTGGTTGTTGGTTGACCCCATTGTGGCTGCATGTGTGTGTGTGTGTGTGTGTGTGTGTGTGTGTGTGTGTGTGTGTACTGTGGGAGTGCTGTCCAAGAAAAAGGAAGGAGAAGCTTATATGGTTATGAGCTCTGTCTGGAGATGGAGGTAGAGGCAGAATGTATGAAAGGAGAGTGAGGAACAGTGGGAGCATGAAATATGAAGAAGGGTAACATTGAAAAGAAGGTTCGAGTTTTTTTTTGACCAGGATGAAGCGCTGGTAAAAGATAAACTTGAGCTTTTACGTGATAGCTTTGTAGGGCTTACATAAACGGATTTGGGGTTCTGTTCACCCGAAAGGAAACCCAGCCTGAAAAAAACTCGAGCTTTTAAAAACCCGCGAAAATTGATACCCCCCAATGGCGTGCATTGACAACTGTTTCATTCTGAGTTTTGCCACGTGAGGACCCTGAAACTCACACAGGTCCAAGCATAGAAAGACCTGTCTCTATTTTTCCGACGCTTTCGAGTATCGGCTGGCACTTTACCCGATTTCGTGGATCATCACCGTGATCTCCCGATGAGCGATCCCTGCTTATGAAGATCGAAACCTCCACTGCGATGCTCCCCCAACATGATTTCTTCTTGACAAGCTGCTATTGAGTGAACCACCATCAAGCTGCGGTTGAAGGACTCATCCCAATCCTGGATTCGGCATCGCTCTATGGTCATGAGACCCGCTGCGATCAAGCAGAGGATGTAGCTCCGTGCAGACCTTTGCCAAAGCTGCCGCCAAATGCTCAGCGGAAGTAAGTCGCTCTCGTCGGCCTGTCTCGTAGCACCACTCCTCGTCGTTTACTAAACGTAGCGGATCCGTATCGGGCCCCCTCGAAATATTCTACCTCTCATTGCAACAGGCTCGCATCTACGGTGCATGCGTGACGGCCAACTATGAAAACATCGAGCGCAACATGTGTCAAAAGGAATTCCAAGCCTTCAAAGCTTGCGTGCAGCAAAAGGTGAGCTTCACAGTGACGCGGCGTGCCAAACACCCATTGCGATGTCGTGGTCATGTGCAGAGAGTTCTTCGGATACGTCTGGTTCCAATTTTTGCATGGATCGATGATACTGACGACGACGACTCCTCAATCCCTTCATTTACTCGACTTGCCCGCAATCATCCTATCTCCACGTCCAACTACCTCGTCCTTCACGGATGATAGCTCGGTCGAAAATGGTGACGCCGCTCATCTCGCTGTTGTATACTGTATCTGGCTCGAGTCATGACTTTAATGCATCAACCATACGAACACGCTCCGCAGTGTGTGACACTTGCTGATGCAGTTTGCTATCTCCAACTTTCGCCGCGATCTCCTTTCATTTACCGACACACTTATCGCTCATTGCTGATAGCGGCGCCAAGTCTTGAAGATAACGGACGATGCTCGCTCAACTTTCGGAACGGTTGTACCCCCACGTCTATGTTTGATCTGCACCCATCATTACGACGGGCCGACACACCCGATCAGGTGTTTGTCGCCTCTCATCGGCTCACAGAAACGGGAGCGCAAAATCTACTGTACCTCGACAGCTACAGAAACAACGGAACCTGAAGTTTGGGGACTTGTTTCCATGTTCTTCATGCCGAGTAGACTAGTGACAATCATGGCTTCTCTCACGTGGCATTTGTGAAGTGCTCCGGCGTGAACACCGAGCTTGGTCATGCGATCTTGCTTTGAAATCCAACACGCCGAGCAGCACAATCATAGCAAGAGCTTGCGCTTTTTCGTGCCGAGCAGGGAACCAGAATGCAGGTTCACTTCCTCTGGCAATACACTTTGCTTCTGTGCCGACTGGTTGTGTCTCGTCTCCTTTGCCCGCTTTGGTCTGTGTACTTCAATTTGAGCCGCTATAAGCCCTGGGAGCAGGCGGTACTCAATCAATGATTTTGTCCTACTGTACCAATGCTATCAACACTGACAGCTCTTGTGGTTGGATCTACAACAGCCTCAAATAGCTTTTGTGACCCCGCTCTTGAGACGACTTTGATAGCAGACCGACGAGACTGCCGAAGCGCTAAGCAGCGGTACAAGCGTCGAAACAGGGCTTTGATACGAGCGGCGAGAGACACGCGAAACTTTCCACGGCAGAGTTGCAAGTCCGGTCTGACTTATCAGGTCAAGCGTGCGGATGCCTGTCACGGTTACCAGCTCATGCTGATACGATCCAAATGTCGACTCCATTGAACCCTTTGACAGAAACGCCACTTTAGACAGCCAGGCGGCGACTGAACATAGACGTGGGCAGACGGAGCTAAGCTTGATCATGGCATATCGCGACAGCTTTCGATGGCATGAAAGGCCACAATTGCTCACCCGCGTCTCAGCAGAGACAGGAAGTGGATAGCGCAGCAGAGGCAGGAAGATAGTGTGTGCCGCTGCGGGATTGATCGCCGACGTCGGGCCGACTTCCTCAGAGGTTCATCGCGTGGCCGAGTAGCTAAATCAAGGGTCTCTGTGGAACTGCCCTTTGCTGCTGCAATTGACTTGCCGATTGATTTGCCAAAGCTTGGCATACTTGCCATGGGACCGATATCACCGACAGAGCAGCCCTATTGTTCGACCTGATCAGCTTGTATACGCAACGGCTTCGCTAGTCGACTTGATGATCATAATGCAGCTGGTTGGAACACCTTTGTGTGGCAGTGAGACGTGCTATCAAGGAATGGGTCGATGCAGCCACTATGGGATGCAGGTTGCTTATCACCACTGTAACTTAAGTTAGCTCTTGAGGGAAAAACGAATTGGATGGCCGACTCGCTTATTGTCCTCCATGCACGAGCGGACCGGTCATGTTTTGGCGCCGAGGACCGACGCTGTGCGACCAAACAAGTACTCACCGCCTGGTCTCTTGCCCTTTGAGGTGACGAGCCCATCGTCTTGTTGATCAGTCAACCCCGCAATCTGCAAGCCGCTACGAGCTATCGCTCGCGTGCCTTGAACAGTATCGACGCTCCGAGTCGCCACCGACGAATTAGCCTATTGCCCAACTTGATGAGATATGCCTCCTTTGGCGTCGCGACTCTTGCACAAACTACATCTGGAGTACAACAGCGACAGCGCCTAACTTATCGCAGCTCGACCCTGTCTACACTGTCTCTAGCGAGCAAGTGTATTAGACGCAAGCCGACGTTCGACAAATCTCGTGTTCGCTGCTGCACCCGCGCCTCGCTTCTTTGTACAAACACCTCAACACCTACCGCTATCTCTATTCATCCTTTCGTCCATATAAGTAGACACTGCCTTCCACATCGTCCCTCTCTTCCTTGTCATCAACATCCATCTCAGGTCTTCTCCTCCCCCCTCTTACCCCTCCACTCTGGCTTACACGCCCAGGTCTAGTCGACGCGATCAATCCACCACAGCCCGCCCACTGAAACCCCATCGCCCTTTCCAGGCGCAACATCTCGACCGACATGAAGGTTCACTCTTCCTGGCGATACACTTCGCCTCTTTGCCAAGTTGTCTTGGTCTCATTCGTCTGCTTTGCGACTGTAGGCATGTTCTCTGCTGTATCTAACCTTGGTGCTGGTGGTACACAGTCGATCACTTTGTCCAACATCACCAACGCTGTTCTCTACGCCTTGTTCGCTCTCACCGGTCTGGTGGCCGGATCTTTCAACAACGTCTTCGGTCCTCGCATCACTCTATTCTGCGGCTCGCTCGGCTATGCTCTCTATCTCGCTGCTCTCTGGGCTTACCAAGAGAAGGCCCAGGATTGGTTCTTGATCTTCTCGGGTGCCGTTTTGGGCATGTGCGCTGCTCTTCTGTGGACCGCTCAAGGCTGTATCATGTTGTCCTACCCTCTTGAGGCCGAAAAGGGTCGTTCATTCAGTATCTTCTGGGCCATCTTCAACAGTGGCTCGCTCATGGGCGGTCTTATCGCTCTCGGCATCAACCTCAAGCAGGGCGGCCTTGACGCCGTCAAGGTTACCACCTACATCGCTTTCTTCGCTGTCATCATGGTCGGTGTTGGCCTCACCTGACCCTCCTCCTCCTAACCGAGTCATTCGCACTGACGGAACGCTGGTCAAGGTCCAGAAAAGCAACACTTTCAAACAGGAAGTGGGCGCACTTCTCAGCACTCTCAAGAAACGCGAAATTATGCTTTCATCCCCATGTTCTTCGCCAGTAACTTGTAAGTTGTCGACGAAGACTCCGTCTGTCCTCATGCTGCCTATAACACCGTCAGCTGACCTCTTTTCTTACATTCCCATTCTAGCTTTTATCCTTACCAAGGTTCCATCGCATTCAAATCGTTTGACTCGGCCACTGAAGTGTCAATGGTGTGGTCAAGTCGGTCGGTCAGATCGTAGGTGCTTTGATTCTCGGCTTCCTTCTCGACAAGCTGTCCATGCAGCGACGAAACCGTGGCCTCGTCGGACTCGCAGTTACAGCCATCTTCACTGTCATCGCCTATAGCTGGGGTATCAAGTATCAGCTGCCTATCACCCGTGCTACTCACTGGCCCCGCAAGATCAACTACGAGGACGCCGCCTTCGCTGAGCCCATGGCCATCTTTGTTCTCTGGGACATTGGCGATGCTTTCTACCAGGGTCTGGCTTATTGGATCATGGGCGCTATCACCAACGACCCCTTCGAGCTGGCTCGTTTTGCCGGTATGTACAAGGCCGTGCAGTCCGCTGGTGCTGCTACTGCCTTTGCTATGGATGCTACCGAGGTGCTGTACATCAACGAGATTGGTGTCGTCTTTGGTCTCATGCTCTTCTCCTACCCCTTTGCCGGTATGGTGATCTGGAACATTCGCGATTCCAACTACGAGGTTGAGGAGCAGGTCTACATTGACGAGGCTGTCGCCGAGAAGACCAACACCGTCGCTGTCCTTGAAGGTGGTCAACAGCCCGCTTTCGACCGCCAGTCTTCTGGCAGCAGCGAGAAGAAGATCTAGAGCTCGTCTCTTCACTTCATGCTTCGGGATGCAAGGCCCCTGGTCTTCCTCTTGTATAAGTTACCTGTAGATTCTTTTGTCACGAGAAATGGATTGCGGTTCATCCACGCATTGGTCGATTGGCTAGAGCCGCACAAAGCTATGAGCTACAGCATGGGATTCATGCAGGGTCCAACCCTCTTGACGTCCCCTCTCTCTCTCTTTTCTTTTCTTTTACTTCCTTTGCTTCCGACATGTGGGTGATAGAGCAGGTGGCACGTTTGCGCAGGCCAAGATCGCTTTTCGTTAGGTACCACCAACCAACATCAACCCTATGGTCCAACACCAGCTCCCTTCACCTTAATCCCCAAGGCCGCATAATGAGGATGTCACTCGACAAATGATGCCAGCACCTCTGCCCAAAATTGGTGAAGGTTGACCATACTCTCAATGGCCAGCTTGACACCATCTGTGCCAACACCATGGTGTTCCAAGGTGATGGTCTAGGTGATGGTCTATGCAGTCTACCATCCACAATGAGGTGGCTGCCAAAGTGCACCTGTGGTGGAACCTCTTCAAACCTGTTGCTAGCACAGTCAAGGCCGTTTTCGCCTTGGTCAAGAAGTTTGCTGCAATCAAGCCATTGCCAATCTTGGTGGTGGGAGCCAGGGCCAACCTCAAGGTCTATTGGGTGGGACCCACTGCTGATGTTTCTGAGGCAGAATGTGGCATACTGTTCCTTGTCATCAGACAAACATCAACAGGTTTCTCAACAATGGGGTCATTTACCTCCACCTCCTCTTGTCATGAGGACAGACTGATATTAATGATTGATTGTGTTCACCTGTGCATGGTTCCTTGATGGTTGATTGGGGCCTTCCTCCCAGACCTCTTTTGTGTATGCCTCCCAGTAGTGGTGCTACAACTCAATGCTGGCTTGATTCTGAGGGCTCAATTCAATGCTGTGGTCAACATGATTGTGGCTACTCACAACCTATATGGCATGCTGACAGAGGGTGGAAACACAACAACTGAGGGAGAGGATGTTACTGATGACAGCAGATCTGATGAGGGTACAGATGACAGTGATGATCAGGATGAGGATAGAGGACAGCTTAGAAGAGGAGAGTGAGGCAGCTGAGCAATGCAAACATGCAGACCAACTGGCCTCTTTGGGGCCATCCAAGCACACTTGCTTGGCAATGCAACCTTCAGCACCCTCAGCACTGACAACTGATGCAATTAACAACAAACTCCTAAACCTTATACAGGACCTGTACTGCCAGGGAGAGATACTCTGTTTTCTGGCTCTGGATGAGACAAAGCCCTACATGCCTCATAAGCACAAATCAAGGACCCCCAGGAATGCTCTCACACTTCATCCAAGCACCACAAACTGAAGCATGCAACTTCAGTGCCTGAACCCATGTTGTGCTGCTCACCTACTCAGATGGCCACAGACAGTTGCATGTTCCAGATTGGCAATATCAGGACTGGCTGCATCCTCCCAGGCTACTGTACCTGCCTGGCATGGGTCAACCACCCAGAGGAGGTGTGTGCCATGGCAGAAAAGGTGAAGCTACACAGATTGAGGCAATCTTCAATTATGGATGTCCACTCCTTGGATGGTGACTCTGGTGACTGAGATCCAGGACTTGATCTCTCCAACACAAAGGATTTGCATGACACTGACTGCAGCAGAGAGACCAGGATGAAGCTCATGACTGCTGGCATGGTGGCTCTGAAGATTATTGGCTAAGATTCCTGTGCAAGGTTGGTGTGACTGCAACTGCCTTGACAGCTCCTCTTGATCACTTCTCCACATCATAGCATTTAGCAAAGTTGTTTATCAGCGGGTTTGACAAAGCTTCGACGTGATTGCTGCCCTTTTCCTCTTGGTTCCATCTTTCTATGCAACGATGCTTTGAGACCATGAACATGAGACTCGACGAGTTCAAGAGCAAGCTTGCAGTCACAGCTCCTTCTGTGGCAAGGTCCCCCGAGTGGCTGCTGAAGCTGCTGCAAGACGTTCCAGGCCTACCAGCACATGTGGTGCCGCATAACCGCCCCACACATGCACATATTCAAAGCGCGATTGCAGCGGCAACTTTTCACCCCGCAATTGAAGCCTGTCTCCATCTGATTAACGTGAGTAAACGGGTTCTACGCATCTGAGAAACTGTGGTGTAGTTCTCTCATACCATTCCGATACCTGATGCACTAGAGCTGATGTTGAAGTCGTCTTGTCTGCGCTTCCACAGGGCGACTTGTACTCGGCACACTTCCTTGTTCGTAAAGCACAGGGAGGCAGCCGCTACTTGGATTGGTTGCACGCCGTACTTCACAAGTTGGAGGGTGACTTTCGAAACGCCAAGATGTGGTATACCGACCTTGGCAACAACAACGATGTGTTGCAAGCTTCTGAGGACGGCTCGTCGTCAAATGCAGGGGGAAAGCACCGCAAAGCTCCTTCCTTTGACAGGTTTCACGAGTTTTGGTTTGTGTCAGCGGCCAACGGAGGTATGGGCAGCAGGAAAGATGCTAAGAGCCTCAAATTGAACGGCTGTGATGCTCTTCCGAACGCACTGCAGCTGACAGCACACGGCCACACTGATCTCGTATTCCTAGCCACTCTAGCTTCGAAGGCCGTCTCTTCCAAGGCTCTTGACAGCGAGCAGGTCAAGCGCAAAATAGAAAAACATCACAGCGCAACCACGCTGGCGGAAGACAAGATCAACGACTCGCAATCGTCTTTCGACCTAGATGAGCTTCGGTCGCTCTACGATCAAATGACGCGGCAGCTCCCAGACTACCGTATCATGTTTGACACAGCTCGAGTTGATCTGGATGCTGGGAGCTATGGTGCAAGACTTTGGTTGGTGCGAGTACACCATGGCTGATGCAATCGAAGCTCTAAAGATGGAATCGACACCCGCACAGCAAAGCGTCGATGAGACTCGAAAGAGCAAGGCATCCAACATGGTTCTGAACCCGGGACAGGGACAAAGGAAGTTTTGATGCCTCATGCAAAGACAGCGTCTGTCTTTTGCTAGAATGACACCTACTGAGTAACACGGTCGCTTTGCAGCCTGTACAGACTTGTGGAGTGCAATCGTATTTGACGTGTTCTCTGGGCGAAGAGCTGTCATTCTCAACAAGTCTTCGGAGCAATGAAGCACAGCCGTTCCCTTGCAGAGAGTTTGAAGTGCAGCTCAACCAAGGTTGCTGTCTGATGAGTTCGTTGGTAAAGAGCTGAATCTCGTTGGCGTCTTGTCTCTTGTGCAGAAGGCTGTTGAAGTAGGCGAACGAAGCACGTATCACTTTTCATGCACTGTCCCGCATTGCCGGGTAAATTCAGTGGTAGAGCGTCACCGGGAAAGGGTGCTGTGCATAGAGTTGCACTGCCAGACTCGCTGACTTCTGCCGGCGACGAGATGCGTCTCAATGACACGCATTGTCAACTTGTGTCTTTCCACGACCAACCATTACGATCGAATCATCAGACCCACCGCAAATGTCGCAATCGCATGCATTCAAGTATGCTCCCGAGTTCTTGCAAATTGCCGGACCAATGCTGGCCATGGTGGCACAACGGACACCACCAAAGCTGCACGAGGTAGAAAGACACCGCATCAACCTCGACACGCACCTACGTAGTCTTGGCGAACGTGCAACGAAGCAGCCAGTAGCAGTCACGACACAGGATCAAGACGCGCGACGGCGCTACGATCGATGTTCCAGGTTTCGCCCGAGCAGTGACAAGAGAACGGTGCAGCCGTGTTGCATATCCATGGAGGAGGCATGATGTCCGGTTCGGCAGACGCTTTCGTTGCATCGGGAATGGTCGGCGCTCTTGCAGCAGCCAGTGGTGCAACCATTTTCAGCATCGAGTACCGACTCGCTCCTGAGCATCAGCTAGATGGCCTGGTCAACGACTGCTACGACGCACTGGAATGGCTGTCGTCCAACGCAGCCTCGCTAGGTATCGACAACAAGAGAATCGGTGTATTTGGCGAATCGGCTGGAGGCGGCATCGCAGCGGGAGTAGCCTTGCAAGCTCGTGACAAGGCGTTCTCGCCACCTCTCCGCAAACAGATCCTCATCTATCCTATGCTGGACGACCGTAACCTCGAGGCCGATGAGCGACTCTCGCCTACCGCAGTGTGGAGCTATGAAAACAATCTTACTGGCTGGTCGGCTTTGTTGGGCAAGGGTGTAGCAGGCACCGACCAAGTCGACGGACTGGTCAAGTACGCTGTTCCGGCGCGAGTCAAAGATCTGTCCGGCTTGCCCGATACCTACATTTACGTTGGACAGCTCGACATTTTCATCGAGGAGGATCTTGAGTACACTCGTAGACTGCACAAAGCTGGTCTACAGGTCGACTTCAAGCTTTACAAGGGTCTGCCTCATGCTTGGGAACTATTTGGCGGACAGAACACGGCGACAGGCAAAGGCATCATGCTCGAAAGGATCCGAGTTCTTCAAAGCATTTAGATTTCACTTGTACCGCACAGCTCGTTGATGGAATGGATTGCATTAGAATAGCATCTCATCTTCCTTGAAGAGGCTTGAACCCTTCGCGCCGTCGTGGCTCATCAACGTTGCAAAGTACACGCCTACGTGGCGCTGCGTGTGGGGATAGAAGCGATCCGAGAGTTTATCAGCGATGGGATCACAGACAAAGCGGAGAGCCGTGCGAGGGGCGTCGGCGCATTGACTGCACAAGTCAGAAGCGTCGAATCATGTGACCATAGTGAGCTCTCTCGCTGCCATCGAAGGTAGACCTTTCACAGATCACTTGGTCAAATGACGTGAACCCATGAGAGGCTCATCGGGATCAAGCCTTGCATGAAAGCCCTTCAATTCGGTTGAACATAGATCCGTGTTCTCGGCTCACACAGGGAAAGCTTATTGCAATATCAAGGCTCTCGTCGAGAGGCGATGGGCACGGATGCCTAAGCTTCGTAATTGAACGAATCTTCATCGATACACTGCTCGCTTTCCTCATGGGCAGTATTGAGCGTGCAAGAGTTTGAGCCCTGTGATCTAGTGGAAGCGATATCTCTGTCGTCCATTCGACGGTGAGGACTGGTCATCCCCACAGCTCCGAAGTTGCCGCTTCAACCCTGTGCACGCACCGCTCTTACCTTTGCGCTGTCAAAATCGGCGATGAGATCAACGGCATGTTATGAAAGCGGCTTCAACGTCGCATTCCATCTGACAGCCCGCAATGCGGCTTATGTCCTCCGAGTCCAGCGAAACAGACTGCACACTGCATATGCGTCTTTCGTCTCGATCAGCTCTCACCTTGCAGGAGAACTTCTTCAAATGAGATGCATGTCGTTCGCCGTCACGCTTGCTACAGAAGGGACCCAGCAGACTTTCCGCTGCTGTCGCCATCTGCCCTCGACTCCTTCGAAGGGTTAGGGGGAGCATCAAGACCAGCCTCGAAGGCATAAAGAGGAAGGCGATGGGAAGACAGGATCCCCATCAATCAACCATTCCAATCAACTATCTCAGCACAGCATCAGAGCACAACGTCAAAAGACCACCTCCTTCAACTCTCTTCGATACATAAGATCAAACACACTCTCCACATTTCATTCAAGACATGAAGCTCACAATCGGCCTCTCCGCTTCTCTCCTTGTGCTCGCCTCGATCGTGGCCGCTTCGACGGTGAACGAGGCCAAGACCGACATTATCGCCATCGATGGTGCCGTTGACAATCTCTATCAGCACACTCAAGTGCAGTCGCTCAACTACTTTAACGGCCTTGCGATCAAGCAAGCTTCCGACGAGCTGACCTCCGCGCTTTCGAAGGGCGCTACTTGCGTCCAACAGCTTGAAGAAAAGCCGACGGACAACGATGCACAGTTGATCCTCCAAACCCTCAGCAAGACGGAAGTTAAAGTCAAGTCCACGGTGGATCAAATGATCAGGCTCAAGAGCGGGTTTGAGAACCTGTGCTCAGCAAGGCCTCGGAGAGCGTTGCCGAATTCCAAGAGCAGACCAAGGCTTTTGCTGGACAGCTTGTCAAGCTCGCCCCTCCTCGAGAGCAGACAGCTGCTCAAGCCCTCGCCAAGAAATTCAACGATGACCTTGATCGATGCAATGCTGCTTACAATGGCAATGCTCAAGCTCAGACGGCGCCTGATGCCGGTCGTCAGACCGCTCCTGTCTCTGGCGGTCGTCCGTTTGGTACACAGGAGAGTGCAGTGGCTGGTACGTCTGGTAACGCTAATCAGCCAGCCGCCGTCGTCAGCGAGACGAACAGCAAGCTCACTCGCAAGTCCAGGCTTAGTGACCAGGACGAGTAGAGGTCGAATGGTGGCATCTCGTAAACACTTGCCTGAGGATCCATCTTCAAGCGAGTTTGCAGCTTCTCCTTGTTTCTCCCTGATCCGCTCTGTAGTCCCGTCACAATTGCGTTCTAAATCTCTCTGTCAAGCTCACACCAATTCCGTCGACTGGCTGTCTCACTAATCAATATGTGTGAATGAGAGTTTCCGCCCGTTTGCAGTCAACGATGAGAGACAAATTGTGTGAAGCCTTCGCGAGGCCGTGTGGGAACCCGTTGTGATTGACGTGTGGGAACCTTTTTTTTTACAGTCTTGGAACGCGAGACTCGACAAGGCACCACCGAGCGTCGGTTATACGCAACCCGTACCGCCGAGCCCTGAGATGTTATTACCGACAAGAAGAAGCGGAGTAGGACTCACTTTGAATGTGATCAGGTCAGAATCCTATGTGAAGACTCTTGTCACTCCACCATCTCTTCTATCCATCATCCACATTGTATCACAACATGCCCTCTCCTGTGAGTTGATAGACGCAGCATCGGTATCACGCTTGATTCGCAGCGGTCGCTGATGCAGTTGACTCGACTCCTGTCTCTCTGGCTTGCTACGCATCCTTTGTGCTCTCTCTCGCACGATCAGATCCGTTACTCTCTTCCTCAAGGACCCGCCGTGACCGCGGTGGCTGCTATCGCTGCCTACTACTTTGGCAGAGAGAATCCTAGCTTCGCCAACGTATTTGGAGGCACAGCCAACCTGGACAAGTGGTTCTACATCCTCGTCAAGGTTCACGCCGCCGAGGCCGCTGCCATGTTCGTCTACTCGCTGTACCGCGGCGCCGACTTGGTCACCACCATCAAGTACACTCTGACTCAGTTCGTGGTGGGCTTTCCCACTTACTTCCAATTCAAGAAGCTCAACAAGTGAGAGCGCAAACAACATCGCCAACCACGAGCCAATGATTAATATCTGAATGGATTGTCGCAACTCGAACCTTGTGCTTCTGCAATTGTATTGTATCGTATGCGGTGCAAACGATCTCAATGGCGTTGATCACAGACAACATCAGCTCTCGTTTGCAATCAAAGCGTTTCGTTCGACTTGCTCGACTGATCTTGTGCAGACCATGTTGCAAAGATTGCAAGAGAGCAAAGTTCCCGCGGCTTTTGTGCATGCTTAAATGAGCCTTCATTATTTTCCGGATTCGATGATTCAGCTATCTTCACTCTTTAAGTTGACTATCGATCGGCGCCTTCCTCGGTATCGATTTGGCTGGGCGCGAGCACCGCTGCTCACCCGGTTGATCGTGTTTCTATGCACTCCTCGACTTCGCGCTTGACAGGTATGCGGTCATCGCTCAGCCCCAACATTCAGGCGCCTCATGCTGAGCGCCTCGAGCAGATCGCGCCAATGCAAATGCACGTAGATGCTCAGCACCATCCTCGACAGCATCAAGAGAAGTACATCAAGCAGCTTGAACTTGACATTTGCGCAATGCGTCACCGGACTCAGAATCAGCAGGAGGAGAGCGACCATCTCCGGGATGCGCTTGCAGCGACGTGGGTTGATAACGAACTTTTCAAACAACAGATCACCTTCGTCAGTGAGGCACGTCAATCGGAACAGACTTATCTTTCCATGCAAGCGTTCCCACCTTCACGATCTTGAAGGTACTCTCGTAGCACGTGCCTTGCCGTTCAGCCGTCGCTGAAGCCATTCCTCGAGCTCCTCAGATAGCGAATGATCTGCCCGATCATCAAAGTCCTCGTGGCTGGCTTAGCGGATTTCTAGTCAGATGATCAGTGATGTTGGAGAGCTGCACTTATCAAGGAGGGTTGGAGGCACACAATGTCACACTTTCACAGCCGCAGAACAGGCCCCTGATCCTCCTAAGAGACTCATCGCAGCACGGAGTTGATCAGGGTAGGCTTAACCGAACATGGACGTACGAGACCCTGAGACCGAGGACGACAAGAGCAAGCTGCAGCAGACTTGTGTCTCGTCTCAAAGCCCTGACACTCCGGTCAGAGGTCATATTTCACCGTGTTGAGAAATCGTATGAATCCTTCCATAATCTATTATAGCGAACCCCCCCGCATTACGGGCCTGCCTCGACCATGATGAGTTTGTGGGAGGTCACTCAAGGTTGGTCCCCTACTTTCCGTCCAGGGCAACTCCCCCATCCAGAAAATGCTACAAGTTCGAACGTATGCGCGCGTCGCAGAAGCATCATTTTGCCGCTGCTAGGACAAAGTTGTCGTCATGTCAAATTTCACGTTGCACTCAAAGACCGAAAAGGAGACAACAAGGGGATAAACTGAATTTACACTGGCTTCTAAGACTCATCCTTGGGAGAGTCGCGAATGCTGGGCGGATGCTGAGAATGAAATCCGACATGAAATTGGCCGCGGCTACTTCTCGGCCGTTTCTATTTGAGGATCCCTGAAATTGGCGGGCGGCGGGTGGGCGGGTACTTATCGTGTATTTCTAATTGTCAGGGTCCACATTATTGGCCGCGCTATGACCGCGTGAAAAATGCGCTGGCTGCTCATTCATCCCAAACACGTGCGAGACTGAACGGCACACCTGCATACTCATGGTGGCTTCGATGTAGTACCGTTTCGACATCACAGACGAGCGCGGAACAGGTTCAACATGGACTCAATCGGTTTACTAGCAATCGTTCACCATGCGACATGTGGCTCTGTCTTGAGTAGCTCTGCAGCTCCTGTTGTAGAGCTGGAACTCCGTTGAAGTCAAGCAGCCCAGCGCTTCTGGACAATTTGACAACGCAGTGAAAACGAGATCCCGAGATGAATCTGACTGTGAATTGCTCCAAATCCGCGAACCGTCATCATGCTGCATGGTCAATGAACACAGCAGAGCAGCCAGTGTCACAATTCCGCTCTTCCGACTTGTTGGCCTCTGAGCATTTCCTATAAGAACGACCGATGCAGTTACCATCGTAAGCTAAAGGGTAATACGAGGGCAATCGGAAGTAGAGGCCCACAGGAGTGGGAAGCAAACCCACTGCACCTCGAGGCCAGCGGACTCTCCTCAAGTACTCACAGGACTACGGAAGCCGGGGGTCTGGTGTAAAGCGTGGGAATCGAAGGGAGCTAGCTGGTCAAGACAAATTTCAGTTTGCTTGTGGGAAGACACTGCACTTACACCTGCGATTCCGAGCTTCGCTTTTCTACCCTTGTCGACGAAACATGCCAGTCCGAAGTCAGAGATTTTGCGTCCCCAGACGGGTCAAGAAGGACTGTTGGACGCAGAACAGGCACGAACGAGCTTATTGCGTAAGCTCCTTATCTTTCCAGATGTGTCGTACACCACTAGGCTTGTCGGCGATATTCACTGTTTTCAGGCTTCATATCTCGGTGAAGGATTGAGCTGGGCCGAGTCCTGTCCGTGTGCAAGTAATGCAGGGCTAAGATGAGTTGAAGAGTGACTCGGTCTGGTTTGACTTGCTCAAATATCGAAAGTCGGTGTTCGACTCTCAGGCTTGACGGAGTAACGTGACGAGGGAAGTCAGTACAGCAAATAAGAGAGTGTGATCAAGATTCAGACCTTACTTAGGGAAAGTGTTTCAGGTATACTTACCTTGGTGCATGCAGATATTCGATGTATGTGGCTAGATTTGTTGAGCAAAGCTCGAACATGCTGTATACGCAGCCGGGTTCTTTCCATGCTTCTACAAAGCGAACAATTGCGACGTGGCTGATCAGTTTGTTGATGCGAATTTTATCTAGTGCTAATCGACGCTCTGCTTGATTTTTGGGACAGACGATCTTGATCGCAACAAGCTGAAGATGTCACGCAGTAAATCAGAGAGAGGTGATTAGTAAGCATCATCACCTTTCCTTCAGTCATTAGGCTACCAAGCTTACAATGTTGTTTTCGGAGCATTTTGTTTCATAGATCTGGCCAAAGGCACCTTCGCCTAGTAGCCTAGCCGCTTCGCACACCATGCTGATCGTCCTTCTTGATAATCTGAAGAATGGAGAATGGATGGAATAAAAAGGATCCAGGTGGAAAAGCTTCGGGACTATATACAAGCAGTCGACGTTCCGCGACCATACTAAAGGATAACGCACACAGATGGAACCATCTGCGGGGAAGCAGAGGAAAGTGCCTTATAACCAGGGAGGTCGGTTGTTTCTGGCAGCGCCGAGGGGATTTGGGCAGCAAGAGAGCAGCTTCTACGCAAGAACGTTGAGTGCCTCGTTTTCTAGTTGCAGAGAAAGCGGCCAAGGCTATTCCAGCCATAGCAGGTTTTGTCTGAGGTTCCAAGCCATAGGGTCCCCTACGTGCGTCAACAGCGCTGCCCTAAAGCGTACATTGCCTCCTAGCGAGCCGAGCGCTGCTTGGATCACGAGGTCAAGGGCACGTGCCCTGTGGTATTACCACTTACTATACCCTATGCTGGCTTTGTCTAGCGTCGTGTGGTCCGTGTAAGACGTCAGTGCAAGGGTTTGACGTAGGAGGTTGCAGAGGTTCGCGTCGTTCGACGCCTGCCCTGTTCCTCAGGGACCGGGATGTTACCGTACCGCTGGTGATTAGTTGATCGGCTATCAGAATTGCCGGTATGCAGCCGTAACCAGCAACCACAACGAATGTTCAGGAACCAAAGGGTCTAAGCGTAGCCGTAGGAACTGGACTCAAGAGTTGTGCCTTCTAAGAAGCTCGCTTCTGACCCTTGGGCCTTGGCGGATGTGGCGTCTCCGGTCCTATGGGCCCAAGCTCTCCTGTGGATCACACAGAGATTGTTGGCCATCTGTTGCTGCGATAATATGGAAAGCACATGCTGAGCAGCCAACTCCCTAACACAGGCCTCATGCGGGAAATCTCAGGTGATCTACACAAGATGGTGGATTTATGGCACTTCGTTCACGGTTGCGATTGCACTCCTCAGCTGGTGTGCACGAAGAGCAAGAATGACTTGCATTCGTTCTGAGGCTGTCTTTTCAGCTGGCACAGTAGCTGCTCAGCTCTTGAAAGCACTCATGAACAAAGATACCACATGCGCATGTATATAAAGTCCATCCATGTTCACGATTGACGAGATAACTTGGAAACGTATCACTTACGAGGTAGACATAGGGCTAGTTGCCTTGGACGAAGTTGCCATAGATGCTGACAACTCTGCCAGTCGCTCTGCCACACCATTGTACACCGAGCTCAAGGTCACACCTCAAGAAGTCGATGCAGTTCCTGGGATGTTTGAACTTATCGAGTCCATTCAAGCGTACATATTGCCTTCTGACCCCACGAATGGCACAGAGAATGTTGCAATCATTTTTGCGGCAGTCATCAGTGCCCTTCGCACAAGTGACATCCAGACCAAACGGCATGACAGTCAACCGCAATACTTCAGCTACATGTTTCGCGGCGAAGGCTATCAGGTGAGTTTTACCTTTGGCTGTTCTGTTCAGCATCCTACAAGAGTGGCTGACATATAGATTGGGGCTGAAAAGATTCCTTTGTTGGAGTCTTCCGCTCGAACGCCAACCACTACAAAGTCTTTAGAATGTCAAGGGGCATCGACAAACCAACGGCACCGTCAACTAACAAAAGAGAAGAGACATATGAGAGCTGCAGCTCAAGAAGCTTGCAGGCGGCATACAGTCTTCCTGCAGAAGCTTTTCAAGAAGCAGCATACTGTTGCACAAGCCTTGTCGCTTCTGGTATACGATGCCTCGATCCAACCAGCCAGCAAGATTGCAGAACATGAGACTCCAAGTAACTTCACTACAGCTGCAATAAGAGATGTGCTTGGCCAGCTCCTTGATAGGGAGAACAAATACCAATTGGCAACAAGAAGAGTGTACCAGGCCTATGCACAGCTCGGCTGCTGCTTCGTCAAGCTCATTGCACAGAACAGCAAAGGAACTCCACCATCCCCTGAAACAAAGGCATTCCACCAAGCAGGATTTGTGATCATAGATAGGGCAATGGAAGGGTGGATATGACGGGGTGAGCTATTGCAATCAGCTCTTATCAAGCGCCTCAAGCGTGCAAGAAAGATCTTCCTGCTTGTGCAATGCTTTGGTCAGCATGTCCTTGGCGATGATGCCTTGACGATGCGATTGATTGACAGAACCACTTTCCAGGCTTTCTCGATCTTATTGAGATCCACTATCTTGAGCAGTGGGCAAGAGGCCGACGACATGGTCGTGAGCCTGTCTGCAATCGGCGACCTGGGTACTTAGACCTGTCTCTGCACAACGAAAGACTCTAGTGACACGGTGTCACTAGGAAGAGTGAGTTCCTTCGTCGACAGTGCGCAAAGTTGCTTCAGTACTTCGCTTCGGACTTGAGCCTGTAACGAAGCGCGTGCGAGCAAACCAAGAGGTGATGAATCTACCACACCATGATCTACAAGTTAACAAATTTCTGCGTGTAAACTGTCGGACATTCATGTAATCTCAAAAAGGTAGCGTAGCTAGCCATGGAACCTCAGACATGGGCAATGAACCACATCTGCCCCTACCTGACATTGAAATTTGTGTCAACAGCGCGTTAATTTTACCGTCATGCGAAGCCCCAGATTCTGCACCACGAGGAGATTCATGTGAGGTTCGACGAAGAGCAGAAGTGAAACTGTGCCTCTCCTACAGCAATTTTCTCGCATTGTTTCGGGTCTTTGCACCATACCCTTCGCTCATCGGGGTCCTATCATACAACGATCTTCACTTAACTCAGCAGGTACTCCAAAATTTACACTCGCTCTGGCAATCTATCCTATACCGTCTGTGACGTTCGGTTTTCGAAATGCACATTAGGAAGCACTTTAATCTTATGCAGGGTTCCTCTCCAGGGTCCACTCTATTTACAATGAGGGCTGATGATTCCATTTTACTGTTCATTGTCTTATCTCCCGCAGTGCCATTGCCCTAGAATCTTGCAGAACCCATCAAGCTTAGCCAAAGACGACAAATCCGCTGACGGTATCGAGGATCAGATCGAACTTCTCTTTTCAGTCGTTGCGCTTGAACGTCTGCGTCATACCCTCTTCACGAGAGGCAACAATATCATCAGCACGTCGTATCCTGACCGTGTCCTTCTTGTCTCCGCTCGCAGTTGCCACCATTTATCCTGGAACTCCGGCGTTGAGCATCAGCACCAAGTGGAGTCTGACGCTTGCTCTGCCACCGCAGACACAAACCTCTCCCCTGCCAGGTCTTGACGCTGTTCCATCAAGATGCGTTTGCTGTTGGTTGCTATCTCAAGTGCAGAGACATACGAGTGGACATGCTGCGATACAGGCGATCGAAGACTCAGGTAGACCCCAACACAAGAACGAGGACGACGTCACCTTCGCCACTGTCTGTTGTTTCAAGGCTTGTCGCTGTTCTTGGACAAATTCACAATTCATTTGCTATCATGACCGAGCACTAGGGCGTGCTTTGAATGTGTACCTAGACAGTGCGATGGCGGCGAAGAATTGAGGCTGACGTCTCAATCAACAATCTCAATCAACAATAAGCATGTGAAGTGGAGCTCCAGTGCCAAGCTCTCTCGTGCTGTAGCCGGACTTGATATTGTCTCAGACATGGAACACTTTGTGCCAGAGCTGCTTTTCATCCAATGAAAGCAAAGGGATGGCAACGGATCAACAGGCGGCGGAGCGATTTTTCAATGCGCTCAATTCGTGTTTGAGCCTTCGGTTGGCACGAATGAGTTGCTGCAGCTCAATGAGGCAGCTGCCTGCGTAGAAGTCGGTGAACTCGCTGAAGACAGTTCTGCACGCATCACCCGCAGTCATAGTGGGGACGCTTGTTCCGTCCGCCTGAAGAGCTGAGCCGCACAAAGATCCACTACCTTCACCAGCCCCTGCATGCCCTTCACTTCCTGCCCAGATCCCGTGCGCGTGGACTTCCTTTTGCCTACCGACGTCGACGTGCTGGTTTCAGCAGTACAGTTCGAGATGGAGGGGGAGGATCGCATCCTGACGGCCTCGAACGGCTGCTGTTGAACACGAACCAATATGGCAGGGCCAGATCGACTGTTCGACGTCCATGGGTAGACAGTGAGCTTGACCGGTGCCTTTGGCGCTGAGTGCGGTTCCTTGTGATGGTCTTGCACCGAGATACATCTGCCACACTGAAGTGCTTCGAGAAGGTCGAACGAGCTTGTGACCACAGGCAAATCGTGCACATGTCTACCCACGAGGTTGATATCTTCTACACCAAGGATCTCATGAATGGGACCTGTGGAACCAAGAATGATGCCACTGTGCGAGATCTTCAACCATGCTGATAGCTCGGAAGAGAGCAGATCTTGCCTGACAACGTTCCACGGCAGCATGTGTACCGGGTAAGGCCGACCGCTGCATACAACAATATTGCGCTGCTCGGATGTATCGATGCACACTTTACCGGTAATTGCGATGGGTGAAAAAGCGCCATCTCGGCAAGCCATATGCACGATCAGATCGACCCGTCGGTGCGCTTTGACCGTGGTCATCTTTTGGCAGTCCGAACCCGATCTCTCGCCGTCTGGGAGCGTCGTGGCTTCTTTGAGAGCTCGCGAGAAGGGAACAACGATCTCTTCAAGGTGCAGACCCAGAATGCGTTCCACCGAGGGCGACATGTACAGGACGTTAGCCTTCAATGACAGAACGAACACGATATCATGCAAGTTGACGACAACGGCATCATGCCACTGATCAGAAACATCAGCGAAGGACGGCAAACCAGACGAGTGCATAGCGATGGCCGCGCCTACTTTGGAATTGGATGTACTGTGAGATGGATGAGACTTGACAAGCGGGGTCTTTGGCGTTTCTGGTGACGGAACCAGGGTTGGTACGGCATTAGCGGCGGAGTCTTGTCGACAATGACGGCGAACAATGGGGCAGTCACCCTGAAAGGATGAACGCGGGTGCGTGTCGATGGGGGTTGCGCCGGTTTGCGTCATGTGACCAAGACGTCGACGTTGCTGAATGGTGAGGTCTTTGTTCGATATGGGAACGCTGGTATTGCGTTTGCTGGACAGCGCTTCGGACCAGCCGATAGCATTGGCGTTGAGAACGGACCGGCTCAAGCTTGATGCCAACGAGCGAGATCCCGGATGACCAGCCTTGAGAATGTTGCTAGTCTCGACTATATCGGCTAGACGCTGAGCATGGTCTGTTGCAAGGTTACTGTGATAGCCGTTCAGAGTCTTGTTGGCGTTGCGAGGTAAAACTTGTGAAGCAAGGCCATCGCGGCTGGTCGGGCTAGCAGGGCTCGATCGGAGAGAGGGATCAATGTCTTTGGTCCCGCCGCCCAGATCTATGACATCTTCAAATGACGTGCTGGAAGTAATGGTGCCAAGAGAATGTACCATGTCATCCTGCAGACTTTGTGCACCCTTCGGTGTCTGAGTGCTGTCGTTCGGAAAGTTAGACGGCATGGCGTCCGAGAGCATTTGGGACGTGTCTGAGAGCCTCGGAGGTTGGACTGTGTAGTATGAGGGCAGGGACAAGAAGCTTTCCGATTCGGCACGGCCAGCTTGTTCCTGGTAGTGGCCTGCAACGCCATGTGAAACTCCGGGAGTACCAGACGGCGATAGACCGGAGAGAGAGTTGCCGTCGCGGGGAGGACGAGTGACGGGGCCAGGCCAGCCATTTGCGTAGCTGAAAGACATCATGGATGCTGAATCATTTCCGGTGATGATGTCGGGCTCGGCAAGAAACGCGCTGATCATCTTCTCCGTATCGATGTCCAGAAGACTGGCGTCGGACCGGGTATGTTGCAAGGAAGGAGTGGAAAGCATGTTGGCAAGTGAGATGATATGAAATTCAAGTGACGGCGAAAGGAAAGCTGGCGGTGGGTTTTCAGGAGTCGATCATGTCGACTTGGGCTGTACAGTGGATGTATGAATTGGATGGGTCGAGGATTTAGCCAAAAGTGGCTGTTTTCGTCGATGACAGCATGCCATGAGAAAAGTAACGTCTGCTTGCAGCCAGAGCAGATGCTTCGTCCTCATGTCGGACCGAATTGAATCCTCATCGCTAGATGAGAATGAAAAGAGTGACCATCAAATATAGGTAGTGATGACCGATTTCGCCGCTTGAGCCTGGAGGAGAGACAGCAAAACTGTCGAGAGGAATCGACTCTGATATGCTTGAAGTAGGTACCAAGACGAGATGGCGTTTGTCAATGGTGAGAGGAGAGGAAGTTGAAGCGGCATTGCTCTGCAGTACACTGCGCTGCGCTGCAAGGAAACGAGGGGCACTAGGGTTTGAGGAAAGCCCTCATGGACGCAGTCTCTCTGTAGCGTGGGTAGGCGTGGTGCCGCGCGACAGCCGAGTGCTCGCGGAAAGCGGATGGGCTTGGTATGGCCAAGGACATACAGAGCAGAGAGGCAAATCGACATACGAACCATTTGCTTTTTCCCTTTGCCAGGAAAACGAGGTGGCGTTTTGCGGGTAATTTTTCACACAGGCGACATGGCACTGTAGCGGGAGACACACCCAAGTCTACGCCACACGAGAGCGTCCCGAAGCGTGCGTGAAATGAGTGCAATGTTGTCGGCGCCTCGTCAGATTTAATCGGGAAGAACAGAAGCGAGAAAGAGCTCAGCTATGCCAGAAGATTGGCTGTGCGGATGCAAGGCCGTGAGAAATTAGGACATTGCCCTTTCCTCGTAGAGCTCGCACATAACTGGACACAAGATTTAGGCTATATCATGTCCCGAAGCTGCAAGCGACGATCATTCGGCGTTTGAGAAACGGGAAAGACAGAGAAAAAGACGAGCTGAATTCGAATTGCTGAGTCATACAATCCGGAGAAACCATCGGTTGGAATAGTAGGTCATTGGTGTCCTCATCCCAAAGAAATGTTAATTCACACAAGTCCGATTGGTGAAGCAAGCGTTTCACTGAGTTGAGCGCGACGAACCTTCATTGGGTCACCAGCCCGCGAACGCGCCGCTCCCTTTGTGCTTTCGACTGCAATATGGTATTTGGGAACGCGGAATGCGCTCATTTAACTCCTCGCTTCCCTGAGAATAACTTGTCTAAGTCGGCTGCACAGACCAAGAACAGTTTGCGATTCCCTTGAGAGTCAAAACAACTTGCTGACACCACCCCATTCTATTCATCGCTCTAAATGTGGTGCGGTGTTGAGTGCGCATCTGCGACAAAAGCATGGTTAATGAAAGAGTGAAGCTTGCACTTGCACAGGACGGACTCAATCAGCTAGCTTTCTGAAATCATTCGGTGAAATGCTCTAGTGCTTACGTAGCAGCCTCTAATTCCGGGTGGAAGACTTGGTCCTACGGCAACTGATCTACCAAACGCTCGTAGAGTGGCGAAGTATTGAGTCTTCAAATTATTAGACAAACTGGATAAATTGGGTGGACGACCGTTCTACAGAGCAAGCAGGAAGCCACCTTCGACACGTTGAACCTTCGATAGGTAATGAAGAAAGTCAAATGGGCGAACCCTGCGCGAAAATCCATCGGCCTAGTCACTCTTCTTGACGTCGGAGCGGTCAAGGTTCATGATCTTGTTCCAGGCAGCAACGAGATCCTTTTGAAACTTCTCGATATTGTCAGACTGAGCGTAGTTTTCAGCCAGGGCACGGAGCTCTGCATGATGGCCAAAGATAAGGTCAGCACGCGTGGCAGTCCACTTTTTTGGCCTGACTTGCGGTCGACACCGTCAAAGAGGTCACCTCGGCCATCAGCAACCTTCCACTCGGTGCTCATGTCGAGCAAGTTGACGAAGAAGTCGTTGGTGAGCTGACCACGATGCTGAGTCAGAACGGCGTGATCCGAGCCGTCGTAGTTGAGGCCGAGGGAACGGAGACCACCGACGAGAACGGTAAGCGAGGGTGTAGCGAGGGTGAGCAGGTTGGCCTTGTCTTGGGCATCACGCTGAACAGCATTCGTGCCACGCCCATGTCATTCATCGTCGGAAACTCATCGACCGAGTTTGATCAGCTCTGCGCCGACTTCTTGCGCCGTCTCGGCAGGGGTCGACGTCATGGCTTGGCCAAGGTGTTGGTGCATTTTTGCCCAGCTCCGCGCACAGGTGGATATCATGGATCTGCTGACCTTGACTGCCAAGACGGTGCGTCACGAGCCGGTGGGGGACGTGCTGGAACGTATCAAGATAGCCGTGCTACATCCACGCAGTCTCAGTACCGCCAGCGCCGCGGCCGACGGGGCGGATACGCTGGTGAAGCTGCTGCTTCACTGTGGAGACATTGTCTACCTCTGCCGATCGCGCGCGTTGGATTCGACCTACGCCGATTGCATCTTCTACGCCATCTGTACCCTCTACGCTCTAGCATTGCTCTGGGCCGAATTCAAGACGCTGTTACCTCCTTCATCGCCGCCGCCGCCAGCAAATGGCCAGATGTTGACGGTGTGCATCGACGATGGCCACGCGACTCCGGAGCGCTGGCACATTCTTTGGGGCAGATGCCGTCTTGTACTGCTCGGCGTTGGAGATCTAAGCCGCCCCGGAGCGGCGCGCAAGATCCTTCACGTATGTGCCGATCACCTGTTGGTCCATTCTGACCGCTCTTCCTGGGCCATCGGACGATTGTTGGGCTCCTTAGCGTCGGAGTTGGTCAGTTCGGCCACCGCAGTGCCGTAGTTGTGGCGCCCTACAATTTTCCCCTTGACCACCACCTCTTTACCTGCGCCGATGAATTCAAGCAACAGGGGGACTAGGGTTAGGATTAGGGATGCCTAACCCAGGAAGCAGGTCTATCTCGACGACTCAGAACTCACAAGATCTGCCCGCAAAAGTGCCACTTTTCGCCTCCTTCTGGATAGTGCCGTCATAGTCTCGTGTTTTCTTGCAAAATACACTAGGCCAGTCTTGGTTCATATTTTTAGCGCATCAATGTGAATGGCATTCGAGCAAAATGACGATGAACAGGCTCATCTGGTGTGAGGAGATCAGGTTGACAGTATATGGTGTACATCCTCGAGGCTTACCATTGAGCTTGTTCTGTTTGTGGAGGAGCAATTTCGCTGTGCCTGCACAGTGGTGTAGTTCCTGCTCTTGTCGATCGAATGACCGCCTTAAGCTGACCATTGGCTGGGCTGAGTTCAGCTGTCCGTGTCTCCCGATATTCACAACGGAAGGAATACCGACGGTGACTTTGACCTCGTTTTCCGTTCGCCCAGCGAGTTTCTGAGATCCAACGTTCAAGTCTTCTTGAGTTGGTTGGAAACATTCCTTGTACACATGATGGATACTTTGAGGAAGTTGAGGCACCACACGATCCAGGTCCTCAGGCTGAAACACGGATGCCGCAGGCTCGACCTTGCCAAGTGAGGTTGTTGAATCAAAGCCAGAGTGAAACAAACAATGTATCATAGCTGCCCTGTACTTCTACTTCACGGCATTGTTATAGTTTGGATTCTCTGCTCATGTGAATTGAGTCCTGCTTCACACAACACTTTAAGCATGGTTCGACTGTAGACCAAGTATAATAGTCGGGCCAAATGCAGCAGCGACTGTTGACTCCTTCCTACGCCTTTTCACCAATTCCTCTTTTGTTGAAGCTGCTTTCCGCTCAAACCCCATCGCACCTTCCTCGCTGCTCAAGCACGACCTGGTCGACCCTAGCACTAATCAACAAGTCCGCCGATTCCACCCAAAAGAACTACGTCGAACTTGATGCTTGGTACCTCGACTTGCTTCGCTATGGCGGCTACTGCTTTGCTAAGGAAGGTGCCAAAAGAGAGAGCACTGCAGAATTCCCACAAGATGCACGAATGGCTCGTGAGATTCCAGCTCGGCTGCGACCGCATTGACCTCAGCTCAGTGCACAAGGGCAAGCTTCCGTTCATCACCGACAAGGGAATGTGCGTGCACTATGCCGTCACCCACGAATACTTTGTCTGGAGGATCCGCTCCGAGCCGGGAGTAGTGGGGGGTTTCTCCGAATCTTGGCCACTGAAGACTTGATCGTGTCGCACGACGCCGTCAAATTTGGCTCTCCCAATCGTAAGGACCTGACTTGCGGCCCCAAGGATTCGTTGACGGAGCCCTGCTCCTTTGCAAGGGATCGCACACGCTCTCGAAGCAGTTTCACGAGGAGACGGCGTGAGAGGAGTAGAACCCCACCTGGACCACTGGAGTGATACGGCTTCACCGACAAGGACATGGAGTGGCGCGAGAACCAGACTGCGAATGTGTCAAAGTATGCGCTGACCTTGGCGATCTCTTGCTCTGAGCCAGTCGTACTGCTCGCTACAATCTCTCGAGCAACACCAAGCACCCTCGCTTCTGCGCCTAACCTGCAATATGCCTAGCATTGCAGATATTGACGACAACATCGTCAGCAAAGGAGCCTGGCTTTCGCAACACTTGCCGACCATGATGCGAACTATCTGCTGGTGCGTCACGGTGCTTGAGCCAGTTGCCATGGCGGCTAGAGAGCTTCCTTGCATCTCAATTTGTCGCAGTCGGTGTCCCGTGTAGTTCTGTGCTTCAATAAGGATGGCGATAAGAAGGTGCAATAGTTGGAGTCAGCAGGGCTTAAGTCTGAGGAAAGGAGGATTAGGCTGTTGGAAAGCACTTAGTGCCTTAGCGAAAGGACCATCTCGTACTTCGGGTTTCTGGGGATGATGAGGGAGAATCCGACCGACGTGAGCGATATCTGCTCTAATTATGGTCACGAGTGTCACAGCACAACCCAGAAGACCGGAGTCGGTGATGGGTCTGAGTAACGGCCGAGGTTAATATGATGATTGGATAGTCTTTGAACTCCTTCTCAGATTCTTTGAGCAAACCCCTCCGTGAGTCTGTTGCAGTACAGTAGGCTATCTGCAAGGTTCGGTCGGAGTCTGACGCACCTTGCTTGCCGATCACCGGGCTGAGGGGGGGTTGGCAACGCTCCTTAGTCTCGCAGGTTTGGCGATATTCTCAGATATGGCGGGACACGCAACATATTGCATGTGGCACGGCGTTCGAACTCGTCACCATTTGCGTCTGTCGAACCAGGTGTGGAAGTGGAATAGCAATGGATACTGGTTTCTCTTAGAAGTTACTTCTAACTGGTCAAACACAATCCGAAATGTCTTCGTTATCTCTAAGCTTCGAGTCTGAATCGACCTCTTTCTGGATCAATTAGGCTTGTTAATGGCTCAGTGAGCCATTATCGTTCGTTTATGAATTCGGAAAGGTCTCAGATGATTGAAGGAAGCTAGCAAGGAAATCATTCCTGCGGAGGCACACAGATCATTAGACCTTTTCATCGTGCGTACTGTGAGTTTGCTCGATCCCTTGCTGAGGCGATCTTCAGATATTTGTACCATGACAACTGGCACTTGTCGCCTGGATTGTTCATAAGCGCAGACTGAGCCACAATATTGCAAAGCCCCGAACTTTCCCTTCGGCACAATATCTTGCTTCCCCAACTATCCTCTTGAGCTTGCCCCAACTTTCACTCAAATTTGCTATCCAGTGGCAACCCCGCACGAGGATCAAGATTGTTCCTCACCATTACTTACTGTTGCCAGATGAGTCTAGCCCGTTCAAAAATTACGTCCTGTCTCTGCATAGTGACACTTGGCTCCAGTCCGCTACGCGAATCGCTGCCGGCGACGCATGCCATAATGTCGATTAGTCTGACTCAGGCCTGATCCCTACACCTACGGCGAAGGTACCGTAACTTCAGTCTCCTTTTCGATGATGGCCATGGATCCCCACAATGACGACCCTCTATCACAGAGAGCCTTTTCGGACTGGAAACGATGTGCGCAATTTCGACCTGTGACAACGTCAACTACATTTCACAATTGGTCTCAAAGATCTACTCCCCTTCCGGCCTTTGCCATCGTTTCCGGTGGCTGCTCTCGGACGATGCGCTGCGCTCGGGACGCGAGCGTGATCGCTTATTGAGAAGCAGAGGCAATGGGATCAGGGTTACGAACAGGTCGGATCGGCTTAGTCGGTGAAGGGAAGTGGATGCGAAAGCGGTGCCCATTAGAAAGCGGACCAACCTCTAAAGCACTTGATCACACACTGCTGATAATGAAAGAGCAGCATCTGTGCGTCAGGGTAGTCATCTGATGGGCCGCGAAAGCGGTTACTTGGGCGTACAATCTTTCCATGAAACTCCTTCTGAGATTGCGTTTCAGGATAGAAAATGTGAACCACGAGATCGTTCTCCGCATTCATCTGACGGGATGAATGGACAATGCTTATTAGTATCGTTACCACCAAGAGCAGCTTAACGCGGTTGAAATCACCACTTACCAAAGGATACAGAGCGATATGGCCTCTGTCGAAAGCATGATGAATGTCGTCTCGTAGTAGAATTCCGAATTGAGTTTGGAACAAGGAAGTAGGCGTGTGTCCCAAAACTTCGGTGTAGTACTAAGGCCGAGAAAGTCTGATAATCAGCGGATGCATTAATGTAATACAAGACTGTGACAAGGCTGTAAAAGTATGTACGAACCTCAGGCCGAGAAACGGGGAGAATATGAGCCGCCGTGCAAGCGGGGTATTCAGCGTCTGTAACCAGACAAAAATAATCTCTTGCTACCACTGTGAAACGAAATTTGGACTGATGAGGTTTGGGAAGACGCAGAATGAGCTGAAAGATCCTGGTGTAGAATATGTATGCCTTGCTTCGTCAAATGTTAAACGCACCTGATTTGCAGAGGATCGTTTAGAATTGCTCATCGTGCTTGCCAGATCATCGCCAGCGTGAGGAGGTCTCGACATGAACTTGAAACGGGGTCCGATGCGTGGCCTGCAACAGACAGTCTCTGTCGCGGGAAGAGGTGGAGAAGCAGCAGAGTTTGTGAGCGGTGCATTCGAGTTGCAATACGAAGATGGCGAGGCAGGCTCCTTATAATCTGTACATACCAGCATTCCAGTACACGAAGCGACCAGGAGTAACAGCGTCCAGAGGATTGCATTCGACACCCTGCTCGCTGCAGATCTGACCGTCTCTCACATCGTAGGACATGTGAATGCTCCGAAGCACAAAACCGAAATTGTTGACCAATCCCTGACTAAGGAACTGGATTGGGACAGAAAGGAGCACCTGGCCACTTCTGTCACTGATTGTCGCTATGCCTTGACCAACCCATTTCCGGGTGCTGGTATCGTAGCCGATACGCTGTTGAGATTCTTGCTGCGCCTCTACCGAACTCGAAGACATGATTGAACTGTTCGAAAAAACAGGAGTAAGGAAAGGAGGAGAAAATGGTGGAGATGTATTAGGAGGTGTCAAAGAAAGGAAGAAAGGGGAGCAAGGCAAAATGGAAGGCCCACTCGGACGAGCAAATTGTGTTACAGTGGAGAAGGTCACCTCAAAGCATAGATCCATCCCTTTTTGAATTTGAATCGGCTGGATCTTTTAAATTTCATAGGTCTTCAAAAGCACGTTGGTGATATTTCTTAGTATTGTCTTGTGATGCGTATTAACAAGTTTAATTTGCAATTCGACAATGAAGTCGCATCCCAAGCGAGAGAAAAATTGCTTGGTTCTGACATAAAATTTAGATCGTATTCCGTCTTCCCACTTGCAGTAGACCGTCTTCCATTTTGAAGCAGACCGTCTTCACTTTGAACACAAATTAATTTCAGTCTTGAAGCAGACCGTCTTCTCAATGAATACAGACGCGTCTCAAATTTGAATTGGACTGTCTTGGAGATTTGAAATGGACTGTCTCCCAGCGCGTCTCCCTGTTTGTCCCCCCAGCCCTCAACGGGCTTGGAACCCTAGCAGCCTCGAGAGGTGGATTTTGCGATGAACGTAGGGTTAGGGTTACATGCGCACGCTTGTATGCACAAAGTAACGGAGGAACGAATGGATTCAAGAAGGAAGGGGAAAGTTGCAGTTCAGTATAAGTACTAGGCTACGCCGGTCATATGCGGCGAAGAGAAGATTCTATTGGAAAGAACGCTAGACGTTGGCTTGGTGGAGACCGTGTCGGTGACTGGAGATTATGCTGAGACGTCGACTCGGGACCGTAGCATGCAATGCAAGCTTGATGCTACATGACCGTAGTGATCTGATTACTACAACCTGTGCACTAGACATGGGTGAACAATCGGCTTTAGATTTGAATCTGTTGGAGCGTCGCGAGCATTCTGCGCCTTGCCAAATCTAGGCGGAGTAAGTTCCTGGATCTTCGTTTCTCAGCAGCGATATGACCCGTGATGAGAACCTGGTTGAAGAAGCTTTCCATGATCATTGGAGGGATGTTGCACAACAATTGACCAGTCAGACTCCATTTCATAGTGGTTGCGCCAATGACAAGACAGACGATGGAAGCAGCCCCTGCTACAACCGCCCATCGGTGGGCAGTCACTTTGCAAACCCAGTCCGACACTCATTGGGTTTTCGAAACCTTTTCTTCTCCCATCACTGAAAGCGAGTCGGCCGCAAAGGTGCGTTTGCGCAGCATTTCGTAGAGCACATCATCGTCTTGAAGCAGAAGATCCAATTCGTTAAGATAAAAGGTTGTTTAATCTATGTTGAACGTTAGGTGGAACAAACCCGTCGTTCATTCCAATCAAGCCAGCATAAGTCCCGATTAACAGCCACCAATTATTGTTGAACTGCATCAACGGTCCAATGGCCCCCCACACCACGAAGGCAACGATCAAGATGACCAAGCTAACTAATCCTCCGACGATCTGGGCGTAAACGTCGATCACGCGTTGAACCGCGTCTGGTCACGGAAGCATGATCAGCGTGCTAGCGTTAGGACTCGAGTCATTGGTGAGCGAACGCAATTCACGTTCGATCTGAGAATCGATCTGGACAATGTGGTTTAGAACCGCTTTGTTGCAAGCAACGTCTTCTTCTCGCGCTATTGCCAGGAGCGAGAATAGGAAGACCATCCAAGCCGATGTGGCCGAGTTGACATCCAACTGCCATAGGTTGCTCCAACCAGTCGAGGGTCCAAAGGCAAGCCAAACGAGCATAGCTACCCAGAAGAGGCCCACGGAAGAAATGTGGCCTGTCACCAATGCGATACGAGTTACCACTTGAGTGAATCGACCTGGAGATGGAATGGTGGTATTCACCAAGTATTCCTCATTATCCTGGGCAGAGCGAGGAGGAGCAGTCTGGTCGAGGACGGTCGGTTGATGAAGTTGCAAAAACTCCAGCATTCTACGTTTCGAAGCGTTGCGCGAACGGAGTTGGGCCATGTCCACCAAACCGGCATGGAATTCGGTCAGCTGTTGGCGCATCAACATCGTGTCTAAGATGTAGCTGAAAATAGCCTGGCCGTTGCTGATGACGATAGGCCATAGAGCGGTTTGGGAGTAAGGAATGCCCGAAAAGATCCAAGTCAATAGACAGAAGAAAGCTTTGCTGCCCGATACGTGCACCAACCAATCGACCATGTTTTGCGAACGGTCAAACGAAGCAGATTTTGGCGTCGTGTCGTCCTCCTTTGGTAACACAGGGATAGGTGAAGAATCGTCGGACAAGGTATCACCATTTGCTTCGGATGAAGACCCCGTCGTTGCTCGAAGACGATTTTTCGACCAGCTCAGGGAGCTTGGCTTCGGCTCTGGCGTCCAGGCGGCTGGGAAGGCAGGTAGCAGCACAAGATTCGACTTGTTTGAGCGGCATGAACCGGCAAAAGATTGTACGCCACATGGTGATTGATAGACGAAGTCAGAAGCGAAGGGAGGGGTCCAGATCAGAGATCTAGAGCAGCGGCAAGAGGAAGGCGGTAATGGAATGGGATGAGAGGTAAAAATTCAAGCGAGAAAGGGGCCATATATAGAGTTATGAGGAGAATGGCCGACGTAGTTATCAGATGAGGTTTTGATTGCCTAACATGTGGTTCGATTCAGACAGATTGCAAATGAGGACCTCTGCGGACACAGTCGGCAAGAATTGTTCCACGCTGCCGGTGAGGCCTTCGAGTCTCTATGATTGGGACAGCATTCAGCCGAGTTGGCTTCAATGTGCCATGCCGAAGACAGGATCAAGAATTCTCGGAACTATAAGGCTATTGATTATAGTAGGACGTTGGCGAGCCGGCGGTTTGTTTGCTGTCAAGCAGCTGGGCTGGCATTGAGGTCATGCAGAAGCACATGAATCGAGAGCTTCTGAATCTAGACTCCGCAACGAGTGATTTCTTGTCGATGGCGGATCAGATAACGCGTCTTGACCCAAGCCACATGGACCGGTTCGGCAAGAACGGCAGACGACACCACTTTCGCGGCACAAGTCTTGCTGCACACTGCCGCCAGCATGCAGCCGTAAATTGAGACACCAAGCCTTTGAGACACCGAAGAAAAGAAGATTAAACATCAGGTCTCTGAATCCGGACGCCCAATGGCCCCGACCATTTGATAGCCACTGGCGTAATCTACGCGAGACCAACATCAGGTTGTCCACCTCCACACGCGTATCTTTTTTTTTCCTGTGGGGTTTTGGCGTGAAGCGTCATATTTAAGGGTGTGGTGACAAGGCGCTCGCTCCCCTTGGCTGCTATGGATTTTCTTACCGTTAAACCCATGCCGAACTGCGAGGTAAGGTCTTGCAAATTTATCCTGGACGCGAGTCTTGCGCAGCTGATTCACAGATTGTTGAGCAAGGCGGGTGCGTGCTACGTGAGCGCACTTCCAACATTACTGTAGTGCCTAGACGATTGGACGTTGCGACGGCCGTGCGATTCGCGCGCGCCGAATTCCCAATTTTCCTTTCAACGTGGGATCCGAACCATTCGCATGCATGCAAAAGGTTTTTAAGTTACAACTGGCTCGGTTCTGATGAGCGGTCACGAGCAACCTCAGCTTTACCGCCTCAGCCCTATATTTGTCGCAAGCCCGGAAGACCAAAAGCAAGAAGAATCGACAGAGTCAGTGTTTGCCAATGAAGAAGATCATGATGATGCTACCACTCCAGCTCACGCTACTGCTGATGCTATTGCTGATGCTACTGCTGAAGCTGAAGATGCCAGCAAGCATCGAAGCGTGGACAGTGTACAAGCGCAACATCGTTTTGCCCTTAAGGTGAAGTTCTCTGCTCGACAATGCGCAAAGCAGGCTGGTCGAAAAGCCAGATCGAACATTGGATTGACCCAGGTGCTGGTCGGTGTTCTGTCTCTGGCTTAGTTACGGCTCTACATGGGCTACACATGGGAAAGCGACAAGCGTAATGTCGCCCACGCTATCTGGTCGGCGAGTACAATCATGTTGCGCACGGTACAGCTCACTTGGGTCCCGATGGTTACATGGTATTTCGGTGTCGTTTTCCACATTACTGGCATGGCAGAAATGTATCAGCGAATTGCAGCCACAGGATTGGCTGCGGGAGGTGTGATCCGCTCATCTGATCTCACACAAAGCAGTGCGTTGGTGACGTGGACAACAGCCAATAACGAGTTGGCGCTTATCGGAAAGAGTATGACGGGTTAGGGTTATATTTGCGGCTGGCGGCACTTACGTTGACGGGGGTCGTCTTGGCACTGACAGCATCGGCATCGTGTCCTTGCTGCTGAGGTAGCTCCTTCTGCTGCTTTTGAGCCTCCTCTTCCTGCTCTCCTGCAACAAGCTGGCTGGTTGACGCCGGAAATGGTGTCGCAAAGGTTGGTGTTGGTTGCATGAATAACGATGGCGACGACTGCTGCATCTTTACCCGAGGTCCGAAAAGTGACGAACGACTCGGCGAAGATGCTTGCGTGAACAATGTAGTGGTCTCGCTGCTTGTATTGACGCTGCTTCCGTGACTGCTACCGCTGCGATTCCCGTATGCTCGCCTGTATCCATCGCCTGTGCTGCAACCACATTGCTGACAGCCATATCTGTCTGTTGGCGTGCTTTTGCCATGCCTAGCAGTCAATTGTCCTTGTTCCTAGGCTGCGCTGTTCTGGTACGATCCACCGTGGGTTCGGTCCGAGGCTGAGGAACAAAACAACGTCTCTGGCGAGATTCACCAAGCCATTCCAACGACAATGTCGACAGCGTGGGCGAGTGAGCGACATCCAAGTTGAGCCATTCTAATTGGATGCACTAGGATCATGGTGAGTGATCCCAGCTCGAACGCATGCGAAGATCGAGCTGATGAGCTAGCACTCGAGAAGCAGGCGGCCACGAGAAGCAAGCAAGGTACGCGTCCTCGACCGCTTGCTAGTTCGAGAATAACTACCATCAGAAATTGCAAGCCAGCCAACAGCCGAGGAAGGGCGACCAGGTTTACAAACGTGGTGCAAGCGTTCGCGACGAGCTGCAGTAGCGGATTTTGCTCACGAGCGACGGCTCGTAGACGAAAGCTGACGGTCACTCTTGCGATCGAAACAGTGGTAATACATCCCAAGAAAATCTCACGAGTCTTCAACATTGATCTGGATATCACGCCGTATGAGAGCTTAAGTTCGAAGACCTGACGGGTCGTCTACGTCTGGGGTGTGAATGAGACCATTTCTCAATGATACGTCCAAGATCAGTTACGTTGTAACACATCATCCAGTTGCCTGATTGGATTTTCTGCCTTTAAATACCACACGCTTTCCCTGCTGAGCCGCATGGGCAAAGGCAACTTCCTCGAAGAATACAACAATGACGATTTTCGCACACCGTGGTTTAACAAAAAGTCGGCGTGCTCTCAAAGGCTTAAAGCAAGCCGTGATCACGGCAAAGGCGAGCGACCCAAGATCTCACAGGAATTCATTATCTGTTGTCGAATCGACATCATGAGCACGTCGCTAGTGCAACTCTAGTCAATGACCGTCTTCTTCCACGTTCTCATCCTGAGCTTGCTGTGCGACCTCTTTGACCTCCGGTAGCTGACCTTGTGGATCAAAAGTGGGCGAATCGACTTGCAGATCCCCAACCGAGAGCGAGGACACGACGACGCAGAGACGGTAGCTCGGTCATGATTCATTGCTCTTCTATCGCCTTCGAGAATGTGTCCGGTGATGTGGGTTCCTGGATGTCGAGAGGCAACATGATGCTATTGTTGCGCTCGAAGAATGGCTTAGGCTTTTCAGGTGGAAGGTTTCGTTCCACCATCTCTTGCACGATGCCGCGAATATTCAACTCGTTGAGATTCCTCCTTTCTTACGCCCCTAAGCTTGACCACAAGAAAGCCTTTCTGGCACGGAGTCGGCTCCAGGGCAGGTTTTTCATTCCGTGACTAGCTGCGCTGGTGGAAGTTCAAGCGACGCAATCGTCGGTTCATCTTCGCAAACCGTGCTATGGCTTGTCAAAGCTGGCCGCGTGGTTTGCTTGTGCGATGCCGCCCGATGTTTTGCTGCTTTAGAGGAGCCCTCCGCTGAAACAAAAGCGTTCCACCAAGCGGGATTTGCGATCATGGAGAGGGCGATGGAAGGGTGGTCACGAAGGGCTGAGCTGTCTCGATCAGGTCTTATCAAGCGCCTCGAGCGAGCGAGGAAGATCTTTCTGCTTGAGCGATGTTTCGGCGAGCAGGTATTTGACAGCGATGCCTTGACGATGCGTTTGGTTGACAGAACCACTTTCCAGGCTTTCTCGATCTTGTTACGCTCGAACAAAGCCAGCGGCGACGAAGCCGACCACGGGTCGAATGGCCGATCTGCAGTCGTTGGCGACAAGGAAACGTAAGCCCGTCTGTCCACTTTGAGTGAAGCTGGCGACACCGTGTCGCTGCGACAAATCAAAATCGCCCACAGGTAAAAGTCGCTTCAACGCAGTAATTAGGACCTCGGTCTGTGACCAATCCGCGTGTAAAGAAGAAACAAGTCATTTAGACGGATTCCGGTGCTAAAAGTCTTCCGCGCGTGATGCTTATCCCGCGAACAGACTATCGCCCTGTTTCTTGACGCCTCTTTCCAGGGTTTCATTCTAGTCGATGATTGAAGGTCACATGTGAACGTGTCGCCCAAGCTTGAGATCCCCCAGACTGGACGCTATTGAGCATTGGCAGAAGAAACCGGTTTTAGGTCGATGTCAAAAGATGCATTCTTTATTCTAGCACCTGAGCTATGCAATCGAGAGATTCGCAAGCCCCGGGTGAATACCTACATAGGAAAATGACGCTTTCCCCTCAACGTGCTCACGTGCTTCCTCCGTTCGCAGACCAGAGCCAGCATTGACAAATATCAAGAGCGTACAGGTCCTCTGATGAACACCGTCGTTGCCACTTTTGGTCGCGGTCGCCGAACTGCCTGGAACCCAAGGCTGGTTTAGTTGCGGAAAGGAAGAACAAGCTGTGATTGCATGGCTGCCGTCGTCCTTATAGACTACTACTGATGCAGGCAGACATGTAAGAGGACGTCGATGATGGAAGCAGGGTCTTATGTCCTGTCACCATCTTGTCCTGTAGGTAATTCAGATTCTCCTTGGCGTATGTAGGAGGAGAGGTGTGGATGCGGTCGAGGTGGTCTGAGTTGCTAAAACTGCTCTCCAAGAAGTTCTCTTAGGTTCAAGCAACGGCATAGCTACCGCAGTCTACTGTCGATGGGGACAGCTGCTACACTCTATTCTGATTCTGCTGTCATTTCGATGCTGTCTGCCGCACTCGGCTCGACTCGACTTAGAACAATCAGTTGAAAGATGATCACGATCTGCACTGATGACAGTCAATCCGTCGGCTGATTTAGGCCGGAATTAGCCTGCTTAGTTGTGAGGGTTTTCTCCCTTGCTGTCTTTTGTATGGAGTATAGACGCACTGTGCATGAAGGAAGGCGCGTCGTGCATGAAACCTCCTTCTGCTTTCCCACTAAATCTGCATTGGCCAAAACAAGGGTCTCGCTCCCATTTCATCGACAACGGAAAGCTGCCTCAAGGAATGCACGGTAAGGTGGATCGAAGGGCTGTGCAATTCACATATGGGGAAATTAACTTTGATAAATTGTGTCAGGAGCACAATAATAATAGTTTCTAACGAGAAAGTGTTAGAGCATATTTGGCATTTCGTACCTTGGCGGTTTTTTTTTTTTTGGATAATCAAGACGTGAACTCTTCGAGGCAGAAGATAAGCAAGTTAAAAGAGCCCCACGTTGTGCGCTTTGCAGGGCGCCACATTTCTTGCTGCGAATCTTATCGAGTAGAAGGGGCATCGTATTGATACTTACGAAAGCGCCCTCACCTAACCCTTTTTCTCCCCACTGCCCGGGCGCTTCCACTCACACCACCTGCACGCTTGTTCGTACAAGCAATCTTCAGAGTACGCCGCATATTCTGCATGTTCGGCGCCAGTGTCGCTGCAATTTCAGTCGATTCAGCTGTCTAGCGCTTTGCTGTCGACGAAAAATCTCCTGTACTCGCATTTACTCGCTTCGCGAGCCAAGATGCAGTCTTCTGTGCGTGACGACGCTCTATATGATCGCGGCTGTGCCATCATCTACAACATTAGAGATGGTTGACGTCAGACCAGTCGCAAAGACGGGCGCAAAGCCATTCATCAACTCAACGATGTCTTACAGGGATTTACAGCAGATCTGACTCTGATCATCAAGAGCGTTCACTATAAATCTACTGAGGCAAACATATTCGTAGAGGACCTCAACGCCAAGAGGAGGTAGTAGACCGGAAACGGGAAAGACGAAGACTCGCTGCTGCTGGACAAGCGCGACAATCAATCACCGTTTGGTCATATCGAAGCTTCATCCTACACACATCCGCCAGATACCCGAGATACAGCAGGCAGGTGTGTGGTGATGCAAGTCAGTGGAGGCGTGGATCAAGGCGACCCTCTTGCTCCCTTCTTCTTCTCGCCGACCGTTCGGGACACAGTTGCTGCTCTCCAGGAACACATCGCAGAGGAGACGGGGGCCGCCGACCCCCCGCCCTTGTCACTGCATACCTTGATGATGTGACCATCTTCACAAAGGTGGCGACCCCAAGGCAGGCGTCATTGTTTTCTTCGAAAGTGCTCATAACAGTACACTGCACGCGGGAATCGCTGCATCCTGCGCCTTAACGCCCGCAAGTGCAAGCAATGGAGGCGCGAGGAGCTGTGCCAGACGGGAGCGCTACTCCTCGGTACCTGCATCGGCCCTGATACAGCCCGCCGTACTATCCTCCAGGCCAATGTGGACCCCGTCCAGGAACAGATCCAGAGCCTTCAAGCACTCACCTACCAGGAGCAATATGTGCTCATTTCGATGACAATCCAGCAGCAGCTCCGCCATCTCATGCGCACGCTTGTCAGCGAAGATCTACGAGATATCTGGGGACGCTGTGATGATCACATATTTCAGACCATCCTTTGGCTTCGAGATCCGAGCGGACTCAACATGCCGCGATTTGCACGCTAGATCTGCCAAGTACCTCTTCGAGACAGCGGCTTTGGCATTCCTTCCGCCAACCTCCTTCTCCTACCTGCACACAAAGTCGCACGCACCAATGCCAACCTCCTCATTGAACAGCAGCTTCCGGTAGAGAACGCAGTTACGAGCGAGGAGCCGAATACTCGGCTTGCCACGCCGCCCCGCCAACGTGATCTGGTAGCACCACTTGAGCAGGTCCGCCTCGACAAAGCAGAACACGTTTCACGCCACCCTCCTCGACTCTGCTTCTCCCGTTAATTGATACATGGCTACGCACATTGCCAACCAAGAAAGCGGCTATCATTTCTTCACCGTCGCTCTCGCTACCCGCATGTTGTCTAGCTCCACCGACATCTGCCCCCAATGCAGCCAGCTGGACGGTTTTTTTGCCCATCCCGAAGCAACCTGCGGTGCGGCTCTCCACCATCCCACCCAGCGTCACGATGACATCAAGCGAATCCACGCCGAGCCCCTTGCCCGCCCCAAGAACTGTTTCATGCAGGTCGAGCCTGCTGTGACTACGCCTGCCTCTTCCGCCGTATCGATCTCCGCGTTCTGCCCTTGATGGTGTAGTCGCTGATCTCGACTTTGCTGTGCACTCGTTTGCAAACCAGGTCGCCATTCAGCAGCTAGCCCACATACGTTCTTCCCTGGTCCCGTCAGACCGTCTCAGCAAGGCACAAGGTATCCTCTCAATCCGCCTCTCTTGTGGTGGCCGCTGAGAAATATCGAAGGTACCAAGGTCGGACTCCTGGTGACTTTGTTCCCATACTCATCTCCTCCGGTGGCTTCCAACAGTCCAGCTTCACCGATGCCCGGTCCTTCTGGTTCAACGAGGAACCCACGTTAGCCTGCATCGTCCACCTCCTGTCCACCGACCTACCGGTGCTTTGCTTACCCTCTTCGTTAAACATCCCGCTTAATTCCTTCCATGGTAGGGGCCCTCTGTAGAGACACGCCTGCTCAACACCTAATAGCCACTAGCCTGCGATCCAATCGTCTTTTCTTTCCCTAACTCTAACCCTGCCCACCTCGTTCTCTGCCATTCTTGCCGACGACTTCGTACGCCAGGACCGTCCCCAAGGCATCGAACCTCGTTACGACAAGCCCATCGAGCCACCCGCTGTGTTAGCACAGATCGACCAGGATCCCACGTACAGCGCCGCTCGATGGCCCATCGCCGCCAACCCTTCCCTCCCGAGTCAGACAAGGCGAGTCGGTCCACAGAAAGCAATAGACAAGAATCTGGCAAATCAGTATTCTGGAACCATAGCCATCAACCTACAGAAACCCGTCGGTGGGAGCGTGTACGATGAGCGGCTGCGGAGGCAGATCACCGGTCGTTGGTGGACAAGGAGTCGCTTTCGAGACGCACTAGCCCATTCGGCTGGGGTATCATGTGCCATCCGTCTGGCAGTCGTGAACATTTCCGCTAACATGTACACTTACATGGGCTTCACCGCATACATCCTCGGCCCGCAGCTGGACAAGAATAGCAATTCATTCCGCACCAAACCGACGACGAGGTCCTCATCTTCAAATGCTACGACTCGCTCTCGCTCCAAGGAAAACAGCAAAGTTCCGATGCTGGAGCAGAGACACTGTTTGGAGCGCATTGTGCAGTGAGCAAGCTCAAGGGGTACTATCCGGCTCCTCCATCAGCGTCACCGAGGAAAAGTGACGAAATTTGTTTCGATGCTTTCTGGCGCTAGTTTCAAGCACTGTTTGTAAACTTCATACATTCAGTACCACGCAGCTCGTGGGATGAGTTTCGGTACAAGAGGAACACCATTCTACAAGACGTCGACTTGGCGGCTAGGCACGATTGTAGGAGGATTCATTGGGATGATTGGGACGTGGTGGGGTCCAGAAGTATGTCGATGTGAGAACGGCTGCAGCGACGAACTCCATCATGGTTACCAAACAGGTTTCCTCTGTCACAAATTGCTGGGTCAAGGTTGGATGTGTCGTAGACCTCTGGGTTGAAGTACTGCAGCAAAACCTAAAAACGGATCAGCAATCATCCTGCGCTTTCTGCATCCCTGTAATTTGAGAGGCGCGACACTTACGTTGAGATCAGGAACGAGCGCTTGGGCAACACCAAATCCACCACGTACGCTCAAGAACGGCCACGTCAACAGCAGGAGGAGTAGCGTTGGATGCGCGTACCACGGTCTCGGCTTCCGAGTCTCGAGAGACTCTCCTTTGCCTACTTCTTGTAGGGGCGTCTCGCCGGCTCCACTGGTCGCATCATCATAGCGATGATGCCTGTGCTGGTGTACAGTCACAACAATGCATACGAGCAACACTGTGTTGACGGCCAGAAACATCACCTGACCAGCGGCTCTCATGGCGCGCGACGCAACCAGCCTGTTGTTGCTCTGGCTTCGCGTCAAGTGCTTATCGGTGTATGCGGCTGCGCTTAGCGACCCTCCCGTGACGATGACCGTATTGGCAGCGACGAGCAGCCAGTCAACCACGACGACCACCTTTGCCGCGAGTGTCTTTTCGGTCTGCTTGGATAGCACCAGTCGCTTGAAACGCTTGCGCCATCCTCCACGTTCCTTTGTCGGATCGATGGGTTCAATCCACGAATAGCCGTTCCAGTGATTTCGCTGCCAAGCGATCAGGTATCTTGCGGTACATACGACGAGGGTGAAATAGCCTTCTGCGCCGAGCACGTAGTAGCTAACGAGGAGGTCGGTGTTGCGGTAGCCAATAATGCCAAAGGAAAGACCATAAGCTTGCGCCGCGAGCCGAACGAGAATATGAAGCAGAAGGACGAGCCAGCGCGATTTCCAAGGCACACTCTTGAGTGCAAATAAGCGTGCAAGGGTGATAAACAGAATTGAGTAGAGGATCAGGAAGACAAGGGAGGCGCTAGCTAGGGGCGACCACATCTTGCATCTAACAGCGATGGAGGTGAATAAGGAACATGTGCACAAAGGACGGATGCTCGATCTTATCTGTAAGGTTGTCTTGTGACTGGCTATCAGTGCTAGCCAAAGCAATCCCGATATGGCGGTTTTCTTTTGACTTTATGCACTTGTGCGCTTCGTGCGTGCGCCTTCGGTATGACTCGAAAGTGTCTTCGGGAGTGTCCTCGAGCAAGGTTGCGTACCACTATCGGAAGCGGGTCAACCACATAGTGCGCCACAAGCATTAGCAGGCAACGAGCGTCCATGCCGACGCACTCAGCCGAGGTTTCTGGACCGCCTTGTAGGACAGGTGACAAACCTTTATGCTTGGCATGTCACAGCTCGTTGCAATTCTAATGGAAACCGTCGACCGGGGAATCGCTCGATGCAAGCCGAGGAAGATACCGAACAGGGTGCTGCTCACTGAACCTCTCTTACGGCTTCGCCCGATCTCTCCGATCAAGGAGAACGTAGTCGGCTCGCCTGTAGAATTTTTGATATAATCGCTGCCGGACTAGTATAAAAAGAGTGGTATTATGTGAAAGTAAAGTTTGGAAAATATAACGCGAAGAAGCGGTGTTCTTGTGGTGTAAATGACGAGCACCCAGGAAAAACGAAGTCCTACGTATCGTAATCTTATCCAGTAGCAAGTCTCACCGTGCCGAAATTCGCTGCCTCTTCAATCTGGAGTAAATTGTGGACCCGCGAGGTCCGCAGTGGTTGGTAGTCCCTTAGGTTATTTTTATTCTTTTTAGTTGGTTTAAGATTTAGTCCATCTTTTGTTAAAGTGCTCTGCTGTAACACAAGGTAAGGCAGCGGTCCACAGCTGCTGACCGACCCTGGAGTTGTCTTCATCATTACCAGTCCAGTCTTCGCAGATCTCACCATGCGTCCTCTCTCAGCTCTTCTGTTCCCCATGGTAGTCGCCCCAACCACACTACCATGCGTGCCAGAGGGGCCCATTGTGCCCAAGCCGTCCATTTCCACCTTGTCCAGTGCTCCTGTTCTCGAGGAGGCCGTTGCCAACCTCTCAGCCGCCCTTGACGCCGCCCTGTCTGGCACCATCAACGGCCGGCTGGACTACCGAGAACGCCTCCTTTTCCATTGTGCTCGTCTCCAAGGACCAGCCCGACCCTGGCGTGCCGCTGTGGGAGTATCACCATCTGGCCGAGGCCAACACCCAGGGCACCAAAGAGCTCACCCGCGACAGCGAGTACCTTATCGGGTCCGTCAGCAAGCTGCTGTCGTCGTATGTCATGCTCATGGCCGGCGTTGACGTCAATGTCCCCGTCACCGAGTATATCAAAATGGAAGACGGTCTACTACAAGTGGGAAGACGGTCAGCTACAACTAGGAAGACGGTCTGATACAAGAGCGCAGGTAGCACGTCACTCATTATTGATTCACCATACTCTACCATTTTCAGCGGCATGTCTCAGATCACCTGTCCCGTGTGCAGCTTTGCCTATGCGGCAAGTAAGATCACGAATCATTTGCGCAAGACTCACAGCGGTGTGCATGTCAGCCAGGATGCTGCCGCTGTTGTGGGTCTATTAGCATGCTCTTGTAGACAGGTTGTGATGAATGCTGCAGCACTACGGAAGCACCAAGGTATTTGTAAGTATCAGACTGCTCAGATTCAGCGTCTATGATTTTTAGTGAGTGACTAGTAACGTTGGACCCCTTAAAGTTTCATCAAGAACACTACCAGCTGTTCCAAGGATAGGCGGGGGCGAGGTCGGAGACTGAAAAATGCGTGACGTCGCTCTAGAATGCGTCGGGTTCGGCTGACGATGGCGCTTGTTTGGAGCGACTTGAACACGTGATCTCCTGACACAATCAACCGCCGGTGGTTGCGAGTTTTTTTGGCGCACTGTCTAACGAAATGATACGGCACCAAAGGTTCACCAAAAAGCACCAACCATTCACTAAACGGAATATTGGTAAATTTGCTAGTTTTCGAGTTAGGTGGGCTGGTTGGCTAAAACGCAGCTGCAACACGTGCAAGAGGCGAAGCTCAACTCTCCCACTTCATAGATTATATGCCACGTCTTCTACTGTAGTTGGGTTGCACTAAATGTGATTTATCGTAAGAGAAGAGCCGTACTTGCCTAAAATGCTCTAAAATTCTAGTTTGATCGGTCGCACACGACCTTCAATGACTTCCCGCGAGCGAACTTCGGTATGACTCACTGCCAAGGGTGTGTTTCATTCTGCACTTGTACAACAAAATGAATCGTAGAGAAAAGTTGCTTGAAACACTCTGACACACCATCGTGATCTACCGAGTCGATTCACGAGAGCATGGCATTCTGTAAAGATTGAGTGGTTAAGACGACTGGTCGGTAGATGCTCTGCTGCTGGCAGCTCGAAGATGGTATAGGCGTAAGGCATCCAAGCATCCTGTTGCATGTTGGACCACGGACCACGAAGCTGACGACAATGTTACCTTGCCGACAGCTGATCCTCACAGTCTAGTTTCTCGCTGGCAAGAGGGGGTCGAGGATCGCTCAGCTTCGATATCATAAGGATCACAGGGATATTAAGTGATGGCCATCAGGCCATAGTGGAAGATGATGGGCATATCGACTGCATAGTCGGCTCCCAATCGACATGTTGCTTCAATCTCGAGTTGGCCGCCTTTGAAAGAGTCTGGATGAACGCCGACGATCAGAACCTGTTTGTCGTCGTGCGATTTGTCGTCCAAAGCAACAAAAGAGACGTAGGCGAACGACGAACGTGTCTCGAAGAGATGCTGGTACACGTAATCGCGCGCAAGCTTGAATGGTGTCCAGCCTTCAAAGTTGCCTGGGATCTGTTCGAGTCGGATAGGTTCGTCGAGACCGTCGGAAGACTCGGCGGATTGCTCCGCTATTTTACACTGGCTCTTGACCCATTCTTCGGGAAAGGGCTTCGACGAGGTGATGAAGAGGGCCACCTTGGTTGGTGGATCCATGGATGAGGAGATGCCGTGGTCATGCTGTAGGGAAAGGGTTTGGTGTTGAAGTGCTCTCTCGACGCTCAGTGGTGGTTGGAAGATATGCCTCGCCTGTAAACAATATCCACTATTTCCACAATCTGGTGTGTGGTTTTCGTTGAACTGTTTCAGACGGGCGACTCTTTCTCAATGGAAGCGATCTGGGAACCCTGATAGTGGTCCTCACTGTTGTGCAAAACCAGACGAGGGTGCAAGCAACCCTAATCACTTGAAGCTCAACGCACCGCCGGCACCTTTTTCCGTTGTGCGCGAGCTCGACTTTGCCACAGTCATGGCTGAGGTGCAACACGCGGCCACAATCTTGAACTGAGCACCCCACCGCACCGTGGTCGAGTTGTCAAACTTTGCCGACGCAGCAGGGTCCACTCCGCATTCTCTGCCAAATAAAGAAAGGACTTGAATCAGGCACGCCTGTGTCTGCAGTGCACAAGTCAAGCGAAAAGAAAAGCGAAAAAGGCTTCTGTATTTCCTCGTTTGTTCTTATAGCGAGATTTGGTTGGGCGCAATTGCAGTTGGGATCAAAACACAATAAGCCAACATCACTCGACTGTCCGAAGTTTGGGCATGGACGAACCCTCGGGAAGGCCTCTCATTCCGTTCCAGACCTGAGAGGTGAAAGTGAGGTGAACATCGAGATCGTCGTGCGTGAGATTCGAGAGTTGCAACGACCCTTGGCAATAAGCCGGCAGTGTGGTTCCGGCGCATCGAGCGAGGTCGAGCGAATCGATGCGAAACTTTCTGCGCCAAGGTGTAAAGAGGTCCACCATGAGAAAATCAGCCATCATGTCGAGACCCAATGTGTCCATAGACTGGTCGACTGGAACCAATAGAGTAATGCTCATGTCGAAGGGGTCGAACACCACTACCGTCTGCTCGTGTGTAGAGCGTTGACCCGTTTCGGACGAGTTGAACGAAACAGCAAACTGTCTGCCGAGCCAGTCGTATGCGAACACGTGCGCCTGGATACCATCTCGAACAAACGTCTCGTCCAAGAATTCCTCGATCAGTTCCGAGACTGCATCGTGGAACCTAAGCAGACCCGATTCCGCTGAAGCACCACAGAACCCAGCGTCCGCGAACAACGTACCCACGAGCCGAGGCGCCCATCTCGTTCCACGACCGTCCGGTACCTTTCGGAAGATCATCTTGACAGCGAGAGGTGTGATGAGCAGCAATGGAGTGGTCGAGAAGCAAGGACATCCTTTGGGATCAAAACGAGACAAGAGGCTCGAGAGCAGGGAGAGGAAGTCTCTCCCAAGAATGGCAGCCGATGCTACACCGAGTGCCAAGTGAAACCAACACGATCTCGTTTCTCGGATTAGTGGTCCGAAAGGTAAAATTCGCGCTTCCAGACAGCAGATGCACTGTCCACGGAGCAGACTGGTTGCACAGCAAGCGCTCGGACTTTGCAAGGCAGATGGAGCACAAGCGGCAGCTGCAATACTTGCACTGGTCGCAATGCATTCCAGGCAACCCCACGGAAGCTGATGCGGGGACTCGCTCGAGATGGACATGACCGCAAGCCGACTGTTGGCGCACTTGGGCGCCTGAAACTGTTGGTGCAGGCCCTGCTCGCAACTTGCGTGTGCGGTTGACCATCTAAACATCACATCCACCTACATTTGATCCAATGAGCAGTGGATTCGACCCACTCAAGTACGGCTCGCAGGTGTATGACAAAGTCACCGCGCTGTCCTCGGTCAAGCAGCTCCTCTTTGAAGTTGGGCTGTGCGAGATCCTCGTCTTCCTCGCCGCGGTAGACGAGGACACGTCAAGGCTCGCCGCATATTGCCAAGCGCTCGTTGTGATCCGCCCCACAGACAACGCCGAGTCGCCGTCCAAGACGGCAGTTGAAACGGCTCGCCATGCGGTCGATAAGCTAATCCCCGACGACGACGACACCGACGGCCGGCAGTGGACTCCGCTCTGGCAAAATGCAGGCATCAGTCTTTACTACACGTACGGCATGGTTGTTGGTGACCAGCAATCCGGTTTCGCTCTCACGCACTACATTGAGGCTGTTGACTACATTATCCAAGCCACTAGCGGGCTCAACGTTCCGCTGCCACACATCGAGCTGCAGCCATTCATGCAAAACGCGTGCGAGATTGTCGCCGATATGATCCAGATGTTGGAGTCCACGAGCGTTTCCCGCGACTCGGTCGCCGAATACTACGCACGCGTCCGCCGCGCTGCCAACTCTTTGGCTTCGAAAATAAAGGATCTCCGTGACCGGGCCAACCGCGGCGTCAAACCCACGATTGCGGTGGACGTCGAAGCGAACGCTACTTCGGCTGCGGTGGCATATACGGAAGGCGAAGGTGTGGTCAACAATGAGTCCTCGGGCGTGTCTGATGGTGGTCCTACTGCTGGAGCTCCTCCATCGAGGTGAAAACTTTTTCACCGCTGGGTGTTGGTGCGCTCAACACGAGCTCAAAATAAGTTTGACGCTCTGATTCAGGTCGGTTCATGTGCTTGTCGCCGGAGTTTCAAATACAAAAGACCAAAGCATGGGCTCGTTGATACCCATCTCGTCTGCTTGTCGTGACTGTCTGTCGAGCATGATGCACTGTCAGTAGCTGTAAACGGTACGCAACGATACCGCGAGTCAGCAGGCAGAGAGGTGTTGGAGCCTTCAATACTTTACACGCCAAACACACCGAAAAGAGCATGAAGTCACGATTCTAGAGGTGGCTTGACCATCCCACTGTGTGACCGATAAAACTCAGAAGGAGCCTGTCACATGTTCAATCGCCGGACGAACCAAGGAACGGGATCCTGTGCATGTCGATACTCAGGTAGCAGTCACTGAGAAGCACGGCGGTTTCACACCCTCCGGGTCGGTGTCTTGGCAGAAGGCGGACTTTTAACTTTAAGACTTTGACAGCTCAGGTCTGATCAGCACCTTGATCGAGAAGAGGCAGAAGAACGGCGTCTTGGACACAGCCCGTATACGTTCATCTTTGTTTGTTGCGGCTCGGAGTATTGAGGGTTCGGAACAGAAATCCGGACACGCAAAAGCGGGTCGCTGAATGCACATTGCTTAGCTAGCTAGCGACAAGAGAACCCGAGAGCTGCTTGCTGGATCGGGATGAAAGCAAGATTATGCGCGAGCTAGTGAACATCAGCCCTCGCCGCCGGATTTCCACGCGTCGAACGAGGGCTGTGACCCTCCGCTCAGCTGACGCAAGTCAAAGAATGCCGATGACGAATTCGGCTGAATATTGTTTGGAATCGGCGTTGCCAAGGCGGAGTTTGATCGACGGCTCTGTGGAGCAACATGAGGTTTCTTTCGCGAGCTCTCGTCGTGCTAGCCGCCGCAGCTACTGCCGCGCTGGCCGTGCCCATGCAAAAGAGGGCGCAATATCCGGACCCGAACGACGACCCTTTCTACTCGGTGCCCGCCAACGTTGGCATATACTCCAAAGGCCAGGTCATACAGTCGCGCTCGGCCACCACCGACATTGGTACGGCCAACAACGCGCCGTCTTTCCAGCTGCTGTACCGAACCACCAACACCTCCGGCCAACCAGATGCCACCGTAGCCACCGTGTGGATCCCTAGCAAGCCGGTGTCGCCGCCCAAGATTCTCTCGTACCAGGTGTACGAGGATGCGACGCAGCTCGACTGTGCTCCATCGTACGCCTATTTGGCCGGCATCGAGAACACCGGAAAGGGTACGGTCATCCTCGACACGCCCATTGTCATCAGCTGGGCGCTTCAGCAGGGCTACTACGTGGTCTCGGCCGGCAATGAAGGCCGCCTTGGGACCTTCATTGCCGGCTACCAAGAGGGCAGGGCCATCCTCGACGGTATCCGTGCGTTGAAGAACTTTAAGGACTTGCCTTCGAGCAGCGCCGTCGGGATGTATGGATACAGCGGTGGTGGACATGCTACGGGCTGGGCAGTCAACTTGGCCGACTCGTACGCTCCGGACGACCACATTGTCGGCGCTATGGTGGCTTGCCCGCCAGCACGAGGGATATCTTCAACTTCCTCAACGGAGGCGCCTTTGCCGGTTTCGCCGTGGCTGGTGTCTCTGGCCTCTCACTGGCCTACCCTGAACTCGAGGACTTCATCCAAGCTCGACTCAACGCCAAAGGGCATGAGGTGATCAACAAGTTCCGCAGCCGCGGCTTCTGTATTTGGCGAAGTGGTGACCAACGAAAACTTTGTCGACATCTACTCGCTCGTCAACAGCAGCAACATCCTCAATGAGCCCATCCCTTCTGCAGTTTTGGCCAAAGAAACGCTGCTCCAGACACAGGCGAGCTACACGGTCCCAGTGCCCAAGTTCCCGCGCTTCATCTGGCATGCGCTCGAAGACGAGATTGTTCCGTTCAAACCTGCCCAGCAGTACGTGCAGAAGCAGTGTGCCAAGGGTGCCGACATCAACTGGAACGTAAGTAGTATCAGGTCGCCTCATCGAGTCGAGTATGCTCCCGGATTGGAACGCTGACCCCGCTTCTCACTTTCTTTCTCTTTTCTCCAGGTCTTCCCCATCGCTGAGCACATCTCCGCTGAATTCTTTGGCATCGTGCCTGGCATCGACTGGCTGAGCAAAGCGTACGCTGGGAAAGCGCCCAAGGTGGCTTGCGGTGCTGGCATTCCCACCATTGCGGGCGTCAATGCGCCCACAGCGCAGCAGGTGTTGGGACCCGATCTGGCGGCGCAGCTGAACAGCCTCCCCGGCAAGCAGTCCGCATTTGGCAAGCCATTCGGCCCCGTCACGCCGCCAACATCGTAGAGCTGCAACGAGCCAGCAAGCTGTTATCACGTCAGTCGAGTCGACCAGGACGACCACTCATTTCTCCTCTGGTGGGCGGTAAAGCTTGCTGTCGGTCTTGATCTGATACTAATCCATAAGGGAATTTGGATCGGTCATCGAAACGAAATGTGTTCAGTGATGGTGTGATGGTGTGATGAGGGTTTCGAGTGGTGAAGCCTCGAGAAAGCTCAGCCTCAAAGCTGTTTCGTGAACTTTCGTGACTGTTCCGAAGCGCTTGTCCCCAGATGCGCTGTGTGTGGCAGGCGGCGACTGGACAGGGTTCGAGAGCAACTTGCTTTACCGATAAGTAGTCGCCGGCGCACATAGTAGCGGGCGCCCATCCCCGTCGAGATCCTCAAGCGCAAGCTATCCGCTTAAGCACTGGACAGCTCCAGCACCTCCTTTGCCATTTGGCCTTCTTCGTCGGTCTGTTGCAGAAACAAGGCTGTCAGTAATTGCTCTCTTCTCTCGCACAATCGTTCCGTGGAGGAGCACTCACCTTGTAAAAAGATCAAGGCACGGCCAATCCCATTTCAACCATCTTCTTTGTCTCCCCCAGACCCAGTTCTTGCCGCTTCAGCTGCCACCACCTGCCATCCGCGCCATCCACCACGCTTCCGGCAGCCGGACTGAGCGCCGACAAGTACATCTCCTTGGCCAGCGCCGCATGCAACTCTCGGCTTGCCTCGCCGATCCCACCGGAAAGCACCACTGCGTGCACCCCACCCCTGCTGCTCATCTTGATCGCGTAGCTGCCCAGGTAACCCACAATCCGATCGACAAAGATGTCAAAGGCCAGTACCGCAGCTCTGTCCTGCTCCCTCTCTTGTTTATCCCGCTTGTTCAACGTCTGGCCTTGGGGGAAGGCGGTGCGGCGGGCGGTGGGCGGCGATCTGCTTGCAATCACTCGTGCCGGCCATCGCTTATAAGCCGCTGTGCTTGTTGAGCAGCAGTTCGGTGCGCGAGACGCGGATGCCCTCGGCTACCTCGACCGTGCTGAATGGATCCTTGGTGTCCTTGTCGAGTTGGGCGGCGAAGATGTGCAAGGGCAGCACGGGGTCGACCAAGTCACTCCGGGTGGCTCAGGGAAGGTCTTCTAGCGGAATCATCCCCATAGTGGTGTCGATGCTTTGACCCGTTACGATGCTGCTCATCGAGCTTCCACTGCCCAGATGGCACACGATGAGATTCAGCCCGCCTTTCTCGCGCGCTGCATCGTCCTCGCTACCGTATCCAGCACTGACGCATAGGACAAGCCATGAAACCCCAATTTGCGCAGCTCCTTGCCTCCCGCCAGCTTCTTCCCAGCCAGTGCGGGGTTCACCATGTACCTCGACCTAGGCTCGTCGATGGTGCCCTTGAAGACGGCGTCAGCTATTTGGCAGCAATATCACGCTGTCGTTCGCCTCAACAGCCACCACGTTCAGCGACGGGTTTCGGAATATGGCAACCTTGCTCTTATGTGCAAGTTTGTTTGACATGATTGTGGCGCACGGCAGACGCTCATCGGGACAGCTTTGCGCTTTCTATCCTTGGCAGAACGCCACTCGTGCTCTGGAGACCTTTGCTCGCCATGGGCTTCAGCGTGAGAATCTGCTACAGCTTCATTATTTCATTGGCTTTGAGACTATCGAGTACGAGAAGGGGGAGACACTCTGTGCTGGAGTGCCCTCTGGAGATGGCTGAGGTGGAGAAAGTTGGGTTGGCAGATGCCCATCCGTGCTCGGAATATCACTGTTTGCCGTACGCTTCGGCATGACAGCTCGCTGCATCAGCTTGCCGTCCCACGGCTTCAAGACTATCAATTCGGAAGGAAGCAGGGCTGACGGGCCCCTTTACACGGGGCCTTCAAAGATTTCGAGACAAACGATCATGTGAGCAAGGCAGCCTGTGCAGCCGTATGTATCCATATAGCATTGAAGTCACTTCAAATGATTATGCGGCGGAACGAGCGGCTTCAATTTCGGCTTGGTAGCTCTGCAGTTTGGAACATACGCTCGACAGTGTTGGCTGCTATGGCTATCGACTTGTCTGGCTCCCGTGCCGACCACTTCGGCCGATTCAAAGTCGATCACCACCATCGACTCGAGTTCGTCGCACTAGAGCATGTTGCGTGGGTGGACGTCGTTGTGCTGCACCCAAATGTCCATCGGCCTCGTCGTGCACCACGCCCGAAGGTTGCGAAAGCTTTCCAGCTGGCTGTCTTCAAAACCAGCCGGTCGGGACGGCAACAGACGGCCACCAGTTGGACCGTCTCCTGCCAAGGAGTCGATTCAGGCCATGAGGCACTGAGCAGTTTATCAGTATCCACAAATTTCACGCGTCGTGGCCGTCCAAAATTACAAACCGTAAAGGCCGTATACCAGTGTTGTTGAAGGTGGCCGTGCCTTTTCAGAATTTGAGATTTTAGCAATCTTGGCGGAGCGGCCGCGGCCCTGTCCAGCAGTGACGGCCTCGCGCTTGGGGCTAGGGCTAGTGCTAGTGCTAGGGTCTTGCTTACTGCTAACGAATCAGAAATAGGAGATCGCATTCAAGACTGACCGGAGGGCCGAGAGCTGGCTCGCTCTTTGACTGGCGCTTGCAAAGGCTTCCGATGATAGCGTTTGCTCTGACAGTGAGCACGGGCCTTCTTTTCTGACTCACTTATCAACTCCCGCTCCAGCACGAGAGAGCTTGGCCTCTGGGGCTCCATCCAACATGCTTCTTGTTGCTTGACATTGTTGGCTCGCGAGGAAACCAAAATCTTTGTCACCAGCGCACTGTCCGGGCGGGCGACACAGTCTGACGATACAGTCAAAGCAAGCCTGAGTGCCCGCTCAGTGAGAGCAGATGACTCGGTAAACTGTCTCAGAGCTTCGACAAGACTGTAAATAACAGACAATTGCGGAGGTAAAGGTGTCCTCGTTCTTATGCAGGGGGGCTTACCACAGTCTTCAAGCGCCTTCAAGCGCCTGTAGCGCAACATGCTCGATCGTGTGCGTGTCTGCACTTCATATAGCCGTCGAGAACAAACGCACGTTGATGGTACAGCCTGAACATCTAACAAGGTAGAGGATCGTATCTGCGGCGGCAGAGCAAGCGTCAGACTCCTCTTGGTGCTGATGCTCAAAGCCGAGGGCGTAGGAAATATAGTGGCAACTGCGAGCGGACAGAAGAAGGAGAAGGTGGACACGAGGAGGAGATCATGTCATTTACTGTCGTGAAGGGGATGTGGTGCGGACACTCAAACGCAAGCGCGTTCAATCTGATCCATGATACTGTCAGCGTTTGCCGTCTTTGGCTAAGCTTAATGGTTTTTGCAAGATTTTGGAGCAGGGGGCTAGCATTGCGGGATGAAAAAAAAATTGAAAGGAGAACGGGCCGTCAGACTGATTGTAAACAGAGTGGACCCTGAACAGGACCCTGCATAAGGTTAAAGTGCTTCATAATGTGCATTGGGAAGATCGAATGTCACAAAGACGGTATTGGGTAAATTGTCAGAGCGAGTGTCGCTATGGAGTGACTGCTAAATTAAGTGGAGGTAGCTGTTTGATAGCACTGCGATAAGCGATGGATATGGTGCAAAGGCCCGAAACAAGGCGGGAGAGTTGCTGCAGGAGAGGTACGAATTCACTTCGGCTCTTTGTCGAACTTAACATAAATGACCTGCCTGGCGCAGAATCCGGGGCTTCTCACGACGGTGAAATAACGCGCTTGGCACAAACTTCAATGCTAGGTAGGGGCAGATGTGGTTAATTGCCTATGCGAAAGGATACATGGCTGGCTGCACTTCTTTTTGGAGATTAGAGAAGAAATGTCTGACAGTTTACATGCAGAAATTTGCTAACTTGTAGACCGATGTGACAATCCATCGCCTCTTAGTTGGCTCGCACGCGCTTCGTTGCAGGCCGAAGCTCCAAGCGATGCACCGAAGCAATTTCGCGCACTGTCGACGATTGGATTCATCCCAGCGACACTGTGTCGCTAGGATCTTTCGTTGTGCAGAGACAGGTCTAAGTACCCAGGTCGCCGCGTCATGCGTATGTGTGTGAGGTACATGTCATGGGGGAGGAGAGAGGGCCGATAGCGACAGCGGGATCAGTTTGACAACCTCCGCATCCAGAGTTGGACAAGGGTGGAGCTTTGAGACCAAGAGGCTCTTTGGTGGTTCGGTTCGCTCAGCTTGTCTACGATTGTCAACGGCGACGCTGCATCGAGCAGGTGGATTGACACCGCCGTGGTGCCGTCGATGCATCCTGATCTCACGCAGCAGCAGGAGAAATAGAAGCACAGACAAATACTGACGTTTTGAACTTGTCGGCGGGCGGCCAGTCCGTACGATATCGAACTGCTGTGCACATCGTAAATCACATCGCGGGACCTAGTGGATGGTTGGTCGTGCGGTAGACAATGTATGTGCGGGTAGGGGCGGAGAGTGCATTGTTCAATGAAGCAGGGAAGGGTCAATTGGCTGATAAAGGTAGGGGGCGTTCTTCCACCATTGGTGGTGGTGTGTGTGCGTGTTTGTGTTGGGGGGCATTGCGGCTACGACTGTGCCCAGAGATGGTTGGTAAAGGAAGTTGCAGCAAGTAAGTTGATATGGACATGTCCGCAGAATGGTAGGGAGGGTCTGTTCTTTATACTCTGTCTACTATGCTTGCAGCGTGTAAAGCAACCTCGATGTATTGCTTAACGGTAGATTAACGCGCAGGCATTGAGGGACTCGGAGCCTGCTCCTCAGGGGGGTTCTTTCTCATCTCGGTCAGCTGGACCAGGCGAGGAAGTGGTCTTGCAGCTCGCACGAGTCATGAAGGTATCGGTTCTCATACCATATAGAACGGCGCTTGGAGAGCAACGATGCGTTTTGTGTCTTTCGTTGCCCCAACGTGGTGCTCAACAGCGACAGCAGGCCCAGCGGCAATGGTACGACCAGTTTGCGGCATTCAAAGAGTGGAATCTGCGTGTGTATGTGACTGCCAGGGCATTGTTGTGGTGCAGCAGCCAATCAGACAGCTCGCTCGTCGGGCAATTTTTCTACCTTCGCTTGTACTGAATGAGCTACCGCTAAGCGCTCAAAGGACACGCAATGAGAAACCGGATTCGAGTCGATGACTCGTTATCGGAACATATTCGGTGACTTCCGAATCAGCATGCCGGGGAACTCGGCAGCGACAGACAAAGGAATCTCTTTCGGTCACGACCGATTCTCCCAAGGTGTCCGGCCGCGATCTCTCACCGAGTGCCCATACTATTTCGACTCTCAAGTCTCTAATTTCGCAAGACCCTCCGTGAACAAGCTGACACGCGCGAGCGGTTCTAGCATCTTGGAGCAACGCCCGGAATGCTACGCAGCTCCATGCTTATTTGCGGCTTCCAATGGCGAATTAGTGCTTGTGGTGTCCATGCGGTTGTTGTGGCAAAGCTCAGGGTAACGAAAAAACCCAGCAGTATCTTTCTCTGGCATTTTAAAGCCGCCTCGAGGGACGAGTCAGCATTCTGTCTTTCAAGGTAGCAGCCTTGACTTGCCCAGTTCGAGACCGTGTGGCCCAACTAGACAATGGTACATTGCTTTCACAAAAGCATGGTTGATTTAATTGCTTCGTTGAGTGGTGTTTTCATCATTTCAGCGTTGGAAAGCGATGTTTGGACTGACGGATCTGACACTCTCTCGGTGGCCCGGGGATTCAACCAAAGGGATGAATGGTATGGCCTATCAGAACTTTCTTCAAACGGTATGCTCTATGTGCTTTAGTTCTTTGCTGACCGATGTGGCGTTGAGTCGATTTATTGGAGTGAGAACACCACTTTCGCGATAATGGTCATCCGAGAAGAGCGATTGTAGACTGTCCTCCCCGACAGATTTGCCATCGTACACAGTAGACTGTACGACAGCAGAAAGATTGCTAGGCATGGAATCAAACACTGGCTCCAGTCCACGTTTGCTCTGCCGCCCCACCTCGTCTACAACCCACCGACTGTGGTAGTCTCCTTCATGCGAGACGGGTGTCAGATCATGCTCCAGATGTCAAGCAAAAGGTTTGCACCAGGACGCCTTCGCGGCCTAACAGACGCAAACCGCTATTCACCCGATCCGGAACGGCGACCCAAAAGGCACGCAGTCTTCATGGTTCTTTGCCGCCTAATGCTCATGGCTGGCTCAACCAGTTAGACCAGGAGCAAGCGATCCACGACGTCCCTACAAACGACAGCATTCCAAATGACCGATCGAGTCATGGCCGGGTCATTGATGGTCCGCATGCTCAATTGCTACTTTGCCGTCTGCCATGTTCAGATGCCGGTCATCGACATTGATCAGTTCCGAGCCACGTTCAATGCTGCTCAAGGCGGTCCGCGCAAGATGACGCTCCTCACCAATGGTGGCGATCCACAACAGCAAGGTGCCGAAAGCTCTATCGCTGGCATTGAAAGCCTACAGAGACCAACGAGCAAGATCAGCACGCCAGGCAGCGTTAAAGCACTTTTGGCGATCCTCATTGCTTGGGCCGCGCGGTACACCGATGCACCCGTTGCATTCGACACGCCGAGCAAAGACGCTACTGAAAGATCCTCATCGAATTCCTCGTCACAGTCTCGACAGCAAGATCAGGCATTGCATGCAGCTCATAGACGAAAGCGCGGTGTAGCCTGCGATTCTTGCCGATTGTGACGAGTTCGTTGCGATATCACAAAGATGGCTGCTGGTGAAAGCTGTACGCAATGCCTCAAAAAGGGCATTTACTGCACTGACGAGTATATAAGGACTATGCGGCCCAAGCGGTCGAAGCTGCACTCCAAACTCCCCAACAGCAGCAGCAGAAGAGATAGAACGGCCTACGTTCTCCCGGATGCCTTTGTGGGTTTTGCAGAGGAATCTCTTTCATTGACAAGCTCCATCAGCCCTAGTGCAGACTTAGCAAGCACATGCATCGTAGACGACATGACTCCAGTTGCGCATAATCCAACCGCGTGGCGTCGAGCGGCAGATCGAAAGGCTTTCTGTTTAAAGCTTTTGCACGATGCTCTCGGCCTGGTGAGCAAATATTGTTTAATTAATAGGCCAAGCATCGAGAGCATCCAAGTGCTGACGCTGCTCTCGTCTCTGCTCGAGTCGGTCGACATGGCGCAAAGCCAAGTTTTTTTCATGGCGGCCTGCAATCATGTGAAACAACTCCGATTAACGGCGCAAAACACCGTCGACGCAAACAATCGCAGAGACGTTGAGAACATCTTGGACCTGTTGCTAGGACATAGCATCTACACGGTGCTTTGGGGTATTGATGCGAATGCGTCTCTGCTGCAGCGATGCCCGCCTTGCTTTGATCATGATTGAATCATCAAGGTTGAAGGTCGTCATAATTATCAACATCATCATCAGCAGCAGCAGCAGCAGCAAGGGGAAGCGTCTGCAGTGCCGTCAAAGCCACGTAGACGAGAAGCGTGGCTCGGACGATTGGAGTTGGATTTAGCGTCATGGCCATGTATCAGCTTTGCGCGATTGCACGCTTCATTTGCTCACACGTCCACCCCTTGACGCCGGTGGATCCAGCGGCGACGCTGGTGTAACAAGCACAGAAGCTGCAAAGAGCCTGTCAGACGACATGCAGGAGCATGGGGAGTTTGATGCAGCTGTTCGACAGGAGCATCAGTCGTACAGAGTTGCAACTCGAAGGGGCATTAGTATTGCAGCCGCTGGCCAAAATTCTCGCGTCGCTGCTCGATATTCACGTCGTTCGAGCGCTGACCGAACAGTGCGGTTTGCTTGCTTCTCAGCAGACCTCTACGGATGCTAATGCTGCGCTTGAGTCGTTGCAGCCGTTGCACGCCAAAGCCATGCAGCGTGCGGTTGAATCGTGTCGCAGGACAAGCCATCTCACCAAAATGCTACTGCCACTAGGCCTGATTCACTTTCGAAGCGGTACGTTCAAGCAGATCACGCGTCTGGCCAAGTTCTTGGCACAAGTGCCCACGGTCGTGGACGCCGCAGTGGGCAAGCAGCAGCAGCACCCGTTATCCGCGGACGCAAGCCTGCCTTTGGCGAACAAACGACAAGGAGATGTGTTGCGACACGTCGAGGTTATCGCTTGTGCACCACTTGGGCCCTGTGCCAGCGCAGACAAGCTGAGCGAGGTAGGCTGGCTGGACGCCGCTCTTGGGCAGCTAGCATATGCTTGGGATGAGATGCCAGACGAGGCAACCAGCGTTCAGAATCTTCTTCACATGCAGGGTCTGTAACGGTCGCGGAAAATTATAAATCTTCACAAGTTGTGCATCTCACTTTCTTATTGTGACCGGAAGATGAAGCAAGTAAACGAGGCATTGCAATAATGGAGGCGATCTTACTGGAGAGCATCGATAGCAAAGTTGACGCCGAGGTTCTGCCCCGAGCTGTCAGACTGGTACGAAGAATGCTGCCAGAAATACGTAAAGATGCCATGCCTATCGCAGGCACCATTACCAGAGACACAGATATCCTTGGACTTCGACACCCACTTAGTCGGCACATCTTAGTAGAGCCGATGAAGAAAGGCGACCCCTGCCTTTGCCGAGTTGCCACCCTCGCCGTCGACGTTGCATTCCAGGTTTGGTTTGTGAGAAATGTTGCCGGTGAGGATGGCCACCTTGACGGCATCGAAGGGAGCAGCGCCGTCCAGCTTGGTCATGGTCTCGGTGAAGATGGCTGCGTCTTCCGAGTAGCCCTGCAGCACAAAGCAGGTGTTGGGGTCATCCGAGAGGCGTGCGTTGATCTCGCGAATAATATCACGCATTCCGAAGTCGACTTGGAAGAGATTGTCGGCGGACTAGGCGACGGGATAGTCAGTGATATTGGGAACAGTGGCCAGGAGTCGTGCGTTCATGGTTTTGAAGCCGGGAGAGGGGCCTTGTGGTTTGTTTGTCCCGCGTGCCTCGATGAGGAGGTAGGATGAACACTTGGCGTTCCTTTATAGGTGCGGTGCACACTGGGCTGCGGGCGGCATGGCAAGCAGCACGGACAAGCCAACAAGTGTAGAGAGCGTCTTGATGATCATGGTTGCAACTGTAGTAGGGGTGGTATAGCGACTTGGGGTTCCAGCACGTTTGCTCGATCAATGAGGGACTTGATACCTTCCATTGTGTCGCTGGCTGACTCTCCAAACAGTTCCCCGCACTATGCCATAGCCCAGGATCGATGCATGAACTTTCCGGGCCGCAGACATGTCGTTCCTGCTGAGAGACAAGATCGAGCAATGAAGTTGATGACAAGCTGGCAGGCAAATGCTTTGGATTGTCTGTCAGAAACGCACAAACTCGCCCAGGAAAGGGTGCAACCTCATTTTCTGTTGTTTGTGCAAACAACGACGCGACACCATTGCAAAGGGCGCAATCAGAAGATCGGCATCGGAGCTCGTACGTCGATGTTCAGTCAAGCCTTACCTGATCAGATTATGCTGCGAGGAGTCTCGTTGGAGGTCCAGGGGCCTGTTGTGACTTGTGTGCCTCCAACCATCCTTGTGAGTGCAGCTCTCCAACCTCACTGATCATCTGACTGGAAATCCGGTAAGCGAGCCATGAGGAATTTGTTAATCGGGTAGATCATTTGCTATCTGAGCTCGAGAAACGGCTTCAGTGACGGCTGAACGGTAAGGCACATGCTACACGGGTGCCTTCAAGATCGTGAAGGTGGGAAGGATTGCATGGAAATCTAAGTCTGTTCCGGTTGATGTGCCTCATTGACGAAGGTAAATTGTCGTTTGAGGAGTTCATTATCAGCCCGTGTCGCTGCAAGCGCATCCCGGAGACGGTCGCCCTCCTCCTGCTGATTCTGAGTACGGTGACGCATTGCGAGAATGTCAAGTTCAAGCTGCTTAATGTACTTCTCTTGATGCTGTCGAGGATGGTGCTGAGCATCTACGTGCATTTGCATTGGCGCGATCTGCTCGAGGCGCTCAGCATGAGGCTCCTGAATGTTGGGGCTGAGCGATGTCCGCATACTTGTCAAAAGCAAAGTTGAGGAGTGCATATAAACACAATCAACCGGGTGAGCAGCGGTGCTCGCATCCAGCCAAATCGATACCAAGGAAGGCACCGATCGAAAGTTAACTTGAAGAGTGAAGATTGCTGGGTGGGCAAGATCCGAACGCAGAGGTGTCTTGCTTGTCAGAGCTGCACGTCAGAAGCTAGCTCAACAGGAAGTTCTGTGCGCGATCGACGGACAGAACACGCGGTGTTGAGAGAAGTTAAGTAGGATGATACCGGAGGACCGGAGGGAACTCATCTCTGAAGCCCAGAGCGGGTGCCTCTGACTGCACACAATCACTCACGAGCCATGCAGAACGGTGCTGCTGCTGCTCGGAGACTCTTGCACATTGTGATCCAACAACTTGAAGCAAGCTAGTGAATCATGCAGCTCCTCGACTCTATCGTGACTGAAGATGATTCACACAAAAAAAATCCCACCGCCTCTCTCTCTTCCTTTGCCCCCCCAACATGGAAAGAATAGTAAAATGGCGTCACTCTCGCAAGAACCTCAACCAGCAACAAATGTTTTCTACCTCGAATCAAACATACCGGTGCCCACCCTATGACCCATCATTGAAGCGACGGAAGGCATTTAGAAGCAAAACCAGTCAGTCCAGCTCAAACGCAGGACCAGGCAACAGATTCACTGGGATTGGATCTCCTGAGTCCGGTTCGCCATTCCGAGACGGATCCTTCTCTCTGTGAGTGTCGGACCTTGAATGACTAATGACGCTTCATCGACATACAACTCGCGCGTGTCTAGCTCCGTGAGCATTGTCCTGAACATCAGATTGTAAAAGAGCCCTGATCACTCTGGTCAACCAGCCCTCTAGGTGGTGTTGTTTGGCCCTTCTTCCAGGACGTTCGAACCGGAGGAGGAAGACGTCGATCCATGGCGATTCCTGCTGCTTCACAAACCAAACAACGTTTCTCCGTCGTTCTTAGACGCATCAAAATTCAACAAGCGCAGCCTCTGGAATAGGCCTACCGATTGGTAGCAAATGGAAGCGCAGAGAGGCTACAAATCACATCGAGTGGAAAATCTCGCTCAGCAAGCAGGGAAGCGCCTCAATACACGAGTCAACAAGCATGTACAAGAACGATGTGGCTGGTACGACGAGACCGCACGACGGATTTGCCTTTGACGATCTTTTCATACCACCAATGACCTGGCTAGATTCAAAGTCGATTTGCTGAGAGAAAAGAGGAAGTGTAGCTTCGTGAACCCGTACAGTTACCCGGTTTTCATCAGTCCGCTGGTCTCAAAGCATCCTGAAGGAAAGAAAGAGTCGAGTTACGAGGGGAAGGGAACGGTGACTGCGCAGTACCTTATGAGAGAAGATATTCCCATTGCAGCTTTCGGTGTTTCGAGATGCTCTGTCACTGCAATCCCGTTCGGATATTACCTTCTTCGCCCTTCGCTGCAATCGACATTCGCACATTAAGAGTTGCACACAAGCAGAAGTTAGACATCATATTGCAAGTTGCAAGGACCATATACGGAATTGTCCAGCTAAGCTTGATACGCCTGAAACGGAAAACAGGGATCGACCTTCAAGAACTCCGAAATGTGTGCGTCAGGATGAATGCAAAACAAGAAAAAGCAGAGAATGAAGAACCCTGGACTCACTTGTCTTGTGAAGCTTTGCTTTTCTCCTTCGCGAAAGAAGCGACTGCTGTTTGAAATTGCTGCTGCATTGGAATCGTTGCCCCGTCATTGCCTGTGTCCCTCGGAGATAATACAGCCGTGCTTGTTGTAGAGGGATTTCCAGACTCTAGCTGAAGACTTTTTTGGAGGGTTTAAGAGAAGCAATAAGACCAACTGCTTTAGGCGTCGGAAGTAGAAGCCCGAACGAATCTCTTACCTTTCGGGTCGCCAAAGTCGGTAGAGAACTTCAAGGAAGCTCGGGTCGCTGAGGATATCGCACGTACTGGGCCTTTTGGAGTCCTTGAGAAACAAAGAGACCGTAGTGCATTGTGGTTTGTTTGCTTGCCTTCAGAAAGTTATGCAAACTCGATCCAAGGACTCACCTTTTGTGAAAGCATATCTTCGACTGCATGGCGCAGAGCGAACTTCTTAGGTAACGATCGAACTTTGATCCGAATGTTGTACTTGCAAGGTCCTGCATCCATTTCGCGGTGCAGAGGCCTGTCGAAAAGCAACTATAAATAAGATTGTTGCTCGAATCAGGACAGCCAGGCGAGGTACAGAACTTACATCCCTGTAAACAGTTCCCATAAGACATTTCCAAGGGACCAGATGTCGGTGGCTGTGCCGTAATGTTGGCCTCTCAGCATTTCCTATAAGAACGATCCATGCAGTTACCATCGTCAGTTTGAGGGTGGTACGAGGGCATTAGGAAGCAGAGGCCCGCAGAAGTGCGAAGCCAACTCCTTGCACCTCGATGCCAACGGACTCTCCATAAGTACTCACAGGACTACGAAAGCCGGGGGTCTGGTATGAAGCGTGGGAGAACGAAGTGAGCTGGTCAAGACAAATTTCAATTCGCTTATGTGGAAGATACTGCACTTACACCGGCAATCCCGAGCTTCGCTTTTCTACCCTTGTCGACCAAATATGCTAGCCCGAAGTCAGAGATTTTTGCGTCCCCAGACGGATCAAGAAGGACTGTTGGAGGCAGAACAGGCAGGAACGAACTTATTGCGTAAGCTCTTTTCTTTACGTTCCCAATTGTCGCACTCCATAAGGCTTGTCGGCGATACTCACTGTTTTCAGGCTTCAGATCTCGATGAAGGATTGAGTTGGGCCGAGTCCTGTCCGTGTGCAAGTAATGCAGTGCGAAGATGAGTTGAAGAGTGACTCGGTCTGGTTTGACCCGCTCAAACATCGAGAGTCGGTGTTCATCTCTCAGGCTTGACGGAGTAACGTGACAAGAAAAGGCAGTACAAAAAATAAGAGAGATTGATCAAGATCCAGACCGGACTTAGAGGAAGACAGTGTTCCAGGTGTACTCACCTTGGTGCATGCAGATATTCGATGTATGCGGCTAGATTTGTTGAGCAAAGCTCAAACACGCTGTATACGCAGCCGGGTTCTTTCCATGCTTCTACAAAGCGAACAGTCGCGACATGGCTGATCAGTTTATTGATGCGAATTTCTTCCAGAGCTAATCGACGCTCTGCTTGATTCGTTGGGCGGACGATCTTGACCGCAACAAGCTGGATATGTCGCACAGTAGATCATAGAGAGGCAATCAGTAAGCATCGTCTCCTTCAGTCATTGGGCCATCGAGCTTACAGTGTTCTTTTCTGAGCATTTTGCTTCATAAACTTGGCCAAAGGCACCTTCACCTAGTAGCCTAGCCGCTTCGTACACCATGTTCTTCGTCCTTCTTGGTTGGTGATCTCAAGGATGGAGAATGAACGGGATAAAAAGGATCCAGGTGGAAAGGTGTCAGAACTATATACGTGCAGTCGACATGCCGCGACCATACTAACTGAAAGCGCACGCAGATGATTTCATCTACAGGGAACCAGAGAAAAGTACCTTGTAACCAGGGAGGTCGGATACTTCTGGCAGAGCTGAGGGGGTTTGGGCAGCTAGAGAGCAGCTTCTAAACAGGAACGTCGAGTCGAGTGCCTCGTTTTCTAGTTGCAGAGAAAGCGGCCAAGGCTTTCCACCCGCAGCAGGTTTTGTCTGAAGGCCCAATCCATGGGGGCCAACGTGGATCAACAGCAATGCCCTAAAGCGTACATTGTCTTCTGGCGAACCGAGCGCTGTTTGGTCCGCGAGGTTGGGGGCACGAGCCCTGTGGTATAACAACTAATCATACCCTATGCTTGCTTTCTCTAACGTTGTGAGGATGATTTCACTTGTCGTCTGCTCGGATCAATACGACAGCCTCCTGCCTTCCAGCTATGATGTCGACACTAACGGCTAGTAGTGGTATCTCGACCTATAGATTTATAACAGAACAAGCAGTCGACGGAGGCGACCACGGATTTTGGTTCATGCTTTCATGTCGTTATTGGATATCAATGTCTGCTGTATCAAAGGAAGTGTTTCGTGGAGACTTGGACCATACCTCGTCGAATCCTGTGCGGCTCATTGGTACAACGTACGACCCAGCTACACCTTTTCGCAATGCCCGAATGTTGCTGCAAGAGATGGGTGACAACCCCAGGCTGATTGTGCACAACGGCTACGGCCATCCTCGATGATAAAGGAACTGTACGGAAAATATAATCCGAACTTATCTGATGGATGGTATCGCGCCTGAGCAACCAGAGACGCAATGCTTTGCCGATCAGATGCCGTACAGATACACCCAAACTCGCGATCGCGGTTTGTTGCAAGTCAAGGAGCCTCTTTAATGGTGGTAGTGATGCCGAGCTTCTTCTCATTGAAACTTGTTGGCGTGTCAAACTACGTTTCGTGTCCATTGTTTGGACAATATGATTTGCGATTTTGTATGTAAGTGAAAGAATCGACAGCGAAACAAGTGCCCCAACTGTGTGCCTGCATGCCTCTGTTTGTTCTCTCTATCCCGTTTGCTATAAGCCCATGCGCATCGGCTAGTTCAATCATTATCCGATCCTTTCATGCAGCACTGCGCAAAGTCGTGATCTCGGGCGATGCGATTGTCTCGCTGCGAATTGATGCTTGCTACTTTCCGCCCGAGTAACTCACAGACGTCCCGAGCGTTGTCTCCATTCGGACAGAGAAGGATTTATAATCGGACACCCTTCAAATCGTTCTCGTCGGAACAAACTCTTTGCTCCGGCAGGTTACTGGCCTACATGCAGCTTTGCCTCGTCGTTGTCGTCAACCTTGTGAGACGCTCCGACTTCATGCCCGCCGAGAACATTCCAAATAAAGCAGGCCTTTCTTGCAGCCGCCTGGAATTAGGTCTTGCGTTTTCCTGCAAATACGCCACACAACTCTAACTCTGAAGCTTTTGAGCTAGCTCCCTATCGTTCACAAAACAAACGAGGGATAGAGCTCCCGCTCAGTCTCACCTGCGGTGATCTGGTTGTCCACACCTCTGACTTACTCGGTCAGTCTCAAGCAAGCCCGAGATAGGTGTTAGTTTCCCATTCATTTTCAAGCTTGGATCACTCGCGGGACTCTCTACCTTTAGAAGATGTTTGCAAGTACAGTCGCGATTTGGTGGTAGCGCGATCTCTGCATGTGAAGTTGTTGGCGCTTGCAGTGCAGTGACCAGCTTATCGTACAGAGTTGCATTTACTCGTAGAAGGTCCGGATCACATAATCTTCAAGAAGACGACGACAAAGGATGGGCGGGAGATAAAGTAGAAAAGAGGGAATCCTTGAAGAGATCACGGATGCGACTCTTTCAAGTAGGGGATGGGCCGCGCTGCGCTCCTGTCAGCGCCGATCCCGGCCAGTCTCGTTGACGTGTTCCCAATGCAACGTAGGCGCGCTGCAAAGTCGATATGTGCTTTCTCGCTGGTGCCGTTGAGCGGCAGTCAGTCTGTGGAGGCGACAGGAGGGTCGATGAGGGCCTCGTCGGATGAAACAGAGAAAGGCGGAAATCTCAAGCAATATACGACGGCCTACATGAACAGTGTGGCAACACACACGAATTTACTTCTTCATGTAGGCCATATTTCGCTTGAGGGTCCGGAGGAACTCGGCCTCATCCCACACTTTGTTCCATGTGTCAACCCTCTGAATGGCGTTCCACCACTTGTTGACCGTCTTGAGCTTTGCTTCGGACTGCACTGCATCGTGAACGGTCTGTCCGCCGGTCTTGGGGAAAAGGCCATCCTGGCTGGTCGACAGGATACGGGCGAAGAAGGGGGCAATGTTGAGATCGGCATAGGCAAACCTGGCCTCGCCCTGGATAAAGGCGCCGGAGCACGGCTCTGGGTCGAACGATTCAAGCAGAGTGTTGAATTGTTCGAGTCCGTTGATCAGCGCAACCACAGCCTCGGGTTTTGACTGGAAAGTGGCAGGGTAGTAGTGCGGCTGAACAAGCTGGGTGTAGCGCTCCACAATGTATCGGGCTGTAGCGCGGTGCTGAGCTTCGGTGGAAGCAAAGATGCTGCTGGTAAGGTCCTGCACATACTCGACGATCACCTGCGATTCGGGGAGCTTGAATTCTCTGGCAATTCGGGTGGTTACCAGGACAGGGACTGAGGGTGCAGGCATTATCAAAAAATTTCAGGAATCAGTCTGTTGCCGAATACGAGACGCAGAGCACCGTCAGAAGCAGCCGAACTTACCCTTGCCGGCGGCATTGATCTTCTCGACGTACCAGGAGGGCTTGCTGCTCACGTCGATCTGGTGCGTGTCGTAGGCAAGTCCGCTGTGCTCGAGTGCGAGCTTGGCTCACGCGGCATAAGGGCAAGCCTCGGCAACGTACAGAAGGAGGCTGAGGTCTTCTTTTCCGGACATTATGGCGTCTTGATAGGTTTGTATGGGAGGGAAAGGAAAGGATTGGTAAGGATTTTTAGATATCTTGGTGCAGTCTGTTGAGACAGTCGAGAGTGTGGGTCGATTTATATACTCCATAACAGGCAAATGTCTGCCCCCAGGATGAAGCAGCGGCTCCAGAGGAGGAGATGACTCTCCTCTCGTGTCTCCGACCACAACACCACCTGCCTTGATGTTGTTCACATGGACTCACTCGTTAGCGCCACACTCGAGCCTATCGGTCCTCGCCGGCGGCTTGGAACTGATTTATCGAGAGACGTGGTGTCGTCGCTCACCATGGATAGGCGCAGGGCACGGAGTCTTGATCCGAACCTTCGCCGACGTTGTCAACCAGGATGACTTCTGAAGATGCTCGGCCCGCTCGACTTCTGTTTCCACGGAGTAGCTCGCCAGACTCGTCAGTAGTTCGGAAATAAGGAGCGATTCATGTTCGCGCCTTGGCGTAGTAGAACGGGAATTTGGAGTGAAAGGCTTGACGAACTTGGCTTTGACCCACACTTTTTTTCAGTCATATGGTATCTCTAAGGTCCGGTCCATATGTGCATGAATCGCTTGTCGAAGGGTGTTCAGACTTAATTCTAATTTCACTCCCCGCTGAAGCGGCACAGGAAGGGCCCAGCTTGGATGACGAGTTGCCCTTGTCAATGACCTCACGTGGGACGCTGTGATCCGCTGCTCATGGAAGATTGGGTTTACCACCTGAGTTGAGTCTGCAACTTTAATCCGGCTTGTTTTCTTTCTTAAGGCGCGGCTGGGGACGAAGCCGCTACTAGCAATCTTGAAAGTGTGGATGTAGCGGCTGTGGCTGGACTGAACGAGCAGGCGTTTGGTCTTGTGCTATCCAACGAAATCTCATCTTGCGGCACGAACTTTGTTTCTGTGGGGTTGCAATTTTCCACACCTTCTACAGTGGTGCTTCTGACGTTGACCATTACACTTTTTGTGCTTGTATTAAATGCGTGAGGCCTGCAGTGCAGTGAGTGTATGTTACGGAAACCCCGTTACGTTGCTAGTCCCACTACCTTCTTCGACCTGCGATTGGCACGGACAATGTTGACACGCATGGAACGCCAAAGAAAGAAGAAATTGGTCAGATGGGATACAACAGAAGAAAGCCCGGTACGGCGTTCCGATGCCTTTATTGGATTCTATGGAAGGGTGCCTGCTCGGTGACAAGGCATGCGACTTTGGTATTCCACGGAGATGAGGTCTACCGCCTCGACTGTGGACCAAGAGCATTGAATAGATTTCGGAACTGCAAATTTCCAAACAGGACTTTCCGACAGGCAAGCAGCGAAGCCACGTGGGCCAACGCTTTGCCCTTCGGCGCGTGTTCTGGAGATAAGCTGCACACCCCTCGACACGCGCATCCCAGGCCTCGAAACCTTGACGTCTGCGTTGGAAGGTTGCAGCACGCATGGCATTGGATGTTGGCTACGTTATAAAGTCTGTTCTTTCCATCGACACACCAGTCAAGTGGCTAGACATTTCACACCACAACTCAGACCTCAAGAATACTCGATGAAAGTCACAGTCTTTGGTGCCACCGGCGGCATCGGCTCTTTGGTTGTCGAAACGCTCCTGACGACGCCCGATGCGTCGGTTACAGCTTTCGTCCGCAATATCAAGAAGGTACCTGAGAGCTGGCGCGAAAAGGGTGTTGTGATCGTTCAGGGCGCCCTGTCCGAGCCGGAAAAGATTGATCGGGCTATCGCTGGTGCAGACGCTGTGATCAACGCCATGGGTCCGAGCATGGACAAGACGGCAACCGGATTCCCGTTGGTCGAGGGAACACGCAACATCCTCACCTCCATGGCCACGCATAACGTCAAACGCTACATTGGCCACGCCACGCCGGGCCTCAAGGATCCGCACGAATCTCTCACTTTCACCTCGCGTCTGGTCGGTTTCCTCGGCAAATGGATGTTCCCGCGCGGCTTTAAGGAAATGATCGATATGCATGACCTCATCGTAAAGGACGAACGGGTCGAATGGACCATCATCCGTTTCATTGCGCCCAACGACAAGCCGAAGACCGGCAAATGGCGTGTCGGCTTCTTTGGAACCGACAGTATCCGCTTCCCTGTCACCCGGGGCGACATTGCAGACTTTACCGTACAGCAGCTCTCGGACACCAAGTACATCCGAAGGATGCCCGCGATCAGCAACTGAGGGTCGAACGCTGCCCGAACTACTCTTCCGTTTGCCGGGTTGATCGAGCAATTGGCAAAGCCAGAGAATCTGGGCAAGTCTTCGATGTGTACGGCCGAGCAATTGGCTGCGCCGCTTGTTAGGGTCGAACCCTGACCTCAGCGCAGCCCGACTATCGAGCTGTTCGATTACCACCGATCCATACACGACAGTGCAAAGACCTAGACGTGGATGTGGCCAGTCATCGTCCTAAGGAGCAGAAGAATTTTGGCCTTTTCCGTATGTAATCGATCTTCAAGGAGTTGGGTTTGCAACGTGAACTCGAGTCGATGCTATGCTGCGTGGTGCTTGTACCAAGTTCCGACGTGCACCACAGCGCGGTGACGTTGAATGCTCCACCGTCCTCTTGACTCTATATGAGCGGCGCAGTTGTAGCGTTCGCGTTTGTGTCACGCCTGGCGCAAGCTGCTTTTGTTCAGACACAGATAGTTCGAGACGTATAGTCCAGTCGCCATCGTTGTCGTGGATTGCGGGTGGCGTGGGATTGAGTGTCGAGTGTGAAAATACGTTGCGGCAGATAGGCAGTGGCACGACAACGAAATTTGCTTTTTGGGCAGCTCGGGGTCGATCGAGCTGTTCGGTGTATGTTGTGCGCTGGTTCTTGTTTGGTGTAGCTTTGATGCGTCATTTAACTGTTAGTTCTGTCGTGGCCGCGCTCACTGGCTGACCGTGACACGCCGAAATGGGTTGGATCTCACCGTGAACACTTGAACAGTGTGGCCGCGCGTCTCTGAATGTCTTTGACCTTCTACACATCTTGACCGTAGCGAAATTTAAATCGTACAAGCACTTGAGCAGTGTCTTTTCTGTTGAACGCCAAGAAACCCTCCACATGTCGAGAAACCTCAAATTGGCGTTGCGGCGCCGGCCACTTACGGCCATGCACCTAGGGCTAGGGCTAGGGTCTAGGATGCTTTACTTGGCAGCAAAGTCTCGACCAACGACGCCAAATGATCGAAGGAATTGGCACAGCTGTGCAAGCCACAGCAAGCATGAATTGCGCTACTGCACTCCAAAATCAAAATCACAGTCCAATTCAGATTGAGCATACACAGGAAGGCTGCCAGTCATCTTGCATGCAAATCTCAGTTTAGAGTCAGAGATGACTGTCAAAGATTTGGTATGTGTTGATGGGAGTGAGGCAGAAGAAGGCCAGCATGTTGAGTTTTGTTGTGCTCTGATTGATGTGCAGATGATCAGTGAGATGCTTGGCTGAATGAAAACTGCTTCTAGAAGATCAAGATGTGGCTGTGCCAAGGCATGTCTCAGGTCTGAGTTCAGGAAGCATAAAAAAGAACTCAAAGTTGCTTTGAGATCAATGCCACCATTGTGTATCCTGCATAGAGGACAGTGGGATTTTTTTAAACTTAAAACACATCAGATAAGAAGTACACATTCTATAATTTTTATTTATTGATCACACTTGATTTAAACCTGTTTATGCTTCTTTACTACTACATAATCATATAGTTATGAATAAAAAGCAACACTTTTACTTTAGCAATAGTTTTACATCCACAATTTACACAAGAATTTGAACAAGGTAGTTGGCAAGGTTGGCACTTGATGTCCATCATCCCCTAACTGCCACACTGATGCCACTTTGCATTGCTTCCTTCCAACTTGTAGCTGTCACCATCCTAGTGCTTCTTGCTCTCTTCTCCATTTGGTTGCCCTCAATGATCCAAATCACCAATCCAGCAAGCAAGCACTGCATCCAACAAGGTGGAACACTCGAAATTGTCAAGGACAAAATTGGCAACAAGATTGGCATGTGTAGGCTTCATGATGGTAGCATCAGGGAGGAGTGGGACTTCTTCTGTTTGCAGCAACAGCAACATCAAGACAAGACAAGCTCTGCTCCAGGTGAGGATCAAGGCACAAGTGGGAGCGACGCAGAAGCCTTGAAGCGAGAATAGGGAGACCGACGATCAGCCGGCTTTGAGTAACATCAAGTCAACGCAGTTGAACAAGCTGCAAAGCCAACAAACAGGTTCAGGTTGTTCGAGATCATCTCCCGGAGCAATGCAATCCATGCCTGACCCTAAACTCTAAATCTAACCCCAACCTCCATTTCGCCCATTTGAGTTGCATGCTTACAGGGTCGATTCGCCCTTGTCTGGAATTCTGACCACGTTGGTGACTCAAACACTCTTGTCTTCTACACGGGCATATGTGGTGTGCTTGTTTTTGCCTGGTCGCGTGTCTCGTCAATGGCGGGTCTGTGAGATTGGCCTGCGTTCTACGGCTTCTTTTCCGGGCCTGCTATCTCACTACAAACCCCAGCTCAGGTGCTTTACTTTCCCGGTGAGGGCATGGCGAAACTTAAACCTACTTCGCTGTCATTTACACTATCGCATCATTTGGTGCTTTGCGAGGCAACCCGATAGCAGGCCGCCGGCTCGCCAATTACACCGATGGCTCGAAGACTTCCCCGACTCGGTAAAATTACCAAGTAATCATGTGGTTCAGCGGCACCAGTCTTTGGCCCGTGCCGCTTTGTATGCATACACAACAGATCCAACGTCACAAGGAGCGTCAAATTGTGAACAGAATCCATCAATTATTCGAATGAACTCCGTGCCAACCAAGTACCATCTACACTCTTGCTTTAATGTATTCTCTGTGCTTTTGAATGTTAGAATGTTTGATGTAGTCCGTATCAGATAAAGCAGCTAAGACGTCGTGGAATGAAGAGGAGGCGTCACCTAATCAGTCACACAGATATCGTGTATATTTTCAGCGCTGTTAATGAGCCTACCCATGCTTCCTCATTAAAAACCAGTTGAAAGGGCTCGATCCAACATATCGGCAAAATATTCGACCGATGCCTGGGATATGCAAAGCGGTGGCTTGATCTTGAGCACGTTTTGGTAGTCCCCAGTAGGCTGCATGATCACGCCCAAGTCTAACAAGCGATCGCAGATGGCCTTCGTCTCCTGCGTGGCCGGTTCCAAGGTGTGGCGGTCACGCACAAACTCCAGACCTAGGTAGAGCCCATCGCCATGCACAGTGCCAATTAACGAATGCCGCTTGGCTAAATCGTGTAGCCGGCGCTTGAGCTGTGCCCCAACAACGCGAGCATTCTCCTGGAGCTTTTCTTGCTGGATGATATCGAGAACCGTCTGGCCCACGACTGAAGATAGGACCGAGCCACCAGTCGATGAAAAGAAATAGCCTTGGGTACGGTAGCGATCAGCAATGGCACGTGTGGTGATGACGGCACCTATGGGAAAACCACCGCCCAGACTCTTAGCCACAGCCACGATATCAGGCACCACGCCTTGCTGCTGGAAACCCCAGAACCATGAACCTAGACGACCAAAGCCTACCTGGACCTCGTCGGCAATGGCCAGTCCACCCATCTGGCGTACGGCTGCATATACCTCTTTCAGGTAGCCGTCGGGCAAGGCCACGCCACCGGCATTACCGTAGTAGGTCTCGCTGAGAAAGGCCGCTGGCGCACGCCCTTGTTCGACTAGTGCTTGAAGCTGATTAACAGCCTCGCGCGCGTATTCTGTTGCATCGCGACCGCGAAGCCGACCGCGGTAAGAGTTAGCAGCTTCGACGGTATGCACCCAATCGGGACGTGTCTCGAGCGCGTTGGGATTGTCGGCGATCGAGGTCGACACTGCATCGCTGGCATAGGTCCAGCCATGGTAGGCTTCAGCCATAGCCACAACATCGCGTCGCCCAGTAGCAGCCAAGGCCAGACGAAGCGACAGATCAACTGCCTCGGAGCCCGAATTGACAAAGAAGACCGTATCAAGGTCGTCGGGTAACGTGGCTGCTATCCGTTCGGCGTACTGTGTGATGGCTGCGTAGTGGAAGCGGGAATTGGTGTTGAGCAAACGGGTCTGCCGTGCCACGACGGCATGGATATGGGGATGTGCATGACCCACCGAAGCGACGTTGTTGACCATGTCGAGGTAGACGCGACCTTGAACATCGACCAAATACTCGCGCCAGCCTCGCTCTATTCGTGGCGGAAAAGCATAGTAATGCTCCTGCACCTCGGCCAAGACGGCCCCTCGTCGCTGTAACAGATCACCATCGTTGTCCTCGACCGCTCCAGTCAATGTCACACCAAAAGCTGCTGTGGGATCACCGACCACTGCACGCCAGCCGGGCAACGCATCGGCACAGATGGCAGCAGGCACCTTGACAGGATCCAGCGTAGTCAGCAACACGTCGAGGCGACTGCCAGGAGCGATGTGTGCTGTTCCTTTGGGCAGGACAGTGTCTCCTTGCCGAACAACCAAACAGGATGGCACATTGAGCGCGGTCGAAGAGCCGAACCAGACGGCTGTTGCGGTTGGGATCGTAGCGGGTGCCTTGGGTGTCCTTGATGGTGCGCCGAGCAAGACCGGTCGCAGAGCTGGCAGCACTACTATAGCTGCGCCTTGCCTCAACAGGCGCTGAGCCGCTCGTTCGACCGCGTCGGCCTCGAGCCAGAATCCCTCATCGGCCAGCGATGACACGGTGGATGCATCAAGGATGACCACGGAATTCGGCACTGGCAACAGTTGTGCACCTTCCCAGGTTGGTCCCGAAGACGTCTTGCCTCCCAATGCATGACGAATGTGGGCTGTGGCCACTTCGAGGGGCACCTCCATCGCCTTGCGGAGGATCGCCATCTCACGCTCCAGTGCCCTCTGCGCATAGTCATTTGCCTTATCGAGGCGCACCTGTTGTCTGCCGCTGAGTACCAATACGACACCACGCAGCACAACCAAAGGCCACAGGGCCGTCATTTCATCCTCCGAGAGCGTACGGCGTTGGTGGAATGCTATGATGGCCGGTAATACGGAGTAATAGGAGGCGCCTTCATGGTGCAGTATCGAGGAGATCGTGATTGCAATCTCACCCACGGCCCATGATTCAATGACATCGCCAAAATCGATCAGGGCATCGGGTAAGGTCATCGCACTGCCGTGCGGGCGAAGCACGTTATCGTCGGTTATGTCAAAGTGACCGAGTTGGCGGGGCAGCTTTCCGGCTATGGGACGCAGCACGGCCAGTGCTTCTTCGGTGGGAGCAGCCGTGAGGGCACGCACGGCTGCATCGGGCTCGGAAGGGGAAAGCTGGGCAATGACACGCTCTGCATGTTGTAGATCCCACTGCAAAATCCGACCAGATGCAGGATGCGTCTCCTTGGCCAATGCCACACTGACCGCAGCAGACAATTGACCCATTCGTTTGATGACCTGCGGACGCAGGTAGCTTGACCCAGTCAAGGTGGTGCCTGCGATGTAAGAGATGATGCGGCTATGCAAGCGTCCCTGACTAGTTTGCCACCATGCAGACATGGGGCCATACGGTCCTGTGACCACTTGAGGGATGCGCAACGACGGTTCTGCGCGTGCCACAGCTGCGGCTGCTTTGTTTTGCATCTCAATCTCGGCCTCGCTAAAGACTGGATTGCTAATCTTCAACACGCCGAACGGCTCGGCATTGGCCGAAGTCAACACGAGGAAGTTCTGGTCCTGCTGGCTGCCCAGAGGGCGCAGCTGTGCTTCGAGGCCGAACACATGGCGCAACAAGGTGCACGCCTCTTCGCTTGGTAGCGTCGGTATGGGCAGCTCGCCATGGGCAAAGTAGTCGAACATAATGAGCGGTGCAAGGTTGATAAAGTAAGGCCGGCGGACTCGATGGGCTGCCGAGTGACCAGCAAGGTTGTGCAATAGGTGGCCCACTGCCGACGACCGTGCAGCAGCTAGCTTGGCCTATAAATACTTGGCATGAAGGGGAGAAATTCCGAGCGAGAAGAACAAGTCCTGCTGCGTTATGAGGCAAGGCCAAATATTTGGCGCAATGTAGCAACTACGTTTGGAACGGGAGCACTTTTGTCCTGCTTGTAGCGATCTGATATGCGAGACTGTACTGTACCGGCAGCGCGCTTAACGCGTCTCGATCTATGCCTGAAAATTTGGTGCTAAACGATGGATCTTGAACCTCCGACAATCAAAGTTGAAGCCGTTCGAGGCGCTTTAGACGCGATGTGCAGTTAACCTTGTCAAGCGTGAACAGACAGCATCCGGCTAACGCGGGGATTAGCTTAATACGCTCCGCTTGTTGGAGGCACTGCAACGATCGTTCACTGATGCGCTTATCAGTCGGACCAGCGTGTGCACGATGGCACCATGGGATGGCTTAAGTCATCACTGCAATCACTCTTCTGTTACAATCACATCTGGGTCGACATATCTGTCCATTAAACAAAAGGCACACGATTCGCTAGCAAAAAATTCATTGAGATATCAATGTAATCTGGTTACAGCTTGACGCCAAGCCAGTATTGCATTGATTGCGGCTCAGACTAGGGCTCCTTCAAAGGCTACCAACTGGCCTGCTTGATATGTCTGTATCACCTTGGCCCGCAGGATGCCCTTGTGATCCTGTCTTGCTTCCTTCCCTTCCAACACGTTGGTGTCTATTACGTTCAAGTCGGCCCACTTGCCTTTGTCCCAATCACCCTGCACCGAGTCCAGATGGCAGGCTCGCGCCGCTCCCTTTGTGGCACCCAAGATTGAGTCGAGCAACGGCAGTGCATATTGAGGCGTGGTCTGGGCGGTGCTCTCCGCTTCCAACGCCGACGCCCGCGAAACAGCATTGTAGAGGTTCGGCAAGGGCCAGTGGGGTGCTGTGGGTGCGTCAGTGCCGATTGCGAGGGGTGCACCGTGCTCCAAGAAGTCGCGGTAAGCAAACGCCCTCCCGCATCGATGGCCAGCAAGCGATTGGTCGGCCGCCGTTCCAGAGCAAGACTGTCCATCCAACACCTTGTACCAGTTGGCGAGGATCGCAGGATCCGAGTGAACAGGTTGCACTGAGGTGGTGATGTTGAGGATCCCGATACGTTCTACATCGGCCTCTTGGGTCAGTTCTAGGTGTTCTATCCGATGGCGGTTGAGACGGATCCGTTCTTCTCCCACGCTGGCCAATGCCTCGACAGCGTAGTGGACCGCCTGATCACCGATGGCATGGATAGCACACTGCAGACCCTTACTATCGGCTTCGCGCACCACCTTATTGAGCTTTTCAGCGGGCCAGATGCAATCGGGATTGGTGCCGTTGTGGTAGGGCAAGGCGAGGGTGGCCGTACACGAATCAATAGCACCGTCGACCACCAGCTTGACGCCACGCACCTGCAACCAGGCATGGTTACGCCACTTGTCTTGCAACTCCTTGGCACGAAGAACGTGAGCGATTGACTCTTCTAGCTGCGTCTCCGGCGGGCAGTGCCAGAACGCCATGACGCGCAAAGGGAGGCGACCATCGCGTTGTATTCGGGCTTCCAACATGGCAAACACGTCTTCCTCCATCAACAGATCGGCCACAGCTGTGTAACCAGCGGTCAGCAGCGCATCGAAGGCACGCTCCAGTGCAGCCTCCTTGTCCGCTTTCGAAGTGACCTTGCGCAGCGTTGGGGCTACATAGTTGATGCACGCCATCTCCTGAATCCATCCTGTCAATTCAGCTGGTTGACCATCCTTTGAAGGTCGACGAACAAGCTTGCCACCGGGTGGATCCTTTGTCGAAGCGTCGATGCCCATCTGCTCCAGGGCGGCCGTATTGCAAAGGCAGGAATGCAGGTCAAAAGACATAATGTAGATGGGCTTGGTGGTGGAAACGCGATCGAGGTATGAGCGATCGATCTGTTCCACCTTATCCATTTGAATCATCCAGTTACGCGCTTCGATGCGGCGCGCATCGGGATGCTCTCGGTCGTACTGTTGTAGGGCAGCTACCAGAGTATCGATGCTGCGACAGGCAGAGACATCAGCCTTATGCAACGATTGGCCCAACATCATCAAATGGCAATGAGCATCGACGAAGGCTGGTAGGACCAGCTTCCTGCAGGTCTACCACTTCAATACCATGTGTCTTGGCGGATGCAGCCGCCCGTTGTGCCTCCTCGTGCTCCAATGAAGCTTCAATCCGTCCTTGCCCATCGACGATTAGTCCCCGTTTGAAGCCATCCTTGCCGTTGAGAAAGAGACCGTCAGTGAAAAGCTTGGATCTCGTCATACTCATGCAAGGGAGAGAGGGTCTGTGGGTCTGTGGGTGTGTGAGCGGATGGATGTTATCGCAGGATCGAGCCTTAAGTCCATGAGAGCGAAGTTCGATCAATGGTTGTGTATTGTTGCCCTTGTCATGCCAACGAGGAAGGAAACAGCAACTCTGGCCGGATCTCTGAATCCCCGGAAATCACGGAACGTCCTTTCTTGTGTGCGGAGCTGAGGCCAGGAGCCAACGTGGCAGGGTGGCAATATACATGCTGCCATGATAGCCACGCCTCGATGCCAGCGAAACCCGAAGCGAGAGAGCCAAACAACGGTACTAAGTTCTAAGCGAAAAAATACCAACTTCCGGGCATTCAGACAAGTTTATCTCGTTTAGGCTTAAGTGCTATCTTAAAATTAGCCGCTCGAGCCGCGCAGGTTCCAGAGCAGAGCAGAGCAGTGCACTCGAACAACGTTCTTTGGGTGTGGTAGTTGTCTCATTACTCCGGACGCTGAAGCTGCACTACCTCTATGTCAGGCGTCAAACGCAAATCTACCCCAGCACTCCTCATTATCTTTCCAACACAGGACCAAAAGGACGAAGCCTCGTAGCACGAGAGCCGCATTGCTAGAGCCGCATTGCCCGCCGTTGAAGCTGTACATTCCAACGGCGTTGTGGGGTAGGTGAACCACACTCGTCGTGGCATACAATAGCTTAGATCGTTACATTTTAAAAGTGACACTTCTCACGCAGGGACAAGAAACATATATGGTGAATCCCGCCCCCATTTCACCAGCCCCCCTTGCACCTTGCACTCCCTATGCCGCCACGATGAGTCTGGACAAGAAGGCACACGTCGGCATGTCCAAGAAGACCAGCAACAACAATGTGCAACTGACCGAAATATTTTTTCAGACAAAGGGATCGAGGACCCTGGCCAGGAAAATCTGCACGAGTCGACCGGTGTAACCAATGTGTTACCCCACTTTAGCCCCTTGGCCTTGTTGGGTTTAGCCTTCGCCGCCCTCAACACTTGGGCCGCTTCCTCGGGCACCATCTACGTTGGCTTGGGTGCTGGCGGTTCGATCTCGGTACTCTATGGCACCATAGCCGGTACCCTGGCCTCGGTCACCATTGCCTTGAGCCTGTCCGAGCTGTGCCATGTGATGCCGACTAAGGGTGCCCAATACCATTGGGCTTTCCTGTTGGCGCCTGATCGCGAATCAAGCCGTTACCGGTTCATCAGTTACTTCAGCGGCTGGATGGGTACTTTGGGCTGGGTCTGCCTCACCTCAACCGCTCCCCTGCTCTCAGGTCAAAACATCCTGACCGACATCCAACTGTTCCATCCTGATTTCACGCCTGGTACGTGGTTCATTTTCAGCCTGTATATGGGTTTCACGCTCTACGCTGTCCTTATCAACATCTATGGACTCCGTGCCTTGGACAGGCTCAACTCGGCCGCCGTCATTTGGTCACTGTTGGGCGCCATCACGATCACTATCGCATTGTTGGCCACAGCCAGCGCCAAAGGCACGCTGAACGATGCCAAGACTACTTTCGCTTCCTTTACAAACTTAACGGGATGGCCTGACGGGATGGCCTGGTTCATCGGACTGCTTCAAACCTCGTATTCCCTGGTTGGCTTGGACGCTGTTACGCACGTCATCGGCGAGATTGACAACCCTCGTCGCAACGTACCCATTGCCATGGTGTTAGCCTGCCTGGTTGGTGGCGTGTCTGCTTTTGCTGTGCTGATCAGCTTCGTAGCAGTGGTTAAGGATCCCTTGGCAGTGGTGACAGCACAGGGCGGTGGTATTCTTATCATCTTTATGGACGGTCTGGGCAACAAGGCAGGTGCCTCGATCTTGTCATCATTTTACCTCATCAGCCAGATCTTCACTGCCCCTGCGTTGGTCATCATCTGTACACGTATGTTGCAAGCTTTTGCTAGTGACCAATCAGTCCCGCTACATCGCTTCATCGGTCGTGTCAACCCTCGAACAAAGACACCGGTCTACGCGGCCCTCTGCAATCTGGTCTTCCTGACCATCGCGGGATTGTTACTGTTTGGAAGTTCCATTGCTGTTCAGGCATTGCAGAGCGCTGCTGTGGTCATGTTGCAGATGAGCTATCTTCCTGCCATCGTCCTCCACCTGGTCCACGGTAGAGCTGCTCTCCGTCAACAGTCGGAAAAATATGCCGCTCGTCTCCGGCTGGGACCTACCTGGGGTCCCATCATCAACGTATGCGCCATCGCGTATATCCTTCTCACCACGGTGTTTTTCCTGTTCCCACCCGTGATTCCTGTCACATCGGGTTCGATGATGAACTACGCTCTGGTCGTCACGGCCATCGTGATGCTCTTGTCAGTGCTCAACTGGTTTGCCTTTGCTCGACACCACTTCCGCGGTCCGATGAACGTGGATGATATCTTCAACTAAAACTTGTTGCGCTGTCCCCTGCTGTATGATCCCTGATTGCTTCCCATGCACTCTCTGGTTCAATGCCATACGATCGTTCGCATGAGCCAGCTATGACTGAAGAGCACAGTGGACAAAGAGCATGCCAGGTTCTGTGACGTGGATTGCAGCCGGTCTTATAGAAACATGGCTGTCAACGCTTGTCTATCTATAGGCCCAAGCTGGTTCTTCTGATCCTAACCCTGACCTGTGGCATCTCGCCGATCCCTAGCTCTTCTCATATGCGATAGCTACTTCGTCGTAGCTCGAGTTGATGTAGCCAGCAATTTGACAAGTGGACAGGCATCAAATACGGCTGCCCTTCTCCACATCGACCGACGAGCATCTGGCTTGCATCGACGCCTTTTGTGATGAAGTAGCCCCATGGGGGAGGGGAGCGAACCCTTTTGCCCGTAGAAATGGGCTGACAACGAGCGCGGCTTCGCTACCCCGGAGAGCATCCTTACGGGAAGCGATATCAGCAGTTCCGTGGGTGTCTGAGAGACAGGGATCTTGGACCCGGCAACGAGAAGCTTGGCTTGTCAGCGGGCAGGAACCACCAGTACACGTCTTCTAGCCGACGATGCCTGTCAGCCAGCAAAAATAAATAATAAGTAAAGAAATAACAAAAGGGCTGCTCACGCACTTTTCGCTAAGCAATTTTTTAGCCTTCTTCGCGTTAGGTTCCTGAGGTCACCTAACACGTCGCGCGCGGTGCGCCCGCCCATAATACTTAATTTCAGCCTGCCTCCCCAGCCTATTCACGTGACGTTCTAACATACATCTCGAACATTTGATTAGAAAACCAATAGTTTCCAACTTCACAAGCTAGCTCGCTCTGCGACACTGCAACTCACTCGCCCTCAACGCGCTCATTACTCTACTGCACACGTGTGATGTTTGTAGATGAACGGAAAAAGGGCCTCGAAATTGGGGCCAGAAAAAGGGGCCACAAAGATGGGCATCTCGATCGATGGCCTCACGCGGTTGCGAGTGAGTGGGCCGTGCTTGTGACGGAACCTGTACTTTGACTCGGCATGAGTCCACCGCCACTATGTGCACGACCTCAAGACGAGAACATCAAGCAGTGTGAGATTGCTCGTATGCACAGCAAAAGTGTACAAGAAGAAAGAAAAACGGGCCGCCATACTGACTGTAGACAGAGTGGACCTGAACAGGACCCTGCATCAGATTAAAGTGCCTCCTAATGGCGTTCCGAAAATCGAAAGTTACAGACGATATCGAGTAGGGTTATCAGAGCGAGTGTCGATTTGGAATGATTGCTGAATTGAGCGAAGTCCTGTTTGATAGCACCCCGATACGCGATGGATGTGGTGCAAAGACCCGAAACATGGCGAGAGTTTTGCTGCAGGAGAGGGCACAATTTCACTTCTGCTCTGTCTCAAACCTAACATGAACCACCTGCCTGGTGCAGATTCTGGCGCTTCGCACGACGGTAAATAAAAATAATGCGCTTGGCACTAACTTCAACGCTGACACGTGAACGCAATAGGTAGGGGCAGTTGTGGTCAACTGCCCAAGCCAAAGCATACATGGCTAGCTATGCTACATTTTTGAGTTTCAATTAATGTCCGACATTTTACCCGCAGAAAACTGTGAACTTGTCGATCATGATGTGACAGATTTATCGCCTCTTACTTTGCTCGCACGCGCTTCGTTGCAAGCCTCAGTCACAAGCGATGCACTGTCGACGATTTGGAATCAACCTAGCGACACTGTGTCTCTAGGATGATTCATAGTGGAGCGGCAAACTAAGTCGCTAGGTCGCCGATTGCAGACAGGCTCACCACCATGTCGTCGGTCTCTTTCCCGCTGCTCAAGACAGTCGAACTTAATAACACCGAGAAAGATTGGAAAGTGGTTCTGTCAACCAAACGCATCGTCAAGGCATCATCGCCAAGGACCTGCTCGCCGAAGCATCGGACAAGCAGAAAGATCTTCCTCGCTTGCTTGAGGCGCTTGATAAGAGCTGATTGAGATAGCTCGGCCCCTCGTATCCACCCTTCCATCGCCCTCTCCATGATCGCAAATCCTGTTTGGTGGAACACCTTTGTTTCAGGCGATGGTGGAGAGCCTTCACCATTCTGTGCAACGAGCTTGACGAAGCAGCAGACGAGCTGTGCATAGGCCTCATACACTCTTTGTGTTGCCGCTCTGTGATCGTTCTCCCTATCAAGGAGCTGGCCAAGCACATCTCTTACTGCAGTGGCAGTGAAGGTGCTTGGACCTTCATGTTCAGCCTCGATGCTCGCACGCCGAGCTGAGACATCACAAAGCATGAGGGACAAGGTTTGTGCAACAGTATGCTGCTTCTTGAAAAGCTTCTGCAGGAAGACTGCATACCGCCTTCAAGCTTCTTGAGCTGCAGCTCTTGCATGTCTCTTCCCTTTTGTTCCTCAACGGTGCCGTTGGTTCGTCGATGCTCCTTGAGCCTTTGAAGGCTTTGCAGTGGCTGGCATTCGAGCGGACGTCTCCGAGAGACGAATCTTCTCAGCCCCAATCTATGTGTCAGCCACTTATGTAGGACGCTGAGCAGAACATCGGAAGGTAAACTCACCCGATAGCCTTCACCGCGATACATGTAGCTGAAGTATTGCGTTTGATTGTCACGCTGTTTGGTCTGGATGTCACTTGCGCGAAGGGCACTGAGGACTGCTGCAAAGATGATCGCAACGTTCTCTTTGCCGTTCATGGGAACAGAAGGCGATATGTACGTTCGAATGGACTCGATAAGTTCGAACATCCCAGGAACCCCCTTGACTTCTTGAGAGGAGACCATGAGCTCGGTGTACAATGGCGTGACTGAGCGAATGGCAGATTTGTCAGCTTCCATGGTGACTTTGTCAAAGGCGACCAGCCGTATCTCCATCTCGTGATTAAAATCTTGTCAACCTTGAACATGAACGGAATATATATACACGCGCATGGGTGCCATTGTTCAAGGGCGCTTTCCAGAGCTGGGTAGCTGCTGTGCCAATGGAAATGACAGCCTCAGACCGAACACAAGTCATCCTCGCGCTTCGTGCTCAGCAGCTGACTAGAGCGGATTGCAACCGTGAATGAAGTCCCAGAAGTCCACGACTCTTCGTAGACCAAGGTGGAATCTTCGCGCGCGGCCTGTGTTAGCAGGTTAGCTCTCAGCATGTGCTTTTCACAGCTCCATCACTGAGACAGAATGCCGACAGACCCTGTGTGTTCATAGAAGAGTTTGGACACATGGGACCCGGAGACGCCACATGCGTCGAGTCCCAAGAGTCGCAAGCGAGTTTCTTAGAAGGACAACTCTCTGAAAGTTCCCACGGCTACGCTCAGACCCCTTCGGGTACTGACTGTATCATTGTGGTTGCGTGTTACGGTTGCCTCCCGACGCTTCTGATAGTCGAACAACTGATCGCCAGCAGTACGGGGGCAATCCGGTCCCTGAGGAACAGGACAGGCGTCGAAAGACGAGAAACTCTGCAAACTCTTACGTCAGGAGTCTTTCACCAACGTCTGACATGGTCCACGCGACGCTGGACGAGCCAGCATAGAGTGGAGTAAGTCGATAGACCACAGGGCACGTGCCCCCAACCTTGGGAACGCAGCAGCGCTCGGCTCGCCAGGAGGCAATATACGCTTTCGGGCATCACTGTTGATACACTTAGGCCCCCATGGCTTAGACCTTCTGACAAAAACTACTGTGGCTGGAAAGCCTTGGGCGCTTCTCTGCAACTAGGCGGAAGCACTCGACGTTCTTGTGTAGAAACTGCTCCCTAGTTACCCAAATCCCTCAGCTCTGTTAGAACAACCGACCTCCCTGATTACAAGGCACTCTTGTTCCCTGCAGATAGTCCATCCGCAAGCGCTACGCCGTTAGCATAGTCGCCATTCCGCGATTATGCTCTTATATAGTCCCCAGAATTTTTCAGCGGGGCCCTTTCCTCACCTCTCCTCTCCGAATGCAAGATATCCAAATAGAAGGGTCAACATGGTGTACGAAGCGGCTAGGCTGCTCGGCGAAGGTGCCTTCGGCCAGGTCTATGAAGCAAAATGCTCAGACAACAATACTGTAAGCTCGGTGACCTAATAACGGAAGAAAGCGTGACGATGCTTACTGATTGCCTTTCTCTGATTTGCTGCGCCACATTTTCAAATTGAAATTTGTCTTGACCAGCTCCCTTGGTTCGCCCACGCTTCATACCAGACCCCCGGCTTCCGTAGTCCAGTAGGTACTTCCGCCACGAGGTGCAGGGTGATTCTTTCTCCGTTTTGAGGCCTGCACATACGAACAGAGCTTGTCTCGCTTTTCACTGACTATTGTAGCTGCATTGATCATTCTTCCAGGAATGCTGAAAGGCCAACAATACGGCACCGCCACCGACATTTGGTCCCTCGGAAATGTCCTGTGGGAGCTTTTCACAGGGATGTAAGTTCTGTGCCTCGCCCCGTTGCTCAGCAGAAATCTTACTATCGTTGCACCTCGACAGGCCCCTGCACCGCGAAAGGGAGGTAGAACCTTGCAAGTACAACATTCGGATCAAAGTTCGATCGGTACATGAAAGATTTGCGCTGAGCCATGCAGTCGAAGACATGCTTTCGCAAAACGTGCGTCTGTGGTACAACTTTGCACGCTATCAGAAACGCCATGCTCTGACCTCGCTTGATTTCGTTCAGGACGACATAAGGCCCAGCACGAGCGATCTCTTTAGCGATCCGGGTCTCCTTGAAACCCTCTCCCAGCTCTGGCGCCCTGATAGGTAAGGGATTCATATCGCTTCTACTGTCGAATCCCGATCATATGATACTGATTTGTTCTTTCATGCGCCACAGCAGCCTTCGTCTGGAATCCAGTGGTCCTTCTAGAGAGCATAGAGCTTCATTGTCTCCGATGGATAAAGGTCGTGACGATCGGAGTATTCTAAAATCGCAGTTTGAGACAGCAGTCTCCTCTCCCATCACTGAGGGAAGCAGAACTTCAAAAGACAAGTGAGTCTGCAATACTTTTCTCCGTGTTCATGGTCGTTCTGCACACGAACTGACGCAACACTTTCCATAACCTCGAAGGTCAGTTCCTCTTTTCAGTTTCAGACGCATCAGGCTTGGTTGTTCGATAGGCTGGCCATTGTGATTTGCTTCTATCGTGTTTACTTTCGAGCCTGTGCGAGACTGTTGACGCTCGACGGAAATATCCAGGTATCGCCTTATCGAAACAGAATTGGAGCTCGGCAACTTCGGACGCACCACCCAAAAGCAGCGATTTGGAAGCGTGAGCACAGTCAGCATCTTTCTCGTCTAGTTTCATAGGCGGCGTTTTGAACAGCTATGGCGGGGCACAGAACAAGCAAAATGACAACAACACACAAAGTACAATTTTTGTGCGAATGCTCGAGCAGGCTTGCCGATTCGCAAGAAGCTACCAAGCGAGACATACAAAGGCAGCTTTGCGAAAGTCTTCCGAGTTCATGTTGCGAGAGAAAGGGTAACCGCCGGAAGAGCACGCAGTGTCTGAGAGGGGGCAGGTCATTGGTAGTCGAGCAGAACAGAGTGCGATGTCAATGGAGCTGTCGGAATGTACTGCGAGACCGTTCCGTTCGGTCTTTACAACAGACCGCCCTTGAGGAATCACGGCGGAAATGAGCGCGAATGCGTCATACTCACAGCGACACTTGTTGGTATTGTACGCAGATCAGCAAGCAGGGACGAGTTTGTCGAAACGCACTGGGAGAGTCGCAATGCACCACTTCGTAGGATTGCCTTGCTCTGTGGGATTTTGCAAAGTTTGTGGGGTCGCAAGACGAACTCTAGGCTGTCTACGGCACCCTTGAACACCGTTAACATCGATTCGTGGCCATTGCTGGGTCCGGGAGCTAAGGCGTTGCGCGAGGCGTGGACCTTCAATGCAGGAGAAGAGGTCTCAGAGAATCCTTTTGGCCTCAAGGTCTGATGACCCAATCGGGAACGAGCTCCTTGCATGGCCCTACACGAGAGGAACCCTGGGTCGTCATCACGTTTCGTTGTAATGTAGCTGTGAAGAATGACATACTTTGTACATTCTCTCTTCTGTCGGACCAGTTGTGTGTTGTCAGGGGTAATCTCGAAACTCCACCCGGTGTGCTGACGATGGTCTCGGGTAGGACTTCAAACGGCAAATCTACACTTCTGCAAGCCATCCTTGGCGAATTTTACCTCCTTCAGTGTCACCAATCCCTAGTAATACGTCATTTGCTGCCTTCGGATTCATTGCGGAGGTGATGGCGTTGGTCGTCCCCGCGCTCTATCTCGCCGTCTTTGCTGTCGATTTGCTTGGTCTGGCGTAGGGCGTGAGGTATTTTCACATGCCCCCAGCCGCCGGTTATGCCGTCTGGAGTCGGCTAGCCAGAGCCCACTATACGCGCTGTTCTCGGAACCAAGCTCCCCCGCAGGACTAGCGACGATTCGAGGGCTGAAGCGCGAAATTCAAGTTGGCTGCACTAAACACAACAAGGCTGGACAGGTCGCAAACGTCGTACTACCACTGATTCGTCGCCAGAAGGGAGTGAGCGAGCGAGCCCTCCCCAAATGAAAGATCTCACAGAGATCCAACAAAGGGTCGGGGGCCCGGTGTTCTTTCGAGCGATTTTGGTGGAGCAGAAAGCGGGACCCCTGTGGCTTTTTTGGCCCTAACATCCCCTCCCGATGTTTCCACCAAAGTCGGAATTCTCTATCATTTGTAGTTTCGAATCTAACATCTGTTGGCAAAATTGTGAATGAATGGTCGTCCATTACGCAAGCGGATTAATTGCCTGTACCTCCTGATTTCACTGAAACACGCGCGATAATCATAATGGAGCCAAAAAGGGCTTTCAAAATTTGGGCCGCAAAAGGCGCGCATCTCGATCGATGGCTTGGACCGAATCGCATTCACCGAATGTTAATTCGAGCATTGTATCGAGTTTACAAATCTTACGCCAGAATCAGTGTTAGACCGACAATGACTTGCATGTAGTTTTAAAATGGGTTTGTAGCCCCGTCCAAGTATCCTACCAAAAAGGAAACGGAAATTGAGCAACAGAAATTATTATAATAATAAGGTAAATTATCTACTGTACTGCACAGTACAGCGTTCTACTATAGAAAACTGTACATTAACTTGTGGTGCGAATTGCACTATAATAAAACTAAAAGCCTGCATCGAAGTTCATGCAAGCTCAACGTCACGAACGGCTCAAAGGTCCCTCCCAGATTCTGGCACATGGTAGTCTACTCTTTCTCAATATCTCAGAGTCATCGTGGATACGGACGAGATGGACGTACGGCTTCATGTCTCGGAGAACATACAGCGAAGGGAGATAGAGTCCACGATTGTAAAGAACAGCTTTGGTCTTCACAGCAATTCCTGAACCGACCAGCCAACCAACCAACCCTCCCCCTGTTCTTATTTTCTCCGCCTTTCATCTAATCAAGTGGTCAAGTGTCGAAGTCTGGGTAACTGTCTTGCTGCTTGTCTTGCACTCTGTTCACGTGGTTGACGCTAAGACTGGCCCCGTCTAGTACATATCCGTACACGAAGAAGGACGGCACACAGGCTGTAGGAGCTAAGGGACCCTGCGACAACATGTGTTTTGCCGGGAACACGGGTCAGCAACCCACAACCATCACCTATCGCGGTCCCAACAATCGCGACACTGACGCAGGCTGCAAAAAGAATCCTTGCAGTCAATCAACCGGTCTTCCTCAATACAGTCGTTTTGGCGATTCTTGCGACGAGTATTCGTTGGCGGCCACATACCGCGGTCCTAACGGCTTTCGTACACTCCGCTGCTTTCCCATAGCAGAAAATTGCAATCAAGGAAGTCAGTTTAGTACATACCTCTCTAGCCAAGGCCTCAATGAGGGCGAATCGCTCCTAATCGGCGTGATGTGGGCGCTGAACGACCCACTGTTCTATTGCGCCAACAAGGAAGAAGGCCCTAGTAACCCGGACAAGTCAGAACTTAAATATACCGGTGGTGCCTTCTCCAATGCCCGACGCCATGCTCGCAGCCTTACGAGCGATGCGCTCTTCGAAAGGCTCTCTGGCACGATTGATCAAGTTGCCTTCCGTCGCGACTTTCTCGTGAGCAATGTCGAGATTGCCACGTTCTTCGGACCGGACACAGGCTTCAATGTAAGCCATTTCTAGACCGACGATGCGACACCCTTCACCATAGTACGCCAACTCGACTTTAGTTGTGCTTGCTCAGTTGCGGAACGCTACCCAGTCTTAAACACCAATTCAATTAGTCGATCTTAAGCTCCTTCCGAAATTTGCGCAGCCTGACATGGGAACGGCGGTTGTTGTAGACGGGCTGTACGTTGGCGGTCCATGTTATCTGTACGAATTTGTTCAGACTACACAGCACTGTATATGTCCAATTCTAAAATCACAAACTTCAAGTTCACCGTCACTAAGTGCAAACTGTACCGTTTCATAGTTCTCTCACCTGCTGCATTTCTGGTAAAGTATATAGTACAGTGCATCCTCACCAGCCATCAAATTTTGGACATTATTTAATAAATTAAACAGAAAGGAATGGCCGGGCCGGACCGACTAGCCCGCAAACCAACATCAGGTGGAGAGCGAGGAAGTTGACAGGAGAAATCGAACAGTCGACCAGAATAGAGTCTGAAAATAGGAGGGAGAGAGATACGGAGCTTTCATTTGCACTTCAAGTATTCGCAGGAGCTTCCCCAGCAATGGTATGCTTCCTACCATCACCACATTACCACAACAGCGCCCCAGTTAGTTGAACATGGCATCGACGGACTCGATTCCCTACCAGAAACCTGCAAAGATGGCGCTCTTCGTGACATCGTCCAAACCTCTCCCAGATGATTGGCTGCACAATCTCTGCACGAAGGCCGAGACGTCGGCATATGTCTCAGACGGCATGGACGAACCGATCCGTTTGGAAAACATCCCTGGTCAATCCCAGAGCTGGACGCCGTTCAGACTTGCTTGGGATTATGTGATGCCACACTTGACGAGGAAAGCTGACAAGCCATTCGCTTGGGTTTCCTTCGTCATTCTGGACGATCAGTCACACCTGGATGATCAGGTCCTCATTGTCGGAGTGCATCGGACTCATTCAAAGGATCACAACTCGAGATTGAAGGCACAATTCGACTCGGAGCGGAGAATGCCGTCGATTTGCCAATTATCCTTCACGAGGGCATTCAAGGTATCTTGTCCTACGGTGCTGATCCTTATGATAACGAAGCAGAGCGCAATAGTTCCGAATGAGTGCGTCCAATCACGCGATGAGGTGACTCTGCCCTTCCAGCAGCTCAGCGCGTGAAATTTGGTGCAACTCACGCTCGTCCAAACTGATCGACCAGTGAGGTGCGACTACTGTACATCAAAGATGTTGAAATGAAGCGATCCGTCGTGCGACGTTGAGCCACTGTGTGTCGCTAGCTATCGCCAAACAGATTTGGAGTAGATATTACTGTACCGCTCACTTAGCTCGGTTAAGGGCCGAGCGCACCAGAGCGCTTCACACAAGTGCCAATTTACAGACGAAAAGATCAGACTGCTGCGTACTTGTGAGATAAGCTTAAATCTCAGTTGCACATCCTGGGTTTGGTTCGGCAATTTAGCTTCCTTCGAAAAATTTTGCGTGCCGATCGTCTCGACTTAGTGTGTTTGCTTGCTGCATCATATGCCAAAGATGTCTCGATTTCCCGTTGCCGCTGATCCGAACAAGCGGCGAGGGCGCGCAATTCTATCGGCATCCGAAATACCAGGACATGCACCAGCTCATGCCTCGTCCAAGCCAGAACTATGACTAGGGGTCTAATGACATTTACCTCGTTACAAAAGTACCTCAGGTCTTCCTAGCCTGGTTAGCAAGAAGCATTTTGCGTTGGGGTCTAGCTCGGTTAAGAAAAACCGCATCTAGAAACACACACACACTAACAGAGGACCTACGACAAGTTCAAGCAAGCATCGGTGTGAGAGCGAGCCTCTCGTCGAGCGCCTGCTATTGTAGGGGCATGCAGTTTCGTAGTTGAGAAAATTGCCTTCTTGGACAGCTGCTCCGAACCCTGCTGCTGCGGAAAATTGACAGTTTTGCTTGCTGGAGGACCGAAACTGGTTTGCTTTAAATTTAGCATCGACTTAGGTTAGGGTTAGGTTAGGTTAGGGTTAGGTTAGGTTAGGGTTAGGTTAGGGTTAGGGTTAGGGTTAGGGTTAGGGTTAGGGTTAGGGTTAGGGTTAGGGTTAGGGTTAGGGTTAGGGTTAGGGGTTAGGGTTAGGGTTAGGGTTAGGGTTAGGGTTAGGGTTAGGGTTAGGGTTAGGGTTAGAGTTAGGGTTA